>JALIGW010000002.1:125052115-126254615 GCA_023053685.1 Diadophis punctatus similis
AAAAATAGACTATCAACCTGGGCTTTTCAAAATCTATCAGACTATATGGCCAAGTTGCTTGGAATGGACAGCTGCCGTTCAAATCAACTCGAGGACACCAAGGTGGGGTAGACCAGTCTAGATTATGACAGGATTGATAGAGACGATGCAGCCTATTGCAGCAAGTTGAAAAAATGAGATTAGCTAACTCTTCCTGTAAATTCCTGTGGCTTTCCTTTTAACACCTAATGGGCCTTAGCAGAAAAAGCATTAGCAATGCCAGCCATAGCCCAGGTGATCTAATCCTTGATCAGCAGCAAAGGTTGAGGCCAGTGGCCAGACAGCCAGAGATGAAAACAACTGCAAAAGATAAAGCCACGCCTTTGCTCTCATTACACCTCTTGTTCTCCCGTTGCTCACACCCTCACCAATGGATACAACCAGCTAAGGTGGGATATTCCTGCAATAACTGTATCAGGGGTGAAATCCAGCAGGTTCTAACATGTTCTGGAGAACTGGTAGAGTAAAGTGACCAGATTTTTTTTTCTTCAAGCGGGACACCATTGACGGGGCTGGGTTTCTCCATTTGAGTTTTGCCCTCTGCGCATGCGCAGAACGCTGCGCATGCGCAGAGGGCAAAACAGCAAATGTCGGCGTCCAGGTGAGGTGGGGGGGAGGGGGGAGGGGGGAGGCGGGAGGGCGCTTGGATGCCTGCAGCTCGCGACAGGTAAGCTGCCTCCTTTCCCCGTCTCCCGCCTCCCGTTCGTTGCTTGCCAGCCCGGCCGAAGGGAAGGCGGGAGGCGAGGAAAGGCCTCCCGAAAGGAGGGGAGGCTTCAGGAGCCCGCCTCCCTTTCGGCCCGAAAGGGAGGCGGGCTCCCGAAGCCTCCCCTCCTTTCGGGAGGCCTTTCCTCGCCTCCCGCCTTCCCTTCGGCCGGGCTGGCAAGCAACGAACGGGAGGCGGGAGACGGGGAAAGGAGCAGCCGGCAGCTTACCTGCTCCAAGCATCCAAGCGCTGCGGTCTCCCGGTCGCCCGCCCGGCCCCAGGGCAACGGCGGCAGCGAGGCGACGGGGGGAAGAAAGGGGAGGGGGACGAGGAAGGCCTGTTTGCGCCGCTCGTGACGTAAATTCAAAGCGGCGACGGCTCCTCGTCCCTCACCCCTCCCAACAGCAGCGGCGCCTCCGAGGGCGGGGCTAGGGATGGGGCGGGGGAAGGAGAGGAGGAGCAGTCTCCCTTCCCCCTCCCCCCAGCTTCCAGCCGCCGCCGGAGGAGTCAACAACGCGGGACGCCCGCCTGCCGCCAACGCTGCCCACAGCCGGCCCGAGCTGAGAGGCCTGCTGCCTTTCAGGGTGATTTTTTGAAAATTTCAAAAAATTTCAAGAAATCGGGACTTTTTAAGAGGGCGGGCGGGACGCGGGACAAATGGCGAAAAAGCGGGTGTGTCCCGCCAAAATCGGGACGTCTGGTCACCTTATGGTAGAGGAAATTTTGAGTAGTTTGGAGAACCGGCAAACCCCACCTCTGGCTGGCCCCAGAGTGGGGTGGGATTGGGGATTTTGCAGTATCCTTCCCCTGGAGTGGGGTGGGAATGGAGATTTTGCAATATCCTTCCCCCAGGAGTGAGGAGGGATTGGGGATTTTGCAATATCCTTCCCCCAGGAGTGGGGTGGGAATGGGGATTTTGCAGTATCCTTCCCCTGCCACGCCCATCAAGCCACGCCCACAGAACCGGTAGGGGGGAAATTTTGAATTTCACCCCTGAACTGTATACTTTGGAAGGAAGCTGTTTCCACCAAATGTCCCCTTTTGTCACATTTGATGAGGGTACCAATTCAGGATTAAGAGCCACCAGTTGTACCCTTGCAATGGTTTTTCTGCTATAGGATATCTGAATGAAATTTAATACCCAGTTGTTTGATTCGTGGATGCCTGGATTTGGTTTGAAGCAAGGACTGTTGCAGCATGTACTTTGATCAAGTGCCCCCCCCTCTCCTATAGCCTCAGTCTCAATCCTTTGGCACTAAAACAAGGACATGAATGCCCCACTAATGTGAAGATTAGGATGGCAATTACCATGCAGCTCTCAGCGTTGAGGGGAAAAATGCAGTAGATGTGATACATCATAAGGAATGGCTGTAATGCAGAGCCTGGCCAATTATCCTGTTCTGTCTCGCCAGAAAATGTGTAATTCAGTGTTTGTTGTGACCCAGCACCGCAACCCCCAGAAACACACACACACAATCGTTGGGAGGCAAACAAAAAGGTTCCTTTTACTAATAAAGTTTCTTAGCAAAACTCAGAGGTTTTAGAAGTCCAAAACAACACAAACGGAAAGTCTCAAGGAATAAGGTTCTTTGGGTTATGTGAGGGTTAAATAGCACACAGACAAAAGTTCAAAGCAAGACTCATTAATTCTTCTCTTATCTGAACAACTTGGCTGGCTTCCCGGAATAAAGCTGGCAGAAGCTGGTGTCTTCGATAAGATTCCCAAACAGACGTAGAAATGAAACTCTGGATATGCCGTGGTCATTGATTCGTTGTTCTCAGCAATGAGCACTAATTGCCCCGGCCTAATATAGGCACTGAAGGGCGTGGCCCAATTAGCCCTCACTGCTTCCTCCGATTGGACCGACGCTTACTCAGCCAATCCTGTCTTCTGGCTGCTCTGCGAGCTCTGGCATCCAGCATGGGTTCTTCATCTCCTGATGAAGCACTCTGCTGCGCAGGTGCAGAAGGTCCTGGGAGATCGTCCTGCTCTGGCACCGAGTCCTCATCACCAGCCGTCTCTGGTGCCAGGCACATGGGCTGGTACTGCTGCACCATGAGCGGCTCCACGTCCTCCGGATCCTCCAGACTCGGCGCCGGACGCGGCCAAGGCACAACAGTGTTGGTTCTGACTAGGCAGACGGGGAGATGTTTTAAAAGTGGCTTAGTTCCACTGATGCTCTTACAGCTATAGAGAGAGACACACGGGCAAATGGGAGTCCCTGTCCTGAAGAGCTTACAATCTCAATCTTGCCACGGAGAGAAAAGGGAATGACATGCAGTGTATAAAATCTGCTGAGGGGGAAATCTAGGCAAATATACTTTTAGGATATTTGATAATAACAGAACGAAATAGGCCTGGAAGAGGGATTGTTAGAAAGGAAGGTGGTCGAGGGGATCAGGACACCTGGAGCACTCTACATCATCAGAGCCTTCTACCTTCTACTCAGACAGTCGCCAATGCTGGCTGGGATTAACTTCCTAGTAAATGAAATCATTTTTGCAGCGTAAGTGATTTGCAAGGGCACAGAGCTGAAAACAGAGGCAAAGCATGGTGATTAATGAAGCATTGGGCAAGGGACTCACTTTGCTGGCCTTTGCCCAAAGTTTTGGAGCAGCTGTGATAAACAATGGCTGAGGGTATCTTCCCCAGTGCAACTCCCAACCAACCACGGCCAGCAGCAGTGGCAGGGGGCGTTCATAAGCGCACCAACGTGCATACCGTCCCTGTCCTACTGTACCCATTTGTATGTACTCGTTTTATGTGTTTATGGCTATGTTTTGCTTCTTTATATCCATTTATTTGTGCCATTTTTTCATGTCCTGTTTCCTTGCACTTGTTGACAAACAAACAAACAAACAAACAAACAATAAATAAATAAATAAATAGGCTGTCTAGAATTTTGGTACAAAGTCTCTAATCTGATGCAGTATCACAGCAGTGGAGCCCAAAAGCACAAGAAGTATTAAAATAAGGCCAGGCCCTATTTTACTCCATTATGTATATATCATCTTTGCTACAAAAATCCTAATGGGGTTCACTGAAACTGGGAGATTGTGATTTCTAGTAGCCCCACTTTAGGCATGAAAACCGGCTGAGTGACCTTGGAGCAGTCACTCTCTCTCAGCCCAATCCACCTCACTGGGTTGTTGTGGTGGCAAAAATAGGAGGAAGGAAGGAATATTAGATATGTTTACCACTTTGGGTTTGTAAACATAATAAAGGGGGGATATGAATAAATAAATCCTCTTATTTATTTCATGTTATCCTCTTTTTTAAAAAAACATAACTCAAGGTGATAAACAGACCCTCCTCTTACTTTCCTCACAAAAACAACCAAGGTGGATTGGGCTGAGAGTGTGTGACTGGTCTAAGGTCACCCAGCCAGCTTTAAAGGCTAAAGTGGGACTAGAACAGTGATGGCGAACCTTTTTTCCCTCGGGTGCCGAAAGTGCGTGCACGTGCGCTATCATGCACGTGCAAGTGCCTACACCCATAATTCAATACCTGGGGAGGGTGAAAACGGCCTCCCCCGCCCCTGCAGAGGTCCTCTGGAGGCCGGAAACAGCCCATTTCCCATCTTCCGGTGGGTCCGGTAGGCCCGTTTTTCGCCCTCCCCAGGCTCCACAGGCTTCCCTGTAGCCTGGGGAGGGCAAAAATGCCCTCAGGAAGCCTAAAATGCCCTCCTAGAACCTCCGGGGGAGCCAAAAAGTCAGCTGGCTGACCCATACATGCACGCTGGAGCTGAGCTAGGGCAACGGCTCGCGTGCCGGCAGATATGGCTCCGCGTGCCACCTGTGGCACGCGTGCCATAGGTTCTCCATCACTGGACTAGAACACTCAGATTATTTTGAGGGGCAGTAAGAGAGCCAAAGTGAGGGATTTGAACCCAAGCCATTCCAATTCTATATTACCATGCTCAGAGATACACCATGCTGCGACTGTGATGCGGCGTCAGCCACAATTTATCTCAGGTGCTACAGTCCCCAATACTAGGCTCTGAATATTCAAATGATGATTAAACAAGTTGCATCCTAGGTCATTCCCTGGTCTTATCTGAGGTTATCAAAGCAAATAAACCATGATGCCCTGAGCAGAACATCTGAACCCACACATACAAAGGGCCCTTTCCTTAATACACTGCAGGCTTGATCGCGCTCTAGTTTTTAAAAAAAGCCTATTTCCTAAGCTTCATACAGTTAGAGGCATCAAATTCTAATTAAATTAATTCTAATTAAATCTAATCTTCCCTGACCCTGCTGACAGTGCTATGAAGTGGTAGAAGATCAATCACACTAATGGGGTCAACATGAGGCTGCAGAGACAGGCCATGGAAATAAAATAACAAATAAATCATTCCTGAAATTAAGCTCAGGAAAAAAGGCCACTTTTTTCCTTTGGATCCATCGTTCTCTGCCTGACCTCTCCCTCAGCCCCGTGTGCTTCGCCCCTGCTCCCCACCTACCCACCCCCCAGGTCTGAAGCCTGCGCCAGCCACTAGCAGGAAAGCCAGACAATTGAATATCCTGCCTTGAACTGTTCCCAGGGCGCAACTCAAGGGCTTGAGAGGATGGAAAAAGAGAGAGAAGCAGAGTAGCCAGCGAAACGTCAGTGAAATGCCACACGGTATCGATTTTCAGACTTAATGGATCATCTGCAGCCAGACCAGCCAAGGGAAAATGGCCTTGGCTAAAGGCCGGATGCTGAATCAAGCAAAACCCTCATTTGTATTCATTTGAAAAGGCTGCCTCTTTAGAAGCAGGAAACGAAAGCTCGTGCCGACCCCCATCAATTTAAAAACATGAAATAAAATCATGGGGAAGGGTAGCGGTCATGGTGGGCAATATTATATTTCCCTGCAGGAAATAAAACATATTGGTTGTCTCAAATTACATTTTGGGGTTGGGGGGTGGAGGGTGAAGGAGTTATCCTAAAGGAAATATAATGAAGAAACTCTCTCACACATACACACACACACTTGTGATATGGAACTGCACAATCCATAAAAACTGGGGGGGGGGGGCTGAATGGACCCTGAGATTGCTCGAGACTGAGCATCTGAGCCAAGGTTGCCTTCGGGAGTGTCTGAAGAATATGGTGGAAAAAAATCAAGATGGTGCCCGTGACAATGTAATCAAAGCTCTGCCTGTGCTTTGTGTGTATCATGCGTGTGTACACAGACACATTTCTATTGTACCATCGCAGACACCATTTTGACTTTTTTTTCATATGGAACTCTGAGGACACCCCTGTTCTCTGGGCAGAGTTTTCCACAGGATCTGGAAATCTAAAGAATCAGACTAAGGATATGGACCTTAGCTTGCAGATCCAGATTATGGTCCCTTATACATATCAATGACACCCAACTTTGGTCTGGTCCGAGCTGTTGTTTGGGTTTAGGCATACCTGATGACTTCTCCCTAGTAAAATACTGGAGAAGGGATTCACTTTTTCATATCTACACAATTAATGTGATTGTGTAGAAAAACATACATTCTGATCAAATTTACTGCTTTCGTGAAAATTAAACACCTGTTATTTAAGCAAGTCAAGTGATATATATCTTGCGAACAACTGGAAGTCACACCTTCTCATGTTATTTTATTTATTCATTCATTTATATGCTGCCCAACATGCTATCCAAAGTCTTTCTGACTTCTGCTTTTAAATGTTGATGCCATGTTTTCAATCACATCTTACCAATTCCCAAAACCGAAAGGCTTCAAAAGCACTGATTTGTCTCCTGTGCGCCACTGTTACCTTGCAAGGCAGGGGTGGGTTCTAACTTACCTCGCCGCTGGTTTGCTTCCTCCCGCGCTTCGGCACATGCACAGTGCCGAAAACCCAGCTTCTGCGCATGTGCAGAAGCCAAAAGCAGCTCCTGCATGTGTGCAGGAGCCAAAAACAAGATGGCGGTGCCTATGGCGCCGCCGAGAGAGCCGGTTCAGGGGCATGGCCAGCCAGCCATCGCTCCCGGTTTGGCAAGCGGGGGGAAATTCCCACTACCGGTTCTATAGAACCGGTCCGAACCGGGAGCAACCCACCTCTGTTGCAAGGTTGAGATTCAAGGGACATGGACCAGAAAATCCTTCCACACTGAGACCAGAGTGGGATGCATTGTCCTTTCTTCTTCAGATGATGCAAGACTGGTGGACAGGATGACATCATTTGGATCTTTGGATCTTGTCAAGATCCTTCTTTCTCTCTTTCTTTCTCTCTGCCCCATTCCCAGTTATGATTACTTTGCTGAGAAAGGAAATTGAGATTCCAGCTGATTCAAGGACTGTCCGGTCCAATCCCAGGAAGAAACCAAGACATTGGGATCCCTCATGTTACTGGTCCATAAGCTCCAGCCCTTTTTCAGTTGCTCCCATCTCACTCTGCAATGCTACTCCTTCAAGTCAACCTTTAACACTAAAAATCACCTATCCGTTTGAGGGTATACCTCTTTACTGCCTGATACATTTAATACATCAGCTTCATCTTATGACTGCAGTTCTTACAAGAAAATGTGGATTAGGTCCTTCTTGGATTATTCTTTCCCACCCAAAACAAGCTGCAAAGTATAACTACCAACACAGTCATGGCTGTTGACTGTATACTGAGCAATAAATAAAAGGAATGCCATAAATCATACAACCCTCTAATAATAATATAATAATAAGGTCTGATCAGAAAGAAGTCTTCTCGTTCTGTGCCCTCTGCTTAAAGGGATGCAAGATGAAATTTAACAGGGTGTGAAAAAGAGTGGCTTGTGTCCCTTATTGACAAGTCACAAATCACAAATACTTTCGTAAGGGGTGCAAACATTAATCAAACATTTCCTTAAGATTTGTGGCATAGAAAGGGTTTGGAACTATTGCTTTAAGGGAATTAATCTTCAAATCACACCAGCCTCCATCATTGGTTCTCTCCCTCTTATTATTTAACATTGCTGTGAAGCTGATGGGAGAGCTCATTCATCAGTTGAGATATAGCATCATCAGCATGCTGCCAATGCCAACTGTATTCTGCTACCCCAGCTGGCACAGAAAATGCCATCGATGCCTTGATCCAGTGCCTGGAGATTGTCAAGACCTGGAGGAAGCAAAGCAGATTTGATCCCACAAGGTGGAGTTGTTTATTCATCAAGCTATCTTATGGATCTACTGGGGCCTCTGCTGGTATGGATACACGACCTGGGGGTTCTCTGGACTTACAGCTACTGCTGAAAGGGCAGGAAGAGTCAGGAGTCTTTTGACCAATTCTGGTTGGTGCACCAATTGCATCCCTACCTAAAGCAGAACCTTGTGACACACCTTATTCATTGTGCAGTTTGACTACTGCAATACCCACAACACTTAGAGAGTCATTGAGGCCACTTGGAGGTTTATCTGTGTTCTCAGGGTCACCTGAGTAGTGCAAATGGGTGTAGGGCCTTCTTGGAACTCTTGAAAGGACTGTGTTGTAGACTGGAGATAGATGATGTTGTATCCTTCCCTCTCTGTTGAGGGCTGTTCAATTTTGACATAGTTGGCCTCTTTGACCTCTCTTTCAAACTAGCCCGTCCTCTCTATCCAAAATGTGCTTGTGAGGTCACAAAAGGATTACATTGCCCTTGGGACATAGGAACTGTGATAAATATGAACCAGTTGCCAAGCATCTGAATTTTGATCACATGATCATGGGGATGCTGCAAAGGTGAAAAACGTGTGAAACTGTGAAAAACGGTCATAAATCACTTTTTTCAGTGCCCTTGTAACTTTGAACGCTCACTATAACTAAACTGTTGTAAGTCGAGGACTACCTGTACTTTAGAGGTGTTGAACTACAATTCTCAGATAGATAACATTATTAGGGATAGTAAAAATTGCAGTCCAGCCAGCATAACTGGCTGGAGAATTCTGAGAGTTGAAGTCCACAAGTCTTAAAGTTGCCCAGTTTGAAGATCTCTGGCCTATGATGACTTTAACCTAGCCAGTATTCAACTCTTGCAGGGCAAGTTTATGTCTATGAACTTTTCAGTTCCTATGTTCTCCCAGTCTCTAAACTTCTTCACTGCAGAGTTCAGACTGAGGCTGCAACAAGCCATTAAAAAGATGATGATGCTTCAGAGCATGAACAGACTGCTTTTCTCTTTCATTAATCATAACCGCCCTACCCATACTTGGCATCTTTTAAATGTCAACCTTTATATAGTTCTTTGCCAGTATTTCAGATCCTTAACAACCCTAGAAGGAAAGTCACGTGATCCCCATCTCACATCAAAGCTATGATGTGCTTTGCCCCAATGGATTCACACAGTGAAAGTGACATTGGAACACACCGCCCCCGCACATTAGGCACAACTTTTTAAAGCAACCATTTCCCAGTACAAAATACAAATCCTTGGTCGGGGTCCTCATTTAGAAATCGGGTGATCTTTTCCGGCCCCAGGATCGCAAGCCACCACCACCACCACCCCTTCAGCCATACCCCCGGCAGGATCGGTGCCTGTTAAGGGCTGTGTTGCGACTGGAGCCAGCCTCTTAAAACAAACCCCCAGCGGCGCTCTGTGGCCGGATCGATGCCCGCTGGCTCGGCTTTTCTCTCCTGCCTAGGGATTCATCGCCAGGGAGACGCGTACGAGCCAAGCCTGTAGCTCTGCCAGAAGTCTGGACTTGGGGGGAGGGGAAATCCATCTTAGGCGAATCTCCGCACCGCCTCCTTCATCCATATTCAAGAATACCTCTGGCGCCGGCTGGATACGAAAGCTTCCTTCCTCCTAATTCTATCCTTCCGCTCATTTCAAGCAAGGCACTAGAGGGCGCCCTTGTGCCTCCATCGAAGTCCCTTATGCTATTGGGTGCGGTATTTTTTCCCCCCAAGGGGCTTTTCTCATTCCGACCGTTGTGGCTCCTTAATGCGGGACCTTGATCGCAGGAGGAATATCCTTTCCTCTGGATTGGAGGACAAGACCTTCATCCAGTACATACTAACAAGGGAACAAGCGGATTCGTTTAGTGACCGTTCGGAACTACGACATCATGGGAAAAAAGCGATTTACAGAAAGTCCTCACACTTATGACCATTGCACGGGATTGAAGAAAAGGTGTAGGTTCTCCTGCTTGGGGGGGGGGCGGTTGGACTAGATGACCTACAAGGTCCCTTCCAACTCTGTTATTCTGTTATTATTCTAAAATTGGTGCATTCAGCAACTAAGTATGAAAATTATGAACTGTTGCCATGGGGTACGTGATCCCAGTTTGCGACCTCCTGAACCATGCATTTAAAGCCTATGATTTCTGGGGGTGGTTGATGAAAGCCAGCAATTTCAGCCACGCAGCTTCACAGGAATTCTTTCCCCCCCTGCCTAAGGAAATCGGAGGGGGGGGGAAATCAGATAATAAAGGCTGGAGTTTTTGTAAAGGCTGAATTTATTTCATTAAATCTGTGCAAGTGGGCAGCCCTGCCTACCTTTTTGAAATGAGGTGGAAGCAACAATTTGGCCCTGAAAATGTAGTGGCTGAAGTTCACAGCCTTTCCCCCCCAACCTTCCCCCCATCTTTCAGGAAAACCCATATTGGCCAATGGAAGGTAAATGTAATGGGGGTTGCAAATAGCTTGATAAAGATAAGTGAAGTTTAGAGGATAGAAGGTTTTTTACCAGAAGAGCAGTCACAAAGGAGGGACACGGAAGCAGATGTCCTTGAGTGCCATCTAGAGGTCGAAGTGTGCCATAAGCCTTCTGTAGTCCAGACAGATAATTCACATTCCCAGCATGGTTGGCTCTTTGTCTTGCACTGCTTTTAAATACCTCTCCCTTCAGTGTTTTTCAACCTTGGTAACTTTTAAGATGTGTGGGACTTCAAATCCCAGAATTCCTCAGCCAGCTAGGAAGGCTCTTGATTTCCAATCCCCCTGATTTTCGTTGCCTTTCCATAAATGGAAAATACATGAAAAAACCCCTAGCTGGATGTAGGATTAGTGTTAGGCCTTCATGAATTCAGAAAGTAAAATATACATCACCATGAGATGCAGAGATGGTCATTATGCTTAGGAGGCCTCGAGTATTTCAAATCCCACATATTTTCTTCTGTGTAAAATAAATGGAAAAATCCTATTTGAATGCAAATCCTGTTAGGGTTAAGTTGCCATGGATTCAAAGAGTAAAATAAACAACACCAATAGAGTCCCAAGAACCTTGCTATGCTTAGGAAGGGTCTTTGGTTTTAAATCCCCTCAAATGCTGGCTGTGAAATTCTGGGAGTTGAAGCCTACACATCTTAAAGTTGCCAAAGATTGAAAAACACTGCTGATGCATTAGCTAGACCAGTGGTTCCCAACCTTTCTAATGCCGCGACCCCTTAATATAGTTCCTCATGTTGTGGTGACCCCCAACCATAAAATTATTTTCGTTGCTACTTCATAACTGTAATTTTGCTACTGTTATGAATCGTAATGTAAATATCTAATATGCAGGATGTATTTTCATTGTTACAAATTGAACATAATTAAAGCATAGCGATTAATCACAAAAACAATATGTAATTATGCCAGATCAGAAATTCTCGGGCCAGTCTTTGCAAGAGCACAAGGAATATCATCTTCCACAACAAGTCTACTTCTGTATTTAGACTTGATAACCAACAAGTGTACAGCAATATTTCTCAATCTCAGCAACTTTTAAGGTGCCTGGACTTCAACTCCCAGAATTCAAAGCAAAGCTGGCAATGGAATTTTGAGAATTGAAGTCCAGGTATATTCAAGTTGTTGAGGTTGAGAAATTGTGGCCTGCAGTGTCGAAAAATTAGAAATCAGATAAACTTCCAGCAAAGTAATCCCTGTTTAGTAGCTTTCTCCCAGGACTCCAAAGTTTCAGGAGGCAAACAGGGGGCAAAAAAACCCATGATTGGTCCAAAAACATTGCCAGGGTCCCCAAAGCCAATTTCCTCTTTTAAGCTCTTTTTTCTTAAAACAGCCCCATATTCCTTCCTCCCCCATGGGGCCTGCTCACCCACCCTTCCCAAAACCCCTGCAAAGACAACAATTTTAATTTGCAAGGCTCTTCTTTCAACAGTTTCTTTCTTACTTGCTTTCTTTCTTTCCCTCTCTCTTTTTTCTCTTTCTTCCTTCCTTCCTCCCAACCTTCCTCTTCTTTCTTTCTTTCTTTCTTTCCTTTCTTTCTTTCTTTCTCTCTTTCCCTCTCTCTCGCTTTTTTCTCTTCCTTCCTTCCTCCCTCCCAACCTTCCTCTTCTTTCTCTTTCTTTCTTTCTTTCTTTCTTTCTTTTTCCTTTCTTTCCCTCTCTCACTTTTTTCTCTTCCTTGCTTCCTTCCTCCCACCCTCCCACCTAACATTCTTCTTCTTCCTCTTCTTCCCTTCCTTTCTCTCCTTCCTTCCTTCCATCTCTGGTCTTCCTTCCTTCCTTCCTTCCTTCCTTCCTTCCTTCCTTCCTTCCTTCCTTCCTTCCTTCTTTTCTCTTCTTCCCTCTCCTAGCCCTCAGCACCGCAAGATCCGTGCCAAGATTTGTCTCTGGCAACCCGGACAAATAAGTGCATTGTTTGTTATTTAGTCACTCCAGAAAAGCGGAGCGAGCAGGGAGGGGATCCTGCCCGCCCTGCCTACACTTGTAGCAAAGCCAGCCTGCCCCACAGAGCCGACCTTGTCCGGGGAACCAGCCAGCCAGCCAGCCCACCCCACCCTCGCCTCACCTTCTCCAAAAGGCGCCCTCCGCTTGGGGGCAACCCTTTGGAGAAAGCTCCCAGTGCAAAAAAAAAAAAGGCTGGCCCCAAGAGACCCGGACACGCCCCGGAGAGAGCAGCCCTGGAAACCTGGCCATAATTTCCTGCTTCTCCCCCACTCCTCTGCACCCCTTCCCCAGTCCGATCCATATCCCACCCAGGAGATGGGGGGCTGCAAATCCCCACCACCGTGCAGCGATCCCATCCACGACTCCTTGCTCCCCATTGCGCATCTCCAAAAGTGCGCTTTGGAGAAGTTGCCCAACAGGAGGAGGGTAGAGTTGGAAGAAAAAGGGGGGTCTGCCAGACATAGGGACCCCCGATTAGAAACCCCCTCCCCCTGCTCTCTTTCCTCCCTCCTGCAGACTGGCAGCTGCATCGCGTTGCCGGCCGTCCTTATCTGCGGCGGAGGAAGAGCCCGGGCAAGCTTGCAAGGCGGGGCTTGGGCGGCTCAGGATCCTCCTGCCTTCCTTCCTGCTCACTCGGCTGCCTCCGCCCCGGTGGTGGCGCCTTTCCCTTCCCAAGCGTGCCCGGGGGGACCCTCTCCAAAGCTGGCCGTGTGCCCGGGCGCGCCGTTGCACGCCTTGTAAACGTCGCTGTAAGTGCCGGAGCCGATGCACTGGATGAGCTCGTAGCGCAGCCATGGGTCCTGCAGTGAGACGTCCCACAAGGCGCTTATGGTCCCCTCACCCAGCCACCTTTTCAAAGATTCCCCTTTGTGGCTGGAGGACAATTTCGTCAAACTCTTGTTCCTCCTTCATTCTTTGCAAATTTGATTCATGAGAAGCATCAAACTCTCTCCTTCCTTACACCCGTTTGTCCTCTTGGGTTTATATGTCTTCTGCTTTAAGAACTATATTTTATATTTTATTAAATCCTCCCGCCCAGACACTCCCTGCTACCCACTCCGGCATCCCCGTCTCCTCGCTTGCCACATCCCACATCTCCGACTACAACTGGGACTCGCAAACCGGGCCGGCCAGGGCTCGCAGCAGCAAATTCTTCCTGCTGGTGTCGAAGGGAAAGGGAGTCACGGGGGGAACGGCCAGCCAACAACCACTTAAGTTTAACAGCGCACGATGGCGGGAAGGAGGACAGCCGGGTAGGGCTCGTCTGTCTGCCCTCTCGCTCTCGGCTGGCGTGGAGACCCAGTGAAGAAAGAGGCAAACAGGGAGGGAGGGAAGAGAGAGACTGAGAGATATTCGCACAGGGCTAGTCTGATCATATGGAGCAGGGTGGCGGCGATGGACCATGCTCTGGCACCACCTCCTTCTCCAGTTCCCTCCGGCTTAGCTCCTCTTGCCCCCGGCGGTGGCGCCCTCAGCACCGAGGCTGTATGATCAGGCTAGCCCTGCGCTAATATCTCTCAGTCTCTCTCTTCCCTCCCTCCTGTTTGCCTCTTTGTTCACTGGGTCTCCACGCCAGCCGAGGGTGAGAGGGCAGACAGACAATTCCGACCCAGCTGTCCTCCTTCCTGCCGTCGTGCGCTGTGAAACTTAAGTGGTCGTTGGCTGGCTGTTCCCTCCCGTGACTCTCTTTCCCTTCGACACCAGCGGGAAGAAACTGCCGCTGAGAGCAGGAGACAGGGGCGGCCACAGATGTCTTAAGCACCGCCTTGTACTCTCCAACGCGCAATCTTGCAACGCCCCGCCCCTTAGCTGATGCCGTCAAAGCTCGGCCGCCAGGCGTCACAAATGCCTCTCACCGAATGGCACCTCTCCCGACCAGTCGGAGGGCTCGGGCGAGTTGAGCCGATATGGCCAGGCTTGTGGCAGTGGGGGGAGCTGAGGATGCCGGGGCGACCCCTGGGAAATGGTCATTCGACCCCCAAAGGGGTCCCGACCCCCAGGTTGGGAACCACTGAGCTAGACTTTAATCCAACTGAAGCCAAATTTTTTGGGTGTTGCTGGATATCCCCTTCCCTCTCAGTCCTCAAGAGATGTGGAGAGAAAACATTCACAGCTAACTTTTAAAATCTGAGCATTCTGTAGCTTCAAGGCTTCTAGCCTCAGGCCCCTTTCACAGCTCCTTCTGACCAGAACCACAAATCCGAGGCATCGCTTATTGCCACTTTGAGGCACGGAATGCTTCATAATTGCAGAAAATTAATCCACTGACCCTCTACTAAATATTTTGCCCAAGTCTCAAGCGGAAAACAAAACAAAATCCTGCCCATCTTTGATATATTGTTCCCCTCTATTGTCATCCTACTCACTGCAGCTCTTGTCTTCCCAGAAATGTTAAATAGGGCCAGCAAAAAATTCCTCATTCTTGTTGTAATTAATGCTAGCAGAGCCTGAGTTATAAGGATTCAGACAGGCGCTCCCGTAAAATAGACTACACAAAAGAACTGTAGCTATTTCCCCCTCAAAATTCCTTTTTCCCACAGTAGCTTAGTGGGCTGAACACTCCACACACTCTTTTAGCTTTTCAGATTTATTCAAAAGCAAGCACAGTAGAGCTGAAAGTAATAGCAGCAGTCATTAGCTTAATGTCTTCCTTACACATTTATTTTCTTTAACTATTCTGGCATCCAGAAGGCAATTCAGCATGGATTGGTGTTCTCACGCATAAGGACTTGAATTCCAAGTAGCAGATTTAGCAGTTATGACTAAACCGCATTTATTCCGCTATTTCTAACCAACTGTATCTGGATTCAGAAGCAAAATAGGACCAAATCCTGGTTAGTCAGGAGACTATGCCACCAGGAAATCTCAAGGTGGTAGACTAGACTGGAAAATCTACACCCACATCCTACAAAAAATATTCCAGAAAATGGCTATGACAAAGCAGTTGTCAAGAAAACTGCTCTGCTATTACCCATTCAACTTTTCCTGTTTATTAGTCTAGAAAAGGCTCTTCTAGAATAGACTAGAAGTTTACTGACCTAGGCAAGTATGAAGCATGCATCTCAACAGTAGGGCTTCCACAAGTCTTCTGTAATGGTTCATCCACAAAAGACTTAAACATGTTGATTGTAGCATTCCTTCTGAGCAGTATAAAAAAGCTTGTTTTTACAGCAAGCTACTGAAAAACTCTCAAGGTTTGAGGGGCATTATATTTTGAGATACATATCTACTGGTATGTATTTGTAAAAGTTAGTGCTGTATCTTGATCATTGTACCAAAAAACCCTTTGTACATTCTGTGATTAAAATACTTTTTTTCTGCTTTATCGGTTCCTTCATAGCTTTTGGCACTGAATTCAGTTCCTCATTTTTATTCCAACTCTTATTAATGTATCTCCTTTTAACCATGCAAATGAATATTTTGTTCTTCCAACATAGCTTCTGTAATTGCATGCACAACTGGGAATTGTACATAAAGAGCTTATTAAGGAGTGCAATTTGCGTAACAGCTTACTATGGAAATATAGGCCCAAATCATCAGGAGTATAGACAGAAACACATGCATCAGCTGCTCCTGAGCAAGGTGAATCCTTCCCTACTCTTATTACTTAATTTTGTACCTGTGAAACTCAAAGCTTCCTCCAATTCCATTTACAATCCTTTCTCTTTTCTTCTTCATATATGCATAGATGTGCTGGAACCACAACACAGAGTTCTATGGTCAAGGGTGAGATTTTTTTTTTAACTTTTGTAATTTTTTAAATTGTTTTTATTGTATATTTTTATTGTTCTTTTCTGTTGTACGCCGCCCTGAGTCCTACGGGATTGGGCGGCCTATAAGAACAATAAATTAAATTAAATTAAATTAAATTAAATGCTTTAGCAATTGAAAATGTAACAAAATGGCCGCTGGGAAAACACTAAAATGTTTTATCTTTCAGTTCTGTGACTTTTTAGAAACTTATAGGGATCCCAACTTTTTAAGCATTGATTTTCGTCTTTCCATGGGCAAGGCAGGATTTTTGCTCTTCAGCAACTTCTGCAACACTTCCCACCAACTGGTTTACAAAGCAGCTGCTGCTAATATCTTAGGCCCCTTCCAGTAAGGTCCACAGCTGTGTGTGTGTGTCTTTGAATGCATAACCAAAGCATCTAACGCTCAAGTTTGTATACTGAGCAAACTCTATGGTTAGGCCTTGCAGGAAATACCACCTTAGAAGGTCCAGAGCCAATCAGGTTTCTCCACTGAGAACACTAGAGTCCTAAGGCTTTGCAGACTTCTCAAAAAAAAACCTAGGAGCAGCAGAAATATCCAAATTAAGCAAGAACTTTACTCTTAGCTCTGCCAGTTTGTTTCATTTTGATAACTGAGCTGATTGTTTACATAACACATGTGTATGGGTACAGGCATTCACTTTATCCCCAAGTCCCTACTAGCAGTCCAAAAGGTAATTTGGAATGTAGCAACATATAAAGGAATTAGCACAATGAATTTCCTTCTCAGGAGAATTCATGGAAGTAAACTATGCTAAAGGGTGGGGGGACATTTTTTCTGTCGGGGTATGTAGATTTAACAGCTGTAAGCTGATGAGATGATGTAAGCAGAGGCAACCTGAAGCTGATGCAATGGGAATGAGGCAGCAGGGTTACTGCCACTTTAAGAAGCTGGGTAAAAAGCTGCCTATATAAGGGAAGCCATTAGAAGGCGTTTGCCTTCTCATGTTCTCTCTGGTGGTTATATTCTCTTTGCTCTTCTCCATGTATAATAGCTGTATGATAAGGTATTTAACCACATATAAGTTTGTATATATTTAGCTGTATTATTATCTAAAGGCTCTGTGTGCTGTGTTTTTGCTCCTGAGTTTATCTCATGATGATGATGTTCGTCCATCGTATTCGAAGAGGACCTTAACATAGGATGTCAAGACTTGCGCATGAATTGGATTAAAGTGAGGGAGAGGTTTATCTCATAATACGGTACTAGTCACACTGCAAAAACTCTTGACATTTTCTTCTGCCTGGAAGTACAAAGGACCTTCAGCCTGTCCGTATAAAGGACAGCTCTTCTCATTCCAGATATCCACTCCCCCTCATGTACTCAAAGCAGAACCAGGAATTCCTAATTTCTCCCTCTACAGAATTTTAAGGGAAATCCCAAAACAATGTTCAGGATGGCATTTGCAGAGAACTCTAAGTTTTTGCAGTGAGGGCTCAGGGGCTCAAAGTCCCTGGGTCAGCTACATTTACTCTCTTCACTTGACTGTACATTTTTAATGTACCCTGCTGTGTAGCCATTCAAGCTTTGCCAAGCTAACAGACCATACCATTTATTCATTTAACAAACACGCTCCCAGCTGACACCAGAACACTGTAAAGGGCAGAGTTTGTTCTCTAAAGAAAGAAACAAAACTGCTTTCAGCTGAAACAGACTTTTAATACGCTTCAACACAATAGACAGTTATCTGAATCCAGAAGGCAGCAGGGGTGATGAATGGAAAAATTAACACAATACAGAATCAGTATTCTTCTCCCTCATCTTCCCCATCAGCACTATCAGCCCCTACCTCTTCATAATCCTTCTCCAGAGCAGCCATGTCCTCCCGAGCCTCTGAGAACTCCCCTTCTTCCATCCCTTCCCCAACGTACCAGTGGACAAAGGCACGCTTGGCATACATCAGATCAAACTTATGGTCCAGGCGGGCCCAGGCCTCAGCAATGGCTGTGGTGTTGCTCAGCATACAGACAGCACGCTGCACCTTGGCCAGGTCGCCTCCGGGGACCACGGTCGGGGGCTGGTAGTTGATACCAACCTTGAAACCGGTGGGGCACCAGTCCACAAACTGGATGCTGCGTTTGGTCTTGATGGTGGCAATAGCAGCATTGACATCTTTGGGAACAACGTCACCACGGTACAACAGGCAGCAGGCCATGTATTTACCGTGACGGGGGTCGCATTTCACCATCTGATTAGCTGGCTCAAAGCATGCATTAGTGATCTCTGCTACAGTCAACTGCTCATGGTAGGCTTTTTCAGCAGAGATGACCGGAGCATAGGTCGCCAGAGGGAAATGGATTCTAGGGTAGGGCACCAAGTTGGTCTGGAATTCTGTCAGATCTACATTCAGGGCACCATCAAATCGCAGGGAAGCTGTGATAGAGGACACAATCTGGCTGATAAGGCGGTTGAGGTTGGTGTAGGTGGGGCGCTCAATGTCAAGATTTCGTCGGCAAATGTCATAGATGGCTTCGTTGTCTACCATGAAGGCACAGTCGGAGTGCTCCAGGGTGGTGTGGGTGGTCAAGATGGAGTTGTAGGGCTCAACGACAGCTGTGGATACTTGGGGAGCTGGGTAGATGGAGAACTCCAGCTTGGACTTCTTGCCATAGTCTACGGACAGGCGCTCCATCAGCAAGGATGTAAAGCCAGAACCTGTACCGCCACCAAAACTGTGGAAGACCAGAAAACCCTGGAGACCTGTGCACTGGTCAGCCTGTTGGAAAAAGCAAAGTGGATTCAGTGTCAATTTTAAGAACCAGATTTCTCTCTCATTGATTTTCAAGCATTTTTTAAAAACGTCCTTTACACTCAAGAAAATACCAGAAGAAATTCAATCCCCTCCAGTTGCTTGAGAATATTCTGTAGCCTATTGTAACTTGCAAATAGCTATAGACCATAAGATTCAGCCTTCCAGATGGTGAATGCCAAATTCTACACCCCCTGCCAATTACCATGAATGAGAGCAACTGAAACCCAATCACTTCAATAGGACTGAATCACATTTAGAAGGCTGCTCGGGAATTGCCCTTCCTTCTCATTCGCTTCCTGATAATAAGAGTCTTTATATTTCTCCTCCCCAACATCATTCCTGATCTAAGATGCAATTCTTTTCATTCTTTTGGTGACTCAGATGGTCAACCTCTTTAAAAAAAAACATGATTTAAGCCACTGTTTGCTAAACTTTATTTTGTACAGTAAACCAGTGACAACTCACATGATGCAAAACAACAAGCAGTGGTTTAGAAATCAAAAACTAGGTTCAAACGTAACTATACCCAAAAAATAAACCCACATTTTATGACTTACCTGGTGTTCAAATTCAGCTACTGTCAAACTAATTTCCCACAAACTTGTTGCAAATATCCTAAGGTTTGTATGTGACCTCACTCTTATCTCATTCACTCATCACATTTACATGGCTAAAAAGAGAATAAATTGTTTGCCAGAAAGAGGAAGATAAAGTGGGAAACATTCAGTGAGTCACACTAGAAGCAGCAGATGATTCTGTGCTGTGAAACTAGGACAGGGGTCAGCAACCTTAAACACTCAAAGAGCCACAAAGGTCCTAACTGGAACCCCCCCGTTCAGTTCTGGAGCCGACTGAAAGTCCGGTTCCCCCACCGTAGAGTCTCCTCCTAGCGCAGCGTCCTTTTTCTCTACCAGTCCTAACCGAAGCCCTATCAATTGGGGAGCTGACTGGAAAACCCACCCCTTGCCATAGAGTCTCCTCCTGGCATGCCCTGCTTCCCCCGCCCCCAACCAGAAGCTCCTCTCAAAGTTGTGGTGCTGACTGATGACAGGGAGCCACAGGAGAGGGATGAAAGAGCCACATGTGGCTCCAGAGCCGCAGGTTGCTGACCCCTGAACTTGGAGATGCATCAGGGGATCTTATCCCACTTAATATTGGGGTTTTTATCTTTAGAACTATGCATCTCCACGGTTCTTTATTTCACATTTCCAAGCCCAGGGCTCCTTCAGCAGCAGAAATTACCCACCAATTTCCTAAGTCTGTCAAGGACCAAGTCAATGATCTCTTTGCCAATGGTGTAATGCCCCCTGGCATAGTTGTTAGCTGCATCTTCTTTGCCAGTGATCAGTTGCTCAGGGTGGAATAGCTGGCGGTAAGTACCAATGCGCACTTCATCTGTGGAAAGAATTAACGAAAAAGGTACCGTATTTTTCGGAGTATAAGATGCACCGGAGTATAAGACGCACCTAGATTTTAGAGGAGGAAAACAAGGAAAAAAGTATTCTGAACCAAATGGTGCAGTAATATATTATTTAATAAAATACCAGTGTAGCAGAATACTTTTTACAATCATGTATACTTTTTACAACGATGTACACTTTTTACAACCATGTATACTTTTTACAAACTTCAAACTTGACAGCTTTAAGACTAGTGGACTTCAACTCCCAGAATTCCTCCTCCAGTCATGCTAGCTCAGGAATGGGAGTTAAAGTCCACAAGTCTTAAACTTGCCAAGTTTGAAGACCCTTGCACCCCTAACCCCTAACCCAAAGCTGTCTTCAAACTTTGACAGCTTTAAGACTAGTGGACTTCAACTCCCAGAATTCCTCCTCCAGTCATGCTAGATGGGGTAATTAGAAGGCATAAACGCCCCAATTTTTGCAAAAAATGGCCCATTTTTCACTCATTTTTTTGCAAAAACAGGGCATGCAGAGGATTTGGGAAGCCTGCAGAGCACTCCTAGGGGGTGTGAGAAAGCAACCCCCCCTTTTTTTGCAAAAAAACCGGCCCATTTTTTGCAAAAATTGGATGCGGGGGTGGGCTTCGGGAGGCTAAAAAATTGCTGTATTCGGTGTATAAGACGCACCAACATTTCCACCCTCTTTTGGGGGGTAAAAAGGTGCGTCTTATACTCCGAAAAATACGGTATTTAGTTTGTTGTGACATCGTGTGATCAAGAACCCAAGATGTTTGTTCAAAAATGTATCTACTGAGAAAGCTTTCAGAGAGATTTGTCTTCTGAAGAATTGAACTTCTGGGGTACTCTTAAGAGTTTGATCCTAGGTAGAGGCAGATGTAAGGGTCTCCTGCTTGGGCAGGGGGTTGGACTAGATGACCTGCAAAGTCCCTTCCAACTCTTAATCTGAACCAGATGGCACGGAGATGATTGCAGAGGACAATAATCCAGAATGAAGAAGAGTTGTGGAAGTGGCAAAGTCTTTCTGCATAAGTAAAGAGTAAAGGCACCTTAAATATTAATTTCAGTGTATTCCAATTGCTCTCAATTGCATTGTTCAATTGCGCAACTCTTCTCCATTCTGGATTCTTGTCCTCTGTTTCACTTATCGTTAATTCACTTAATGACCATCACACAAAAATCATAAAATCCAAGTCAGTTACATGATGACTTGCTTTACAACCACCACAACTTATGACCGTAATGGGCAGACTCCATTACAGTCATGTTAAGGACAACCTGTAATGTATTATAAGTAGACTTATGGTAAAATACAGCACTTAAATCTTTATTACTGTTCACAACACAGAGTCCCCTTTGGGCGAGGATGGGCAGCTATATAAATTTGATAAATAAAATGTTGAACTATATGCCAAAGTTTTAGAATCTGAGTGTTTATGAGGAATTATGGTTTTATTGAACATGGGAGTGGGTAAAAAAATATTGAGAAATTGGAGATCTGATATTACTCCAGATATTAAGAATTGGCTGCAAGAAGTGATATGTTTTTTTTGGGGGGGGGGGAATCAATATTTTCTACTAATCAGATGCAGCAGTAAATGTTGTTATGTCACAGATTTTGTGATATTTTACAATATTTTGTATTTATAAGCAGAACATCCAGATTTAGCCAGTTTTGTTCCATACAGTATCAACCTTGTGAAGTCTTAAGCTTCCTCTTTCCGCTATGTATTCAAGATGGACAGTGATTAATATTTATATGTTAGGGTGTAGGTATATACATATGTATGTATATAGCATATGTGTGTTGTGTATGTGTACACTTTTCAGAGCAGGCAACAGAATTTCATTTTTAATGTGTGCCAGAGTGCCCACAGGGAAAAAAATGACAATAAAGGTTATCTTATAATATATCTTATAATATAGCAGTATATTTATTAGTAAATCAGCAAGTACTAAAAAGTATAAAATACAACGTGCTTTTTTTTTCTTTATTAGCTTATCTGAGTTTGTCTCTTTTCTAATTTGTTTTGGTCTCTTAATTTTTTTCTTTTTTATATTTATGTATGTTAAGAATATTAAATTAAATTAAATTAAATTAAAGAGTCATGTTTGAATAGGTTAAAAATTCATGTTAGCACAAATTAATTCCTTATACCAAAACAAGAATCCATCATATATCCAGTCAAAAAGTTCAATAGAGTCTATTCAGATATGTCATCATGTTCTTCAAGATCTAAGCCAGATTTGGGTTTTTTTAACGTACTTTCCCTTACTTGAAATGCAAGGGACTAGACCTCCGACTTGAACAAGAAATGTTTGTTTTTCTATGAACCTCTAACCTTTCTTGCCACTGTGTATTTCTAAAATGTTAATATAACTGCAAATAGCTCACCAATCACCGTTGGCTCCAAGTCTATGAACACAGCCCTGGGGACATGTTTACCAGCTCCCGTCTCACTGAAGAAGGTGTTGAAGGAGTCATCTCCTCCCCCAATGGTCTTGTCACTGGGCATCTGCCCATCTGGTTGGATGCCATGTTCAAGGCAGTAGAGCTCCCAGCAGGCATTGCCAATCTGGACACCGGCTTGGCCAACGTGGATGGAGATGCACTCACGCTGTGGAGAGAAACCACTTCCATTACATTTATTCTAGAACAAGTACACCACAACTAGCAATTGGCTGCAATGATTAAACCACTCACCAGTTGAGGAAAGTCCCAACTAGCAATAAATAATCATCTGTTTTCATGCAACATGAAGCATGAGCTATTAACAAGACTTCAGGGCATGGCTGTGCTAGAAATTATTAACTCTGTCTCTCTCTGTCTGGATGTAGTGAAAGTGCAGCTATGGCTGAAATTTTGGTGCAAGCCAATTCTAACAACTTCTTCTTGTGCCATATCCGTCATCGGACGTTGGCGATCCTATTTTTATCAACAGCCTCACGAAGAAGTGCTGCTAAGTTTAGTCCCTTAGATTTTGAAGTCATGATGTTCTTCTTCTGCCTAGACCTCATTTGTCTTCAATCTTTCCTTGGAGGATTAAGTGAAGTATGCTGTATTTTTCTGGGTGTTGCATCACATGTCCAAAATATTCTAACTTTTGCTTTTTCATGGTTTTGATGATTTCCCTCGGCTTTCCCAGGCAGCTTATCACCTCCTCATTTCTCATTTCAATCATTTCTCATCTCAATGCTAACAACTACCTAGTCTTAATTCACCGGATGGTTAAGTGCCAGTAATCGCAACAGTCACAATTTCTACCGTTTCTCAATATGTATCTTTATCACTTGCTTCTGCAACTTCTGGAAATGAAGGAAAGCTGGATAAAGCACAGAAATCACCTGTTCAGAACATTCTTCTATATTATTTAATAACTGGCCAGCAAGTAAACAACCCAGCAGACTTTTGATCACCAGTTCAGGTAGATGCAGTAATGTGAACATGAAAAAGAATTGGTGATGGGGATTATGGGAGTTATGGTCCAGCACACCTGGACAAGGTCAGGATGGGGAAGCCTGATCCAAGGAACTCTTTTAGATGCCAACTTCATATTTGGCAATGGGCAGAAGCAGGCATTGTGCAGGTTCAGAATGTACTTCCTATTTACCTAGCTTGGCATTTCCTTAAAGCTGCAAATGTATTTACTTTGAGGTTGGAACTCGAGTTTATTTTTCAACAATGAAAAGCACAGAAACCAGTATGCAAACACAGGTCATTGGGCAGGAAAGACTAAAAGTGCCATTAGCTTCATTTTTAAAAGGTGCAGCATCCGAAAAGTAGCAGCTCTTTATGACATATGTTTTTTGGGGGGGGCGGGATGCAGCTACATCAGCTACGTTCATCAACTACATTAAATATGGGAGCTGCAAGCACTTCAGACTTGATCTCCAAAGGATGCTTTCCTGTGTGCAAGAGGGCAAAATATAATACCTGTCCAATGGTCCTTAAAACAGCTATATCGTTTTCCAGAATCACATGGCTACCCTTCATAGCTGCCACACAATCCCACAAAATGACCAGCTGCTTTAAGTATTGCAATCAGATGCTCCAGTCATTATCCTGTACGCTCTAAACATTTGTACCTGAATGTGAAGCACTGCCTAACAAGAGTTATCCTGAGATGCAATTATGTGCAGAATATAGAACAGTGATGGCGAACCTAGGGCACGCGTGCCACAGGTGGCAAGCAGAGCCATATCTGAGGGCACGCGAGGCATTGTCCTATGTCAGCTCCAGCGCGCATGCGCACACTGGCCAGCTGATTTCCAGCCTTCTTTTCGGCCATTTTCGTTCTCCCCAGGCTTCAGGAAAGCCTCCTGAAGCCTGGGGACGGCAAAAAACAGCCCAACGGGCCTACTGGAAGTCCGGAGGCTTCAGTGAGGCCTGTGCACATGCATGTGTGGGGCAGCATGGGGGGGTTGTGCGCATGTGTGGGGAGTAGCACGGGGGTTGTGTGTATGCGCAGGGGGAGGGCATTGCATTATGGGTGTGGGCATGCGCGTGTGTGCTATCACGCACGCACCCTTTTGGCACCTGAGCCAAAAAAGATTCGCCATCACTGATATAGAAGCTTTCATGGAGTAGAGTCGACCCCCCCACTCCCACACCTCAAATGTCAGTCTTTAAAATTGGCAGACCAGAGTACTGATATTTAAAACCGTTTCCAAAATATTTAGAAAAGCACCTTAATTTTAGTCCAATTATGGCTTTAAATACTTATAAGTATAAGCAAACCGGGTTAAAACTGGCAGCAGAGAATGCTGGAATTACATCTCTGCCCTCTTGTCTTCTGAAGAAATAAAACACGGCTGCTTCAAGCTTTCTGTAATTTGAGAACATTCCTGATTGTACAACCAAAGTTACTTGGGCCATGTAGCAATCTAGTATCATTGCAACAATAGTTAAGCCCATTCAACTCTACTTTGATCCTAAACTTAGAAGGTCTCTTCGCTTCCTACCCCCAACCTCCCAAACCAGCTTAAACCTGCTGGCTCTGTCACCATCTGGCTCACAACACACAAGACATTAGATTAAACAGCAAGGCTTTAAAGGTGCTGTTTGAAGGGCTAAGGGTCAGTCACTACTGTGCCTTTTCAAAGGAGCAGGCAATGGACAGCACACCTTGATGCCTGTTACAAGGACTGGGGGAGAGGGGAGGGCTTGATGGCCACTTTGGCGCTCAATGCATCTCCAAGAATTCACTTGGAGGTCAAGAGCTGAAAACATGTCCTGTTACACAAAGATGACCATATTAGTGGCCCATAATTATAGACCAGAGGTCTTCAAACTTGGCAACTTTAAGACTTGTGGACTTCAACTCCCAGAATTCTCCAGCCAGCATAGCTGGCTGGAGAATTCTGAGAGCTGAAGTCCACAAGTCTTAAAGTTGCCAAGTTTGGGAACCCCTGTTATAGACCAAAATTTATTTCAATAAATTGTAAAATTTCCTCAAAATATTTAGTGCTCTTTATTGAATAAGATAAGGCCAATAGAGATCCCCTATTTCCGTGATGGTGAACCTATGGCACGCGTGCCACAGGTGGCACGCGGAGCCATATCTGAGGGCACGCGAGGCTTTGCCCCATGTCAGCTCCAGTGCACTGCCAGCTGATTTTTGGCCTTCTGGAGGGTAGGGGGAGGCCTTTTTCGCCCTCCCCAGACTTCAGGAAAGCCTCCGGAGTCTGTGAATAGCAAAAAACAGACGCAACGGGCCTACCGGAAGTTGAGAAACAAACTTCCGGTAGGCCTGTTGGGCCGTTTTTCACCCTCCCCAGGCTTCAGGAAATGGCCCAACAGGCCTACCGGAAGTCTGGAGGCTTCAGTGAGGCCTGCGCGCATTCGCGCAGAGGGGAGTGTGGGAGGGTATGCGCGCATGCGCAGGGGGCAGGGCATTGCATTATGAGTGTGGGCATGCGCGTGTGTGCTATCGCGCACGGGCGCGCCCTTTTGGCACCCGAGCAAAAAAAGGTTCGCCATCACTGCCCTATTTGGTTTGCAGCTCTCTTAAAAGATCCATAGCACTTCTTTGTATCAGGCTCCTTAAATGGCCTTTTCAAGCTTGCAATGGGTTCCTCCATAATTTTTACTTTGGGTGTGGAAAGTTTTTTTTTAAATAATAATAATCATAGGAGATTCTTTATTCCAAAATAACTTTATTTTCTCTCACTATCTCAGCTATCCCTTAACCATTAACAGAAATCCATGATACAGAGACTGGAAGCTATGGGAAATACATTGTAACAATAGGTTGCTAAACTGTACCTTTTCTAAGTTATCAACTGACAATAGCAAAACCAAGCACCAAAGCCGGGGTGAAATTCAGCAGGTTCTGAGAACCGGTAGCGGAAATTTTGAGTAGTTCGGAGAACCGGCAAATACCACCTCTGGCTGGCCCCAGAGTGGGGAGGGAATGGGGATTTTGCAATATCCTTCCTCCAGGAGTGGGAAGGGAATGAGGATTTTGCAGTATCCTTCCCCTGGAGTGGGGTGGGAATGGGGATTTTGCACTATCCTTCCCCTGGAATGGGGAGGGAATGGAGATTTTGCAGTATCCTTCCCCTGCCACGCCCACCAAGCCACGCCCACAGAACTGATAGGGAAAATTTTTGAATTTCACCTCTGACCAAAACCAAGCACCAAAACCAAGCACCAGGACAAGAGTAATTAACCAAAGAACCTGTTCAGTCACACACTTCCCCACAACCACAAATAGGCTGCCCAGACACCATCTACACAACAAAAAGGTAAACTAACAGACACTAGGAAGGACAACTAAGATTGACTTTTTGACAGAGTCATGCACACACACCAGCTGTCCCCCAAGACACACCAAGGACCAGTCCCCTTATAAAACAAAGTCCCTGTATCCCATTTTCTCTGTAGCCTACCCCCAAGAGCAAACCTCTTGATTTTGGAAATTAATGGATCATCTCCTTTCCACCAGCCGTGTGCTTTGCATCTCATTTGCTTGCAATGCCCCAGCTAGGAAAAGGGACTCAGGAAATTCTTTTACACATGGGTTAATTCAGGATGAATGCTATGAATCTTATTCAACTAAATATGGAGAGAAATGGGAAGAAGCTAATTGAGTGAGATAAGACCCCCCCCCAAAAAAACCCCAAGCTCAAATATAGTAGCAGTAGCATGTTTGCATGCAAAAGGAGTTTGACAATTTGTCAACCTTTCTTAATCTGAGGTCTTCCAGATACAATGGATAATAGTCAAGCTCCTACAAGATGCTTCACCAAAAACCAAGGAACACACATTGCAGCTTAGCATACTGCACAACACTCTGGTTTGTAAACCTCAGTGCATGGTTTAAGACAGGGGTCTCCAACCTTGGCAACTTTAAGACTTGTGGACTTTGCTGGCTTTGCTGGCTGAGGAATTCTGGGAGTTGAAGTCCATAAGTCTTAAAGTTGCCAAGCTTGGAGACCCCTGGTTTAAGCGGAATGGGACTGTTCGCCTCCTCCACTCTGCCACACCTGTTTTGTCCCCAGCCTTCCGCCCCCAAACAATCCGGCTCTGCCTTTTCTCCTTGGCCCCTTAGCCTAATGGGCCAAAAAGCCAGTTCACCCCGGGCTTTTGGGCGCACGGGACACTTTGCCCCCAGCCAATCAGAGGAGCAAGAATCCCACCCCCTTGGAAGCAGCCTTTTTAGGAGAAGGAACTGGGGACAAGTCTTCCCTCTCTTGCTTAAAAGAGACCGTTTTTCAGATGGTCCCAATGAAAGAAAGGGGAGGGAGGAACAGTGCTTCTAGCTGGACTCAATGAGATTCCCTCTCTTGCTTAAAAGAGACACGTTTTTCATAGGGTCCCAATGAAGGAAAGGGGAGGGAGGAACAGTGCTTCTAGCTGGACTCAATGAGATTCCCTCTCTTGCTTAAAAGAGACAAGTTTTTCAGAGGGTCCCAATGAAGGAAAGGGGAGGGAGGAAGAGTGCTTCCAGCTGGAGTAATATTCTCTCTCTCTCTCTCTCTCTCTCTCTCTCTCTCTCTCTCTCTCTCCCTCCCTCATCCTCGCACTCCCTAGCTCTCTCTCTCTCCCATTCCCTCTGTCTCTCATTCTCTCTCTCATAGGAAGGAAGGAAGGGAGGGAGGGAGGGAGGGAGGGAGGGAGGGGCAGCAAAAAAGAGATATTGAATCAAATCTGGTGCAAAAAAAAACTAAAGCTCCTGGTAAGCTGATTTAGGTATAGTGAGAATCACAGCTGGCATCGGGGTTTGCAAGGGATGATTGCCTGGCTCAAGGGAATTCAAGACAGGAACCAGGAACCTGGACCAAAGGGATCGAAAATGTGGGGAGAAAAACGGAAGCCCCTCTCATACACACACAATGAAGGGGAAAATATAGAAACCACTGTTCCTGACTGGTTCCCCCCAAAGCACTCTTCCTCCCTCCCCTTTCTTTCATTGGGACCCTCTGAAAAACGTGTCTCTTTTAAGCAAGAGAGGGAGTCCAGCTAGAAGCACTCTTCCTCCCTCCCCTTTCCTTCATTGGGACCCTCTGAAAAACGTGTCTCTTTTAAGCAAGAGAGGGAGTCCAGCTAGAAGCACTCTTCCTCCCTCCCCTTTCCTTCATTGGGACCCTCTGAAAAACGTGTCTCTTTTAAGCAAGAGAGGGAGTCCAGCTAGAAGCACTCTTCCTCCCTCCCCTTTCCTTCATTGGGACCCTCTGAAAAACGTGTCTCTTTTAAGCAAGAGAGGGAGTCCAGCTAGAAGCACTCTTCCTCCCTCCCCTTTCCTTCATTGGGACCCTCTGAAAAACGTGTCTCTTTTAAGCAAGAGAGGGAATCTCATTGAGTCCAGCTGGAAGCACTCTTCCTCCCTCCCCTTTCCTTCATTGGGACCCTATGAAAAACGTGTCTCTTTTAAGCAAGAGAGGGAATCTCATTGAGTCCAGCTAGAAGCACTCTTCCTCCCTCCCCTTTCTTTCATTGGGACCCTATGAAAAATGTGTCTCTTTTAAGCAAGAGAGGGAAGACTTGTCCCCCGTTCCTTCTCCTAAAAAGGCTGCTTCCAAGGGGGTGGGATTCTTGCTCCTCTGATTGGCTGGGGGCAAAGTGTCCCGTGCGCCCAAAAGCCCGGGGTGAACTGGCTTTTTGGCCCATTAGGCTAAGGGGCCAAGGAGAAAAGGCAGAGCCGGATTGTTTGGGGGCGGAAGGCTGGGGACAAAACAGGTGTGGCAGAGTGGAGGAGGCGAACTGTCCTAGACCCTGGTTTAAGATATTGTGTGATCTGCCTAACTGTGATTTATTCAACAACCCCACATTAATCAAATCAGACCTGTAATGAGTAATTATAATAGTTTATAGCCTCCAGACATGACCAATTACTATGCTGCTGACACAGAAGGGTGTTGTACAAAATCCTTTGTACTACAGATTGAAGGAAGACAACCTCATATATAAATCCTCAGCAACTTTCAGACATCACAATGAGCCATAATGCATTGTGGAATAATCCATAAATAACAAGATTTGCCCAGTCTGCTAATCCACAAACCATATTTTGGTTGAGGATAATGCACAAGTCAGACCAGTATATGACCAATCTATCCTCTGCAAGGTAGGCAAGCCTGTATTCCCCAGACAATATTGCTCACTTCTTATCAGCAATAGAAGTTCTGGGTGGGATTCAAACCTCTTGAGTCACTGTGACTATTGCAACACATTGTATTTAGCAAAGAAGAGGCCAGGAACACCATCATGTCCTGGCCCTCTTTTATCAACTACTAGCAGATGATTTAGGTTTCATATACTCTAGCACCAGCATCCATAGCCTTTCCATGCATTCACATACCCAGAAATGACTTTAAACAAGCAGCTCTGGAGTGGGACATTATGGAGTGTGGAGGAGGTTTTATGGAGGCAGAATTCTACATGGAAACTTAGGGCAACCTGTGCAAGAGACTATACAAGGAAGCCAATGAAAAGAAAATATGTAGCATTGAAGACAATGGAAGAAACAGGACTCTTAGATTTTCGTCTGAATTTTCTATGTCTCTGACCAAAAGGGTAATTCTATTATCAGAAGAAAATGAGGAAATGCTGTACTGTGACTCAGGTTATAATGAGAGGTTTGTTCAATAAAAACCCAAAGGGTACAGTATCACATGGCTCTTACTATGGAAGCTACTTCAGTACCTTTCTGCATAATGGGGAACAAACAATGGAGTTCTTGGTGCTCACTGAGCTTGGCTGCTTGCTTGCTTACTTGCTTGCAGATGTTTCATTGTACTATTGCACTGATGATGTTACCTAGATGGGTCATGAAACACCTGCAAGCAATCAACCAAGCTCAGAGAGCACCAAGGACTCCACAGTTTAACCTTGAGCTACAGATATTCTCTTCTATTGGGAGCAAACTATTTTAGGAATCCTAGCAGGAATGGGCTTGTTTTAACTAGTCGGGTGCATCAAAGAGAATATTCAGCAATATCCTCAGGCTTGACCCACCTAAACATATTAATCATTTCAGGAGAGCAATGTAATTATCTTATCTTTCAGGACTAAAAAAGGGTAGGGGAGAACTGCCTGAGAATTAAAATAGCTCTGCCTCCTCCAACTTAATCATTTCCAGCTGACTTATACTACAGCTCCCAGTATTCCCATCTAACATGGGTACTGGTGATGTTGGGTGCAGATAATTGGAAGCTGTGGCCCAAAGATATTTTTTTATATTTATTTATTACATTTCTATGCTGCCCATCTCCCCTACAAGGTGACTCTGAGTGGCTTCATCTTGATCTTCAAGATCTTGATGACATCATGTTTAACTGATTCTGAGCTCAGAATATTAGTAGGAGAGTATCAAATGTTAGCCCCAAATCTCTAAAAGCTGGATTGACACTACTTTATACCCAAACTGTAGAGTTCTGAAGCTGCTTCAGATTAAAAAAAAACATGCACAAACACTATAACTCATTTCCATCCTGTTGTAGGTAAATACTAGTTATTCATTTACGAGAGCACCAAGAAACATCGTGAATTCTTATTCTAAAAATCGTGCATCTTTCTAGAAGGCTTGGCATGAGATCGGTAGAGACAATGCAGTAAAAACCATGAAGTAAAAGTATTTCAAAATTCCTATGTATCTTGAAACATGAAACTGAAGCAAAAACATTTGGAATATACCGTATTTTTCGGAGTATAAGACGCCCCTTTTTCCTCCCTAAAAGTGGCTGAAAATTTGGGTGCGTCTTATACTTCGAATGTAGCTTTTTTTTTTTTTTCAGCCCTAACTAGGTGCTTACAGATCTTCCCAGCTCTTACCTTGCAGGCTCTTTCATTGTTACTCTCTCAGAAGAATGTTTTTTCAGCCCTAAGTCTTTGCAGAATTTTTTTTCATTGCTCTACTTGCTCTGAATAAGTTTTTTTCTAGCCCTAACTAGGTGCTAACGATCTTCCCAGCTCTTACTGGTTTGCATGCTCTTTCATTGTTACTCTCTCAGAAGAAGGTTTTTTTAAGTCCTAACCAGGGGATAAAATAATGTGCTGAAGCTGACCAGACTAAGGATGCTAGCCAGATGAATACCTGGTAGGCAGATTGTTTTCCCCTATTTTCCTCCCCCAAAACTAAGGTGCGTCTTATACTCCAGTGCGTCTTATACTCCGAAAATACGGTAATTTCATTTGATGTAGTCTACACTATTTTCAAATAGACGGCAGATATTTGGATTATGGTGAGCCTTAAGAAAATCAGCCGTCAGCTCATACTAAGCCAAACAGCAGTTTATCTTAACCATAACTTAAACACCACTTTCCTACCTACACTTAACATTAAAAAATTATCCCTCAGATCAAGCATTTGAACAATGTCAATTTAAATGAGGCTCCAGATGCATCTTCTACAAACTCTTGTCACCACTGGAAGATATCCAATGGTGCTCTGCAGTCCTGACTTGATTTGGCCTGGACATCATATATGCACCAGATCCATTCAGAAATTCTGCTCTTCCTATTTGTAACTGGCTTTGTGCAACACTCTCAAAGCCTTTTACAGCAAGTAGCAAAGCCTCATATTGGCAAGGTCAAACTTGGCCACTTTCATTTTATATTTTATTATGTTGTTTAAGGAAGCCTTTTTAAATGTGGCTTAGAGTGCTAGTGCTGGTCATTTTGCAATATTGTGACTTCCTGTTTTTATTGTTTTCCGTGGCTGCTATAGAGAAGTATTACCTAGGAAAGGTTTTTTTTTAAAATTAGACGACACACTCAAAAATATTGGAAAAGCAGTGTGGGTTATTTAACAGGATTTGAAACTTCAGTCTTTCATGTGCTAATGTATCCCTTTTCCCTGAAAAATGACTCAACAGGTCTCTATGAAAAATGAAGGCAAAGAAGATGAGTCACAAGACTGAAGCATCCAGTCATATCCTGCTCCTAAAAGCAAGATAAAGATTCCCTATTAGGCCACCTCCTACTGGTAGCTGTTTTTTTTTAAAGAGACAGTCTTTTTTCTCTGTGCTGTACAAAGCCTGGAAGATTTGGGCAAGAGTTGCCCATCCATTCCATGGAAAGAATAAGGTGAGGATACAGGAGCCTTGCTCAAGAAGATCTTAGAGCTTTTGACATGAGTAATTACTGACATTACCGCATTCAAGACTTGATAAGAGGAAATTTGTAGCTAGGGGCGGGAATGACGTGTCCTTGGTGCTCTCTAAGCTCGGCTGTTTCCTTGCAGACGTTTCATTACCCAAACTAGATAACTTAGTTTGGGTAATGAAACGTCTTGCAACAAAACCACCAAGCTCAGAAAGCACCAGCGGACCACCCATTCAAAACAGCTCAGTCTGTTCTTATCGGCTCCAAACCTCCAACTACTTATCTCTAAATATCATGGATGATTTGCCGCTGTCTTGGAGCAGTCTGCAGCAACATGCAAACCAACGATTGAGCTCTACTCTTTCAGCCACGAAAAATATGTAAAGCCTCTCGAGACGCAAGAAAGGTGAAATACTTTTGGAGGGTGTCATGCCCCAACGAAGTGGGATTTGAGTTAGGGCATCCGGCGCACGGACTCCCCGCCTCCTGATGGGCGAAACACCCTGCAGGAAAAAGTCCCAACATCTAGCTATCCATCCATGCGGGCGCGGTCATGTGTGCTACCATCTGTCGGAGCTAGGAGCCGCTTCTTTCTACCGACCAGAACTGGGGTCTATGAATGCTTTAAAAACTAGTCAATGTTGAACCGAGTCTCCCGCGGGAAGGGGGGGGAGAAAGTGAAAGGCGTAGTAGCGCTACTCCGGAGAAACAAGCCAGGACAAAGGTTACTTTTATCACTCCCCGCACTTTCTCTATTTATCTGTAACTGTGAAATAGCCCTTTAGATCCGTTCTCATTCCTCCCTCCCTCCCTGTGTCGCGGCAGCCGGATAGGACCCCACTTTTAGGATCACATTTCTCCCCCGAACTCACTTTCACCGCCCCCAAATCACCCAAAGTCGGAAAAATTATCCCTTCCGATTAGATTAAAAACAAACCAACTTTCGGAGAATCCTTTGTTCACTTACCATGTTTCGTGGAAACCGGGATAAAGAACCTCCAACAAACGGGGGGGGGGGTCGAGTCTTCCTCACTAATCGACCCGTTTAGGAAGCCGCCAGTGAGCCAAAATTTCTTTTTGACTGAAGCAACTCCGGGTGGGGCCTTTTATAACGTTTGGGCGTGTCCTAAGGCAGGGGGCGTGGTTAAACTGGAAGGTAACGAAGGAGGCAGGTTCTATTTTCCCTTCCTCGCCCTTCAGCTGCCGCCTAATTGGCAGGCTCGAATGTCCCGAAACCTGAAAGGAATGACATGCGCAGAATAGAATGAGGGGGGGGGAGCCAGCTGGGGGGGCTGCATCCCCTGGCGGCCCCCAAAGAGGGTGGGTCACTCGCTCTCCACCCCACCCCCCGTGGATCCACAGGAGACTTCGCCGTCGATTTCGGATCATGCTAGAAAATACCTAATCAAAAGAAATTAATTCTAGCTAAGCTTTGTTTCCAGGAAAACCGAGACGCTTCACTATGAACCACAGCGAGGCATTTCTCTTTGGTAGAATTGAGCTACCGAGGCAAAGGTTTCCCTCAGGGTAGCCTCTTCTCTCCGGTCTTTAGTGCGGGGGGAAATTACGGTGCGCGAAGCCGGGGAAGCAACCGGGCAGATTTATGGAAAGGTTTTAGGCGAGAGAAAGGGACGACTTGTTAAAGAAGACCTCCACCGGGAGCCAGAGATGGGAGGGACGGGAAGAGTCGCCCTGTTTTCAAAGTGGCGTCGATGCGCATTCCGAAAAGATGGCGGGGCTGGTCCGCTGCGGCAAGAAACAAAGCCCCGGCATACCTTTGGCGGAGGAAGGTCAAACGAGCAGGGCTTCTGTGTCACACTAAGCTGCTCTTCAGGGAGTCCTCATGAAATATTTAATATTTGTGATGACAGGCAGCTGCCTTTTTTAAAAAAAGAATGTTATACTCGCCCTTCTTTCAATTATCTCGATTTTTCCCTGTCAGCAGGCTGACCCAGTAGCTTTCAGGGTAGCTTTCCATGACTGGGTTCACATCACATGCTAAGGGTTCACATAAGTGTGCCAGAACAAAAAGACCAGGCTGTGGTTTAATGGAATGGCCTGCAACATGTTCTTTTAAGTCGTAAGGTAATTTTGGTTTGACTTAGCTGTAGCTAGGTCTTTGTTTTGTTTTTTGTTAACGGGATGGTATAAAGCAGGGTCTGTGGTAGCAGCACCCAGTCTATTCCTATATACCAGGGTCTCCCAACTTGGCAACTGTAAGACTTGCAGACTTCAACTCCCAGAATTCCCTAGTCAGCCATGCTGGCTGGGGAATTCTAGGAGTTGAAGTCCACAAGTCTTAAAGTTGCCAAGTTGGAAGACCCTGATATAAAGGAATGGACTGGGTGCTGCTACAGAAAACTAGTCTCATCTGAGTAATGATTAAATTGCCGGTTCAGATGTTGTGCAGATAGTGTCTGGGTTAGAGCTTCCTTCTGCAGAGGCACCCAAACCATTACTGCAGTTAGTAAAAGCTGCTCTCATGTGGACACATTTGAAGTGGGCTGGAAATCCAAACGTTGTGGGGATACTACAGGTTGCAACCTCCACCACTACTGTTTTCATGAATTTGGTGGAATTCATAACCTCAGAGCACAGTTCATTATCCAGATGGGAATCACCTGCTTATCACTATATTGCCCGGGGATAATATACAGAATTAGCAAAACTGCCTATGCTCAGAGCCAATCAGGAGACTGTTTTCTATCTGAGCATGTATACCATACTCACAGGTGATGTCATGTGGCTGTAGTTCCGCTATTCAGCTGTGTGGCATCAGCCCATCTGACTTTGACTGAGAGGAGTGGCTTATGTGATCTCACCCTCATACCTCCTCACCTCCAGGTATGAATATGCTCCCTTTTTAGACCATATCCCCAAGGCAGTCTGAAGCCATCTCTAATTCCTCCAGTTTTAAAATAAATATTTTCTCTCTTCTCCACACTTGGTTTTGCATCTGCAATGCTTTTTCACTGATGTGGTTGACACAATCGGGCTGGGATTTGCTCAGCTCTTACTATACAGAATAAAGAATAACAGAGTTGGAAGGGACTTGGGAGCTCTTCTAGTCCAGCCCCCTGCTCAAGCAGGAGACCCTATGCCATGTGAGACGCCCAAACTCGTGGTGTCATGTTACCATCACGTGACATTTCACGACGTTTTTCCCCTTCGCAGAGCTGGGGTGGGCATGACCTACACATGACGCATCTGGCCCATTGGGCCACCAGTTTGACACCCCTGCCCTATAGCATTCCAGATAAATCGCTGCCCAATCTCTTCACATCTGGATCCTGTAGGAATAGTTCCCAGCATTGCCCTCTAGGATCATTTAATTCTGGGCCTCAGGAAAGACCAAACATCTGGTTCCTGCAGAAATTTTGGAAGTGCTTGTCAGATGTCCCATAGATTTCTTATTCACACATATACATACTTTTTTTGTACATAGAATAACAAAGGGATCTTGGAGGTCCAACCACTGCTCAAGCAGGAGACCCTATACCCGTGGTGGCGAACCTATGGCCATAGCGGCCAGCACGCGAGGGTTCCCACCGGCAAACCAGAAGGGCGGAAAAACGCACTTCCGGTTTGCCGGTGAGCTGTTTTTTGCACTCCGGAGGGTTCAGGAAAGCTCCCTGAAGCTCCGGAATGCAAAAAACTACAAAACGGACAAACCGGAAGTGCACTTTTTCGCACTTCCGGTTTGTCCGTTTTGTAGTTTTTTGCATTCCGGAGCTTCAGGGAGCTTCCCTGAACCCTCTGGAGTGCAAAAAACAGCACACCGGCAAACCGGAAGTGCGTTTTTTCGCACTTCCGGTTTGCCGGTTTCGTCATCCCAGGCTCCGGTAAGCCTTTGCGCGGGGGTGGGGGGGTGTGCGCATGCGCAGGGGGCAGCATGGGGGGGGGGTGTTGTGCGCATGCGTGGGGGGGAGGGAATGGGTGTGGGTATGCGAGCGCGCGCCCCCCCTTTTTGGCACGCGAGCCTAAAAAGGTTCGCCACCACTGCCCTATACCATTTCAGACAAATGGTTGTCCAATGTCATCTTAAAAACCTCCAGTAATGGAGCACCCACAACTTCTGAAGGCAAACCATTCCACTGCTTTCCCCCCACCCGCTACTTGTCAGGAGATTTCTCCTTAGTTCTAGCTGGCTTCTCTCCTTGATTAGTTCCATCCATTGTTTCTTGTCTTGCCTTCAAGAGCTTTAGAGAATAGGTTGACTCTTCTTTGTGGCAGCCCCTTAAATATTAGAAGACTGCTATCATGTCACCCCTATCCTTTTCATTGGACTAGACCAGTGGTTCCCAAACCGCCCCCTTGGTGCTACAAACTCATCCTCACCGCCCCCACCCCCCTCAGGTGGGCGAGGCTTAGTGGTCAGGTGACCGGGTGGACGTGGCCAACTTGTAAAGTGTGGTAAAACTCATTTAACAACGCTCTTGCTTAGCAACCAAAATGTTAGGCTGAATTGTGGTCATAAGTCATTCTTTCGTTCTTTCTTTCTTCTCTACCTTCCCCCTTTCTTTCTTTCTTTTTCTTTCTGTCTTTCTTCCTACCATCTTTCTTTCTTTTTCTTTCTTTCTTTTCTTTCTTTCTGTGTCTTCCTTCCTACCTACCATCTTTTTTTCTTTGTCTTCCTTCCTTCCTACCATCTATCTTCCTTCCTTCCTTCCTCCCTCCCTCCCTCCCTCTTTCTTCCCTTTTTCTTTCCTTCTTCCCTTCCTCCTTTCTTTTTCTGCCTGTCCTCCTTCCTTCCTTCCATCTTCCTTCCTACCTACCTACCATCTTTCTTTCTTTCTTTCTTTCCTTTTTCTTTCCTTCTTCCCTCCCTCCTTTCTTTTTCTGTCTATCTTCCTTCCTTCCTACCATCTTTCTTTCTCTTTCTGTCTTCCTTCCTCCCTCCCTCCCTTGCTCTTTCTTTCCTTTTTTCTTTCCTTCTTCCCTCCCTTCCCTTCCCTCCCTCCTTTCTTTTTCTGTCTGTCTTCCTTCCTTCCTACCATCTTTCTTTCTGTCTGTCTTCCTCCCTCCCTCCCTCTTTCTTTTTCTTTCCTTCTTCCCTCCCTCCTTTCTTTTTCTGTCTGTCTTCCTTCCTTTCTACCATCTTTCTTTCTTTTTCTTTCTTTCCTTCTTCCCTCACACCTTTCTTTTTCTGTCTGTCTTCCTTCCTTCCTACCATCTTCCTTCCTTCCTTCTTTCCATCCATCCATCCATCCATCCATCCATCCTTTCTTTCTTTTTCTTTTTTTCTTTCTTTCCTTTTTCTTTCCTTCTTTCCTCCCTCCTTTCTTTTTCTGTCTATCTTCCTTCCTACCATCTTTCTTTCTCTTTCTTTCTGTCTTCCTTCCTCCCTCGCTCTTTCTTTCCTTTTTCTTTCTTTCATCCCTCCCTTCCCTTCCGTCCCTTTCTTTTTCTGTCTGTCTTCCTTCCTTCCTACCTACCATTTCTTTCTTTCTGTCTTCCTCCCTCTCTTTCTTTCTCTTTCTTTCCTTCTTCCCTCCCTCCTTTCTTTTTCTGTCTGTCTTCCTTTCTACCATCTTTCTTTCTTTCTTTCTTTCTTTCTTTCTTTCTTTCTTTCTTTCTTTCTTTCTTTCTTTCTTTCTTTCTTTCTTTCTCTCTCTCTCTCCCTCCCTCTCTCTTTCTTTCTTTCTTTTTTCTTTCCTTCTTCCCTCCCTTCCCTTCTCTCCCGCCAGCCGTGGCCAGGCCGCCGCCGCTCACCCAGGCCGATGGCTTGGTAAGCGTTCTCCGGGTCGTGCACCAGGTTGCAGAGAGCCATCAAGGCTGGCTGCCGCGTCAGCAGCTCGGGGTGCTGCAGCTCTTCATTGAGCTTGGGGAGGCCTCGGCGGCTGAAGGCCACAGGCGCCTTGGTGGGATCGATGTCGGGGGGCAGCTGGGCCAAGATCCGCGGGTGCTCCATGCCGGAGGGGAGCCCGCCGAATTGCGCGCGCCGGGTTGCTAGGCGACAGGGACGCCAGGCGGGAAAGTCTGTGCACGCGCAGGTTCCACAACAGGGCCTTCCTGCGGGTCTGCGAGCACTCGCTGGAGCAGCTTCGGGAGTGGTCGGCTTCCCTCATTGCTGTGCCACGCTCAGTACCTAGCACTTGTAACTCTGTCACATTCCACGCTCTTGGGTGCAGGGCATCCCATTCTGAAAGAAAACATATCGCGTTTTCTTTCAGAATGGGCTGCCCTGCACACAAGAACGAGGAACGTGAAGGAGCTTCAAGTGCTAGGTAGGACGTGCGGTGGGACGCAGTTTGGGGTGACCAGTCGTGCAGGGCAGGGTGGAGCGGAGTGGAGTGGAGCCTGGGCGGGGGCCGGGCGGGCCGCGAGATGGGCATCATACCTAGCACTTGTAACTCCATCACATTCCATGCTCTTCTGTGGAGGGCAGCCCATTCTGAAAGAAAATATCTCGCATTTTCTTTCAGAATGGGCTGCCCTGCACACAAGAGTGAGGAACGCGAGGGAGCTTCAAGTGCAAAAGCATGGCGAACCACCTACCACCCCCCTGGCCCCTCTCACCGCCCCTGTCGCCACCCTTGCCTCTCACCGCCCCCCTAAGGGTTCCCACCACCCCCTGGGGGGCAGTACCACCCACTTTGGGAACCACTGGACTAGACATACAGGTGGTCCTTGAGTTAGCAACATAAATTTTGGGCTCGATTGTGGTCCTAAGTGAAACATTTGTTAAGTGAGTTTGCCCCATTTTGTGACTTTTTTTGGCCACAGTAGTTAAGTGAATCATTGCATGTGTTAAGTTAGTAACACAGTTAAGGGAATCTGGCTTCCCCGTTGACTTTGCTTGTCAAAAGGTCGCAAAAGCTGATCACATGACTCCAGGACACTGCAACCGTCATAAATACAAATCAGCTGCCAAACATCTGACTTTTGATCACATGACCATGAGGATGCTGTAAATGTGTGTGAAAAATGGTCATAAGTCACTTTTTTCAGTGCTGTTGTAACTTTGAACAGTCATGAAATGAAATGTTGTAAGTCAAGGACTACCTGTACTCAATTCCTGCAACTGTTCTTCGTATGTTTTAACTCCCAGCCCCCTAAAACTCTATATACAGGATACCCTTTTTCCCTTAGGTGCCGAAAGCGCGCGTGTGCGCGCTATTGCACATGCTCAAGTGCCCACACCCATAATTCAATGCTGCCCTACCCCCCATGCATGTGCGCATGATCCCCCCCGCTCCCCCATTTCCTGACTTTGGGTGGGCCCGGTAGGTCCGTTTTTCGCCCTCCCCAGGCTCCAGAGGCTTCCCTAGAGCCTGGGGAGGGCAAAAACACCCTCTCCTGCCCCCCCCGGAGGCCTTCCAGAAGCCGAAAACGCCCTCCCAGAGCCTCCACATGAGCTGAAAATCAGCTGGCCAGCACGCACATGCATGCTGGAGCTGAGCTAGGGCAACGGCTCACGTGCCGGCAGATATGGCTCTGCGTGCCACCTGTGGCACGCATGCCATAGATTCGCCATCACTGCCCTATATACAGGCTCCTTATATACAGAGATATTGCACTCTTTTGGAAAAGAGGCATTCCTAGTGCCAGAGTGAAAATGGCCAAGACCAAATAAATCCCCTCTGGTACTTTGCTTTATTGTTGCCGGATTTAATAATAGCATCTTGCAAACCTGGCAGAGAGGGTCTCTTCCCCCTTCTTGCATCAAAGAGTTTGTAGGGCAATCTTGAATTTGTTTCTGGTTCTCTCTTCCCTTTCAGAGCTAATCTGGTGTTTACGTAAGAGTTGCTGAATACTTTCTTCAAGGCCATCTCTCTACTCCCTTTACATTTACCACATTTGTGTTGAAAAGAGCAAAATATTTGGGGTCAAGGAAAGGTAATTGTTCAGAGGAGAAACCGTACTGTATGTTGGAGTCATAAATTGCTCTGATGGTGCTAGTTGGGTCTTTAGGAAAGGTGGTGTTTGAATATAAGAGAGAGCAGTTAATGAGGTGCCACAGAGAAGGCAAATCTCTGATTGATTTCCTTCAAGCTGTTCCAATGATTGAGATATTGGAGCCAGTTGATCTAGTGGTTAAAGCACCACCAGGCTTAGAAGTGAGGATAATGTGAATTCTTAGGCATGAAAGCTGGCTGGGTGACTACTCTCTCTCTCTCAGCCCAACCCATCTCACAGGGTTGTTATTGTGGGGAAAACAGAAGGAGTATGGTGTGTTTAAGAGCCGAGGTGGCGCAGTGGTTAAATGCAGCACTGCAGGCTACTGCTAATTCAGCAGTTCAGCTGTTCAAATCTCATCAGGCTCAAGATTGACTCAGCCTTCCATCCTTCCGAGGTGGGTAAAATGAGGACCCAGATTGTTGGGGGCAATATGCTGAACTCTGCAAACCGCTTAGACAGGGCTGTAAAGCACTATGAAGGCGGTATATAAGTCTAAGTGCTAAGTGCTATTGCTATTGTTTTCTCTGCCGAGTTACGAGGGTGAGTCAAAACGTAATGCCATTTTCTTTAGGACAGGTATAATTACCAACACAGGAACATGTAGCATACATCAAAATGAAGGTGGTCCTCTGTGGATCACATCCCTACTTCTCAACATAGTCACCGTTTCTCTCAATAGCAATGTTCCACCTTTGAATGAGAGCATGTATCCCTGCCTCGTAAAATTTTGTTGACTGTTCTTTGAGCCACTTCACTGCAGTTTTCACTTCCTCGTCAGTGGAATAATGTTTGCCTCTCAAACCCTCTTTCATGGGGCTTCAGACTATCATCTCTTCAAAGCAATAAAGATGAAATATACTAATACAAAATATCTCATTTCACCAACCCAATGACTAAAAATCTTCTTTCAGACTGAACCTTAACCAGGATTTTTGGAATCTTGTAACTGTTGCTTGATTTTCCATTCCCTTCCAGCCACTCTTCCTGTCCCCCACCCCTCCCAAGTACAAAAGCTGTAAAGGTAACCCAGTAGGGAGAGAGTGCCAGAGAAAAAGCCATGGCTGCTCTGACATGGGTTGAAGTTGCATGGAGCACCTTGAACAGGAACTTAGAAAAGCTTCTGTCCGTTTTATTCTGCACCCCTCCTACAACTGTGACCAGTCAGCTGGGCTATTTTTTGACATGGGCTTAGCACTCTCTTGGAAACATGCTAGACCAGTGATGGCGAACCTATGGCACGGGTGCCACAAGTGGCACGCAGAGCCATATCTGCCGGCACGCGAGCCGTTGCCCTAGCTCAGCTCCAGCGCGCATGTGTGTGCCCACTAGCTGATTTTTGGCTCACACTGAGGCTCTGGGAGGGTGAATTCAGCCTCCGGGGGGCCTCCGGGATGGCAGGGGGAGCGTTTTCGCCCTCCCCAAGCTCCAAGAAAGCGTCTGGAGCCTGGGGAGGGCAAAAAATGGGCCTACCGGGCCCACTGGAAATCGGGAAATGGGGGAGTGGAGGGGTCACGCACATATGCGCAGGGGGGTGGGGCAAGTGGGGGGCTTTGAATTATGGGTGGGGGCACACACACGTGTGCGATACCATGTGCGTGCACTATTTCAGCACCCGAGGGGAAAAAGGTTCGCCATCACTGTGCTAGACCCATGTTCAGAAATCCCCTGACTGACAGGACAGAACCACCGCATGCATACATCCCAAACCTGTCAAGGAACTTGCTTAATCTGCCCCACATAGATTCGGAAGAGAAATTGGGAGGTTGGTTTTTCCTCCAGCAGAGGGGAGGGCAAACTGAGTCAGGGAACCCAACAATTAACTTGTCCCACATTAAAACAGTAAGGTCAGCAGATCTCTCCACTCTCATTAGTGGGACAAAATAGAGATTGGCAATCAGTACACCACAATTTGTACCAGCCTAATCTTCTGCCAGCTCAAGAACTGGTGGATTGTAGTTTAATTTGACCTTCTGACTGTGCCTGGCATCCTGACAGATATCTGAATGGGGGCTTTGTTTCAAAGCGTATGTTTAAAATCTGGAAGTCTGGAAAGAAAGAAGTAGATATGATTTTGTTTTTGTTCTTCTCTTATTATAGCAGGGGCCGAGTTTCAGAATATGTTGTTCTTCCTTTATCTAGTGTTGCTTTTTTTATTTCCTCCTAAGAATGATGCTTGTTCTTAATAATAGTGTCTGTTGATCTCATATTGCTACTTTTTAACTCACTTTGTCTCTCCAAATTGGCATTGGCTACTTGAATGGGAAAGGGTCATTTAATCTATTGCCGCTATTCTGGCTTCTTTTGCCTTTAACAAGGTTAATTAAGTTTTGGTCCCTGAATTGGAAAAGACAAAAGGACAGCATATAGGGAGAATCTGTGTGGATTCATATATTTTAGTCTAGTCTAGTCACAGACCTGGTCTGTGTAATTGGTCTATGATTCAGCATCATGTGTCATGTGAACCCAGATAATGGAGTTACTTAAGTAAACCATGGCTAATAATACCGGTAGTGTTATGCAAATAATGGGTAAAGGAAACTTACTAATAATAACCTAGCACATTACTTTCCAAAGGTGTTGACCTACAATTTATTATCTTCAGCCAACATGATTCTTGGACTTGGAAAGTTGAGGAAAATTGAACTAATGCTCCCATTTGCAGATACCAGTATTCCTCTATAAATATGCCACTGCATTCCACATTAAGGTTATAGCTGAGTTCACATAATACACAAAGCCAACATGAAACAGATCACAATCAGGCTCAGGGTGCTGTGTGACTACAATCATAAATCAATCAGTATGATTTTTAAATTCTAGCTTATGACTATGTGAACCAATTGTGTTCTATTAAACCTTACTTAGAGAAAACATATTTTGACGTATCGTGTAACATATTTCTTGGTTTTTGCATGCCACCATAAGCTAAAATGCTATTGACTAATGTACTGTGTTAATCCAACAAGTATCATTAGTTTATAATTCAGTGATTGACTAAATCATGATTAACCATGGATAAATGTCATGCAAACACAGCCACTGAATGGATATAATATTCTTGCTTTGTTCTGAGCTCTGATTGATGTGGCTATCTAAATCCACTAGAGCTTATAGCACAGAAAAAAAGCAAGGACATTCATTGATAAGTTGCCACCTAAAATCCCTTCAGATTGAGTTTTACTACTTCATGTCTTGGCCTATGTTTACTTGGGTGTAATTGTCAGAACAGATCTTCTACATATAGTCTGCTTTCCTTACACAGATTATCAGCAGGGGTTTCAGTCAAGCATGTCCTTTGACTAAGCTTTAGGACTTTAGACCTGGTTCTCTCACTTTGTTCCAACTTTCCTCCAGGAATCTAAAGGCAGTTTTCAAAGGACTCTTAAATAGCTTTCATCCAAGCACTGATTATGCCTGTTCTCCTAAAAAAAAAATTCCCCTGCACTAGAACATTGTCAGTCTATCATTTCAGAGTAATTAAAATAATTCTCAAGGTTGTAGATCTGAATGTTGCCTAATTCTCTTCTACAAACATATTTGATTGCTTTTCTTTTGAAGAAACATTGCCAGAATCAAATTTATTTCTGGAAATACCCCAGGCACATGTTGCTAAGAGAACATTGGTTATTTTATGTATAAATAATCACAATGTAAAGACTTTGACAATTGCAATGTTTTAAAAACAGACATTATAACCTTGGAGGCAAAAACAGGTCTGGGAAGGAGAGGGCTGGATGAACACAAACAATTTTGAGTATGAAACTTATTACCATATAAGTAAGATAATAGATCTGAATATAAATTTAGCCTAAAACAGGACTAGCTGCCTTTTCGGGAAGAGATTTATCTTCAGGATTTCTCATGAGATTCTAAATTGAGAATATACTGGAAAAATTTGTGTGAAGGATTGAATGAAGGCTGAACCTTTATGTTAAAACGTAGGCATGGCCAAGTAAGTTCCTCAAAGACCACAAGGAGGAAATGGTCTTAGTTCAGCTGTGAATAGAATATTTTAACTCTTTGCAGCCTTTTCTGCAAAGAAAATATAGAAGCCAATCTGGAAGCAGTTCCTTGCAACCTAATTAAGCTGTGGCTAAATATGACACAGATGCTGCTGTATTATGAAAATTAATCCATCTCTCATGCAACCCTTAGATGAGGATAGGAAAGAGTATACATGTGTTAAGATATTCATGTTCTGGGAGAGCCAATGGTAACAAGGTCAGCCAATGAATAGGCATAGCAACTAAGTCAGCCAATGGGAGCTAAACACATCTGAGTCTCTGCAGAGAATCGAAACTGAAGCTAAAAGGCTGGGCGTGGCTCAGCCCACTGTACTCTGTCCACTCTGAACTCTGAACTGAAAGCTTGTCTGCTGCTAGAAATGAAACTGCTTGTAACTGTTGCTACATTGAAGAAATAATCTACTTGTGGTATTGTATATATATATATTATGTTTATAAAGAAGTTAATGAATCCAGCTGAATCAGTTATCTGTGTGTGCTTCTGGTTTTGATTTATGCAACAAACTCTGATAACATGGAAGCAGAATACTGTTTAGTGCTTATAGATGAATTGTCAGAAAATGTGTCTATGGAGATTCTCAGTCATCCAGGTCATGGTTGTCCCAAAGGTGGTTTTTCAGGGGGCAACTGGACTTCTTGTTTTTCTTTGAAGACGTTTCACTTCTCATTCAAGCTGCTGCTTTTTGAGCAGAGCTGAAGAAGCTTCTTGGGTGAGAAGCAAAACATCTTCAAAGAAAAACAAAGTCTAGTTGCCTCCTAAAAAAGCACCTTTGGAACAACCATGACCTGGATGACTGAGAATCTCCATTGACATTTAGCTAAGCACTTTGGGATGAACACACTTTGAATGGTGCGGGAGATGAATGGATTTGCAGAAAAATTGCAGACTACAGGAACCTTCTGTACTTCAGTTTTGAGATGTAGACAACACACAGACTCATCCCCAACAGCCTGCGCCTGTCTTTAACAGTGAAGGGACACAGAGCAGAAAACATCCTGCAGCCAAGAAGGCTCCACACCCATTTGCACTACTCAGGTGACCCTAGGATGCAGATAAACCTCCAACTGGCCTCAAGGACTCTCTAAAAGAATGCAAATGACCAGCTGTCTGCAAGGAATATAAATCCTTCCATTCCCCACCATCCAATCAGAACTGAAGAAACTTCTTGGATAAGAAGCGAAATGTCTTCAAAGAAAAACAAAGTCCAGTTGCCTTCTGAAAAAGCACCTTTGGAACCATCAGAAAAGATGCTGCAGTTTTATATTTCTGCATTTGATCTTAGCAAGAAAATAGGCACCAATCCTAAGCTAGTTTCCTTATAATGGCAAACTATGAATCTATTTTAGTAACTAGATTGTCTACACACTCAGTCAACAGTATAATTTAGCATGACATACTGTTATAAACTGAACTTCAAATGTATGCCTCTAGAGAACTGGCAACACTCAATATAACAGTATTTTATTCATATACTAGCATATTTACTTAAACCTTGTCCTATCCCCAACCCCATACAGATATTTTTGGTTGAAATTCTCAGTATAGAAAATATTTGTTTTGATCTGAGCACATAAGATGTGTTCTTAACAAGAAACAGCTATAAAAATAGTTGTGTGAAAGCCAAGCCTGATAATTACTTTGGGAAAGAAAAGTTACGTTGGCCTGGCCTCTCAGTTAAGAGCCTTATTCTCTCAATGCCTCTGACTGGTAGTCTTTGGTTAAGTTTCCTTGACTGCACAGCATGCCTTCAGATACTTTCTTAATTCCCAGGATCCACCCAGAAATTGAATATTATGCCAGCATAACTCTAGCTAGCTGGGACAGCCAATGGGTTGAACTGTATTCAGATGAAAAGGTAGATAAGTCAACCCACATCATGAGCTCATGCACACATCTATGTATTTATTTTATTTATTTATTATGGTGTTCTTATATGCCGCCCAACTCCCGAAGGACTCAGGGCGGCGTACAACAGAGAAAATACAAGACACCAATTCATAAATATTATATTAAAAACAGATATAAAAGTTAAAAAAAACAATATTTAAAAACATCCAATACCCATTCAACAACCATACATACTTGGGGTGAGCTCGAGTGGATTAAGCTCCACCCCCAGCCTGCAGGAAAAGCCATGTCTTGACAGCTTTTCGGAAGGCCAGCAGAGTGGGGATAGTTCGGGTCCCTGGGGGGAGTTGGTTCCAGAGCGCGGGGCCTGCCACAGAGAAGGCTCTCCCCCTAGGGCCCGCCAGGCGACATTGCTTGGCCGACGGGACCTGGAGGAGGCCAACTCTGTGGGCCCTAACCGGTCGAAGGGAAGTGTGAGGCAGAATGCGGTCCCGGAGATAACCTGGTCCTAAGCCATGAAGGGCTTTAAAGATGGTGATCAACACCTTGAATTGGACCCGGAGACCGATGGGCAACCAATGCAGCTGGCGGAGTATAGGTGTCACGTGGGTGTACCTTGGCACACCCACCACAGCACGCGCAGCCGCATTTTGCACCAGCTGAAGTCTCCGGATACTCTTCAAGGGTAGCCCCATGTAGAGCGTGTTGCAGTAGTCCAAGCGCGAGGTGACAAGGGCATGAGTGACCGTGAGTAGAGCCTCCTTCTCCAAGTATGGTCGCAACTGGTGCACCAGGCGAACCTGTGCAAAGGCCCCCCTAGCCACAGCAGAGAGATGGTGATCCAATTTTAGCTGTGGATCTAGGAGGACCCCCAAGTTGCGGACCTGATCCGAGGGGGTCAGTTTCGCTCCCTCGAATACCAAGGAGGGACAGTTGTCATAGTCCTTAGGAGGCAGTATCCAAAGCCACTCAGTCTTGTCGGGATTAAGTCTGAGTCTGTTCCTCCCCATCCAGATCCTAATGTCATCCAGGCACCGGCACATTACATCAACTGCCACACTGAAGTCAGACGGGGTGGTGATGTACAGCTGGGTGTCATCAGCGTACTGGTGGAAACACACCCCATGTCTGCGGATGATCTCCCCCAGCGGTTTCATGTAAATGTTAAACAGGATGGGCAAGAGAACCAACCTCTGAGGCACCCCACATGATAGGGGCCTAGGGGACGATCTCTGTCCTCCTGCTAACACCGACTGCATCCTATCGGCGAGATAAGAGAACCACCGCAAAACGGTGCCTCCCACCCCCAACTCACTGAGACGATGCAGAAGGATACCATGGTCGATGGTATCGAAAGCCGCTGAGAGGTCAAGTAGCACCAGGATGGAGGAATTTCCCCCATCCCGGGCCCGCCAGAGATCATCCATCAGGGCGACCAAGGCAGTTTCTGTACTGTAGCCACGCCTGAAGCCCGACTGATAAGGATCTAGATGATCTGTTTCATCCAGAAGCTGCAGAAGCTGAGTAACCACCACCTTCTCCACAACTTTCCCTAAAAAGGGTAAGTTGGAGACCGGACGATAGTTCTTCAAATCAGCTGGATCCAGGGAAGGCTTCTTCAGGAGGGGTCTCACCACCGCAGCTTTTAACGACTGCGGTACGGATCCCTCCCTCAGAGAAGCGGTGATCACCGCCTGGATCCAGCCGCGTGCCACCACTCTGCTGGCCGAGACCAACCAGGAGGGGCACGGGTCCAATAAACAGGTGGAGGTACCCATCGCCCCCACAGCTCTGTCCACATCTTCGGGAGAAACAGGCCCAAACTCCTCCCACAACGGTGGACTAAGACTTGCCCCTGTCAACTCCATGGACTCTGCCCAGCCAGAGTCCAGGTTCGACCGGATCCAAGCGACTTTATCCGACAGAAACTCTGCGAATTCCTCAGCTCTACCTTGCAAGTGTTCCTTGCTCCCCCCTTTAGCAAGGAGGGAGCGAGTCACCCTAAACAAGGCGGCTGGGCGAGAATCTGCGGATGCAATAAGAGTGGAAAAATGAGATCGTTTTGCCGCCCTTATCGCCACTAAATAAGATCTGATGTAAATTCTTAATAGTGTTCGGTCGGATTTGGTCTTGCTGGACCTCCAGCGGCGCTCCAGACGTCTCTTCTGGCGTTTCATCTCCCGGAGCTCCTCGGTAAACCAGGGAGCTTTTCGTGATCCACTGCCACGGAGAGGTCGCAAAGGCGCAATTCGGTCTAAAGCCCCTGATGCTGCGATGTTCCAGGCAGCCACCAGGGAGTCAGCCGAGTTGCGTACCAGGGTTTCAGGTATTTCCCCAAGTTCCCTCTGGAATCCTTCCGGCTCCATTAGGTGCCTGGGGCGGAACCACCTAGTCGGTCCCGCCTCCCTGCGGAGGAGGAGTGGGGCTGCGAAATCCAACCTCAGTAGGAAATGATCTGACCATGACAGAGGGGTGATGACTATGTCCCTTATCTTCAGATCATCTCTCCACTGCCCCGAAAGAAACACTAGGTCGAGCGTGTGACCACCCTCATGAGTCAGACCCTGGATTACTTGGGTCAGGTCCATGGTTGTCATGGAATCCATGAACTCCTGAGCTATCCCAGAGGTTTCACCAGCAGAAGGCAAGTTTAAGTCCCCCAGCACCATAAGCCTAGGGAACTCAACTGCCAAGCCGGCTACTGCCTCGAGCAGCTCAGGCAGGGCCTTACTTACGTAGCTGGGAGGCAGGTACGTTAAGGCCCACCTGTACCCCTAAGTCCAACTTCAGAAGGAGCGTCTCACACCCAACAATCTCCGGGGCAGGGATCCTACGAGGATGCAGGTTCCTGCGCGTTATTATTGCCACTCCTCCCCCCCTTCCCTGGGGTCGGGAATGATGCTGCACTGAGAACCCGTCTGGGCATATCTCGGAGAGGGCAACTCCCCCCTCCTGGCCCAGCCAGGTCTCAGTTACACAAACCAGGTCAGCCCCCTCTTCTGTGATTAAATCACGTATCAGGGCGGCTTTGTTGGTGATTGACCTGGCATTAAGCAGCAGCATCCTGAGCCCAGGGCCCTGAACAACCTGGTTACCAGGTACCCGGGATGAGCAAGATTGAACCACATCGGAGGGGCCGGAACAAGGGATCGCTTGTACACAGCGAGGTCTTATTGTAGGTTATCTTGTTGGCAGCCAGGTGCTATTCTGGGAAAATCGGCTTTCTTTCCCATCAACCTCTTCTGTCTTCCACTGCAAGAGGTCCATTCCGTTTACAACGGGTGCATTTTGAATGCCAACTGTCATGAACTGCATGTGAAGGAATGCATGAAATAAGTTTCTAGCTTGTAAATGGTTGTGCAAAGACATCTAGCCTAGACTGCCTCCACACACATTCACATCCTCATACATATTAATCAGGGAGCCTAATTTACATTTATATGTGATTTGTTACAGATTTTCGACTTCTGTCCATACTCAGCATTCCTTGTAATTGTAGGGCAGGTCTTCTTTATCTAACGTTTCAAAGTCTACTGCCAATGTTTCAGTCTTCTCTGACCAATGTTTCAATTAAGCATTGTGGGATCCGATGGAATTCTGGATTCTTCTCCATTCCCAGGCATTTGTTCCATCACTGGAAACATCACATCTGACAATTTAGGGCAGGAAAGGGATGACACAGCTTATTCTGAAGTTGCCTCTCAATAACATTTCCCTCTGGAAAAGAATTGCTTATTATTTTCTACTATAGTTTCATGCCTTCAGTGTGGGTAAATTAGATTTATTTATGTAAGAAGCAAACTTAAACCACTCCAAATTACAGGGGAGTGAGTGTGATTCTAGAACTCCCTATGACTCCACTGTTTTGGTGAGGTATACAATTTTTATATAATCGTGTGATATTGAATGATTACAAAAAAAGTGAATAGCCTTTTATACCAGATGTACATGCCAAAGATACAATTCCTTAAACTAAGCCAAAAATGAAGTGAGCTGAGCTTATAACTAAGTTAAAAAAGTAATTGCAATTACATTTCCGTTGATTTTTTTTTAAAAAATGACCTTAGAACCTTATTGAGAATGGTGATCCTTCACCAGAAAACTATGTATCTGCTTGTATGTAGTCATTTGCTTAGAAGAGCTATGCTCAGTGAGAGAAGTTCTGTTCCTTGATCCAGACAGATTGCATAAGATTTTGTGCTTGTGGGACTTCCTAAGGAAACTTGCCAACAAAGAATGTAGTGTTGCTATGTAAAAATGGGAAGTGAATTCAGTTCCCACATGTATTAAACAGGAAATTAATATGGTCTCCACGATACACAGTTCAGAGGGGGGGGGAATCTACCAAATAGATATTATTTTATAGGGCAGTTGTTGCAAAGTACCAGTTGATAACTATTATGTCACTAATATTTCATGAGAATGCTATAGCCCAGACAAATCTTTCCAACAATTTTCCCTATCTGGTGTCATCACGATGTGTTGAATTACATTTCCTAATATTTTCAGCCAGTGTAGCGCCTGGCTATATTAGCCACAGATTCCAGAATTGCTGTTTGGACCAACACCTTAAAGAAACAAGTTTGGGGAAATCTGGCTTATACTTTAAGGTTACAGTTGAGAACAAAGTTAGTTTGTGAAGAACAGCTGGAAAAGGCTGTTTAGCTCAGGAAGCATGTACTTTGCTATTTCGAAGAATGCATGTTCCCTATTTTAAAGCCCCAAAGTCTACCATGAAATACAACATGGGTTTTTTTACAGTCTCTCTAGCTTTTCATTATCACATTCTAATTGGCTGTGCTTCTTCTTTTCAAAAGATAATCGTACAATGCAGAAGGTTTATACATGGGGAAGTCCATCCTGCACAGCAGGAACTTCAAAATAAAGATAAATGTTGAAGCAAAACAGGAATTTAATTGAAAAACATGGGCAGGGAATGTGTAAATCCCAGGCTGTAGGAATTGGTGAGGGGAGGGGAACTGACAATTTCCTGTCCGTAAAAGGTTGCACTGAGGATTTGATGTTCCATTCCGATTGGGGTTGTCTATAATTGCTGGGAACATTTAAAAATAGGTAAATTGTGTTAACATCCTTCGCTCAAGCACGTTGTCTTCATATTTTATTTCTCAAGGTCAATCAGCGCTAACTAAAAGATAAGAGTTTGTATATTGTGTCAATATGATCAAAACGGTGGTAATTTTCTTAAGTTCCAAGCACAGCAATAAGAAATGGAACAAGGAAAAGGGGACAATGCATGATGGGGAACTTGGGCAATGATCCAATACTATTGGGATTTTGCTGGTTTATTATACCAGTTTAAGGCAAAAATGCCAACAGGGGAAAGCTATGGGGCTTTAGTTTTCTGACAAGCCTCTAATCCCTCCTCAGCTTGGCTCTCAGAGTTTCCATGAAAAGGAATTTATAGAAACAAAAAACTCTTTTTCTTGACTCTGGATGTCAGGGGGCAATACTTTGCCATGGGAAAAAGTGGAAGATCTTTTTTCAACCCATATTTATAGTGACTGCATGGCAAGCTTATTCATGCTAAAAGGAGAATATTTGTAGCTGAGGATTGAAATGGGGGCGATCTTGGTGCTGTCTGAGCTTGGTTGTTTTCTTGCAGACATTTCAATACTCAAATTAGGTAACATCCTCAATGCTATGTTACCTAGTTTGGGTAAGGTGACCAGACGTCCCGATTTTGGCGGGACAGACCCGCTTTTTAATGCTTTGTCCCGCGTCCCGCCCGTCCTCTAAAAAGTCCCGATTTTTTAAAAGAATGCATGACTAGGGCATTCTTTCCAAAAATCGGCCTGCAGGCACTCGAGGACGGCCAGGTTGGGCCCAGCCGCAGGGGCAGCAGCAGCAGCAGCAGCAGGCCCTCTCAAAATCGGGACGTCTGGTCACCTTAAAACACCCACCCATACCTTTCTCTCTGCAAGGCGGGCGCGGAGAGATGACGTCGCTGCTGTCGGCGCCCCACGCTGATTGGCTGTTGAAGGGTGAGCGGCGGCGGCGACAGCAGCAAGCCGGGAGCGCTCGCCCGGAATTGGAGTCAGCGAGCAGCTGGGCATCGGGGCTCTTCCCCCGCCTTCTCCATCCTCCAGGGTCGCCACTGCGGGGGTTCCGTCTCTCCGGTGGTGCCTGCGTTGGAAGGGAAGGGGGGGAAAGGCAGCCTGCGGGGCTTGGCACGGCTGGGAGTTGCGAGGCGGCGTAGCAACCGGGCTGTTCCTCCGGGTGTGCTAAAGTGCTCGAGTTTTTTCTCTCACACACACACATGCACAACCTTCCAACGACCGGGTCGGACTGGATCTCCCAGCACGACTTCCCGGTCGTTGGAAGGTTGTGCATGTGTGTGTGAGAGAGAAAAAACTCGAGCACTTTAGCACACCCGGAGGAACAGCCCGGTTGCTACGCCGCCTCGCAACTCCCAGCCGTGCCAAGCCCCACAGGCCGCCTTTCCCCCCCTTCCCTTCCAACGCAGGCACCACCGGAGAGACGGAACCCCCGCAGTGGCGACCCTGGAGGATGGAGAAGGCGGGGGAAGAGCCCCGATGCCCAGCTGCTCGCTGACTCCAATTCCGGGCGAGCGCTCCTGGCTTGCTGCTGTCGCCGCCGCCGCACGTGAACGCGGTCCGCGGCAGGAAGCGAGTTCAAGCGACCCTCCGCCGCTGCCGGCCTGCAGCCCGGCGCCCCTTCCTGCCTGCCCCGCCCCATGCCCCGTACTCAGCTCTTGACTTTTTCCCTCTGCGCATGCGCAGCGTTCTGCGCATGCGCAAAACTCAAATGGCGACATCCAGGCGGCCCCGCCCACCCCTTTAAAAAAAATGTCCCGCTTAAAAAAAAAATATCTGGTCACTTTAAGTTTGGGTAATGAAACATCTGCAAGAAAACAACCAAGCTCAGACAACACCAAGGTCCCCTCATTAGCCACACTTCATTGAACCATGTTTTACTTTACTTGAAGAGCCGAGGTGGCGCAGTGGTTAAAATGCAGCACTGCAGTTCAGCAGTTCAGCTGTTCAAATCTCACCAGGCTCAAGGTTGACTCAGCCTTCCATCCTTCTGAGGTCGGTAAAATGAGGACCCAGATTGATGGGGGCAATATGCTGAACTCTGTAAACCTCTTAGTGAGGGCTGTAAAGCACTATGAAGCGGTATATAAGTCTAAGTGGTATTGCTATTGCTACTTTGACATAATTCAATTTCCTTAGTTGTACTATATACTTAGACACAAATTACACTGTGGGTCAGTATATCTTGGGACTACAACCATTGTCATGGTTGATATTATCATTGTCTACCCCATAATGGATAGCTACTTGACAAAAAACAAACAAAAAAGCCCAAATCATGAAGCATGCTTTCTATCTGTGCTAGGTACTGTAGCCAGTACCAAAATGTAGTGGCCATTGGTATATATTAAGTTATGACTTGATCTGTGGTGCATCCTTTGACATATCTCAGCTGAGCTGCTCCCACATGCTAGAAAGGTGAAACTCCCTGCCTTGCCCTTATGGCTGCTTTAATCTTGATCTGCCTTTGGCTGAGTTATCACAGAATAGAGGAAGGTAAACTGGAGGGTGAAGAAACATAATAAAAACAGGGGCTCGGGAAAGAAGGGAAAGCTTCCAAAAATGCAACAGGTTGAAATCTGCATGGAAGACCAAGACAGGGAACTAACCGAGTAAGTTAGCAGATGAAGAAAAATAATTAGAATTGGCAGAGAGCCCAGCTGACGAAATGAAAGTCCACAATTCAACAAAGCAAAAGTTTGAACCTTTGAAGCAGGTGAAGGATACATCTGGAAAAGGTGTGTCATGAACAGTCTGCTGCAGACTTTCCATCATGAATGGAGTTCAGCTTTGCAACATGGGAGAACTCACTAAAAACCGATCCAAATTGCCTTTTGCATTTGAAAGCCTATCTTGAATAGACTAAGCTGGGGAGTCTTATTGCCTGAGATCTTTCTGTGTTATTGTTTGAATATGGGGACAACAGTTTACATGTTTCTCTTGCACTGCATCAAACAGCAGGAAAAGTCACATCAGCCTCATAGATGACCTAGTTTTTCCTCATTCCAAATGGATGACCATAAAGAGGCCTTGGATCTCTTGCTTTTTTCTCTGATTGCCAGCAAAAAAACTCCACTGCCTAGAAAGTAGGAAATCTAAATACAGTATTGTGAAATTGTATTACATTTTACTTTCTCCCATCTGTTTTTTTAGGCACTCATTCCTGAACCTTTGTGATAGAGTGGCCATGCTACAAAGCTAAATGGCAAGTTGCTAAGAAGAAGAGGTATTTGTATTTGTATTTGTATTTGTTTATTTGTCAAGCATATATGATTATAAGCAAAGTACAAACAGTAAAACATGATTGAATATATATATATAATATTACAAGCATGAATAAGAGTAGAAGAGGTATGAATATATGGGTACATTAGGACAGGAACGGTAGGCACGATTGTGCGCTTATGCACGCCCCTTACTGACCTCTTAGGAATGGGGTGAGGTCAATGGTAGATAATAAGAGGTTGAAGTTTTTGGGGTTTGGGGAAGAAACTACTGAGTCAGGTAAAGTGTTCCAGGCGTTGACAACTCTGTTGTTGAAGTCGATTTTTTTGCAATCAAGTCTGGAGCGGTTTACATTAAGTTTGTATCTATTTTTTTTTTCTCAAAAAAGTTTTATTAATACAAACTTACATAAGTGGTAACAAAATATTAAATCCAAAGTACAAACATTTTTGTTTCCCCCCCCCAGACCCACCCCCTTCCCTCCCCACCTCCCCCCCCCGGACTTCCCAGAGATAATACAGGGCACAATAATAAGTTTAAATTGTTAATAAAAAGAAAAAGGAAAAAGGAAAAAAAAGAACACTATTTTTAAAAAAGCTTCAACTCCAAACTATACAGTACTAATATATTGCATTTGTATACAATAGTAAAGATACAAAAAAGAGAGAGAAAAAAAAGAAAGAGAATAAAAAAAAAGAAAGAAAGAAAGAGAAAACTCTTTAACACTACAAACAAACAAACTCCTACCTCCTCCCTTCAGTCCTCTATCTTATACAAGGTAAATGTTACATAAGTAATAACTAAATATAAAATACACAAATCTTAAACTAATATTATTGACATTAGAAATAACCTCTAAGATAAAACTTAACTAAATGTTACATAAGTAATCATCAAATATTAAATTTCATCATTAACTTCAATAAACAAAAAAAGAAAATAAAAGAAGAATAAACAATAAACAAATCTTCAACAAACTATATATATCTAATATTATCAACATTAAAAATAACCTCAAAATTATATAAAACTTAACTAAATATTGCATAAGTAATCATTAGATAGGGAAAAGATAAAATACAATCATATTAGTCTCTATCCATCCAATATATTTCAACATCACATCGTTTTGTATCTTGATAGTTCATCTTTTAATAGTTCAATAAATTCAAATTTGTCAAGTCGTCTCCCGTCTGCTCCCAAACCTCCATCTCCTTTTCCCCAGCTATCTGATTCAGGCACTCCTTTTGGATTTTTGAGTCTATTTCTTTTTGATCCATCGAAGGTGGCTTCCCCTCCTCCTCCTCTTTTATTTTCATACACCCTTCTTCTGGAATCTTGGATATATCAGCCTTTAGAACATTGACATAAAATTCAGTAGCTTTTTTTATCGTGTTGAGCCGGTATCTTTTTCCAGAAAATTTCACTGCTACTCCAACTGGTGCTTCCCATTTATATTGTAAATTTAATCTCTTAAATTCATCAATCAAAAAAGTATAGCTTTTCCTGGCTTTAAGCATTTTAGAGGGGATTTCTTTCCAAATCTTTAGTTCCTGACCATTCACCATAAGATTATTGTTAAACGTTGCTTGTATAATTCTGTTCCGTAGAGCTCTTGTGGTAAAATATATGACAATATCCCTTGGTAGATGCTTTTGTTTGGCGTACCACGAGTTGATTCTGTATGTTTTGTCGATTTGTGTAGCCAATTCCGCTTTAGAAATTCCAGACACCTGATCCAATATGTCAACCATCCTGCCTTTTAAATTTTCATATAATCCTTCTTTCAAACCTCTAATCCTTATAGCAACTTCCATAGATCTGAACTGAGTCATTAAGACCTCTTTTTCAAAATTTGCAATGTCGTTTTGGATTTTATCTATGTAATTCACCGAAGTTGCCAAAGCTTGTTTATTTGTTTCAATACGTTCTGCCAAAACTTCAATATTTGTTGCTAAGCCTTTGCAAACCTCTAACACATCAAATCTTAGTTGTTGATTCATATTCTTCAAAGCAGCCTGCATCTTATGGTCTATCTCACTTATTTTCTGGTTAAATTCCAAAGTAAGTTCATGTTTCATAATCTTTAAATTATTTAATAAATTTTCAGGTGTCAAAAGCTGTGGAGGTGTTAGCTCAGTGTTAAGTTGCATTTTAGAAATATATCCAGATGAATAGTCATTTCTTTTAGTCAAAACAGTCTTTCCAAACTTTGAAGCCATTGGTGTTTCAAAAGAGTACAAAAAAGAAAGAAAGCCAGTTGCCTGATTAAAGTTCTTTCCAGTTTAAAAATCAGATAGTCTTTTATTATTGAAAATATTTCTATTATAACTTTAATCCAGAGTTAGGAGACAGAGAAAGAAAAAACCATTTTTCCAAGTTAAAAGTTTCCATAAGAGAGAGAGAAAGAAAAAAAAAAAAAAAGCCTCTGGGGAAACGAAAGTCACTTTCACTTCTCAATCGCCATATTGTTACTCTGTTTCCTTTGTTCCCTTGCCGAAGTGAAAGCTTACCCAGGAGTTGAAAAAAAAAGGAAAAAAAGAGGTTTCAGTACTTGCCCATCTCACGCCTGTTTCTCTCTGTCTGCTTCTATAGTTTAAATGTAGTTATAAATCCCATTTTTGAAGCAGCGGCTGGTCACTCCATCTAGCTCTGCAGAGGCAGAGGTTTCCGGATCTTCGGAGCTGGAGACAGGCTGCATGGGGAGCTCTCCCTTCGCGCCCTGCCAGATGGCTCCTAAGGCGCTGGGGGGGCTCTACCCCTCCTGTCAGGCTCTCATCTCTCCCCTTTGCCCGGGGAAGAGATTTTAAAGCCGCCAGACAACTGTTCTGGCGGCTTTTAACAAAGATCGGAAAGGCATCCAACGAGGGATGTCTGCGATGAAGCGCTCCAAAACCGGAAGTCCATTAAGTTTGTATCTATTATGAGCTCGTGTATTATTGCGGTTGAAGCTGAAATAGTCGTTAACGGGTAGGACATTGAGGCGGATAATTTTGTGAGCTACACTTAGGTCAGATTGAAGACGGCGGAGTTCTAAATTTTGAAGTCCCAAAATTTCAAGTCTGGTTTCATAAAGAATTCTGTTGTGAACAGAGGAATGTAATACTCTTCTTGTGAAGTATCGCTGGACATTCTCAATTGTGTTAATGTCTGATATGTAGTGTGGGTTCCAGACTGATGAGCTGTATTCAAGGATCGGTCTAGCAAATGTTTTGTATGCTCTGGTTAAGAGTACAATGTTACCAGAGAAGAAGCTGCGCAAGATTAGGTTAACCACTCTTAATGCCTTCTTTGCTATATAGGTGCAGTGGGCTCTGACACATAGATCGTTTGAGAGGAGTACTCCGAGGTCCTTTACTGAGTGAGGATCATCATCAAGGTCATGATCATTAAGTTTGTATTTGGTGTTTTGATTATTTTTGCCAATGTGTAAAACTGAGCATTTGTTGATAGAGATTGGTAGTTGCCACTTGTTTGACCATTCAGAAATATAGTCAAGGTCTTTTTGAAGGGTTGTAGTATTGTCTGTGGTGTTGAATAGTTTTACGTCATCTGCAAAGAGGACGCAGTTGCTTTGTATAATATCACAAATGTCACTTATGTAAAGAATGAAGAGAGTAGGTCCTAAAACGCTTCCTTGGGGAACACCGCTGTTAACAGGTACAGGGTTTGATAGAGATGATCCTATTTTAACCACTTGCTGTCTCAAGACATAAGATCTGAGAACAGCCCTGCTATGTCCCCACCAGAAGAGAATCCCTGCAGAGCAGAAGATCAGGATGAGATCATGGCACCATTCAGGTCTGGTAGAGCAAAGGGCCAGTTTCCCTCCCCCATCTCTGGGATTGCTGGTCAGGGGCAGTGTCGTCAGTGGCAATGACATGCAATCAGTGCCATTTCATCTTCTGAATTGAAACTGGATGAAGAGCCGCTGTGCTGATGCACTAACAGAGCCGAGGTGGTGCAGCAGTTAGAGGCAGTACTGCAGGCCACTTTAGCTGACTGTGATCCGCAGGTCAGCGGTCCAAATCTCACCGGCTCAAGGTTGACTCAGCCTTCCATCCTTCCGAGGTAGCTAAAATGAGGACCCAGATTGTTGGGGGCAATATAAATATATATTGCTTACTGATGTAAACTGCTTAGCGAGTGCTTACACTGTGAGGCGGTATATAAATCTCTAAATCCCTAAAGCTCTAAATAAATAAATAAATAAATAAATAAATAAATAAATAAATAAATAAATAAATAAATAAATAAATAAATAAATAAATAAATAAATAAATAAATAAATAAATAAATAAATAAATAATGGTGTATCTCTGATCTTCACAAAACTCTAGTATCTTCCTATAACCTGCTCCTCTTTTATATTTGCAATAAAAATTGCAAAGAAGAAACATTACCTTGAAAGAGTCATTCCCTGTGCGCCACCCCCCATTAAAGGATGATGAACCCTATCATTTTATTAAAAGTTCAAAAAGTTTTCTCCGAAATTAATTGTTTCTAATTGTAATGTCATAAATTTCCAATTAATGTTGTCAAAAGCCTTCTGTGCATCTAGAAACAATAATTCTAGTTGTTTTTCAGAGTGTACTTCATAGTATTCCAACGTATTTAAGACAATTCTCATATTATCTCTTCTGTCTTTTAGGAAGGAAGCCATTTTGGTCCCAATGAATGAATTCATTCTATAGCCTCTTCAAGTGTCTTGCCATAATTGAAGCAAAAATATTATAATCCACATTCAGTACAGAAATTGGTCTATAATTTCTTTTTTGTTGTAAGTCAGAATCTTCTTTAGGTATAAGAGTTAAATATGCTTCTGTCCATGTATCTGGGATTTTGGCCTTCAGTAACAAATTATTAAATGCTAAATATTCTAAAATAACGTCACTTAATGTATCTTGTAGTATTTTATAAAATTCTGCTGGTAATCCATCCCGGCGTTTTTCCATTCTTCTGTGTTTTAATCCCTTCTATTAGTTCCATCATTGATATCCTTTCCTCCAAATTCTTTTTGACATTTTCTGGCATTTTTGGTATATCTGCGTTCCCCAAATAATATCTTATTTCTTCTTCCTTTATGTTTTCTTGCTTGTATAATTGTTCATAGTAATTTTCTACTATTTTCTTTTTTTCATTGTTTTGGTAGTGCAAATTTCTTTCACGTCTATTAATTGGTTTATTGCTTTATTTTCTCTCTCTTAATTTTATAGGCCAACCAACGTCCTGGCTTATTTTCATTTTCAAAAAAGTTTTGTTTTGCCTGTTTTATTTTCTGGGCAATCTCTTCATTTTCAAATATGTTTATTTTATGTTTCTGTGGATATTTTTGCAAATCTTTTTCTAATCTTTTGTATTCTTCCTCCATCTTTTTTTGTTTTTGTCTCGTTTGTTTCTTCTGTTTTCCCATATATGTCATTACTAGTCCTCTAGTATATGCTTTACAAGTATCCCACAAATTTTGTAAAGAAGTATCTTCTTTCTTATTTTCTTTAAAAAAGAAAGTCAGTTCTTTTTCCATATATATTTGAAAGGTTTTTTTCATTTACTACTCTCTGGTTCAATGTCCATCTTGGTCTCTTTCTTTGTCCTTTCCATTTCATTATAATTGGATTGTGGTCTGCCCATATATTTGGTTCAATTTCAATCATTTTTATTTTAGTCAATAATTCTAATGACATCCACATCATATCTATTCTTGACCATGACAAATGTCTATTTGAGTAGAATGTGTATTGTCTTTCTTTCATATTTCTCTGTCTCCATGCGTCTTGTAGTGTTAATTCGTCCATCATTGTAAAAAATGTTTTTGAAAGAGTCTGTTTCTTATTTACTTTGATTGATCTATAATCCAGTTCTTTATCTACAATTGCATTAAAATCTCCTACTATACATATATCTTCATATTCATATTTGATTATTTTTCTTTGTAATTTTCTATAAAATTCTTCTTGATTATCATTTGGAGCATAGATTGCTACTATCAGTACTTTCTTAAAGTTCATTATTATTTCAACCATTAATATTCTTCCTTCTAAGTCTTCATATATTATTTCTGATTGTATTTCTTGTTTAATATATAAAACCACTTCTCTTTTGGATTGATCTGCTAACGATGTATATAATTTTCCAAGTTTCTCATGTTCTAGGTATTTTCTATATTGTTTTTTAATATGTACTTCTTGTAAACAAATAATCTCAAATTTTAATTTTTCTAATTTATTTACTATCCTTCTTCTATTTATCGCCAAATTTAATCCATTTATATTTAATGAAATTATTTTCATCTCTTCTTCCATCTCTTTTAATTGGCTAGTTGCTCTAGTTACTCTTTGTTCCTTGGATTCTTTTGATCGAGTTCCTTCTCTCAGGGGCATGGGAGGGGGTGTGGTCAGAGCCACAGCGGCACAGCATAAATTTCGGGGCTTCAAAATAAATGCTGAATCCCGTCGTTGGGGGTCCTTGTGATCCAGAGCTGTCCTGGAGGGACAGTGAAGAACTGGGGCACGGGCTGGCGTAGATGGGGAAACCGCAATTTCCCCAAAACGCCAGTGAAAAGCCCTGGACCGGGTGATGTGGAAGACAGCCAGTATGAGCTGTCAAAAGCTGGGGTGACCACTCTGAAGAAGTGAGGAACAGCAGAGTGAAATATCTGGGTGAGATATTTTTGTTTTGGTCTTGTAAACAAGAACCGTATTTTTAAAGCGGCTCTCCTTTAAGGAAGAATTTGGAAAACAGTTTGCAGAACAGTAAAGTGGAGTGGGAAAATGGCTACCGCTTCACACAAATAACAGCGGCAGACAATTAGAGACCAGAAAATTAAAAACCTGAAAAGACTTTTAAATGATGATATAGGGAAAAATCTGGAAAGCAAGATTGGGATTTTTTGATTTTTATATTCTATATGTTTTCCTTTTCAAATTGGTTATTGAAAGTTAAAACTGAAAGTAAATGTACTGAGTTTTGGAGTACAATACTGCCATCTAATGGACAAGAAGGAGAATAACAGGACCTTGGACAGCATCAGATAGTCATAACAGATGGCTGGAGGTTTTGTTTTTGTTAGGAATAATAGTGAAGAGACTTTAAAATAGAAATTTGAGAGACTTAGTTCTCATATCATTGGCAGTGTTTTATGGGATACTTTATTTTTGAAGAGAAAAGAGTGGTGAAGTTTGGTTGGCGAGTTTATTAATTTTTTTCTTTTTTTGGGAAGTAAATTCCTCCTTTTTAAATTTGTGCTATTAAATTTTCAAATAAGAGACTGGATTATATTTTTTATTCTTATTTTTCTCTTTGATGATATTTTTTTTCTATATATTTTTTCTTTCTTCTTTCTTTTTTTTTTTATATACCTTTTTCTACTTTTGGGCTTTGCTATCATATTTACTGGATTGAGGTAACAAGAACCTGAAGATTGTGATTGTTTTTTTTTCTTTTTTTCTTTTTTATTCTCTATTTTTTCTACTCTTTTCTTTTTTGTGGTTTATTTGTTATCCTGACGGTGATTGATATCGATCAATTTGGATTATAAATATTGAGTGGAAAATGAGTAAGAAGGTAACTGTCCACTCTTCAGTAGCGAGCCCTATAACACAGAAGACATCTGAGGCAGCAGCACAAGAAAAGATGAATTCCGAATTTAAAAGTTTGCTACAGGCAATACACCAAGACTTGAAAGAGGTAAAGGAGGAAGTAAAAAAAATGAATGAGAAAATAGGGAAAGGAGAAGATGAAGTTAAGGAAATGAAAGAGATGATGGGGAAGACAGAAGAAAGAATCCAAAAAGTGGAAGAGAGGAGTGATCAAATAGAGAAAAAAATGGAAGAGATAAATTTGAATACGATTTCAGGGAAAAATCACGAGAAAGCAATCATAACAATGGAGATGGATCATGCTGACTATTATCTACGCTTCCAAAATATTGAAGAAGAAAAAGGATAAAATTTACCAGAACTAATAGCGGAGATGTTGGCAGAACCAATTATGGAAAGTAAAGAGAAGATTTTGAATGAGGTTGACAAAATATTCAGAGTGCATACAAGATATGCTATGAGACATAAATTACTAAGAGAAATACATGTTAGATTTACAAAAAAAGCAGTGAGAAATCAGATCTTACAGATGGCAAGAAATACCACAATAAAACACAAGATGAAAGAAATTGTGATTTTAAAGCAAATTCCCAGAAGAGTGAGAGATATTAGAAAAGCGTATCAATTCTTGACTAAATGTCTGATTAGAAAAGGAGTGAACTTTAGATGGCTAATACCTGAAGGGTTATTGGTAAATTGGCAAGAACAAAGACATAGACTGGATACTTTGGATAAAGCGGAGTCATTTTATTATCAATATATTGAGTTCTTAGAAGATACAAAACCCACTGAAGAAGGAAAGAAGAGTCAAGAGATAAAGGAAAAAGAAAGAGGAAGACAAATAATAGAACTACAAGAACGGGCAGAAATATTATCTGAAGGAAATTATTGGTGTGTTTGCGCCACTACTGATTTATTGGCAAAATATAGGCAACTAAAGATTTCTTCAGCTTCAGGGCAATACAAAACTAAGGATTTTTGATAAGCTCTAGCATTTGGATTAGTAAGTGCCAGGGGTGGGTTCCAATTTTTTTTACTGCCACTCTGTGGGCATGGCTTATTTTGTGGGCATGGCTTGATGGTCATGTGACTGGGTGGGAGTGACTTTGCAGTCCTGTGACTGGGTGGGGAGTTGCTGGGTGATCATGTGACTGGGTGGGTGTGGCCAACTTGACGTCACTCACGTCAAGGGTTAGGGTTAGAGTGCCTGGCCTCTCCTCGCCTCAAAGGCCTCAACGAGATACAATTTCCCTGTCTATTTACTACTACTGAACATCCAAAATATACTATTTAATCCTATGTATATATGCCATATGTGTACATACATATTACACACAGGCACACAAAAAGATACATTATCTACGATATATATTGTATGCGTATGTACACACACACATACACACACACACACACAGCTCTTCTAAAACTACACAGTCAACCTCACTTACTGCATTTGGAAAAACACACCCAGAGTCCACTTTCTGCCACACATGTAACCATAACTTCTGCACATTAGAACATTACACATGCCTTCAGATGTTCTTCCCTAGCTTGCACATCACTGTTAGAGCCAGGAAATGTCATGGATTTAGTAAAATGTGGTGAAACTCACTTAATAACACTCTTGCTTAGTGACCAAAATTTTGGGCTCAATTGTGGTCATAAGACAAGGACTATTTCTGCCTTCCTCTGCATGGCAGCCTTGTCCTAGTAAACTCCTTCTCCTTTCTGGCAATTTTCTTCTCTGTTAGAGGCACCAAAATAATCCAGACAATGTAAGGTTTCCTGCTGCAGCACGGGGTTGGACTAGATGACCACTGAGATATCTACCAGCCCTAAATGCTGTGCTTTTTCAAAGTGTCTTCTGAAGCCACGTCTAGTGGCAGGGTTTGTGGTGCTTCCTTCCTCTTCTTCCTCTCTCTCTCTCTCTCTCTCTCTCTCCTCTCCCTTCCTTCCTTCCTCTTTCTTTCTTTTTCTCTTTCTCTTTTTCTTTCTTGTGTCTCTCTCCCTTCCTTCCTTTTTCTTTTTCTTTCTCTCTCTTTCTTTGTCTCTCTCCCTCTCCCTCCCTCTCTCTCTCTTTCTCCCTCCCTTCCTGTGAAGAACCCCAGAAGGTCTTTGGTAGCAGGAAGAAAAGCCAGACGTTTTGAAACTGAGAACATGCCCATTGATCATCTGGCATTTTTAGAGCTCCACTGTTGATTAGCTTAGCCTGAGCAAGGATAGCTTAGCACCCACTTACAATAAGCTCGCAACTCAAACTCCGTGCACGTCGGGATCCCCAAACAGTGAGGATGAAGTGTGAGTAAAAGAGTTTATCCTTCCCTCCCTCCCTCCCTCTCTTTCTCCCTCCCTCCCTTTCTCCCTTCCTGTGAAGAACCCCAGAAGGTCTTTGGTAGCAGGAAAAAACCAGACGTTTTGAAACTGAGAACATGCCCATTGATCATCTGGCATTCTTAGAGCTCCACTGTTGATTAGCTTAGTCTGAGGACAGCTTAGCGGCCACTTACAATAAGCTCTCAACTCAAACTCCGTGCACGTGGGGATCCCCAGTGAGGGTTTCTTTCTTTCTCCCTTGAAGGCCCCCCTGCACCCCTTTTGGGCCTAGCAAGCCTCCCTACAGCCTCCTGGGAGCCAAAAGGGGGACTCTGGAAGCAGGGGTGGGTTCTAACTTACCTCGCTGCCGGTTCGCTTCCTCCCGCACCATGTGGCAAAAAAACAAAGCCGAAAAACAGATGGCAACTGCCTGCACAGTGCCGGAACTCGGCTTCTGCGCATGCTCAGAAGGAAATTTTTTTAAAAAAATTTTAAAATTCAAAAAAATTTCAAAAAAATTAAAAAAAAAAAAAGATGGCAGTGCCCATGGACCGGCACCAACTGATCCGGTTCGGTGACGTCATCGTGACATCACCAGCGGGTTGCTACTGGTTCGGGTGAACCGGTCCGAACTGGGAGGAACCCACCCCTGGTAAGTGCTTTCCTTCAGAACAATCTGCAACCTCCAGATATGCTAGAACCACATCACATGAAGTCCCCAGCCAGCTGGCAGGCAGCCTGATGGAGAGCTGTTTCTGGAAATTGCCAGAAGGTTATTTTATTGGATGACTTCAGGTTCTTTGAATAGGCATGTCTTCCCACAATACATTATAAATATTTAAAGCAGAAACAGAGAATTCAAATTATTAATGGCTGCCATGTAGTATTCCTTGCCAATCCAAAAGTTGTTTGGGGGGGGTTCAACTGCAAGCTCAATCAGTGATATTTACCTTCAATTTAGCATGGCTAGAATTTTAGAGTGATTCTATATGTAGCTTCCCAGAGATAAACTTCCTCAAGTTCAAGATGTTTTCCTCTTAGATAGGCATGTTGGCATTGCCATCTTATGTGTCATTCCGGAGCAATTAAGACTGCAGACTAATTAGATCATGTCAAGTTCTTGGCAGAAGCTCTTCATTGCTGTTATCACTTCAAATTTTAAATTTCTTCCAGCAGATGGAGTCAGAACAGAATTTTATAAATAGGCCTCCAGAACTACAGTACTTTAAGAACTGCGTTTTAACTTTTCACCCTTTGGCAACATTTGTTTTTTTAAATGGCCAAGTTGAAATGGACCCATTTGGACAGAAGTCCAGATTAAGCACCCAACTATTCCGAATGCTAAAATAGACATTCAAGTTGACGTCTTACCTGTCAACTTCTTCAGCTTCAACCTCAATAATACACAGGCAAACAATCGATACAAATTCAGGGTAAAACACCCCAGAAAATACGACTTCAGCAACAGAGTGGTCAACGCCTGGAATGCTCTACCTGACTCCGTTGTTACATCCCCAAACCCTCACAGCTTCAACCTTAAACTGTCTACCGTGGACCTCACCCCGTTCCTAAGAGGTCCGTAAAGGGGGCATGCATAAGCGCACCAGCGTGCTTACCATCCCTGTCCTACTGTCCCCATTTATTTGTATTAATTTCTTTCGTTCATATCCATGTTTATATTTATACCTGCTATCTTGTACATGTTTGACAAACTAATAAATACAAATTTTTTTAATGCAAGTTCCCTCCTGCTCATAATCAAAACTGGCATTTTGGGGAGTTTAAACTTAAATTCCTGAAACAGGTACAATCATTTACTATATGATAAAGACCCAGCAGTTACATCCCAAGATGTAAAGGAATAACAGAATTAGGTCATTCTCCATGTTACAAATCTTGCTGCTAGTTTCATCACAGCTTCCTAGAATCCTAGGCTAAATGGAATGCATGTGTGCACAGACTAAATGATGGAAAGCAGGACGTGTGTATCATTCATATCCATACATGCACTCTAGCTGCTGTTTCAGCAAGATAACAGGGATTTTAAAAAGGCAGCACAAGGTTGAAACGAATTCTTAGCTGCTATCTTTTTCCTCCATATGGAAGCCGTATGATAGGAAGAAAAATCTTCTTTTTGGAGTGGGGAGATGACCAACATAGAGTTCCTTGAGGAATACATATTATGAAAAAGCTACAGTATGTACCATAATTATATGTATTCTAGCTGCTTCAAGCTATTCCAAAGTTGTAAATGAACATGTGCCATATGCTCCTTGCTCTGTACAATCTAAAAGGTTGTGATGATGCAGTTCTCACACCCAGGTTTTTCAGATGAGATCTGATTTTCCAGGCAATAAGCATGAGGGTCTGCGATATTTACCTTTTTTTATAGAATCTAGCAGGGCAGAACCTGCCATTCTGTTTCAGCAACCTTGGATGCTATGCAGGGGTCTCCAACCTTGGCAACTTTAAGACTTGTGGACTTCAACTCCCAGAATTCTGGGAGTTGAAGTCCACAAGTCTTAAAGTTGCCACGGTTGGAGACCCCTGCATAGGGCACCGATTCTCTAAGTGGGGCCTGAGGATCTCTGGGGGGCCACAAGTTCCTTTCAGGGGATCCATGAAGTCAAATTAGTATATATTTAATTTTTTTCCAGTTTAATTTCTAATGTAGTAAATATTGATAAATATAATCCACCTAAATCATATTCTTTGGAGTCCTCAATAATTTGTAGAGATTGATACCGAATTTCAACTTTCATCTGTTTGTAGAGTTGTTGGTGCTGTCTGAGCTTGTTTGTTTGTTTGCAGACATTTCATTACCCAACTAGGTAACATTATCAGTAACATCTATCTATTTGCATGCCCAAATGATTAGAGACACTGAGAGATCAGAGCTTTAAAGCAAAATCTGAAAAGCCTACCCAAGAACTACAATATAGTTCAATGCATTAAATACCAAATATGATGTATTCTGATATATTGATATGTACAATCAATCAATTTTATTTCAATTAACCATTGGCAAGCTACATAAAAAGATAACTAAAAAGAAAAAATACCAAACTTGCAGCAGATGTTACCACATTTCCATTGTGGCAACTATAAAAGTACAGCTACTATACAGGAGATAGTTTCATATCCAAGAAAAGTAGGTTCAAATCACATAATTATCTGTTCTTCCTGGGTATTGATAGAGCAGGGGCAAGATACAGCTATTCTAAACATCCCCATAGAAATTATAATATAATAGTACAGGATTAATGTTTTGTCTCCCTAGATCAGGGGTGTCAAACTCAAGGCCCAGGGGCCAGATCTGGCCTGCAGGGTACTTGGATCTGGCCCGCAGGGCTGCCCTAGAAACAGCGAAGGACTGGCCTACTATGCTTCTGCCAGCGCACTCGGGCCTCCACAGGCGCCCCCGACACGAGTGACATTGAGCTGGCCATGCCTACCCCGGCCCCCAGAGGTCAAACACAACCCTGATGCGGCCCTCAATGAAATCGAGTTTGACACCCCTGCCCTAGATGCATAACAACAAAACAGAGCATTTAATGTTGTGATAGGAAATGGTGGATTCAAAATACTTGGTTTCACAACTTGTCTCACTTGTGAATATATAGAGTTGAACTAGCTGCCCTCATCTTATGTTCTCTTACCATTAGCAACCTAGGATCATAATGTAATTTTATATTACAGGCTTATTATCCCATAGTCATAATTAATAGATGTAAACTGTAAGTTACCAGAAATTTCCAATAACCAAAGTGATGGGAATAACATATCATGTTGTTCTGCTTTTAAGGCATGGATATAGCTTTGCATATAGCAAGACATCTGGGAGGATAGTCTTCCCTAAGAAACTACTTTGAAACTCCAAATACTATGGTGAGTACTTCTGTTGGTCACAGATGTTAAAAAGGCAGTTGATAGGATTACTTTTGAGAATCCGCCTCCACCTCATAGGACTCAGTCAGTCGAACCCTAAAGAGGCATTCAAAACAAGTAGGGAGATTACAGAAATGCAGACTAGGGAAAACTCAGCTTCCAGCACAAAATCAAAACAACTCTTGGCAGCTTACTGATGATATGTTTGCTGGATGCTTTGCAAATAAATTCATATTCATTATGGCTACAGTAGGATTCTCTACATTTTGACTATGAAGTCTATAAAGATATAGATATATAAATATATAAATATATGGGCAAAATCTAGCCGAAATCTTTAGGATGAATTTCAATTTAGAAGCTTGAGGATACTGGCCATCTCTTACTTATTTCACCTTGTTGTTTCTGGAACAGGACATAGAAAGTTACAAATTCAGTCTTTATGAGAAGGAATAGACCCAGTCTTATTAAAGGTCAAAGTGAGATACAGATTGAAAAAAATAATAAATAGATCTGAATAATTATAGTTCCAGTGCTAATGTCCTCTTTTCAGTGAAAACACTTGAATGATAATGGCTGACCAGACACAGCTGGATAAATAGATGTTTAAAGATCCACTTCATTTTAACACCAAACTTGCCAAGTATTGATTATCTTTGAAAATCAGAAAGAATACAACCCTGTTGATTTTCCTGAACCTCTTAACAGTTTCTGATATCATCATTTGTGAAATGGTTGTCTGAATTATAGCAATAGCAATACTAGCACTTAGACGTATATGCCGCTCCACAGTGCTTTACTGCACTCTCTGGGTTTACAATGTCAACATATTGCCTCCAACAATCTGGATCCTCATATGGTAGACCTACCTTTTCTATAGGAGTTTCTATCGGACCTTTTCTATAAGCAGCATAGGTGTGATTTCCGCTTCCTATTTTTACCCCATACCTTCCAGGTAAGGTTGGCTGAGGAAAAAAACAACAAATAAAAGATATTTGTAGCTCAAGGTTGAACTAGATCATGGATGTCAAATTCAAGACCCGGGGAAAACAGTGGACTGGCCTGAGGTATCTCTGCCAGCGAAAACGGAGCTCATGAAGGCCACATGCAGCCCTCCAGAGCTCCGTTTTCACTGGCAGAGGGTTGTAGGAGGCAGTCACAGCCGAAAACGGAGCTCAGGAGTCCGTTTTCTCTGGCAGAGGCACCACGGGCCACCACAGCCACCCGACACAAGTGATGGTGAGCTGCTCACGTCCTCTGGCCACGCCCCCACCCCAGATCAAACACAACCCTGATGCAGCCCTCAATTAAATTGTGTTTGACACCCCTGAACTAGATGGATGAGCAAGGTTGAGTTAGATGTACTAATGATATTACTTAGTTGGACAATGAATTATCTGCAAGCAATCAAGCTCAGAGTTTCTGCTGCTCTCTGAGCTTGATTCCTTGCAGATAATTCATTGTCCAACTAAGTAATATCATTAGTACAGCTAATGTTGCCTAGTCAAATAGACAACATCTCACTTTGATGATGTTAACCTAATTGGGCAATGAAACAGCTGCAAAGGTCAGGGAGCAGCAGAACTTCAAAGAGTAACTGACCCACAGAGTTTCTAGGCCAGTGTTTTTCATCCCTAGCAACTTTTAAGATGTGAATGTACTTCAACTCCCAACATTCTATGCGAGCAATGCAGGCTGGGGAATTCTGGGAGTCCACACATCTTAAAATTGTCAAGGTAGAGAAACACAGTTCTAGGCTGAGGGAGTACCAGAATCTGGGTCATCCTGCTCCTAATTTAACATTTTAGCCATTATGCCCCACTGGCTTCTGCCAATTTCATGTCAGTTACCAATTTTGAGTCCCAAATCAAGCCCATAAAGACCATATTTTCTGAAGGTCAGCCTAATATAAAGGCATTTCTATTTACCTTGTGTTACTCTTAAAAATTTATGTGGCATGAGCATTTTATAATTATGTCTGCTCTTTTTATTTACCTATTTTTAACTAGCACATATTTTAATTATTAGTAAAAAAAAGTTGGTATTTCCGTGTATTTGAAACTGCCTTCAGTAAACTTTTTTTCAGGCAGCTTTTGGAAATCAAAGCAGCAAACTACTCCCACAATAGTTAATATCGCCCCACAGTGTCATTCTGCCATACAATATATAAAATATACAACCAGTTATTGAAGAAAATGACACAGGGCTAATGAAGCTCCAGCAGGAAGAGCCTTTCCTTACCAAATTTTGGGCAAGTGGGAGTCGCCCCCACCATCCCAGAGTTAGCAGTGGAACGAATGTTGCCGCTGCTAGATCGTGCTATGAGTTGTGTTTGTGTGGTAAAAAGATAACATCCAAAGGGGGGGGGGATGTCGCTTGCTTTGGGGATGCTGCAAGGCGTGTCAACGCCATCGCTTTTTGTATTTAACAGACAGCGCAGACAATACGCCTCCTGGATTTGTCTTATATCCCAGCCTCTATTATTCCAGCGAGAAAAAGTAATACGCCCTCCTTCCGAGAAAATAGATTGAGCCACCCTACCCCCGACGCTTGTTTCTATATGCAAACGGAGCCGTATAAAAGAGGCTCAAGAGGAACCGACTTGGGCGCATGCAGAGCATGCGCGAAAGAGACAAAAAGCCCGTCGGCTCGCCGTTTCCTCGTTTCTAAATTCCAGCCTTTGCCGCAATGCAGTCGCCTCTCTTCCCCTTTCTTCCTTTCTTCCCTCGCTCCCGCCCTCCCTCAGCTCTGCAGATGTCTGCAAAAGCCGCCTCGTCTGCGGGGGACGGGCGAAGGGGGCGCGCCGCCTTCTCTGCATTCGTGGCGAGGCTTTTTGCCGGCTGCCGCCCCCGGAAACCGCCGAGCAGCCGACGCCCTGCTTCTTCCCAGCTCGCGGGAAGAGGGCGCTCGCGAGCAGGCCCCCGGGAGAGAGAAAGAGCCGCCCCACAGAGGCAACCTTTTGCAGCTGGCTCGATTCCCGAGAAGGGGCTGGCGGTGAATAAGCGCCCGTGAAATGCTGCGAGGAAATTACTCCCCTTCGCGGCAGAAGTGGCGCTTGTCTGACTCGTCCCCTTCCCTGGGCTGGAATAGCGCGCATTTAGACCCCCTTTCCTTTCTCTTCTGCCATTGAGAAATGCCACTTTCGAGGAAAGACCCTGAAGGGAGAGGAGTTGAAGGAGAGAAGCGCCTCAGTTCACTCGGCACTTGTGCGTCTTGTCTCCCGTACGCACCCCGATAGCAATTTTAGGAAATGGCTTCTGATGGCCGCTCTTCCTTTGCGGTCAAGGGGAAGAAAATGGCGTTCGGCATCTGTTTTGCTCATGGCCCAAAATAACAAACGGTCCCTCTTTGCGGCTGACCGATGGGAGCAATCTTTGGGCTGCCTTTCGTGAAGCTCGAGGCAGACGGTGGCTGCATTGAAAGAGGGCGGGACCCGCGTCTGAATATTGCGAGCGGGTGCCCGTTCTTGGTTCCGCTTCTTCAATTCCCCTTTTGTGCTCCGGCAAATCCTGATGTATTGCTAAGAATTAGTTATACCACCTCAATTTGAGGAGGAAAAAGACATAGATAATCCTAAACTACTTGAATGCAATTTAAAATACAAACAGACCATTTCAGATTCTTCTTGCTAAAAAAAACACCTGGTGCTTTTCATATTGACATGGCCCTGTATGGCTGTAATTGTGAGTCTGCTCACCTCAGGTACTCCTCCATGCACCTCTTTATGATGGAGCTGCGTGTTATTTGAATTTTGCTTTTGAGAAGGATGAAAAGAAACATTTTTTCCCAACACACAATTAACTGCCATGGATGCAGCGAGGGGAAACAATCAGGGCATATGGCCGCTGCTATACATAATTATCTATATACACCCAGCCCTTGACTTAAAGACCATAATTGAGCCCGCAATTTTGGTTGTAAGTTGTATTGATTGTAAAGCAAATCACTATGGACAGTACCTGATTTTATAACCTTTTTTGCAGGGGTCATTAAGCAAATATGTCAGTTGTAAAGCAAATCCATTGTTCTCTATGGGGCTTTTGCTGGAAACCAGAAGTAAACCCCTAGCAAAGATGATATAGGGACCATCTTGCCTTTGACATAAAGCAGTTACAATTTTTATGTACGGTAAATAGCTGCTGTGAAAATCATCTAATGCTGGCAAATGAATTCTGAAAATTGATTTTTGAGGTATGTAGCATCTGTTGTGCAAATAACTGAAATGTTTGATTCTTGACATGTTCTGAGGTCACAGTTATCCCAGACTAATTAAACCAATATTAATGTGCAGATTGTGTATAAATTTATTGAACTTGTATGTTGCCTGAGTCTTCAATGACACTGAGTGCTCACAATAATAATCCTCCTTTGGTTTATCTTTCACTGCCCAGAATTCAAAGTCACTCATTAGCTGGGTTCACACATAGTCTTCTAGTTAAGAGTTTGTCTACTCATTGGCTCAACGGGATCCCCCAACCCCTCCCCCCCCGTCCATGACCTAGTGCCAAGCCACAGCCGATTCAGAACCCGACCATGGAAGTGGTAGGTATGTGTGCATGTGCTCACAACACTGCATTCGTGAAAGCACGCACATGCACGCAAAACCATCCTCTCTTCCCCCCTCTGCCACTGCCTCTGCCGGTACACCGAACTGGAAAAATACAGATTAACAGAGTTGGAAGGGACCTTGTAGGTCATCAAGTCCAACCCCCAAGCAGACCATACACCATTTTTGACAGATGGCAGTCCAGTCTCTTCTTGAAAGCTTCCAGTGATGAAAAGCATTAGAGAAAATTCTGACGTTTCTTCATACAACAGAGGAAATAATTGAAAACATGCAAATGTCAAGGTTGGAGACCACTGTTCTAGACAATATATTCTCACAATTCCCAAACCAAAAATCTCAAAATTTGACCAGATTTCATACACAGGAGTTAGAAGTGGCCAGTTATTAAACTCAACCGTCTACTCAGTACAGGAATCTAAATTAAATTGTTCCAGATAGATAACTGGCTGCCCACCTCTTGAATAAATCCAAGGAAAGGCAGTTTCTGGTGTCTCTCGGTAATTGAAACTTTCCTTGCCTTCCTCTTAAGAAAAAGTCAGTTCCAATGTTGACAGAATAAATACTCATAATTGCAAATCAAGAGTGGTTAAGTCATTCCAGTGCTGTAAGTTTCTTGGCCACACCCAGATTTTTAACAGGATAAAATCCACGCTGTAGTGTACACTTTCTTCAGGTCTCTTTATAGTATTTATTTAAAGCCTATCGCTATCATCCCTGTAGGTTAGGCTCATGGGCATCTAGAGGTTTCCATATGTCTCACCCCTAACCTAACTCGAGCCACACATTCATACACATGGTCTCTCCTTTCTGCAGCTCCCTGTTCAGGTAGAAGTGTGGTGCTGACAAACCTGTGTGCAGTGGCTATCTCTTGTATATTTCAGAGGATGCAACATGCTTGATGCTATTAGGATCAGCGCACAGAAACAAGCCTGCTGCAATAGAGCAGACAGCTGCAGCACAAGGAAGTATCTGTTGTGTCTAGGCGGCTTTCTATTACATTGTTTTTCCCATGGTGCTACCATGAATGCAAACTCCACAGGTTTTTCAGCCCTGCCTAGTTAACTAGGTTTCATTTTAGTACATTAGCTAAGTGAGAAAAGGAAAGTGTCCACCAGTCATAACCATAAAAGCCTGAAATTGACTTTTTCTTTTCTTATTTTTCTTTCTCTTTTCTTATTTTTCCTAGTTGCCTCTTGAAAAAAAAAGCACCTTTGGGACAACCATGACCTGGATGACTGAGAATCTGCATAGACTTCTCTTTCTCTGTTTTTGTTTCTCTCCTTCCTTTCTCTCTCCTTTCTTTCCTCTCTATTTCTTCCTCCATTCTTTCTCTATGAATTTCAGTCTTTCAATTTCTTAAGGAATTTATTAGCATCCACATAAAAACCAATAGCCAAGAACAAGGGGTAGCATATCTGAAACAAGCTTTGTTTTATTCTACACCAAGTCATAATGTACCTTGATCTGCTTTAGTGTGTGATGTGGACTCAGCCATTGTGACCAATAAATCATGATTTATGGCTTACTGCATAACTTTCTATGGCTCACAAGCCATACTACACTGCACTGCATATCGAAGATTAAATTCCAAAAGTAAATGGAGCTGGGAGCCATTTTAAGGGATGGTTTCTGAAATGAAATGAGATGCTAAGTGTCTGCAAGGCATAAGGAAATAAGTTCCACAATTTGGAAACGATGCAGAAGATGAATTCCTATGTGGTTGGCAAACAGTCTTTAAACCCGGAGGCATTTTAAGGTATCTCTTGTCAACATTTTATTCAGACAAATTCTAAATCAGCAATCCTTCGGTTTTCAGGCCTTCGGCAGTTTAAAGTTTTAAATATTAAAACGAACATTTTGAATTGGACTAGAAACCATTCAGAAACTAGTGCAGATTTTTCCACAGGGGTATAGTATGATCTTGATATGTACCTAGTCAATTTCTACTGCTAAAACTTTCCAATACTTTCCAAAGTTTGCCCTACATAAAGACCTTTGCAGTATTTTAAATGTAATATAACTAGGACACAGATAACTCTAGTCAGATTAGATTGATTCTATACCAAAATACTGCATAACTTTATAATGCTAAAATGAGAGAATTGAGTCAGATTTAATAATCTAATTTCTTGTGGTACCTGGATAACATTTGGATAAGCTTTAATCAGTGTGCCTTTTGTTTTAATGCACTGATGGTTTTCATGAAATAGTATCTGAGGTGAGAAATCTCATAGCCCCTGAGGTAGATGTTCATGTACTATTGAGTACTATTCAGAAGGCTGGCTGGATCGGGCTGGAATATGAATTTGAGAGAGAATGGTTTCAGAATTTCAGAGAATTTGGGAAATCTGATGCCACTTTGAAGTGTGCATTTGGATGTGTGAAAAGAAGAAAATGTCACAACAAAGGAAAAGGCAACAGCTGATGCTGAATAATGTTGCTGCTCAAGGAGATTGGGCAGATAATATACACCAGGACAAGGCTCAAGACACCACTACCCAGCTCTAGTACGGCAGAGCAATTTTGCATACATTTAATTCATCATGATAGTTTCAGCCAACAAAAAGGTTATACTGCAGAATTCACAATGAAATCAGTACAGTATCTTAATGCTACCGTACCTCAAAGCTGAGAGAAAAATTAACTAATGTGCTCATTAACAGAAAATATGAATTAGCAACTTCTGTTGATTCTTTTTTTTTCTATTTCTTTCCAATCATTTTTATATTAATATTTTTTTCCAGCCTGTCATGAGATATAAGATAATTTATTTATTTATTTATTTGGTAGCTTTTCTATGCCGCCCTACTCCCGCAGGACTCAGGGCGGCGTACAACATTTTATACAAAAACTCCAAACAAAATTATTAAAAGCACTTAAAAACAATTAAAAATATAAATATACACACATCATACATACATGGGGGAGACATCAGGAATAAATCGTCTCAACTCACCCCTGCCTGCAGGAAGAGCCATGTCTTAATGGCTTTTCGGAAGGCCAGCAAGGTGGGGATGGTTCGGATCTCTGGGGGAAGTTGGTTCCAGAGAGCAGGGGCCCCCACAGAGAAGGCCCTCCCCCTAGGCCCCGCCAGTCGGCACTGTTTGGCTGACGGGACCTGGAGGAGACCCACTCTGTGGGACCTAACCGGTCGAAGGGAGGAATGCGGCAGAATGCGGTCCCGGAGATAACCTGGTCCTAAGCCATGTAGGGCTTTAAAGATGATGATCAGCACCTTGAATTGTATCCGGAGACCAATGGGCAGCCAATGCAGCTGGCGGAGTATGGGTGTTACGTGGGTGTACCTTGAAACACCCACCACAGCACGCGCAGCTGCATTTTGCACCAGTTGAAGTCTCCGAATACTCTTCAGGGGCAGCCCCATGTAGAGCGCATTGCAGTAGTCCAATCTAGAGGTGACAAGGGCGTGAGTGACCGTGAGTAGAGCCTCCTTCTCCAAGTATGGTCGCAATTGGTGCACCAGGCGAACCTGTGCAAAAGCCCCCCTAGCCACAGCTGTAAGGTGTTGATCTAATTTTAGCTGTGGATCTAGGAGGACTCCCAAATTGCGAACCCGTTCTGAGGGAGTTAATTTTTCTCCCTCAAGAACCAAGGAGGGACAGTTGTCATGGTCCTTAGGCAATATCCAGAGCCACTCAGTCTTGTTGGGGTTGAGTCTAAGTCTGTTCCTCCCCATCCAGATCCTAACGTCGTCCAGGCACTGGCACATCACATCAACCGCCTCCCTGAATTTAGACGGGGTGGTAATGTACAGCTGGGTGTCGTCAGCGTACTGTTGGAAACTCACCCCATGTCTACGGATGATCTCCCCCAGCGGTTTCATGTAAATGTTGAACAGGATGGGTGAGAGGACCGAACCCTGAGGCACCCCATAGGTCAGGGGCCTAGGAGACGACCTCTGCCCACCTGCTAACACCGACTGCATCCTATCAGCGAGATAAGAGGAGAACCACCGCAAAACGGTGCCTCCCACTCCCAGCTCGCCGAGACGATGCAGAAGGATACCATGGTCGATGGTATCGAAAGCCGCTGAGAGGTCAAGTAGCACCAGGATGGAGGAGTTACCCCCATCCCGGGCTCGCCAGAGATCATCCATCAGGGCGACCAAGGCGGTTTCTGTGCTGTAACCGCGCCTGAAACCCGACTGATAGGAATCTAGATGATCAGTTTCCTCCAATAACCGAAGGAGCTGAGAGGCCACCACCTTCTCCACAACTTTATCTATAAAAGGCAAGTTGGAGACCGGACGAAAGTTCTTCAAATCCGCTGGATCCAGCGAAGGCTTCTTGAGGAGGGGTCTCACCACCGCAACTTTTAACGGTTGCGGTACGGAGCCCTCCCTCAGAGAAGCGTTGACAACCGCCTGGATCCAGCCGCGTGCCAACTCTCTGCTGGCCGAGACCAGCCAGGAGGGGCACGGGTCCAATAAACAGGTGGCAGAACTCATAGCCCCCACAGCCTTGTCCACGTCCTCAGGAGAAACAGGCTCAAACTCCTCCCATAATGTTAAACCAAGACTTGCCCCTGTCAACTCAATGGACTCTGCCCAGCTAGAGTCCAGGTTCGACCGAATCTGAGCGACTTTATCCATCAGAAACTGCGAGTATTCCTCAGCTCTACCTTGCAAGTGTTCCTCGCTCCCCCCTTTAGCAAGGAGGGAGCGAGTCACCCTAAACAAGGCGGCTGGACGAGAATCTGCGGACGCAATAAGAGCGGAAAAATGAGATCGTTTTGCCGCCCCTATCGCCACTAAATAAGACTTAATAAAAGTTCTTAATAGTGTTCGATCGGACTCGGTTTTACTGGCTCTCCAGCGTCGCTCCAGACGTCTCTTATGGCGTTTCATCTCCCTGAGCTCCTCGGTAAACCAGGGAGCTTTCCGGGATCCACTGCCACGGAGAGGTCGCAAAGGCGCAATTCGATCTAATGCCCCTGCTGCCGCGGTGTTCCAGGCAGCCACCAGGGCATCAGATGAATTGTGTACCAGGGTTTCAGGTATTTCCCCAAGTTCCCTCTGGAATCCTTCCGGCTCCATTAGGCGCCTGGGGCGGAACCACCTAGTCGGTCCCGCCTCCCTGCGGAGGAGGAGTGGGGCTGTGAAATCCAACCTCAGTAGGAAATGGTCTGACCATGACAACGGGGTGATGACTATATCCCCTACCTTCAGATCATCTCTCCACTGTCCCGAAAGAAACACTAGGTCGAGCATGTGACCTCCCTCATGAGTCGGACCCTGAATTACTTGGGTCAGGTCCATGGTTGTCATGGAATCCATGAACTCCTGAGCTGCACCCGAGGTTTCGCCTGCCGAGGGTAGGTTAAAGTCCCCCAGCACCATAAGCCTGGGGAACTCCACCGCCAGGCCGGCTATCGCCTCCAGCAGCTCAGGCAGGGCCTTAGCAACGTAGCTGGGAGGCAGGTACGTTAGCAAAAGGCCCACCTGAACCCCTAAGTCCAACTTTAGAAGGAGTGCCTCACACCCGACAATCTCCGGGGCAGGGATCCTACGAGGATGCAGATTTCGGCGCGTTATAATAGCCACTCCTCCCCCCCCTTCCCTGGGGTCGTGAATGATGCTGCACTGAGAACCCGTCTGGGCAAATCTCAGAGAGGGCTACTCCCCCCTCTTGGCCCAGCCAGGTCTCAGTTATACACACCAGGTCCGCCCCCTCCTCAGTGATTAGATCACGTATCATGGGGGCTTTGTTGGTAATTGACCTGGCGTTCAGCAGCAGCATCCTGAGCCCAGGGCCCTGAAAACCCTGGTTGCCAGGTACTCGGGTTGAGCAAGATGGAACCACATCGGAGGGGCCGGAACAAGGGATCGCTTGTACATAGCGAGGTCTCATTCCCCGAGAGCGGCCCGCCCCTCTGCTCCCGCCATACCTGCCTCTCCCTATTATGACCGGGATACTCCAGCTCTCATCCCCTCCAGAGATTCCCCCTCCCCCCTCGCTGGTCCCCCTCCCTCCCTGCAGGCCATACATACCATTCTCACTGGGTCGGTTAGCAGAGCCCGGCCCCCCTCCGCTTCTGTTTCCACACTCAGCAGAGGGGGTTCGGACCCCAGTCCCCGGCTCACTCATTTTATCACCCATACCTCTATAATCTATACATTTATTTCCTCAATCGTACCCAAATCCATTCACACCAACACCCCAATCACACCACTCCCGGGGTAAGCTTAAAAGATAGTAATCAATAGTAAAAGAGCCAATAGGGGGTGCATACATGCAGCCTCCAGACCAGTCAAGATAAGATCTTAGACCTTGACTCCTGCACCAGGGTCTGCGTTAGTGGCTCTTCACCTGAGAACAATAGGATATTGAAGTCTCAGTAGAGAAATACGCCTTTTCTTTTCAACGGGGAGGACAATTTATCTTGTAATATTTATCTAGTAATATTTAGACTATAGCCAACAATCATAGCCTCACACATTAAGACCAGAGGAAGATCCGCAATCCACGATTTGCTGTAAAGCCAGCTGGATTTCACTGAATGCGCTTATTTGGTATCTATTGTCTAACAGCATTATGCTAATGAATATTAATGAAGGTTGGTCCAAGAACAGATGTGGTTAGTGGGGGAGGGGAACAAGCTCTTAAGCTTCTGTTTGCCGTGGTTTACAGCAAATGCTTCCTCACTTGCCCATAAATTGCTGAGAAGAAAATGAAAATGCACAGGTCCTTGACAGTTATCTTGATACGGCCAGGAGGAAGGTACTGTACCTTCTTAAGGAACTGATCTATGTTTGGCATCATTCTTCTTTTGTTTTGTGTTGGAGGTTGTTGTTTTTTGTAAATTGTAGAACAGATTCTAGGTGCGATATGGATCAGTCGTCTCATGTATGCATCCCAAGCCAAAGCAATTGTAAACTGCTGTCTTTATGCTTTTAAGGAGCAGGTGTGACTGAAAAACTGAGTCACTATTCAGGAAGTCTCCGGTTTGAATTTCACCTCTGAAATAAGATCCCCAGATATTGTCAAGCAGTTTTCTTAGGCTGAGCCACTTCTAACTTAATCTGGTGCAAATGTATCCAGGAAACACAGGGTTCTTGTTATAGGGCAGCAGCATTTCCTGTTGGGTGCCCTACCATTCTTAACTGTCACAAGTCTTTCTTATGGGCATCATGTGACCTCTCTCTTTTTAAAAGTTTTTTATTAAGTATACAATTAAAAACATTGGACATAGTGCAACTTTTCCGGTTCAAACATTCCCAAAAAGTTTTACCTAACGACTACAATTCATATTTGCTATTTAAATATGTACAATCTGTTACAATTCAAACACATAAATCCCTTCATCTACAAAAGTTACATTCAATACCAATACAATTCCTGCGTATCATATAATATTAACAATAATTATTCAATTCTCAATTTATCAATATTTCTCTATCCCGACATTTCCTCCTCTTTTCCAACCACTGATACATTTTATTCCAGATTTTGTAATATTCTGTCTCACCCTTGTCTTTGAGTTCTAAAGTTAGCCTGTCCATTTCTGCGCAAATCAATATCTTGTTTACTATCTCTTGTTTGGGGGGGGGGGGTCTCTTTACTTTTCCAATTTTGCGTGAAGATCAATCTTGCTGCCGTTAGTATATGCAACATTAAATATATTGTTCCTTTACTATATTTATCCTTTGTAATACCTAATAGAAAGAGTTCTGGCTTTAAATCTATGCTTCCAGCCACCTTCTTCTCTTCATCTCTTCATCTATGCTTCCAGCCACCTTAATCTCTTCCAGCCACCTTCTTATCTGAAGCCAAAAAGCCTTAGCTTTCGGACACACCCACCACATGTGGTAGAAGATTCCTGGTGCTACCTTACATTTCCAACACAACGACAATAAGCTTTTGTTCATTTTGGCTAATCTTGTGGGTGGGAGATGCCACCTATAAAACATCTTATATAGGTTTTCTTTGTACATAGTTGCTAAGGTTAACTTTCTGTTTCTCTCCCATAATTCCCGCCATTTGTCTAGGTCAATGCTATAGCCAAAGTTTTTGCCCCAGGCTAGCATGGTTTCTTTCATTTGTTCTTCCGCCATGGTATATTCCAGCAAGTATTGATATATATATTTTTTAACACCTTCTCATCTGCTCCTAGTAAAATTTTATCTAATTCCATAAGCTCTTTTCTTATGCCCCATTCTTTTTTGTCTTTTGCATATCGTGCCTGTACTTGTAGATATGCCCAACATTCCAATTCTATTCCTTCCTCATATAGATCTTTCCTGAATTTTAATTCCCTTCTTTCATTTAGTATATCCTTGTAGGTAACTACACTTCCTAGTTTAATGAAGTTTGGATGTATAAAGATCTCCAATGTCGATAGTCAGTTCGGAACTTCCATATAACTTTGTTGTTTGACTTTTGCCCAAACATCCAATAGAGCCCGTCTAATGTGGTGCCTCTGGAACAGGGGTGGGTTCCTACCGGTGTGGTCCAGTGCGCAGCTCCAGTAGGGACCCGCGGATTACGCAATTTGCATGCAACTGCTCCGGTGCTGTCTTCGCCGGACAGTCGCGCGCATCGCCATCTTATTTTTAAAGAATTTTTCAGCTTTTTTGCTTCTGCGCATGCACGGAAGCAAAATCTCAGCAAAATCTCACGAGAGAACGCGCATGCGTGCAAGATTTCGGTGAGATTTTGCTTCCGCGCATGCGCAGAAGCAAAATCTTGCTGAAATCGCGCACACGCGCATCCCCTCACAAGATTTCAGCGAGATTTTGCTTCCGCGCATGCGCAAAAGCAAAATCTCGCCAAAATCACGTGAGGCATGCATGCGTAGCGAGCGCACGAAACGTGGAGATGCGCACGCAGCGCACCGGTATCGGTAAGTAAGCAACCCGCCCCTGCTCTGGAAGTATTGGTGAGGCCTGTGTCATCCCAAAGAACAGCATTATGTGACCTCTTAAAGATGTGTTTTTTAAAAAGTTGGTAGGTCTGGGAGGTTGTGCTCAATTAGGTAGTGATTGTTGAGGCCAGATGTGTCCATGCTTGCAATATTAGCTATTACTACTAATTGTTCTCTTTCCTGGTGCTGCCAAACTATAAAGGATACTGTGAATCATGCATGCGGTGACTTGGCTAAACACTGAGGGTAAAAGCTTCTTCATTCTTCCTGTGTTCACATGGATTTAAAATAAACATCTGCAGCATGCTCTTAACTATTCTGAAACCAGAATTCTCCAGCTTGTGCCCCTTCTAGATGTTTCTCCCAGTGCCAAAGAAGCCCACCATCAAGGAACTGAACGACTACAGACCAGTTGCTATAACATCTGTAGTTATGAAAACCTTTGAAAGTCCCACTTGAAAACCATCATGGATCCACTGTTAGACTCCCTGCAATTTGCATACTGAGCAAACAGATCAACAGATGATGCTGTTAATATGGCTGTGCACTACATCCTACAACATCTTGAATCTCCAAAGACCTATGCAAGGGTCCTCTTTGTAGACTTTAGTTCAGCATTCAATACCATCATTCCAGACACTCTTCTAACTACGCTGAACCAGCTAGTGATACCTGAACACACTTGTAAGTGGATCATAAGCTTCCTAACAAACAGGAAGCAGCAGGTGAAGCTAAGCAGGATCACAAAAGATACCTGTACAATTAGCACAAGGCCCCCCGAAGGCTGTGTGCTCTCTCCACTTCTCTCTATATACCAATGACTGCATCTCAAATGATCCATCTGTTAAACTACTGAAGTTAGCAGATGACACAACAGTGATCGGCCTCATTCGAGACAATGATGAATCCGCATAGAGATGGGAGGTTGAACAACTAACCTTGTGGTGCGACCGGAACAATCTGGAACTGAACACACTCAAAACTCTAGAAATGGTGGTAGACTTTAGGAGAAACCCTCCCATACTTCCACTTCTTACAATACTAGACAACACAGTATCAACAGTAGAGACCTTCAAATTTCTAGGTTCTACCATATCGCAAGATCTAAAATGGACACCTAACATCAAAAACATCATCAAAAAAGCACAGCAAAGAATGTTCTTTCTGCGCCAACTCAGAAAGTTCAAACTACCCAAGGAGTTGCTGATGCAGTTCTACAGAGGAATTATTGAGTCTGTCATCTGCACCTTTATAACTGTCTGGTTTGGTTTTGCAACCCAACAAGACAGAGACAGACTTCAGAGGATAATCAGAACTGCAGAAAAAACAATTGCTACCAACCTGCCTTCCATTGAGGACCTGTATACTGTATGAATCAAAAATAGGGCTGTGAAAATATTTACAGACACCTCACATCCTGGACACAAACTGTTTCAACTCCTACCCTCAAAACGACGCTATAGAGCACTGCACACCAGAACTACTAGACACAAGAACAGTTTTTTCCCGAATGCCATCATTCTGCTGAACAAATAATTCCCTCAACACCGTCAAACCATTTACTAAGTCTGCACTATTAATCTTCTCATAGTTCCCATCACCCATCTCCTCCCACTAATGACTGTATGACTGTAACTTTGTTGCTTGTATCGTTACAATTTATATTGACTGGTTCTTAATATGATTTGATTGCTTATTTGTACCCGGACTATCATTAAGTGTTGTACCTTATGATTATTGACGAACGTATCTTTTCTTTTATGTACACTGAGAGAATATGCACCAAGACAAATTCCTTGTGTGTCCACACTTGGCCAATAAAAAATTCTATTCTATTCTATTCTCCTTTAATTCCCAGAATTCTTAATAATAGCATGGTGGATGGCAAACTTTGGGAGTTGAAAACTACTCATTTAGAGAGTGGACTAATGTTGCTCAAAACGTTCTGCACACATGCTCAAACTCTTTCCACAACACATGGAGCATTCCACTGCACAAACAAGATACCTGTTCCAGACATCTCAACTAACACAAATATCAAGGAATGCAGGATAAAATAGAAGTGCCAAATAACACTCCAGACTTCACAATTGTCAATAAGAAATACAAAGTCCAGATAGTGGATGTTGAAGTAACTGCTGTTGGTAACCTGCTCATATTTAACAAACAGATAATTCCTGCATAATGTTGGCATTGGTACTTGACAAGTCAGCATTCCTCTCCTTGGTTTCCTATTGAACAATAGGTATTAACAGTTAATTTTCTGTAAAAAAAAAAAAGAAAGAAAGAAAAAGAAATCAGATTTGGCTTGAAACAGCAATGATAACAAACAGGTAGCACACTTCACCCTGCTTGGTTTGTTGCCCAAATACAAAAGAAATGGTGGTATATATTTTAAAAAAATCAATTCTTGTTCTTAAGCCTCAGCCAGTCCTCTTCTCCCCCCCCCCCCGCTGTGGGAAATAAACGGTCTCTTAACGGTCCTGCATGCTTTTCCTCAAGTGATTTTTATCTCTTTGTGCTTTTAACACTTGCCCTGGTTGCCTGAAACAGCATCCAGGGAGGATCATGACAACAGTTGCTAGGGAACTGCATGGTTGCTAGCAACAGTAAACAAAAGACAGGCCCAGGGAAGCAGAGGGTGCATCTCTAGAGATGTCAGGGGACCTGAGGTGAATGTTGCAGGGGTTTCTTCTCTATCAGAGACCAAAATAAAATCACTGACCTGTGACCTCTCAAATTCCCCAAGGGCCACTTCACAGATCACATAAGTTTTAGATTTACCTTGCAGATGTTTTACACCTCAAATACAAATAACAGTGGTAGCCATAGATTATGAAAAATACACATCCCACATGCATAATTGAGTAATAACTGTTTTTAAGGGCCATGCAAAATAACACAAAAATAAGGTGTTTTTTTTTACTTCTCTAGAATTCTTGACATATGGTAATGTAAACAGAAAGAGAAGCTATTGAAAAGCCTAAAATTAGGTGAGGTATCTCACGAATGCAAATGGCAGTTTAAAGTTAAAATTAAAGCATGGGTACTGCAAACAAATCTAGCACACAGTACCTGTAGCTATCCAATTATTGGCTAAAGATGATTGTCCTGGCTATGAAACTCTGTATACAGTGGATGCATCTGCTAATTTGTGAAGTGAGACCGAGAGCTAGTTTGGTCTAGTGCAAGGGTTGGAAATTGCGGCTCGCGAGCCAAAAGTGGCTCTTTGGGCCCTCTGCCATGGCTCCCTGTCCCATCACTGACTGCCCCGCCCCTCGCCCTCCCTTCCCTTGCCTAGCCCAGGGAGATTCCACCTCCCCCCAGTCTGAATCATGTGCGATGATTCCCATCGTAGGAAAGTTGAGAACGTGAGCCGGGAGGTGGCCCCGGACCCGTGAAGGGGTGTGTGCATGTTTGTGAGAGCGTGAGCCGGAGAAGCCAGGTGTGGCGCATGCGTGCTGCACTGCCCCAGACCTGCCGCGGCCACAGTCACTTCCTGCCCTACTGTTGGGACGCTCTGCGAGAGCACTTCCCTTTCCCCCTCCTCCTTGGCGGAGGCAGGGTCGGCGCAGCTGCCCGTGAGAGGACTCGGCCAGCGCCCGCTGTCACCTGTCGCTGCCTGGAGAGCCTCGGGCGCTCGGCACCGACCTCCGGCTTGCCTTCCGCGCGCGCTGCCTTCCCGTCAAGAGCCGCCGAGCGGAGTGCGCTTGGTGGGCTAAATCGCTGCCTTTCTCCTCCTCCTCCTCCTCCCCCCCTGGCTGGGCTGACGGCTGCCCATCTTCCAGGAGCCGCTGAAACTTCTTCAGCCAGCCCCTCTCCACAGCCATGCCGGCTCGACTCCCGCAAAGGCTGGGAGCTGAGACTTTGTGCACGTCGTGTGTGTGTGTGTGTGTGTGTGTGTGTGTGTGTGTGTGTGTGCCGATGCCGCCACTGCCACCCCCGCACCTCTCGCCCAGCTTGCCGGCGCCTCTGCTCTGAGGTCTCTCCTGCTCGCGCAGCGTCTCCATCGTTAATGACCAGGATGCGGGCTCCCCGGTGCAGCCACAGTGATCGGGGAGACTTCGCACATGCAGCGCCTTGGAGAAAGGAGCCACAGTGTGGATTGGTTTGCAGGGAGAAAGAAAGAAGAAAGAAGGAAGGAAGGAAGGAAGGAAGGAAGGGGAGATGAGAGGGAGAGAGAGAGAAGATAGATAGGTAGGTAGATAGGTAGATAGGTAGATAGATATGGATGGAGATAGATAGATAAAGAGATGGAAAGGGAGAGATGAGAGAGAGAAGATAGATAGAGATGATAGGTAGATAGGTAGATAGGTAGATAGATATGGATGGAGAGAGAGATAAAGAGATGGAAAGGGAGAGATGAGAGAGAGAGAAGATAGATAGATAGATAGATAGATAGATAGATAGATAGATAGATAGATAGGTAGGTAGGTAGGTAGGTAGGTAGGTAGGTAGGTAGGTAGGTAGGTAGGTAGGTAGATTGATATGGATGGAGAGAGAGAAATAAAGAGATGGAAAAGGAGATGAGAGAGAGAGAAGATATATAGATAGATGATAGATAGATAGATAGATAGATAGATAGATAGATAGATAGATAGATAGATAGATAGACAGACAGACAGACAGACAGACAGACAGACAGACAGACAGACAGACAGACAGACAGACAGACAAACGATATGGATGGAGAGAGAGAGATAGAGATGGAAAGGGAGAGATGAGAGGGAGAGGGAGGGGAGAGAGAGAGAGAGAGAGAGAAAAGGGTTTTGTGGTTCCCAGTTCTCTGTCCTAATGACCGGCTGGGTGGGCGTGGCTAGGGGGGGTCATGTGACTGGGTGGGAGTGAGTAATGTCAAGTTGGCCACGCCTACCCAGGTTTTGTGGCTCTCGGTGGGTTTTTTTCTGTGGGAAACGGGTCCAAATGGCTCTTTGAGTGTTTAAGTTTGCCGACCTCTGGTCTAGTGGTTAAGACACCAGGCTAGAAAGAGGAAGACCCTGAGTTCAAGTCCTGCCTTAGCCATGAAAACCAACTGAGTGACCTTGGACCAATCATTCTCTCTCAGCCCAACCCACCTCACAGGGTTATTGTTGGGAAAATAGAAGGAGGAAGGTGTATTGGATATGTCTGCTGCCTTGAGGTAAAAATAATAAAGGCAGGATATAAATTAAGAAGTTCAAAATCTGATAGAAGGGACTGTCTTCTGATATGTAATTTTTTTTTAAGGATTACTCCATGGGTAAGTTTGGGACTATGTTAGCCTAAGTTTGTTCACTAAGAAAAAGTGAGCAGTTGTATTGGCCTAGAAATATGAAACAATCCAACTTCCCCAGGTTGACAGGTTGAAAATGTAGCATCCTATTTTTCATGGGTTATTTACTGATTCATTTATGGGTTTGTTTGTTTATTTGATTCAATTTACGTAACTGCCTATTTCAGTAAATGAATCTGGGTGGCAAACAATATCTAAAATGGAATTTAAAAAATACAAACCATACAATCAGAACTACAACATACATAGCAGCGTGCTGTATATATCCCTCCTCCTTCACCCAATATATTGAACTGGTAATACTGTTAGGACAATATTTCTGGAGGGCACTACTTTGGGGAAAGAGTGCTTGCCATTCTCATTTAGAAAACACCTGCTGTTCTTCTCTTTATTTTGCTCTAAAAAGCCTGTGTAGTCAATATGGTCAAACTCTGCAACAGTACAGGACAAACAACAAGCCCAAAGATTTAACCTTCCAAAACATTATTTGAGGAAATAATGCTGGATATTGTCATAGACTTCTAAATTAGTTCATAAACTTTATCCCAACTTCATGGTAACCTTAACAGGTAGACTTGGGTGGTTATTAAAGAGATGGTTTCTCATCTGAGATTCCCATAGCTCACTTTGGCTGAGAGCAGCAGTGTTCAATAGGAAGTGGGAATTCATAATTGGCAAGATGACATCCAAAGTGTTAAGATACAAGCCCCAGCTTTTTTTTTTTAGCATGTGTGTGATGTCAGTCCAAGTTCCAAAGGGGTGGGGCTTCATTATACCATTCCTGTTGCCATCTTCTGATTTTTGACATTCCCTTGTGGATGCCATTGGCAGGGAAATTTAAATAGTGCTGACACGCTGTAGGTGAGTTGAAAAAATTGTTTTTTAACAATCAAAAGTAATAACAATGATTTTTATAATTAAGTTCATTATGCCTCATTTTTGCCATTAAATCAATTTTAAGCTCTTTCAAATAAATAGGATTATCACACTGCAATTAAAATACTGACTAACAGGCAAGTGCAAGATAAAGGGATAAAGTAGATTTCACATTCCAGACAATTAATTTACTGCTGATTATTATTACTTAGTGTCTCTGTCTTAGCCTGATGTCAGTGTGCTGGATTTGAACCAAGACCTGGGAATTCAAAACCCTACTCAACCAAATGCTTTGGCCTAATCACTGTAGCTCAATTTACCTATTCCATGTGATTGATGTAAGAGTATACTGACAAATAAAGCACTTAATCCTGCATTATCTTTGAAAAACAATAGAAAAAAATTAAAATTCATTCTTCAGGTAATATTGATCAAAAATGGCTGCATAGTATTATATGCTCTTGCTTGGGATAACTGAAATCAGTTGAACTTACCCTTGAACAAAACATAATAGTTTTCCTACTGTATTACCCAGAATAAAAAACCGAATAGGTTTGTTTTTCTGAAAATCTATTGAGAATAGTTTTGCATCAGCAGCCTTCTAAAGGAAAATTGATACATTCTCAATTAGTTTGCAAGTTTCAGCACACATACGATACAGTATATGATTATTACCAAAGGAGTAGGAATGCACATCTGCCCAGAAATATAATCCTACCTAGATTCCCACCATACATCCAACCAGGTCAGGGTTACATTCTCAAAACATGCTGTTTGTTGATTGCAGATGCTGCTAGTTTCTGAGTACTGCTGACTCCAGGGTGCTTCTGTTTTCTTTTTCTTTCTTTCTTTCTTTCTTTCTTTCTTTCTTTCTTTCTTTCTTTCTTCTTTCTTTTTTTTTCTTTTTTCTTTTTTTCTTTTTTTCTTTCTTTCTTTCTTTCTTTCTTTCTTTCTTTCTTTCTTTCTTTCTTTCTTTCTTTCTTTCTCTCTCTCTCTCTCTCTCAGCTTCCAGAGACTATAACAAAGCCCACTCCCCAAAGAGCCAGTTTACTGAGCAACCAAACAGTGACTTGTCCATGACAGACTCTTGAGTAAATTGGACAGTGGAGAAAGCTTTGTGGTGCTCTGCCAGGCATAACCAGCATTTGCTCTCTTGCCTGAAGTAAATCCAGGTGATGCCCACTGAACAGGCAAGATTATTATTATGGAAGTAGAAGGCAAAGAGCTTGAGGAGACAGTACTGTATCTACATTGCAACAAATGAGGGAGGGTAAGAAGTTCCTGGACAAGATAAACAAATCTGCTCAGAGAGAAGGGAAGTACCAAAAACACCATGAGGAAGCCATATGGAAGCATGTCATCAAGAAACATGATGATGATGATGATGATGATGATGATGATGATGATGATGATGATGATGATGATGATGATATAATGATATGATGATGGAACTCAGCAAAAAGTATCAAGCTTTCACTTTAGAAAATGATGCAGAGCCATCTGGAGAAATCCTGTCAAGCCCAGCTTCAACAAACAGGACAGAAGACACTTAGGCCTCTGTGAGGCAAAGAAACTATGAGGAAAAAAATAGGTGTATTGTGGCCATGGTGATTTTCTGCTGAAAGGAACCAAGGCCACAGTAGACAGGCCTCATATGATATCATGTTGTCTTCAAAGTGCTGTTATCCAGGATGCGATGACAAGCTGCCAAGACTCTTCTAACCATCTCTGTAAATATCCATTCCTTCTGATTCAAGTGGAGATGAATGATACTGCCACAGGGACCTCAAATGAGAACCTGGCAGGCAGATGAAGGAATGGGAGCACACAAGTAGTGTTTTCATCAGCCCTTCTAATTGAGAGTCTTACCATAAAAGATATCCTGGAAGCCAAAGCCTTTCTAAATAAGTGGTGCCAAGGTGAAAGGAGTCAGCAGTAGTCAGAAACGGGGCAACTGAAATCCCTCTCTCTCTCAATTTCTTCCTTTTTCTCTCCTCAGATGATCTCTCCTTGTTGCTTACTCAATGATGTTCTCCATTCAATTTTGCTTTGCACTTGCCTTTAATGCAATCTAAAGTCACACAATTACCTGGCTACAAATATAAAATATATAACAATTTCCACTTCTGCTGGGCTGATCGTTGGATTATATGGCAGACTTTTTACACTGTGCAGAATGCTTACTCACGGATAGTACTCCATGAAGGACTCCTGGCAAAAGATGATTCTATGTCACAAAATCAAGACAGGAGCTGTTCTTCAATTGAACATCGTCAACTGAATATTATTACACTGAAGCAAATTTGGCAAGGTAGCAAAAGCTTGGAATTGAATATATCACTGAGGACTGGAGCCAGTGATGCAGGTGATGAAGCATCATGGGACGGGGCAAAAAGGCAGTAGACAGGAAAATGCCACAGCAAAGCCAATAGAGAATTCCATTCATAATCTCAGTTTAATTTGGGAAATTAATAGGAAGCACAAACATATCATAGGCATCTCTGAGCCCTGATGTAATGACAGATATAATTGAAATATGGACACACATAGTACACTACAATCTATTCCAAAGGCTCAAGAGAAAAGGACGGGATGTTGCATTATTCATAAACAAATGCCTTCATAGAAATTCACAATTTGGAGCATGGAAATCCTGAGATAGTTTCAGTAAAAATAAAAAGGGAAACAAAGAGTTATCAGTTAATTATAGACACTTGAAGAGGTTGAAAATGTGGATCAGACCATTGTGTATCAGATGACCAAAGTTTCAAAGCAGCACCCAAAAGTGACAACATAAGGTTTTCACTGTCTAACATTTGCTAGGAATTTAACTGTTGCAAAAGAGTTCTAGGTCAGTGATGGCGAACCTATGGCACGCGTGCCGGAAGTGGCACACAGAGCCATTTCTCGGGGCACGCCATCGCCTGTTGCTTTTCTGGGTTCCGGTGCGCACATGCGTGCCAACCAGCTGGTCTTCACATGCGTGGGAGCACCGGAACCGGAAGAGCAGCTCCCTGGCATGCATGCGCATGCCAGGAAGCTGAGCTTCTGGTTTTTGGTGCGTGCATGCATGCCGGCCAGCTGGTCTTCACACGCACATGCGCACCAGAAACTGGAAGATGTGCATGTGCACCAGGGAACTGCTCTTCCGGTTTCCGGCACTCCAGCGCATGCACACTAGGGAGCTGCTGTTCCGGTTTCTGGCGCATGCACATGTGCTCCCATTTCGGCACTCAGTGCCGAAAAGATTTGCCAACACTGTTCTAGGTAAAAGAAAAGGGTCTGCTAATTTGAACCTACTGTAATTCCTACTGACAGGAATGGGTAAAAGAAGTAAGAGTAGCCATGTTATTCTTGAATGAATGATAGTAAAAATTCAACAAGAAGAAACGGTTGTATAACCTTAACTAGTCGTTATGACATTAATGTAAGGAGAATAAAAGAATATTGAGTCAATCTAAAATTCTAAATGAATTCAAGGCTACAGGACCAGGTGAAGGAACTCATAGATGAGACTATAGAATTGCTAATTAATAATTAAGAACTCCTGGAGAATTGGCAAGGGCCCGGAAGACTGAAGAATAACATTTTCCATATCTTCAGAAGAAAGGCCCATGAAATGTATAGATCTGTCAGTGTGATTTCTATACTGAACAAAGTTGTCAAGCAGATTATTAAAGAGGATGTAGCAGAGCATTTGGATAGGAATGCAACAATTCGCAAAATCTAACTGTTAACTAGAGATGCTTGAAGAATAGTTTAAATTGTAGGCTAAAATTTAAGGAGAAGAAAGGTGAAATAAGGGGAGAAAGAAATAACGGATATGTGGAGCCTGACTTGATAGCATTATGTGTGAAAAGATTCTAAGTGTTATAGTAAATCAGAAGTTGAATTTGAGCTAAATGTAATGCAGCTGTTAAAAAAGCAAATGCTTTTGAGAGGGCATAGGTTCCAGGCAGTGGTGGGTTCCTACCGGTGCGGTCCACTCTGTCGCACCGGTAGTGGCCGTCCGATTGCGCAATTTGCACGTGATGGCTCCGGTGCTGTCTTTGTCGGTCCGTCGCGCGGCGCCATCTTTTTTCTGGAATTTTGGGGTTTTTTTGCTTCTTGCGCATGCGCGGAAGCAAAATCTTGCCAAAATCGCACGCGCATGTCCCCTCACGAGATGTTGCTTTTGCGCAGGAAGCAAAATCGCACGAGGGGACACGCACGTGTAACAAGCGTGCCTGCGTGCGAAACGAGATGATGCGCACGCAGCACACCGGTAGCCAGGTAAGAGGAACCCGCCCCTGGTTCCAGGTCATGAGAAGTAATGGCCATACATTGTACTCTGTTTTGGTCAAACCCCCTTTCAAATGTTCTGGGCACTTAAGTCAGAAAAGGACATTCACAAGCTAGAATAAATTCAGAAGAGATCTACTAAAATGATAAGCGGACAAGAAGCTCTTTTCTATGAGGAGAAAGTAAAGGTTCTGGGGTGTTTTGCCCAGGAGATAAAATTGAGGGGAGACCTGTTAGCGGTCTTCAGATACCAAAAGGGTTGTCATATAAAGGAGGAAGAAGAATTATTCTGTGTTGTCTCAGAGAGTAGAACCAAAACCAGGGGGTTGAAGCTATAGGGAAGTAGAGTTAAATTACATATTAGGAGGAATTCCCTGATAGAGTTGTCAATCAGTGGATTGGTGGCCTTGAGAAGTGATATATTCCTCTTCATGGATAGTCTTCAAACAGACAGTTCAGGGGTGTCAAACTCATGTCGTCACAGCGGTGTCACATGACATATTGGGACTTTTCCCTTCGCTAAACTGGGCATGGGCGTGGCCAGCACGTGACGCATCCAGCCCACGAGCTGGGAGTTTGACAGCCCTGGTTTAGTTAATGAATCCCACAGAGTTGGGGGTTGAACTAGGTGGCCTCTGAGGTTCCTTCCAACTCAATGATCCTGTGATTTAATGTTTCATACTGCCATTGTTAATTTGGCTAAATAGCATGCCTTATCTAAAATCAGAAGTCAGCAATGTTCATGTAATTAATTTACTATATGCAAACAAACAAAAATCTGCATTTGTGTATGGTGTCACTTAAATATAGCAAGTAACATATTTTTGGCCAAACTGCAGAAGCTTTATTGGTTAGTCGTTAGTATATATTTGCAACATGATGCCTCTCAGCATAAGGAATCTCATAACCTGAAGGTATTCTGCATGGCTTTGCTACGTGTGGAAGCCACCACTTGTTCCTTTGGCACAACTGAGGCCTAGAATCAAGAGGCCTGCAGGTCAACATCAGTATTGAGTGCATTTGTCCCCATTGTCACTGCTGCAATTGTCAAAAGAACATTAGAGAGTGACAGACACTTTCTTCCATGGTGTAAATGTGCTCCAGCCATCTTCCACACAGCTTTTTCTCTCAGTACAATCTTCCTGCTGGTTATAGGCAAGATTACAAATCTCTCTTCCTGCAACTCACACTTTCCCACTATAGTTCCCCTAAACAGCTATTTTTCCCTCTCCAGAGGGAATCCCTGTTATTTAATTACTACCATAAGAAAAATATTGAAAAAGAAGCTACCTTCTCTAGTCTCTCTGCCACTGCTATTGCACGCATTCAAGGCCGCTTACCTATCCTGAAGGCAAGGTGAAAAAGGGATGCCAAATGCTATCAGGATTCCTGTCCCATCTTTGAGCAACCACGCTGGGTGTTGCCTAACAGCACATGGGCATTCTGCCTACTTAATTAGGCTCTACGCATCTCTGAATCTTCTCTAAGTATCTATGGAGATTCTCAGTCATCCAGGTCATGGTTATCCCAAAGGTGGGACAATCTTTTTGTTTTTCAAAAAGGCAATTGGTTTTTCTGGTTTTTCTTTGAAGACGTTTCCCTTCTCATCCAAGAAGCTTCTTGGATGAAAAGTGAAACGTCTTTAAAAAAAAACACACAACCAGAGAAAGTCCAGTTGCCTCTTGAAAAAAAGCACCTTTGGGACTCTGAGTCTTCTGTGCTTGAGGATAGGAAGGCACTGATTTAACTCTAAAGCAGGCAACGACTGATCTTGGGACTATCCCATCAGTCTTTCTGCTGCTGAAAGGGCTTTCTCTTAGCAACCACCTCCTGCCCTTTTCCTCAGGACCAGGTATATCTCAGAAGAAGGAGTCTCTAACTACATTTTCTAGGAATGGAGAAAGGTTTCCATCCCATCCCAACCCAGTCACCCCAGCCTTCAAGCAGAGGGCTTGACTTGTTCTGGTACAAATGCAAGGGTTTGGTGATAGAGAGGTAAAAGCAGGGGTGAAATCCTCCCGGTTCGCTCTTACCTGTTGGTCGCCGCACAGCCGAAGAACCTGGCGGCGTTCGCGGTGTGGGGCTTCCCCCGCCCGCCTGGACGCCGGCATTTGCGTTCTTTTGCTCTCTGCGCAAGCAGAACGCTTTGTGCATGCGCAGAAGGCAAAAGAACGCAAATGCCGGCATCCAGGTGGGTGGGGGAAGCGGGTGGGGGAAGCCCCGAGCCACGAACGCTGCCAGGTTCTTCGGCTGTGCGGCGACCAACAGGTAAGAGCGAACCGGGAGGATTTCACCCCTGGGTAAAAGGCTCCCTCCACTCAATCCATCAGTGAAGTAGTTATTGTAAGCTAGGAGTAGGCAGGCTTACCATGTAAGCATGATATACCGCATTTTTCGGAGTATAAGACGCACCGGAGTATAAGATGCATCTTAGTTTTGGGGGAGGAAAACAAGGGGGAAAAATTCTGCCTCTGCCTCCCCGCAATTTGCCTCCCAGCAAACAGCAAACAGTACAGATGATATACACTGTTTGCCGTGTATTTCTGTGCATGTGTGCCTGACCCATAAAAATAGCAAAGAATTGACTTCCGGTTTGGAGTGCGCCATCGCGGACGTCCCTTCGTCGGACGCCTTTCCAATCTTCGTAAAAAGCCGCCAGAACAGCTGTCTGGCGGCTTTGAAATCTCTTCCCCGGGCAAAGGGGAGAGATGAGAGCTTGACAGGTGGGGTAGAGCCCCCCCAGTGCCCTAGGAGCCATCTAGTAGGGCGCGAAGGGAGAGCTCCCCATGCAGCCTGTCTCCGCTCCGAAGATCAGGAAACCTCCGCCTTTGCGGAGCTAGATGTCGCGACCAGCCGCTGCTTCTAGAATGGGATTTATAATTACTTTTGAACTACAGAAGCAGACAGAGAGAAACAGGCGTGAGATGGGCAAGTAATGAAACCTCTTTTTTCCTTTTTTTTCAACTCCTGGGTAAGCTTTCACTTCGGCAAAGAATCAAAAGAAACAAAGTAACAATATGGCGATTGAGAAGTGAAAGTGACTTTCGTTTCCCCAGAGGCTTTTTTTTCTTTTTTTTTTCTTTCTTATGGAAACTTTTAATTTGGAAAAATGGTTTTTTCTTTCTCTGTCTCCTAACCCTGGATTAAAGTTATAATTGAAATATTTCCAATAATAAAAGACTACCTGGTTTTTAAACTGGAAAGAACTTTAATCAGGCACCTGGCTTTCTTTCTTTTTTGTACTCTTTTGAAACACCATAATGGCTTCAAAATCTGGAAAGATTGTTTTGACTAAAAGAAATGACTATCCATCTGGATATATTTCTAAAATGCAACTTAATACTGAGCTAACACCTCCACAGCCTTTGACACCTGAAAATTTATTAAATAATTTAAAGATTATGAAACATGAACTTACTTTGGAATTTAATCAGAAAATAAATGAGATAGACAAAAAAATGCAGGCCGCTTTGAAGAATATGAATCAACAAATCAGATTTGATGTGTTAGAGGTTTGCAAAGGTTTAGCAACAAATATTGAAGTTTTGGCAGAACGTATTGAAACAAATAAACAAGCTTTGGCAACCTCGGTGAATTACATAGATAAAATCCAAAATGATATTGCAAATTTTGAAAAAGAGGTCTTGATGACACAGTTCAGATCCATGGAAGTTGCTATAAGGGTCAGAGGTTTGAAAGAGGGATTATATGAAAATTTAAAAGGAAGGATGGTTGATGCATTGGATCAGGTGTCTGGAATTTCTAAAGTGGAATTGGCTACACAAATCGACAAAATATACAGAATCAATTCGTGGTACGCTAAACAAAAGCATTTACCAAGGGACATTGTCATATATTTTACCACAAGAGCTCTACGGAATAGAATTATACAAGCAACGTTTAATAATAATCTCATGGTGAATGGTCAGGAACTAAAGATTTGGAAAGAAATCCCCTCTAAAATGCTTAAAGCCAGAAAAAGCTACACTTTTTTGATTGATGAATTTAAGAGATTAAATTTACAATATAAATGGGAAGCGCCAGTTGGAGTAGCAGTGAAATTTTCTGGAAAAAGATACCGGCTTAACACGATAAAAAAAGCTACTGAATTCTATGTCAATGTTTTAAAGGCTGATATATCCAAGATTCCAGAGGAAGGATGTATGAAAATAAAAGAGGAGGAGGAGGGGAAGCCATCTTTGCTGGATCAAAAGGAAATAGATTCAAAAACACAAAAGGATTGCCAGAACCAGATAGCTGAGGAAAAGGAGATGGAGATTTGGGATCAGATGGGAGACGAGTCGACAAATTCGAATTTACTGAACTATTAAAAGATGAACTATCAAGATACAAAATGATGTGATGTTGAAATATATTGGACGGATAGAGACTAATATGATTGTATTTTTCCTTTTCCCTATTTAATGATTACCTATGCAATATTTAGCTAAGTTTTATATAACTTTGAGGTTATTTTTAATGTTAATAATATTAGATATATATAGTTTGTTGAAGATTTGTTTATTGTTTATTCTTTTTTTGTTTATTGAAGTTAGTAAGTTAATTTGGAATAATATTATGTTATTAATATCATGATGAAATTTAATATTTAATGATTACTTACGTAACATTTAGTTAAGTTTTATTTACCTTCGAGGTTATTTTTAATGTTAATAATATCAGTTTAAGATTTTTGTATTTTATACCTAGTTATTATTCATATAACATTTATTTTGTATAAGATAGAGGATTGAAGGGAGGAGGGAGGAGGTTTGCTTGTTTGTATTGTTAAAGAGATTTCTCTTTTTTCCCCTTTTTTTTCTCTTTTTTGTATCTTTACTATTGTATACATATGCGATATATTATTAGTGTATAATCTGGAGTTGAAGTTTTTTTTAAAAATAGTGTTCTTTTTTTCCTTTTTTTTCTTTTTATTAACAATTTAAATTTATTATTATGCCCTGTATTATCTCTGGGAAGTCCGGGGGGGAGGTGGGGAGGGAAGGGGGTGGGTTGGGGGGGGGAGGAAAAAAAATGTTTGTACTTTATGTTTAATATTTTGCTACTATTTATGTAACTCTGTACTAATAAAACTTTTTGAATTAAAAAAAAATAGCAAAGAATTGGAGAAATGTACATTATGGCAGTATATTAATGCCAGAAAGTTTTCTTAAATGTAGTCACATTAACTCCTCCCAATTATTTAAATAGATCTATTCCAAACATGACTAAGTCGGGGTTTAACTCAGCTGCCTTATCTTAATACTAAAACAGGACACTGTTACATTTCAGACTATACTTGTACAGATGCTGTTAAAATTGATGTGGCTTTCTGGAAGTATACATTATTCTCTGCTATTTAAAAGAAGATACAAAAGCACTGGGCCTCTTCAGATCAAGCATTTATTTTAAAAAGCTTCTTCATTTTGTTAAGTTGTCTAGAACAATAATAAAGCAGTCTTTAAAAAATAAGTCTAATAATTTGAACATTCTACAGACATTTATAGTTATTGACTTACCTTCTTGCATCCAGTTTCAGCAGTGTGATTAGCACACGAAAATAAAATTCTGCTTCTGCCTCTACCTCCCAGCAATTTGCCTCCTTGCAGCTTTAGTTTCAGTTTCAGTTTCAGCACGTGGCCTGCCTGCAGCGTCAATCAGCTGAGGGTTGGGAAGCTGATATCAGTTGCTTGGCTTAACAGGCTCTGTTTTGTTTGCTGCAAGGAGGTAAATTGCTGGGAGGCAGAAGCCAAAGGGTGGGGGTGGCTGGCTGGGGCTATATTCGGTGTATAAGACGCACCCAAGTTTTCACCCTCTTTTGGGGGGTAAAAAGGTGTGTCTTATACTCCGAAAAATGCGGTAACTGTTTTGCTTTTACTAGCTTCCAAGATTCACCAATTGCAGCCATGTAGAAGACAGAGGCTGGTTCAAACATCATACAGAGCCATGCTTTCATTATGGTTTAGTGACAACCACAGTTACAAAGTTAACCAGTCAAAAGTTTTAAGGACTGGTATGAAAACTTAGGAACCAGTAAAATTATTGATGCTTTTAAAATACAATATAACAATATATTTAAATAATCATAATTGCTTTCTATTGGAAGTAAGTTGTGAATAATTTCTCAGGAGAGTTTTTTTTTAAATTATATTTAGCTGAGATAATAGAATCCAAATAATATAAACATCTTAGGATTTTATCTACCGTATTTTTTGGAGTATAAGACGCACCGGAGTATAAGACGCACCTTAGTTTTTGGGGAGGAAAATAGGGGAAAACAATCTGCCTATCAGGTATTCATCTGGCTAGCATCCTTAGTCTGGTCAGCTTCAGCACATTATTTTATCCCCTGGTTAGGACTTAAAAAAAACCTTCTTCTGAGAGAGTAACAATGAAAGAGCATGCAAGCCAGTAAGAGCTGGGAAGATAGTTAGCACCTGGTTAGGGCTAGAAAAAAACTTATTCGGAGCAAGTAGAGCAATGAAAAAAAATTCTGCAAAGACTTAGGGCTGGAAAAACATTCTTTGGAGAGAGTAACAATGAAAAAGCCTGCAAGGTAAGAGCTGGGAAGATCTGTTAGCACCTAGGAAGGGCTGGAAAAAAAAAAAAGCTACATTCGAAGTATAAGACGCACCCAAATTTTCAGCCACTTTTAGGGAGGAAAAAGGTGCGTCTTATACTCCAAAAAATACGGTATGTTTTTATGTTTACTTTGTTCTCATACAAAACACATTTGGAATATATGGGATGCCTACAGATAGTCAAGTTAGGATTGTAATTATGGTCGTAAGTTAAGGTATGTAGTACCTTGAATGCACAAAGATGCAACTATCAGTTGAAGCTAAGCAGGTTTTAATTTTGACAGTATTTAGGTGGCAAATATCAAACAGTAATGTATATGTTACTTGCTTGAGGCAATAAAATATATTAGCTTCCTATACTAACATGTAATAAGTAAATGTACAATATAAAGCCATGATAATAATGGGACAAGCAAAAGAGCTGTTTCAAATCTCTGGAAGATACAGGTAGTCCTCGACTTACGACCACAACGGAGTCCAAAATTTCTGTTGTTAAGTGAAATATTTGTTAAGTGAGTTTTGCCCCATTTTATGACTTTCTTGCCACAGTTGTTAACTGAATCACTGCAGTTGATAAGTTTGTAACCTGGCTCTTAAGTGAATCTGGCTTTCCCATTGATTTTGCTTGTCAAAAGGGTTGCAAAAGGTGATCACATGACCTTGGGACACAGCAATGGTCATAAGTATGAACCAGTTGCCAAGCATCTGAATTTTGATCACGTGATCATGGGGATGCTATAAAGGTTGCGTGAAAAACGGTCATAAGTCACTTTTTTCAGTGCCATTGTAACTTTGAACGGTCACTAAATAAAGTGTTGTAAGTCGAGGATTACCTGTATTGAATGTGAGAGTGTGTATCACACATGTTGTCTTGAGATTGTATTGCAAATACCTCTCGAACAAAGCCCATTGGAGTAAACCGATACATACACATAGATCGGTGTAGCTATTTTCAATGCAAGTGTGGAATTTTCCCCCTTTTTCAACTGAATCCAATGGTAAGGAAATGTTTAACACCTAATCCAAGGCTGATATCAGGCTGCAATATTAATAAGAGGATTGTTCTAAATTTAAAAAGTATAAGATTTGTTAGCCAAGTTGCTATAGTAATTAAGGCACCAGGCTAGAAACCAGGAGTTCTAATCCCATAAAGAGACTTTGGGCCAGTCACTCTCTCTCACCTCTAGGATATAGGCCAGGGATGTCAAACTCAAGGCCCGCGGGCCAAATCTGGCCTGTGGCGTGCTTAGATCTGGCCCACGGGGCTGACCTGTAAACAACGGACAAGCCTGCGGTGCCTCTGCCAGCAAAAACGGAGCTGGGGAGGGCCGTGTGTGGCCCTCCTGAGCTCTGTTTTCGCTGGCAGAGGGTTGCAGGAGGCCGTCGCAGCCGGAAATGGAGCTCAGGAGCTGTTTTAGCTGTCAGAGCACTCAGGCTACCACAGGAGTCCCCGACACGAGTGATGTTGAGCTGGCCACACACACCCTGCCCCCCCCCATGTCAAACACAACCCTGATGCAGCCCTCAATGAAATCAAGTTTGACACCCCTGATGTAGGCAGTGACAAACTACTTCCAAATCATTGCCAAGAAAACTGCAGAAACTTGTCCAGATAGTCCCTGAAAGTCAACACTGACTCATACACATATACACACACATGTAGTTTGGCTTGCTGGAGAATTCTGGGAGTTGGAAGTTCACACAGCCTAAAGTTTCCAAGGTTAAGAAACACTGGTTTAGATTTCTGATTTCCCTTTCTTCAACTCTAAAATATGATATAAAAGGTTTGGGGACCTTTTGTAGTCAAGGTGCAAGGCAAAGGGAGGCAATTTTCTTTTTTTTTCTTTTTTGAAAAAAGTTTTTTATTTTTTAACATTCTTCCTGTAAACATCAATACATATTCCATAATATGTTATCAAAAAATTACATAAATTTTATATTATATATCTAGTATTCAAAATTCAAATATAACATTTTAATATCTATCATTACTAAATTGCCCATCTGTCTTACTATCTCAAATCCAATCACTCCCTTCCCTCAGTCCTCCTCCTCTTCTTTCTACTTTCTTCTTCTTTCTCTCCCCTCTCTACTTCCCCTTCTCCCTCTATCCTTCTCACTCTTATACCTTCCTTCTCCTTCTCTACCTACATTCTTCCTTCTCTCCTCCCCACTACTACTTCCTCTTCCTCCTCCTTCTCCTTTCCTGAGTGTATTCATTTTTATTCTATTTTAAAAGACAGATAAGCAATGCATCTCTTTAACTTACATTTAACATTTACTCTTTTTTTAAATCTTCCATATTTCAAATCTATTTCAAATCTATTATTTCCAGGTATATTTTCATAGTATTATACTGCTATAGGGAGGCAATTTTCATAGCTTACTCTTGCATGTAATCTTCAGGCTCCATAACACCTGTTCTTTAATATAACCTTGTATGCTAAATAATGATGGAATCAGAATGTAAACTTCCCTATTCACCACAATGTAAATTACTCTGGAAAATTGCACCTCTTCTTTATGATGGGCCTGTCTGATGGATTGATATCCCACCCAGAGATACAGGATGCATAGATAAAAAATAGGAATTTTGAAGGTGAAACAATGAATTTTTTTTAACATGGATCAGAAATCTTAAAAAGAGTTGAATTCTAAACCAATAAGTTTAGAAACTCTTTTTTCAACATGTTTTATTATAGCAATCTCAAGTAATAGTGACTTCATGGTGCCTTTCCAGCTTCCTTAATCATTAATACTGTAAATTAGTACAGAAGTCAGAAAAGCACTATGAAGTCATCATTAATCTATGGTAATTGATGAGATCCTTAGGTCAGTATCTTTGAAGTCATCATCTTTATGGTATAGTACCGTGATGGCGAACCTATGGCACGGGTGCCACAAGTGGCACGCGGAGCCATATCGGTGGGCACGCGAGCTCAGGTCCGGCGTGCATGTGTGCACCAGCCGGCTGATTTTCGGGCTTTCTGGGCCCACTGGGAGTCGGGAAACAGGCTGTTTCCAGCCTCCAGAGGGGGTGGGGAAGGCCGTTTTCGCCCTCCCCAGGCTCCTAGAAAGGCTCTGGAGCCAGGGGAGAGCGAAAAATGGGCGTGCCATTGCATGCTGGGAGCAGGGGGGTCATGCGTGCATGTGCGGGGGTGCATGGAATTATGAGTGTGGGCACGCACACATGTGATCCCCCGCATTCTCCCCCCTTTTGGCACGCGAACCAAAAAAGGTTCGCCATCACTGGTATAGTATTTGACTTCTAATAAGCTCTTACTCAACTATAGATTGGGGCGGGGTTTCTTTCTTTCATGGAGCAAGGTGTTGGCATTGTTTTCAGGATATTTAGCATATTTTCTAAATCCTTATATAGGGAAATAAGATATATTTCTATGAAATGTGGGTATTTTGTAACACTAAAAGGTGAAATAGAGCTGAGATTTTAATAGTAATTTATGTTGTTCTCAAGTGTTGCTTTGTTTTTTTTTACACGTGTCAATTTCCTGAGACAGTAAACTGAGATTATAAAAAGAATTAGGAATAAAATTAGCAAGTTTATAATGGTATGCAGAAATCCAGTCTGAAATTTCCTCTATCATATCTTTGATTCCCCCCCCCCCCAAAAAAATCCAAATACTTCCTCCATAAATTGCTGCTGTTAAAAGAAGAGAAGGTCTGGCAGAAGCTGGCAATCCATATCAATTGACTACAGGGGATTTAAGAGTTAGTGAAGCTTTAAGCCTGGTCAAATATATATAATGGCACAGGCAAGTTTAAATGCAGAAGATGATCAGGAAGTGGTAATTTACTTACAACACAATGTCTTTCCTAGTAGAACACCAAGATTTTATTTTATTTTATTTTTTAAAAAAGGTCGGTACTCGCGATTCTTGACTTTTAAATCAGCCTTTCAAACACTGGTAGTAAAAGGCTTTCATTTTACACGCAAGAGAAAGGGGTCTAGTAACAAAATTAGCAGAGACGGTGCAGAATCCCACCGCCCTGAAATGCATAGAAGATGCATAGAAGACGTGGGGTGAGGTTTGGGGAGGGGGAGAAAGAAAGAAAGATGTAAGTTTCTCCGGTTTCTTGGGGGGGGAGGGAGCAGAAGGAGCAGGTGTACGATGTACCTGCATGCAAACACTTGGCCCGCGCCCCAAATTCCTCAGGTAACTCGCCAAGCCCAACGAACGAGTAAGCGAGCTAAGGGCGGGGGGAAAAAGCGCCGAGAGAGCCGGGTGAGGGTGTGCAGCGGGAAACGAATCCTTGTTTTGCTTCCCCTGCCTCAGAGTATTGTTTACCTCATACTCGCCCTTTTGAGGACATATGTCCTGCTCACAGAACCCCCTTTAAAAAGAGAGCAACATCGATCCGTTTTTCAACATCCAATCCGGAATTCAGCTATGCAAAAAAAAGGGGGGGAGCAGAAGGACGTTTCCCCCCTCCCCCAGGAGCTGCTGGCCGGCCTCGCCCGCCCCCCTTCCCCTTCGCCGCCCGCTTGGCTGTCAGCCTCGCCCCTCGCCTAGCCTGGGAGCAGAGAAGCAAAGCCTCCGGAAGTTGCCCATTGTGCTGGCCCAGCAACATTGGCCCTGCTCTAAAGATGCTCCCTCTCTCTTGATGGGAGGAGGGAAGCGGGTAGGGACATTCACGCCTCTTTGGAGAAGAAAACGCACGCCGGAGCCCCTCTCTCCCCAATTCTCTGGAGGAAATGCTTAATTCCAGACAGGCAGTATTAGGGAAGAGGGGCGTGTGTTGTAATATAAAGTCAATCGCTTTAGCCAAATACAAAAACGAAGTCCTCTGCACAGTAATTAATTCCACCCCCCGCCCCCTGAACAGGGGATTTTTTTTTTTTTGCATATCAGGGAGATTTTCGTGCTAATTAAAGCCACGAGGAAATAAAGAAATCCTGATTTCGGTGGTGGTTCTTTGCTGGCGGCTTGCAGCATTTTTACAACCCCGCCCCCCGGGTAAATGTTGCAGGCTCATCAACTTCACTCACCAGCTAGGCAAAATCCCTCACTCTCTCAGCCTCGGCTAGTTGCGACTCTCGCCTTGGCTTTTGCTGAAATGCAAATTTGAGTTGCGCCGTTACTTCGTTCAGGGGGGGGGGGCGTTGACGTATAGTCTGAGTCTGACATTTGTTCAGAGGGAAAAGGTTATTGTCTTTAAGCGAGTTTTCACGTCGTGCAGCGTCCCTTTCCCCTCTCCTTTTCCTTGGATCTTAGCTCTTCCTCCCCCCCCCCCCAGACATCCCCACCCCACGCGCACAAGTGATGAATGGGGAACTGTTCGGTCTCTTTGTCTGAAAGATGCAAACAGACTTGGGATGCTCAGCAGAGGAGGTGGGGGGGGGAATTACCTCATCCTATGCGCCCGGAGCCAATCGCCGTTCTCCTCTCGTGCCTTCTCCTGGCAGATTGGGGGGTCTCTCGACCAACCGCAAAAAGCCTTGGCCGTCCCCATGGTGACGGGGTTGTATATAGGCAGCCGCCTTAGACTATGTGCTACAGGTTCTCTTACATCGACCTCCTAAGAGTCGCGCTGTAAGAAAGCACCCGCCTCTCTCCGGTTCGAGTTCTCCAAAGCTCGGCGACGAAGCAGCAACTATGGTAAGTGCCCGCGGCGGGTCTCCAAAGAGAGGAAGCCGGGAAAATCGCCGCAAGGCGTGTGACCCCCTCCTGTGTGCATTTAGACAGATTTCCCCCTTTCTCCCTGCTGGGTCTTTTCTCTGTCTCTTCCCGCTCCTCTATGGCGGGTCTTTCTTTTCCCGATCAGTTAAACCGCGCATAACATAAGAATCTCGGGAGAGCTGTGCAAATGCCAGAAAAAAAGCATTCCTCCTCCATTTCCAACGGCCCAAAGATGGTCTTCTCCCCTAAACGGCAGCAGGATCCCACCTACCGGTCCAATCCAATGGCTTCAATCTAGAGAGCAGTGAAAGGCGCGGGTGGCTGCCTGCCCGCCTCGTGTCCGCTAATTTCGTCTCTCCCCCCCCCCTTCAGCCTTTTCTGCTACAGAGGGGGAGCCCCACTTCGGACCGGAGGCGAGGGCTGACCGGGAGCGGATGAGGAGCAGTTTGCCCTTAAGGCTGCTCTCCTTTTAGGGAAAGAAAGCTCGTTGGTTGGCTCTCACTTCCAGGTCAGGGTGTCTCAGCCGGTGCTTGCTTTGAAACGCACCATACGGCTTGGTCCCTTTTGAATCGCGTTCTTGCATTTTTTTTAAAACAAAAAAAATCGACTTGAAACGATTGAAGCCTGCAAGGGAACGTAAATTCAAAATGCGGTGGCCGATTACCGCATCGCCTCGTTCATCCGTCGGGAGGAAAGGCGTTGCCAAATTGGGTGATGATGGGAACTTTTCATGGAGGAGGAGGAGGTTGGAGCTCGCCCTGAGAAAAGCCGTAGGTCTGAATGGGAGGGTCGGTGGATTGCAGCTCGACCCGCTTTTTATGTGGACTTAAATGTCATTCAATTCAAAGGGATTGCACGGGAGGAGATTCTGGCCACTCCAGGAGGTCCCAGTGCCGCTATTTCCTCTGAGAAAAGCGGGGATCGTCGTCTGGGCTGAAGATGCCACGCCCTTTCGAGGCTCTAAAAAAAACAATAACCCTGCCTTAAAACGGAGCATTGTTCCATCATCTGTGGCCGTCGGGAGAGAGCGACACCTCCCAGTATCCCAGACTGCAGGGCAGAAAAAGTAGATCCCTCCCCTTAGAGCAGCCATGCCCTGCAGCAGATTGGTCTGTCAGTGAATAGAAGGCAGAAGGTGCTGGCTGACGGAGCAGACAAAGAGTCTCCTCTGGCAGATGTGACCAGAATAATGAGTGGGAGACAATGCTTTTCAGAGTCGCTACAGTAGCTTTCTGTTTTTAACAAGTGCACTCCAATGGCTGAACTTTCTTTTAGAAACGTTCTTTTAGAAACGTTCTGTAGCAGCCCATTTTTAATCTGGCTGCAACATTCCTAATATATTAGGAATTAAGATTTCTAGTTCTGTAAAACTCTTTATGTTGGGTATTTTGGGGGGGTGGGAGAGGGTAAGACTGGTGGACACACTGTTTTATTATATACCTCATACCTATTTGGGGCTTGATGTGGGAGCTTTATCTTCTGGTCCAGCCACCCCATGGATTTAGTTCTCATTTCCAAGCATGGTTCTCCGCAGAGCTGAGGTCAGAGGAAGGAAAACTGGCAAAACAGTTTAATGAGATCATGCAGAAATGACTCCAGTTGTGTTAATGCAGGGCACTGCACACACCCACCAGCTGTCGGTATGGCCCTTGCCAGAAAAATCATGGCTGGCTTTATGTTGAAGAGCATCTACCCAGTGTTCTTGGCCAGGGCGTGGCATTCCTTCGCAGTCTCTTTGGTTGAACTCGGTCCTCTCCTATGATAGAATGACCTCTAGAACAATAGGCAAGTAAAATGAGATAGTAGCTCAGGCTGAGCAGATGCAAATAAAGAAATAAAGAAAGGGTGGCCCTGACAAAGGTGCGTTAGAACCAGACTAATTACATGGCTTATTTTTTTTTAAATTTTTATTTCATTCTTAAATTGAAGGATTTGATGGGTTTTCCCCTTTTGGCCTCCCTAGTTCTCATTTGAAACTGGGTTTTTTTAAAAGCAAGAACAGCTGTGGTAATTGTTTTTAATTTTACTTGTGAATGTTTTTCTCTGAGTGACCAGTGCACACCCAGTGTGGGTGTGTAAATTCTTATTCCCATATCCCACCAATAACAATGAAAGACTGCACAAGTCATTACAAATTAACCTTCTGTTCTTTTAGACAGAATATACCAATATATAAACCGGTTTATACATTTTTTTCCACATTTAGCGTGAGTGCATCTCCATCCATGTTGGCCAAGCCGGTGTCCAGATTGGCAATGCCTGCTGGGAGCTCTACTGCCTTGAACATGGCATCCAACCAGATGGGCAGATGCCCAGCGATAAAACCATTGGGGGAGGAGATGACTCCTTCAACACCTTCTTCAGTGAGACTGGAGCTGGCAAACACGTCCCCAGGGCTGTATTTGTGGATTTGGAGCCAACAGTGATTGGTGAGTGTAAATATCAAAATGCCCAGCTGACTAGGAGTCCAACTTTTCCCATACACTAGGAGAAGATTAGTGAGGATTTGTAATTAATATGATAAAAATATTTCTAGCATCTAATAAATTTCCTCATTCACTTATATAGAGGGCAAAGCATCTCCATTTAATTTAAATCTATATTTGGCACATAATCTAATTGAGCATGCATTTGAATATGAATAGCAAAAGGATCAGTGACAACCAATGAGATCAAAGGAATATTTCACAAGGAAAAAAATCTCAAATATAGCTCCTAGGTTGCGTAATTAGATTGTGTCTTCTGATAGAAAGGTAATTTTGTTTTGCTCTCCATAGATGAAGTGCGCACCGGAACCTACCGTCAGCTATTCCACCCTGAGCAGCTGATCACTGGCAAAGAAGATGCTGCTAACAACTATGCCAGGGGCCATTACACCATTGGCAAAGAGATCATTGACTTGGTCCTTGACAGGATTCGCAAATTGGTAACTATTTTGTTTTAAGGATTATCTGTAATATAAAGAATAGAAAACAAGCAACAATGACTTATGTAATTCTGATGTATATCATCCCAAAACATTGGGGCCAACAAAAATACTTCACTCAGCTGTAATATACTTCCTGTATAATAATTATTATGAATATATATTCAAATTTGTAACATTTATTATTGGAAAATAGTAAGATAACTTAATTAACAAGCTGATTAATTGTGAAGTCTAAGAAAATAGACAAAAAGATAGTTTTAGTTTTACCTATATTCTTTAGATGATTATTGGTATTATATATGTTAACTTTTATTTGTTCTAACAGGCCGACCAATGCACAGGTCTCCAGGGTTTTCTGGTCTTCCACAGTTTTGGTGGCGGTACAGGCTCTGGCTTTACATCCTTGCTGATGGAGCGCCTGTCCGTAGACTATGGCAAGAAGTCCAAGCTGGAGTTCTCCATCTACCCAGCTCCCCAAGTATCCACAGCTGTCGTTGAGCCCTACAACTCCATCCTGACCACCCACACCACCTTGGAGCACTCTGACTGTGCCTTCATGGTAGACAACGAAGCCATCTATGACATTTGCCGAAGAAATCTTGACATTGAGCGCCCCACCTACACCAATTTGAACAGGTTGATAGGCCAGATTGTGTCTTCCATCACAGCTTCCCTGCGATTTGATGGTGCCCTGAATGTAGATCTGACAGAATTTCAGACCAACTTGGTGCCCTACCCTAGAATCCATTTCCCTCTTGCAACCTATGCTCCGGTTATCTCTGCTGAAAAAGCATACCATGAGCAGCTTTCTGTAGCAGAGATCACTAATGCATGCTTTGAGCCAGCTAATCAGATGGTGAAATGCGACCCTCGTCACGGTAAATACATGGCCTGCTGCCTGTTGTACCGTGGTGACGTCGTTCCCAAAGATGTCAATGCTGCTATTGCCACCATCAAGACCAAACGTACCATCCAGTTTGTAGACTGGTGCCCCACCGGTTTCAAGGTTGGTATCAACTACCAGCCTCCTACTGTGGTCCCCGGAGGCGACCTGGCCAAAGTGCAGCGTGCTGTCTGCATGCTGAGCAACACCACAGCCATTGCTGAGGCCTGGGCCCGCCTGGACCATAAGTTTGATCTGATGTATGCCAAGCGTGCCTTTGTCCACTGGTACGTTGGGGAAGGGATGGAAGAAGGGGAGTTCTCAGAGGCTCGGGAGGACATGGCTGCTCTGGAGAAGGATTATGAGGAAGTGGGTGTGGATTCTGTTGAAGGAGAGGGTGAAGAGGAAGGAGAGGAATACTAAAGCAAAATGTCACAATGGTGCTGCTCATACAGGGAATATTAAGCTATTTAACAACATTCAGGTTTTGGTCTGATCGGTTAATTTGTGCATATTCAGATACCATTGTTATCCCTACAAAAACTGATCTGTGCTTTAAAACATGAAATGTTACAAGCCCAAACCATCCACTAAGGTTTTGGGTTTGTGAATAAAAGGCATTCCCTGTCCCAGAGATGAGTGTGTTCTGTCTTTATTTGTTGCATATTCCTGGGTTGTGGTAGGATACTGGTCCAGTGGTCATATTTTTACATTATGCAAGAAAAAGCACTGCACTACAACAACAGTGGTACAGATTAGTGTGTTCAGGTTGGAAGGGGCAACTCCGCCCCCCCTGAAATTAAGCACATAAGTGTAACATGACATATATGTCCCAATGTGTCTGGAAACACCCTATTATTTAAGGGTTCAGACACATGTAGAATGAGCCAACTAAATTGGGAAGTTAGAAAATCCTGGAAGACGGCAAGAGCAAACTACTCCCATATTGTTGACAAATACAGATAGTATATGGATATGTACAGTACTGTGACTGAGCTCAGCTCAAAATATTCTTTAGCTTAGCTGGCCAGAATGACAGATCCACCTTCCACAATTTAAGCTAAATTATATCTTCCATGAATCCACATAAAATTTTCAAAAAAGGCCATGATCTCTGCCACACCCTCTTTAATTTCAGAGGGCTAGGATAGTTTTTTTTTCTGGACAGGAAGAATTGCATTTATATCAGATACTTAACCACTTTTATACATTGACTGATTTCAAGATAAAACTAAGCAAAAAACAAAGGTCTTTTTTTAGCAAAAATCTACTGATTTTGTTTTTAAAAAGTGAAGCTGCAGTCCTGAATTCATTTACTTGGGAACAAGTTCCTCTGAAACTATTAGGATTTCTTTATGATTGTGTTTATTAAATTTATATGCTGCCCATATCGCCATCCAAAGGGTGTATACCTTATATGTATAGTGTTCTGCTGTAACTCAGTAAAACCCCAATAATTTTGTTCTTGAGTCTCAGTCATAGTAGTAAATATTTTATAAAATAATAAAAAGGTAAAGAGACAGATGTAAAATTAGCTGTATTGAAAAAGGCCAGACTCATACAATTCATGTTTGGAATGAAAACCCCTGAGGAATATATTAAAACAGCATGCTAAATATATAAATATGACATGTTTTAACATAAATACATTGTTTCATCCTAAAGAATCTTACTAAAAAGCTATTTTTAGATCTTAAAGTTCTGTTACTCTCATGGAAGAAAGCAAATGATATTATCTAGTAAGCTGCCATTAACTTACTAAATGCAATTAGGTAGGTTGTCTATAGTATATATAAAAAGTGATACACCTGTAGGTATGGGAGACTTGTGTCCGACACATGTTCCCTATAATTATAGGAATATGACGAGTTTATTTAATGCTAAATTGTTTATTTTCATTTGAGTTACATATTTTGTTACACTAGTTCATTTATATACAATCATAATGGGTATACCAGTGTTGTTCAAATAAAGAGTTGTAAGGAATAGTGGGGAAAAAGACACTGGAAGCATGGGACTGCTTGGAAAGATGGTTTAATGGAGGACAGCAGGACCACATGGTCTGAGGTCCCAGAGAAAGGGGGATGTTGAAGAGGATGTTGAAGAGAAAAAGGCTGAGGGGCTGAGAGTGCCCTAGTTTATACCCTCTGTTGGGCCCCGCCCTGGGGCCTCCTGCTCCTGTGCAAGAAATGCACTCTGATTTTATTTATTTAAGTGAGATTTATATACCGTCTCACAGTGCAAGCACACTCTAAGCGGTTTACACCAGTAAGCAATGTATATTTATATTGCCCCCAAGGTCTGCCTGAAGGGGGTAGATCTTTGTTATGTAGAATAGACTGGTCCAGGCTATTAACAAAGGGTGGGGGGAATGAGTGAGCCGGGCCATTCCTTGATGGCACATTGACAAAGGAGGGGGCTACTAGGAGTGAGTCTTTTTCCTGCCTAAAAGCATGTTTCTCCATTTCTCAGCCAGGGATATTCTATATAATATTCTGCCTTTTTAATATTTCCTAGGATATTTTATTCCTCTAGGAGGGGGGTAGGCACTAACTTCCTACAGAGTGTATTAGTGTTCTTCAAATATGTTTGAGCAGAGGAATGCATTTGATCATGCTCCAAAATTGCATGGAGAACATTACAGAACAAAGAACAATGCTGGTCCAGGCAAAAACTAATTTTAACTTACTGAAAGGTAACTAAATACATATATATTACTCCAATATATTTATCACTTTTCCCTTTCCAATGTTTGGAGTAGCTCTGAAAATTTTTAAACAAATTGACAATACTATGATAAAGAATTATCATGCTACATATAGTACATTTTTCTGTCCTTTTAATTTTAATTTTTAAAATTTTTAAAATTATTTGTTACACAAATATTTATTATTCAAGGACTATTGAATTCCTATATGCATAATATACATATATGTATTTACACTGACATAACTGAGTTGACCTTGGCAACTTCAGGGACATATCCATGTAACACTCTGGATAATCCGGGAGCAGATCCCCACTCAGCTACAATTTGTTGGGTGAATTTGGGCCAATCATCTTCTCTCAGTTCAATTTACCTCACATGATTGCTATAGGGAAAATGAGGGAATACTTCAGGGAGGAGATCTAGACTAGAGCATTAAGAGTAAAAGTGAATATAAATGCGATAACAACATAGTATCATTACATAGTATCATTACATTACATTTCTTCCCTTTTGGTTTTGTATGACTATGATTCTTAATGTTTTGTGGGGAACTCTGTCTACTTCAGTCATTTTGCATATTATATCAAATAAATGCAAGGAGTACCTTTGCTGAGCAGGTTTGAGATAATTGGGAGCTGGGGTGAACCTGCCAAGAGTATCGACAATTTTCCCTTCTATTCCCTGCTCTACCCCACAATCTTCCTCTGCCTCACCAACCTGTCAACAGAACTATTTTGCAGCACAGGTCTAGCAATTTTCATATGTATACAACCAATACAATACAAAAGAAAAAGAAAAAACCCAATGCAAATTAACACAAGAATAAAAATAGGAAGTGTAGAAAGAAAAAAATAAAAATAAAAATATAGTAAAGAAAATTAAATATATAAAGAAATTACTTTCCCCTTTATCACAAGTATAATTTTAATAACTTATCACCTTCTATAAAAATAAAACAAATGATCTCTTCTTACATTCCATTTTTTATCTATAAACAAATCCTTAAAGCCTCGTAGTTTCAGTCCTAACTAGCAAAAGTCCATTAAGGGTTACTAGAAATAACTTACCTATTTTAAATACTTTATTTAAATCAAGTTTATATAAATCAAGTTTATATTCCTTCATTTTACTTCTGATTTTTAGACACCTTGAAATAATGATCTGGAACTTGATTTCTTTTCATTTCTTTGTCTCTTCTACAAAATTATTCAAAGCTTTAGCAAGTCCCTTTATAACTTTAATATAGAAAAAGTATCTAGGTCACTTTCTTGGTTTGTTATTTGTATATTCCTTTTAATGATTAGACATCACTCAGCTTCTTTTATATATCCAATAGACTCTATTGGATGTATAAAAGAAGCTGAGTGATGTCTAATCTTTTTCCATATCATTCTTATAACTGCCTTTGGTATTTAAATCCACATTCAGATCAGTCTCAGTGTTGTGAAATATAACTTAGTCCTCTTTCATAACATCTTTCAAACACAATCTATGTATAGAGACAGATACAGATACTCTTAAAATTAATTTGTCCATTGTTCAAACATATCCTTCAATATGTCCAATATTAGAATATTTTACTTCAATTTACAGTAACAAACATTTAAATGTTCTTTTAAGCTGCTGGATTCCCCCCCCCCCAATGGCTTTGTAACTTTTCTACAATTATTTTATTTATCTAAAGCCCTTGGATTCTTATGCACCTGTTTCAGTGTATCTAGCCCAACCTTGCCAGGTAAAAGCCTCACACTACACTAATCCAAATCTGCCCTGCCATACTTTTGAGCTATTGATGGTGGCTCTCCCTGTAGGCTGCTGATGCGAAGAGGGAGTTGGAATGAAGCTAAAGGAGTCTACAATCACTGCCTTCAAATTGTCCTACACAGTAACACTGTTAAGGGCAGGACTATTCTCAAGCCTTGTTAGTGAGCCAGGCTATAGAATAGTTGCTGAAGAAACAAATTATATTGCCAGCTCAAAGAGTGGAGGAATCCACATTAACATGGCTGTGGAGAAGAGCACTGTATCCACAATACCTAGTTTCACAAGACATGCTAAAACCAAAACCAGGCAGCAATTTATTAAGCGAAGCGGAAATCTGCAGTGTGATACTACAGTTTAGCTAGCCAATACATCAGAAACACTTAATACCTAAGTGCATCATACTAATATGGAATGTTTAATCCTTGGCAGTCCAAGCTACCTGTTATAGGGGAGAGTGCTATACATGCCACCTTGAGCTCCTGCATTAAAGAGTGAAATTATCTTCAGATGTTAAAAAAAAAGCCTGGAAAAACAGCGTCCAACGTAGGGCTTTTTGTCCTCTGGCTGAAAGCAAAAAGATCGGCGGCCGCACGTGCCCCCAAAATGTGAGCTGACTGCGCAACCCGGCTGCAGACAGAAAGTGGAAGGAGCAGCGTGGCCCCTCCCTATCTGGGGAATGTGTGTCGCGGCTTCTGCCAAATGGTGCCGGGGTTTGGTGGCGTTTAGGGCAGGCGACACATCACCCAAAAGTAGACCCGATTTTGCCGTGTACCACACCATAGCGGGGCAAGGGGAGGCAGGGCAATATAAAACCAGGTCAGAGTGTCCAGCTCGTGGAAACTGGGAGCAAGGGGAGAAAAATACGATTGAAAGGGGGTATCAATATCATGCGCGCTTAGGAGACTGAATAAGAAGCTGCAGTTCATCGGGAATGTTTGAGAGGGTTAGAAAAGAAAGAGATTCGGTTTGTGGAAGACTGCGGCTGAGGGCCTGGTAGATGAATGTTGCAGGAGATGCCGCAATCTTAACTACAAATAGTACCGGCAGAGCGAGCACGTGCAAGAGTAAAGATGGCGCTGCTTCTGCAAGGCGGCCTCGCTCCCTTCTTCCCGACTCCGCATTCTTCGGAGATGTAATTCTAATTTTCTGCCGTTGTATATAGAATAGCAACGTCGGGAAAAAAAGACTTACTTTTCCCCCCCTTCAGTCCCAGCCCGATTCTTCTCTTACATGGCGCAACGCTTTGTTCATCATTCATCATTTTTTTTCGGCTTTCTTTTTTCCCCTATTCTGCGACAAGGACGTGGCGTTTAGGTGCCTCTATCGGGAGGTCTGCAGAATGCAGCCGCAATAACGCAGCCTCTGGTCGTCATCGGTGCCGCAGTTTTTCTCTGCAGAATAAAACTGCGGTCTCATTGCTTGGTCTCACTTCGCCCCCGCTCTGCAGCTCTGTTATTTATGGCTTCCGGAACAATTCCTAACGTTTTCCATCTTTTGATCCTGTTTAATCCTTGCCCACGTGAGCACACAGGTTTCTTTGGTCTTCAAAAGGGTAAAAATAAAGGGTATTTTTGAGCCGTTGGGTTCAGTGCCCGATCACGCTGCAGATTCAATGAGCAACAAGCTAACTAATACAAAACGCAATTGTTACTTTATTTCTTTTCCTCAATTGCTCATCCTTACAAAGGTCTCCCTCGATTCCGACTTCGGAAGGAAATACGGAATGAACTTAAATTGAACCTGTTTTAAAAAAAACCACGTCGGTTATTTGAACAAATATGCAGAAGCCTTTGCAGCTGTCGACCATTTGTCTCCCCCCCCCCAATTCCAGCAAGACTTGGAACATTACAAATGTTTGAATACTGCAAGCCACGATGCATAATTTAAATGCTATTTTAAAAGTATATCAGACGCGCTGAAAAAAGTACCGTAAATGAGTAAATTGAGGTGGAGGGAGGATTGCAAAATACAATCCTTTCCCCCCAGCTCTGCTTTAAATTAAATCCAAAAGTTGTATGAATAAATGTATCTGTACTTTAAATGTCAAGGAAATTTATTTTTTCCTTTACGGCAGGCAGATTTAAATGGAGAGGAAGTACCCATTCGTGGCGATTATCTCCTTGGGGAGAGAGTATAACACGAACTCCGACGAGAGCATTCCTCACCTAGTTTATTTCTCTGCGGTTCTTCCTGTACAAATGATATCTTAGATTTTGCCTCTGCCCCAAGAATTACGTGTATCTTTCTTGATTTACCACGTTAGAATTGGCACTGCGAAGGAACAAGTCATTCGTCTCTTTGGATTCCTCTCCAGAGTTGGTTAAAAGATGGGCGGCGATAGGTTTTAAATACTTTTTAAAAATAAAATATTAAAATGTTTATACCTTATCCTCGAACTACTCTAGCTCGTTCCTGCAAGGCTTTTCAGTGCAAATAGACTTGAGCGTTATATAAAAATCTTTCGCTTAAGAATTTGCTGGGCTGATTCCTAGTTAAAGAGGAAGAACGGATTACTTCGCCGCCTCAGCTGTGCGATTTTTTTTCCTCTTCCACCCACCAAAAATCTCCTGTTTCCCATAGCAAAAGGAGGGTCATTGGTCTCAGCCAATCACTGATTGTGAGCTCACAGATGGACGTGGAGGTTGGCCCAATGGCAACCGCGTAATCAGTTCATTATACTAAATACATGTAAGGCCACCTTCCCCATCCAGCCCTGAGAGTGAGATGTGATATAAAAGCAACGGGGCGGCCCCTTCCTCTTCCATTCTGTTACTTACATCGACTCTTAGCTTGTCGGGAGAAGTAACATCCGAGGCTTCCATTTAATTCCTCCTTCTCCTGTTTCTTGCCATCCCTTCGTCAGCATTATGGTAAGTGGTGATGAAGGGGGAGGAGAGGGGAGAGATGGGTCGGGAGCGAATAGATGCTGATCCAATAGAACCTCGGGGGGGGGGGTTGCGAGGGATGGGGCGGGTTGCGTGGGAGGAGGCGAAAAGAACGCGGAGGCTGGGCGGGAATTCTCGGAAAGAAAAAAAAATCAGCAGGGAAGCGAGGGGGAGATGCACTTATTAGCTTTCCCCAGCCACGCGCCCTCCAGATGGATAGAAGCTGCAAAACGTGAAGATAAAAGGAGAGAGGAGGGAGGAAAGACCATAGACGGTTAATTCCTAGAAAGGGGTTCTGGTTCGGCTGTCCCGAGCGGAACGGAGAGGTCACGTGGGCTTGGCGGGCGATCCTTGGAAAGGCACCCAGGGAAAAGGGCGGAGAGAACCATCGGGAGCCGGTTCTGCTTGCGCTGGCCACGGCTTGAAATCGAAGGGCGGGAACGTGGGTCAGTCGCATTACGAGGACTGTTGGGGGTGGAGTACGCGGGGAATGTTCTGGAACAGCCTTCCCAGCTCCGGGGCCCTCCGGATGCGCAACTAGCTGGGGTTTTTTTAAGCTACAGTAGGGCCAGGCGCCTGGAGGACGCCAATTGGATTACGCTGCCCTGGAAAATGGGCGGGAGGCTCCCTCCGGGTTGGTTGTCTTGAAAGAAATGGCCGAGAGGTTGAGGGGAAGGTCGTAGAAAAGCTGGTCGCCTTTAGCCTTACGCCGATCGCCCCCCGTTAGTCACGATACTCGCGCAAAGTGATTCATTGTTTCTCGCTGCAAATCCTGAAATGGACGACTAGGAATTCATGCGTCCCGCCTGTGCTGAAGAGAGCGCGAAAAAGCCCTCAGGTTTTTTAAAGGATTGATTTGAATCCAGTCCTAACCAGTCTAACCCTAATAACTAGACCACTACATCGCCCTGGGCTGTCGTAAGCTCGGCCAGCTGCGAAATGTTTCATTCGAAGGGAGATGGCCGCTTCCCTTCGTGGCAGAAAGCGGCAGTTTCTCTCGGCCCCTCCCGCGACGGCCGTTACATTTTCCCGCGCGGGATGCCGATCTCTCTCGAGGTGAAAAAGCCGCGTGCGCATGCGCGCATCCTCGAGATGGGCGTTGAAGCTGCTCCGGTGGAGCTGCGCGAGCGCTTTTAGTTCCGTGAACAACTGCTGGGCTCGCCAAATGGGACTCGGATCGTGAATCGGTTTTCCAAACGGGAAGCCTATCCAACCTCCTAACTCAGTGGGAGACAAAGCAAGTTCTAGAAGTCTCATAGGAGACTAGGCAGGGTTTGGGGGAAGCGGGTCATCTGAATCTCTAGCTAGAGGATGGTGGCGTAGGGCGGGTGCCTGGGCCCCACAGTTTAATGGAAGGGATATGAGGCAATCCCTCAAATAACCTGGCCCTGTGGCACGAAGGGCTTTATGAGTGACAGAATTGAAGGCACTTCAAGTTTATGAAATAGTGGTATGGAATGGACACATTATGGTACCCCCATCATAATTTGTACTGCTGTATTCTGGCTCAGTTGTTCGTTAAAGTGTGGCCCTAGGTAAAATACCTTGCAATTATTCAAGTGAGAGGTGGCCAAGGCATGGATCACTAGAGTCTCTCTTTGGAAAAAAAAACCAGGTGAAATTGGCATGCAAGGTGAGCCTATTCAAAGAATCTTTTTGTCATAATTGGCACTTGTTCTTAAGGCAGGAACCATGAGTTCTAGGAGGATTCTCAAATTGCACCCAGTTCTGTTTTGGGGAATGCTATCCCTTTGGGGGCTAAAAATAGAACATCTACAAATCTAGCGGGTTCCAAAGCCCTTAATCTCCAGACTTCGAAGGCATCAGTTAGTTGGCCAGCTTAATATTGTATTTAATATCCCTCCCGATACTGTCTGGAACTGACCTAGGATGAAAGACGAAAACCACTGTAACATGATACCTTCTACTCCTAATCTCTCCCCCCCCCCAAAAAAAAAATTGTGCTGAGAACCAGGGTGGATACACTACCCACAGATAATAATGTCACAGATCATCTGCAACTGCCATTAATGTCATCTCAGTGCTGTCTTCCAGTCTGAAAGTGGACTCAAACAGGTCTAGATAATCCATTCTTTCCCCAGGACTTTATGGAGCTGTAAACCTGACCACCTTCCCTAAAAAGGGGAAGTTTAGTGATATGACAAAAATTGTCTAGAAACATTAGATCCAGGATGGGTTTTTTTGGGGGACAGACCCACCATCTCTTTTAAGAAGTACCAGAAACAATTTCTTAAGGGCATATTTCATGCAACACACATCTTCCAATAGGCCTTTAGCCACTTAGGAGGGACACAGATACAGGAAGAGTGCTTATTTTCCCATGACAAACACACTCAACTCTTCTCAAATAACTCTAGACTACCTCAATCATCTCTAAAGGATGTAAACAGCCAAAAGTCCATTTCAGATCAGGTTCAAGCAATTTTGTCTCTCAGATCCCCTAAATAGTCTTCACAGCAGTTCTGCAGATGTACTCCAGACCAAGTCCTACCTAGGAGGGATTGGATTATTTGAGTAGAACTGCTCGCTGTCTATCTGCAGATGCAATAAGAGGGAAGATATAACATTTTACCACACAATAATAATTAATAATGGCTCTTCTTGATCACATTTGCTCTTCATTTTTCCCCAGAGATGCTCTAGGTCAGTGATGGCTAACCATTTTGGTGCCGAGTGACCAAAGCACACATGCACAACCCCAAAATGCAATGCGAGCACCACCACCCCGCACATGTGTGGCAGAGATCCGAACACCAGCTGGCCGGAGGGAGGCACGTGCACATACGTGGTGGAGCTGGGCTGGGGTGACGGCTGGCGTGCCTGCAGAGTGGGCTCTGTGTGCCACCTGTGGCACGTATGCCATAGGTTCGGCATCACGGCTCTAGGTGATACTGCTTTATCCTTGAGAACCAGGGAATTTTCTGAGATCTTTAAACAATAGAAGTTCACATAGGCATGGTCCAATCTAAGGTTATTACTCTCTTCCATCCCAGATAGTAACTAAGACCTCAATTGAACAAAGCCACAGGAATAACACCATTTTTTTCTGCTCAAACCCATTAGCTCCTACCAAGCCCCTTGGGCAGACTAAATAGATTCTCCCTGCAGAGGGGAGTGGCTGCATTGAGCAGCTCTGCAGTGCAGTGGGAAAGCTGATACAGTAGCAGTAATCCACTGATACTTAAATTTATCAACAAGACTTGTCTTTCAACTACAACCCTGTTTTGAGGTTATATTCATACTGTATATGTATCTCTGCTGTTTGTTTAACTGGGATTTACTCAACCCACTTTTTAAATTGATAGGTCACACTGAATCAAATCAGAAATCTGGAATACAAAAATCAAAATAATAACTAGATGATAGAAAAAATCTAATGGTTATGCAGCCTGGATTTTTGCTCTTGGAATGGTATCCCTGTAAAAACTAACCATTGACTGATAAGCTAACTTTCTATGGTTGGCTAATTTGTAGTTTAAAGTTCCCTGTAATCCATTTCTGCTCTGATGTATCATAAAATACAGCCCTGAGTCCCCAGGGAGTAGGCAGCATATAAGAATTGCTAAATAAATAAATAAAATAAACACTCTGTTTTCAAATCTTTAGGATCCAGATCTCACCCCTCTAAAAATCTTCCCTGCATTTTGTAATTGATTACCCTTTGGAATTTAAATGTACAAGTTTTCTTTGCATATTGTCTCCAAATTGAACATATGTCTATGCATTTGCAGACGTGCACTAATTACAAACTATATAATTATTTCATACAAATGCTGCAGATTATATGGGACTTCTTGCAGATACTAGTATGTGCATTGGGTGCATAAGTTTATAGTGTCCTGCAGATGCCATCGCAGATCTAACACAAAAATCATGATTTCATGATTCTACCCCTGTAGAAAAGTGCACACAGAAGTCAGTATAAACATCAGTGAAATGTGTCTGTCTCATGTATATGGCTGAAACAACTGTTAGTGGTCATAAGAATTTAGTACAGTTCTCAGATTTGAACAGCTTATCTGCCTCTTTAGAAGGCAGTCTCCTGTCATTTAAAAGGCTTAATTGCCAGACATCTTTGTGCCATCTGTTGAGTGTAAGATTCTTAACAAGGTCTTAAAGGAATGTGTCACAACAGGTGGTGCTCAGCAGGTTGAGCTGGGTCTGTGTAATGAACACAAACTCATGAAGGGAGTGCAGGAGGATGGGCATGTGCCAGGAATTTAAAGCAAGGCCTTAGATAAATCAAGCAACAGGCTGTAAGCAGATGTTCCCCAGAGGAAATCAATGCTAGGGGGAAAATCTGCTTGGCCTGCTTCCTCTTTGTAGACGTGGGAGGCTGACTGCATCCTTTTTGCTTTCTGGCTTGCAAGAAATGTGACTGCTGGTGCAGGGAGTGGCAGCAGGGAGTAGCTCATTCATGAAGTTTTTAGAGACTACAGAATTCCTATCTGACTAAGTCTTAGATATTATTTATTTTATTTATTTATTTAGTGTTCTTATATGCCGCCCTACTCCCTGAGGACTCAGGGCGGCATACAACATTTAGAGAACAACTAAACAATATAAAATTTAAAAACAGTATTAAAAAGAATTTAAAAAAAACATTTAAAAACCATACATACATGGGGGAGACCTAAGATGTAGAATTGTCTCAATCACCCCACCTGCAGGAAAAGCCATGTCTTGATGGCTTTTCGGAAGGCCAGCAAGGTGGGGATAATTCGGATCTCTGGGGGTAGTTGGTTCCAGAGAGCAGGGGCCCCCACAGAGAAGGCTCTCCACGTAGGCCCCGCCAGCCGGCATTGTTTGGTTGACGGGACCTGGAGGAGACCCACTCTGTGGGACCTGACTGGTCGAAGGGAAGTATGAGGTAGGATGCGGTCCCAGAGATAACCTGGACCTAAGCCATGTAGGGCTTTAAAGATGATAATCAACACTTTGAATTGCACCCGGAGACCGATGGGCAACCAGTGCAGCTGGCGGAGTATGGGTGTTACGTGGGTGTATCTTGAGACACCCACCACAGCACGCACAGCCGCACTTTGCACCAATTGAAGTCTCCGGATACTCTTCAAGGATAGCCCCATGTAGAGCGCATTACAGTAGTCCAGTCCAGAGGTGACAAGGGCATGAGTGACTGTGAGTAGAGCCTCCTTCTCCAAGTATGGTCGCAATTGGTGCACCAGGCGGACCTGTGCAAAGGCTCCCCTAGCCACAGCTGTTAGATGTTGGTCTAATTTTAGCTATCGATCTAGGAGAACTCCCAAATTAAATTTTATAAGTATGATAAATTTTATCATACCAATTTTATGATAAATTTTATCATACTTGGAAATAAAAACTTAGAGTGCATTTCTTTAGTGTTGTGAACTTGAAATAACAGTTTTAGTAGGATTCTAAACTGGAACATAAAATGTCCTGTTACATATTAATAATGTGTGTCTAGTCTAATACATTGATCAGTTTTATTTGAAAACGTTTGAATGCTGAAGGCCTTCGTTTATGACTTTTTTGGAACCACCTGGCTTAGACAGTCTTGTGCCATGGTCCTTGGCTTGTCATTGGTAGTTTTTGTTTTTTAACTTCAAACATGACATGCCAGACACGAAACAGAAAAACAAAGATAGGGTAATGCAGAATTAAGTTGGCAGTGGGTTGTTGTTTTTTTATCACCATAATGAAGGCTAGGTTCTCTTAATAAGTTGCCCAAAATTGCCTCAAACTGCAATATAGGCAGCATATCAATTTAATAAGTAAATAGAAGAGGTTCAATAACAGGTGGCAATATTTAAGAATCAAAAGCTCTTGACATTTCCAAGAAAAATAATCTGTGTTCTTTATCCTTAATTTTTTGTTTTCTATACTATAGCTGGTCTTAAATTCTTTGTGAGAGCTTCCACAAAATGCTTCTTCCCATTAGATTTTCACATGCAATATCTGTTTATAACAATTTCCTTTTCAATAGAGGTCTAATTTATATACATTGTTATGTTCTATAAAGAATAACCCTCTTAATGCAGACCAAAAGCTCATTAAGTCTAACATCTGGTTTGCCGCAGTGGCTAATCAGATGTCCTGAAAGCCCTCAGCCAAGAGGGATAATCTCTTCTTGGAAATTGACTGGCATGTAGTCTGGAGGTCTGCACTGACAGTTTTAAAGCTCAATATTTAATCTAGGCATGGGCTGCTTTGAGTGAGAAAGGTAGAATGAAAGAGAATTTATCGAATTTTTATACCACCCATCTCACCTTAGTGAGAAATACACAGCTTTACTGTTTCTCTATCCTTGCTACAGCGTGAGTGCATCTCCATCCATGTTGGCCAAGCCGGTGTCCAGATTGGCAATGCCTGCTGGGAGCTATACTGCCTTGAACATGGCATCCAGCCAGATGGGCAGATGCCCAGCGATAAGACCATTGGGGGAGGAGATGACTCCTTCAACACCTTCTTCAGTGAGACAGGAGCTGGCAAACACGTCCCCAGGGCTGTATTTGTGGATTTGGAGCCAACAGTGATTGGTGAGTAAGACAATTCATGTATGTTTTCTCATGCATATATATATTTATTAAAATAATATAGAGATCTTAATTTGGGACATTTATTTTCCAAACAGATGAAGTGCGCACTGGAACATACCGTCAGCTATTCCACCCTGAACAACTAATCACTGGCAAAGAAGATGCTGCTAACAACTATGCCAGGGGCCATTACACCATTGGCAAAGAGATCATTGACTTGGTCCTTGACAGGATTAGAAAACTGGTAAATAACTTACATATTTGCATAAGTGAACATTTGGGATAATCTTGATAGAAGAAAAAGAACTTTGAGTAGTTAGCATCTTATATTCTGAAAATAGACATTCTTTTAGGCTTATGTTATCTCAGCTTGGGATAGTTATCTCAAGATGAGATTACATAAGCCTAAAAGAATGTCTATTTCCAGAATATCAGATGCTAACTACTTGAGATAGTTATCTCAAGCTGAGTTTTTTTAAAAAAGGATAATTTGATGCCAATTTTTCTAAGTGGCAGTTAAACACAAATATGTTGCAACTGTGGTATAGTGGACTTGGGGTAAATATTTCACTTCCTGTCTTTGAAAGCTATTAATTGAATTGAAGAAATTTGACTCACCATAATCATACAACACTGCCGCTTTCTGGTCACCTTGGACAGTGAACAATATTAAAATGCAATTATAATTACAATTATAAAAATTTAAATAGGTAGCCAAGCAAAATATCACATTCAGGACTGAGCACATTAGTAGGACTTTAGGGCCTGCCAAAAGACCTGTGGGGTCAGGACTATCCTCTCCAGAGAGAATGTTCCATAGGGCAGGTGCTATGATAAAGAGCTCGCCTTCTGGAGCCTGCAAACTGGGATCCCTTAGCTGATGGGACTCAGGGCATTCCCATCCTGCTGGACCAGACAGGACTGCTAGAAATCCTTTTTATCCTTTACTAGGCCCATAACCTTTTTTTCTTGAAGCTTGATAAGAGTTGATTACACATGAACAAAATCCAAAACAGCTCTGTTTGATATTGGCTTACAATTTGCTTTCATAACTTTACCTAGATTAATTGCCTAGCCTCTTTACTAGTATGATTAACTGTTTCTTGTATGCTTTAATATTGGGCTATTATTTATAGCACCATTTTGTTGGTGCTTACCACCTGAGCAGAATCTTGATGAATTGGAATAATTAAAGTGGCAGCAGATTGGGAATTTAAGAGCTTATTTTTTTGGTGGCAAGAATAGCATAAGCAGAGAGGCAAAATGTAATAGATATATGTTCCTAACCATACTGATGCAAAGTGAGAAATGTACATTGAGGTCTCATGTTGCATGCAAATACATGAATGGTGCACTTGCATCATGGTGCATGTGTCTTCCCTTCCCTGATTCATAAAGTCTATGAAACTGAAAAATTGCCTGGTTATTGCAAGCAAGTAAGGACAGAAATAACCTCAGTGACATAAAAAAAAATTATTCCACAAGGAATAATTACAGAAGTATTGTTTTTGTAAGCTAAAAACTTAAGGAAGTATCACATTTTGCACTGGAAGTAGTAACACTAGTTTCAGTCGCTTAATTAGGCCTTGTTAATAACTTTATACTTTAAAATAATAATCTTAAAACTGACACATTTCTGTTGATTTAATGTTTTCAGAGAGAAAAAATTACTGAAATTACTCCATGAAATCTTTGTTTTTTTTCCAACAGGCCGACCAGTGCACAGGTCTCCAGGGTTTTCTGGTCTTCCACAGCTTTGGTGGCGGTACAGGCTCTGGCTTTACATCCTTGCTGATGGAGCGCCTGTCCGTAGACTATGGCAAGAAGTCCAAGCTGGAGTTCTCCATCTACCCAGCTCCCCAAGTATCCACAGCTGTCGTTGAGCCCTACAACTCCATCTTGACCACCCACACCACCCTGGAGCACTCCGACTGTGCCTTCATGGTAGACAATGAAGCCATCTATGACATTTGCCGAAGAAACCTTGACATTGAGCGCCCCACCTACACCAACCTCAACCGCCTTATCAGCCAGATTGTGTCCTCCATCACAGCTTCCCTGCGATTTGATGGTGCCCTGAATGTAGATCTGACAGAATTCCAGACCAACTTGGTGCCCTACCCTAGAATCCATTTCCCTCTTGCAACCTATGCTCCAGTCATCTCTGCTGAAAAAGCCTACCATGAGCAGCTTTCTGTAGCAGAGATCACTAATGCATGCTTTGAGCCAGCTAATCAGATGGTGAAATGCGACCCCCGTCACGGTAAATACATGGCCTGCTGCCTGTTGTACCGTGGTGACGTCGTTCCCAAAGATGTCAATGCTGCTATTGCCACCATCAAGACCAAACGCAGCATCCAGTTTGTAGATTGGTGCCCCACCGGTTTCAAGGTTGGTATCAACTACCAGCCCCCTACTGTGGTCCCCGGAGGCGACCTAGCCAAAGTGCAGCGTGCTGTCTGCATGCTGAGCAACACCACAGCCATTGCTGAGGCCTGGGCCCGCCTGGACCATAAGTTTGATCTGATGTATGCCAAGCGTGCCTTTGTCCACTGGTACGTTGGAGAAGGAATGGAAGAAGGGGAGTTCTCAGAGGCTCGGGAGGACATGGCTGCTCTGGAGAAGGATTATGAGGAAGTGGGTGTGGATTCTGTTGAAGGAGAGGGTGAAGAGGAAGGAGAGGAATATTAGACCTGCTTTGCCACATCTCTGCTGCATGGCTCGTCTCCATGATGTTTCATTTAACACACTTAGCTTACTAGTTATCTGGGGCAATGATACTACAAAGGAATGCAGCAGACACTAGGATGTCTTGCCATTCCACCATATGATCATGTCAATTTTCCATGTCTTTTAAACGTATCATGTCTGTGAAATAAAAAGCTATAAAACATTTTGAGTACGTGCCATTCAGTATATTTTTTTAACAAATTTCTTGAGTGTAAGATATTCTGCAGCATAAATACAAAATTATTTTAGGCTATTAACTTTGGTGTGCTATCTACCTTGGCTAATTCACAAAATCAGCCATACAAGTTTAAAGTTATATGAATCAAAGTTTCTTGGCATTAACCTGTAAAATAACTAGGCAAAAATTTTATACAGATAATTCCTTTTGATTTTAGGTTCTAAACTGGTATACATGTGCATAGTCTCTGATTAAATCTTTCCTATATTGAAAAAAAGTTGGCCAATTTCAATAATCGTCCATCAATTATTTCACTATACTGTATGGCTGAAGAGGATAAAGTCTACAATCTGTCAAGGGTGGACAAATTTCAAGATACTGGGATGTACATTACTTTTGTAACTAAGCATTTTACTCACTTTTTAAAAATTGGTCAGAACTGCAAAGTCTGACCTATCGAACTGATTTTTGAGATTTCATGGTTTGAGTACTTCCTTTTGGTCATGTCTTCAATTTTGCTTATGTCTGCACAAAACTGCAAATGAGATTATCTAACATGACACTTAATAGTATTTATCTGGAAATGCTATGCTCTGCAATTGATTGATACATAGCACCAACAAGCAAATTGAATTGTAAGCCTACTTTTAGTAATTCCACATATCCAAAGAGAGGCTGGGTTTTGGCTCAGGTGTTCAGCCATAATGGCATCTTGATTGCTGGGATCTCTACAGAGCCCATCAGTTCTGACATGTATTTTCCACTTTGAACTGCAGCAAACTAACCAAAACTGCATTTAAAGTGGGAATGGTGGCTGTTTTAATTTACCATAAATGCTCCAATGCTTAAGATTTAAAGAAAGTTAAGTGTCGAAATGTTTACTAATCTTAACTCCAACAAATTATAACACTTATGTTTTGTAAAATAATCCTCATACTATCCCAAATAACACTTTTCGGTCTTACATTTATTATGAATGTTACTTATTTTTAATTAAGTATATATTGGATTGCAATCTCAAAGATTTTGGTGGCTTGGAAGCATACTGGATATATAAAAGAAAAATCTGAAATTTGTTAACTAAATTAGGTTTCAAGATTTTACTAAATGATCATATGGCTAAATTTTTATTTGCCTTTACATACTGCTGTATAGTCACAATAATTCCTTTTTACAAGTCCCATTACACGAGACACATGAAATTAAGAAAGAAAATTAATTGGCGCCAATGCTAAACACTGAAAAATTTTGGGAAGTGATTTTTTTATTTAAGCAGTACATAAAACATTTAAAAAGCATAATCTTTAGAGGGAAGCCCACATGTTAAGGAAAGAAACATCCTGAGAATTCAAAAGCCTTTTTAATGTTAAAGCAACATACAGCTTTTAAAAAAATGCAATATTTCTACAGAAAAAACATTTTTCAGAGCAATTTATGAGAAACTACCGTATTTTTCGGAGTATAAGACGCACCGCAGTATAAGACGCACCTTAGTTTTGGGGGAGGAAAACAAGGAAAAAAGGCCTCTGCCTCCCAGCAATTTGCCAAACAGCACAGATGATATACATTGTTTAATGTGTATTTCTGTGCATGTGTGCCTGACCCATAGAAATGGCAAAGAATTGGAGAAATGTACATTATGGCAGTATATTAATCCCAGAAAGTTTTCTTAAATGTAATCACACTAACTCCTCCTAATTATTTAAATCTACTTCAAACATGACTAAGTCAGGGTTTCTCAGCTGCCTTATTTTAATACTAATACTTAATACTAATACTTAATACTAAAACAGGACATTTCAGATTATACTTTTACAGATCTTTAAAATTGATGTGGCTTTCTGGAAGTATTCTCTGCTATTTAAAAGAAGATACAATAGCACTGGGCCTCTTCAGAGCAAGCATTTATTTTAAAAAGCTTCATTTTGTTAAGTTGTCTAGAACAATAATAAAGCAATCTTTAAAAAATAAGTCTAATTGAACACTCTACAAACATTTAACAAAATAACATATTGGCAGAATCTGCCTGTACCTAGGATAGAACTCACAACCTCCTGATTGCAAGGCAAGAGCTCTATTGCTGAGCCACAGCAGCTCTAACTTCCCTTCTTGCAATTTCAGCATTCTAATATTGCCAGCAGTTTATCTCCCAGCAATATGTCTCATCACAGCCACTGTAGTTTCAGTTTCATTTTACCACTTGCAAGCCTCCGTCAGCTGTTGGTCTGGAGGCAGATCAGCTCTTCTTGTGCTTTGCCCTGTTTGCTGCAAAAGGTAAATTGCTGGCAGGCAGAGGCCAAAGGGTGGGGGTGGCTGGGTGGGGCTACATTCGGTGTATAAGACGCACCCAAGTTTTCACCCTCTTTGAGGGTAAAAAGGTGCGTCTTATACTCCGAAAAATACGGTAATATACATCCTAATAGTTGAAAATGAACAATGAAACCTAAATAAAACCATAATTCAATTTTATTGCAATTATTGCAACAATTTTATTAGTTTTTTATCCTTGAGCTTCTCCACTTCTAAATACCACTGATTAAAAAAAACCCAGCACCCCAATCTTAGTATTTTGCTACACTAAGTCTGGCAGCTAACAAACTACAGGCAGTCTTTGACTTCCAACAGTTCATTTAGTGATTGTTCAAAGTTACAAATGAACTGAAAAATGACTTATGGCTGTTTTTCACAGTTACGATCTTTGCAGCATCCCCCATGGTCACATGATCAAAATTCAGATGCTTGGCAACTGGCTCCTATTTATGACTTGCTGTGTCCCAAAGGTCATGTGATCCCCTTTTGCAAACTTCTGACAAGCAAAGTCAATGGGGAAGCCAAATTCACTTAACAGCAGGGTTGGTTACTAACTTCTCAACTACAGTGTTCACTTAACAACTGGCAAGAAATGCAGCAAAACTCACTTAACAAATTCTCAACAACAGAAATGTTGGGCTCAATTGTGATCGTAAGTTGAGATCTACCTGCATATTTTCACATCCAATGACAGCAGTTGAGCTAGTAGGGTGAAGCTCTAGACTCTAGAGGTCTCAAATCGCCTGTCTGAGAAAGCCTCTTTGTATGTACCTTAGTTAATGCTTCCTGTTCTGGTGTACCTGCTTGGTAGTTTACACTGTGGCTTCTTACGTTCCAATGGAATGCCTTTATTGTACTTGGTATTCTATTCCAGAAATGGGGTTCCCATAGTCTTGGCATCTTCTGATTGAGCAGCTTTATGTCATGTCCCTTTGTCAGGAGAATGATCAATCTCACCAAAGAATAAAAGAATGAAAGTTTATATTAAAAAAGGGAAGAAAAATGTAAACAACTGTTTTTAACTTAAGTTGTTTTAGAGAAAGGGATTACAGACTATTCAGATTCCTCAGCAACAACTTAGAAGAACCTCCAATAGAAAACATACAGAAAAAATTAAAGCTCTCAGCAGATTCTGAGGAAAAGGGACAAAAGTGACTAGAATTCAGTATGGTACCCATTTCCTCAAAGCTTGCAAATGAAATAAACGTACAAACTGCCACCAGAGAAAATATGCATTAAATTAAATAAACCCACCAAACACACACAATTACTGTAAAATAATACAATTTTAAAGTAGTATGATGCCATCTATTGACTATTTTGGAGTCCAAGTTTGATTCCAAAACTTGGGAGGATTTGCACAATATTGTTTTGAAAGTTTTTTTTTACTATAATACAAAAGTTCAAATCTTTGTTGATACTTTTTAAAAAGCGTTTCAGGAGAATCTGTTACATATAATGTTGAAATACCTTTGACTTTAAATAGTGTGAATATTGTTACATTTTAGGTTTAAGATCTCATTAAGTTCCTGATGAAACTCCCATCGTTTCATCTGATATCCTTTTATACGTTATGGTCAAGAGAAAAAGATTTCCCGTCAATATTCAAATCTCAAATTCTATAAAATTTGTTGTCTTCCCATTCTGCACACAGATCATATTTATTTATAACATGTTTAAAATCTGAGATCAAAGAATGGGAGAAAAAGGAAGAATTAGGACTCATACATTGCTTCTGTTTTTTCAAATATTAAATTAAATATGATTACCCTTATTAGATATTTAAATAAGGATGCTGTAATTGTAGATATGATTTTTAAAATATTTAGATAGAATCGTGTAGTTTAAGTTGATCTGAAGTCCAATTTTCTTCAACCTAGTGTTTTCCTACAAGTGTAGGGTCTGCTTTTTAGATTAATGAACACCATTGCATGTGATCAAATGCAGCAACCAGGTCCAATGAGCTAATATTCATGTCCATATTGTGTCCTGCTACTTTTGCTTTGATTTTCCATGTAGGTATTTGCCACCAACATTAGAAAGGTAGGCAGTGCAAACAACAGTGTAGAGTACTGCTCGTAAAATGTGGCCATACCATGGTCGGTGCAATATTCCAAACATATGTTGAGTTTGGAACAATAGAAATACTTTTCATTTTAAAGGATCAAAGCAGTATTTTAGATGTAATATATGTAAGACTCTGGAATGCTTTTGTTGCTAGCATAGGATTTGCCCAATCCTGATTTTTAAGTAAAATTCTACATTAAGTAAATAAAAGGAACTATTTTGCCATGAGTAGAGTAAAAGCAAGGAATAGAAAAGTAATAGAATTTTAGGAAGAAGTGATAAGTGATAAGTGTTAAGGTATGTGCAAAGTAACCCTTGAATAACAAGGATATGCATATGGAAATGTTTATGAGATTAGTTATGAATAATTATTCAGCCACACACAGATACACTAACTTGAGTTAAAGTTTACTTTAAGAAATAGAACAATCCAATAAACAGTCCAGGTCATACACATAATAGTCAGAATAACAGTACAAAGAATATCCAATTACCAATTGCCTTTGTCATGCACAGTAAACAAAGATATCAAGGTATAAACACAGCTTAGTTACAACAGAGAACAGAATGTCAAAGAAAACAAGTCAGAGAGAGAGGCTATGATCTCTAGCTCCCTCTTATGGCAACCTGCAACATAATCAACAAATCAGAAATAACATACAGTTAAAGCTACATACATCAACACAGTTAAACCTACAGACAAACATCGTTGGTTTATATATTGCCAACCCAACTGATTGGACAGATTCCTAACAACTTACATATGTAGGATATCTTACCAAGCAATAATAAAAGAAGACTGTTGCTATGACATACTTTTTAAATCTTTCAACCATAATTTTCTTTAACTGATGCCAATCTTTTGTAAGAATTGCTCAATAATATCTCAATCCACCTAGATAAATATACATACTGGTAGTATAGTAGCTTCTTAAACCTGGTTTTGTAGCTCTTTATCAACATTGATTCACATAATAAATTATTAAAATTACTATTTTATTATTTATTTATTTACTGGTAGTCCTCGACTTAACAACAGTTCACTTAGTGACCATCTGAAGTTATAATGGCTCTGAAAAAAGTGACTTATGATCATTTATGATGGTTGCAGTGTCCCGGGGTCATGTGATCCCCTTTTGTGACCTTCTGACAAGCAAAGTTAATGGGAAAGCCAGGTTCACTTAACAACCATGTTACTAATTTAACAACTGCAGTGATTCAGTTAATAAATATGGCAAGAAAAGTTGTAAAATAAGGCAAAATTCACAACAAATTTCTCACTTAGCAACATAAATTTGGGGCTCAATTGTGGTCGTAAGTTGAGGACTACCTGTATTTGCCTGCTTGTTTATTTGTTAAATCTATATCATTTCTCCACTGGGGGGGGAAAGCTCAAAGTAATTTCACATGGAACTCCATTTTATACAAGCAGCAACACTTTGATGTGGATTAAGTAAACAGAGGGAGATTGGTGCCAGCTCGCTGACATAAAAGTATTCAGTTCAAATTGTAATTAAGTTATATCATTGGTAGGATCTGAAATAATCATATCAGCTGCCAATAAGTTTAATCCATAAGTTCTATTTTTATATTGTTCTTGAACATGGACCTTCCTTCCAATACTTTGATAAAGAGATTGAACTAAAGTGGAAAAAAAAACAGGAAAGTGAGATATTGTATGATTTCACTGATGATGCTAAAGATTTCTCTGGAGAAAATAAAAGAAGCTGGGTTTTTTAAGATGGTCCTGCTATAAAACCAATTTTTGCCCAATAAGTCTATGTATTTATGTCCCAGATTTTTTTATTGGCATCATGTTGTCTTCTCAGCAAGAATTCTGTGGATGTTTCTAAACTTTGCAAGGCCTCTAGATGGCGACCTTTATATTATAGATGCTTCTCTAGGAGATGAAAGGCTTGGAGTTCTAGGTACTATTAATTGTGGCAGGGAAATCTACCTTGGTGAATTACTATTGGAGCTAGATGGCAGCAACAAGGCAAAAATAACTAAACAAAATTTTATATTGAAAATATTTTAATATTTTGTATCTTAGTTTTTATATTTGTAAGCCACCCAGTCGTTTGACAGTGAGATTGGTGGCATATACATTTAATAAATAAAAATTTCTGCCATTTTAGTGGTGTTAAATTTTAGCAGCTTAGATCTGGTATTTTGGGGGTGTTGGTTATATTTCACAATAAAGCACTATCTTTATGCAGTAGAAAACTCCTTATCTGTAATTTATCAGAAGGAGACTGGTATCCCCCTTTCTGCCTAACTAATTTTATTAAAAGGCATGTGCTTTTCTGAGCTACAGTTCATCAAATAAAGTGGAGTGGCTCTATCATTTGTAACTGAATTTTGAAGTAAGTTGTGGTAGAGTAGAAATGTGGAAGAGGAAGGAAGGAAAGAATCCTTTTTTCCTATAATTAAGGGAAAACTTAATTTAAAACTATGGCAAGAAAGGTCGTAAAATGGGGCAAAACTCACAACTGTCTCGCTTAGCAACATAATTTTTGGGCTTAATTGTGGCCGTAAGTCAAGGGCTACCTGTATAAGTAAACCTTCCTTGATATAACCGAAACTTCCCAAATAATTAAAACCCTGCAGTACAGTACAAAGAAGGCGGGGCCAACCACTAGAGGATGCTGCTCCACCACGGACAACACTGGGCGGCAAAAATAACGAACAGCCAGCTCAGCCTATGAACTGAGCTTTGCTTTCCCGAGACAGCCAATGAAAAGCCGCAAGTTAAGCCCTTATCTAGCCAATCGGCTCTTTTCCTCCAGAGGGGATGTGAGAAGTATAAGCTCTACCTTTTCCTTGCCATCGTCATTAATCTCATAACTGCAATACCGGAGGTTCGTTGACTCAGGCGATGCTTCGGTGCCTTTAACGATGCAACGCGGAGCTTCCTCCGGGCCGGGTGGACCTATATCGTGACGCGGGTTGAGTGTTGCAGCGTTCTAGAGTCTAGAAGTTGTCCCTTAACAGGAAGAGGAGGAGGAGGAGGAGTTTTCGGTTCGTGGTGGCGGCTACGCTGGGGTTCTGGGAGCCCCGGCCCCTGCTTCCCCCGGCCCCTCTGCCAGCCCTACAAACTTTCAGCCATGCTGACCAAAGGATGAATTTGGGGGATCACGACCTGCTGTCTGCGCGGGAGCAGTTATTTCACGAGAGGGTCCGCGAGTGTATTGTGAGTATGCTGTTTGTTAACGATAACGCTAACGAATTGGGGTGTTCCCCCCCGTTTCTTCCATGTAACTAGAATTTTAGCCTCGTTATCCCAAGTCATTAGAGACTTGTATGAAGCCAAAAAAAAATCGACTAGGTTAGCTACGGGGATGATGGTTTTGTCAAGGAGAGTGGAAGCACTAAAGAAAAAAAAAACCGGGAATTTAGAACTGAAGAGCAGTGAATGCCATCAGCCCTCTTGATTGGTAAAATTTACATTCTTCTGTGCTCTTTTATCAAAGACAATTGAAGAGGAATTTGGGGAAAAAGCAAGATATAGTTGAGAATGAACTGGAGTTGCTTGCTGTCAGAGACAAAAGCCTGTATGTTTACAACTTGGTGCCCTCCAGATACAGTTCTTTAGGACTACACACATTGGCTGTGTTTATGCATTAAATCATGGTTGCCAAAACCAAAAAGCCATATAACATATTAATCTGTCATGTGAACCAGGTCATCATGTTGCGCCATTATGCTTTTTTTGGCTAAGCTTGTAGTGTGAATATTAACCTTGGTTTAATGTTTAGCATTGTTTCCTACTAGATGCCAATTTGGGGGAAACTTTTTTTTAAAATGTCTATTTCTATTGTTCAGCCTTTCTTCAAGGACTTGGCAATAAATTCATTTGCTAATAATGAAAAGAGTAATTAAAATATATAATTGTGGCTTTTTTTCAGCTCTATTGCACAAACTTTTGTCTCTCTTTAAATTATTATTTTTTCCCTATTTCATACTGTTTTCAGTTGGAAGGAAGGCAGCCAGAGCCAGTTTGGTCTAGTAGCGAAGATACCAGGCTAGTGGTGAAGAACCAGGCCTGAGTTCTAGTCCCGCTTTAGGCATGAAAACTGGCTGGATGACTTTGGGCCAGTCACACAGTCTCAGCCCAATTCACCTCACAGGGTGGTTGTTGTGGGAAAATAGGAGGGAGTCATGTTGGAAATGTTTCCCCCCCTTGAGTTATTTGTAAAACTAATAAATGTGGTCCTCGACTTACAACAGTTCACTTAGTGACCATCTGAAGTTACAATGGCACTGAAAAAAGGGACTTATGACCATTTTTCACACTTATGACCGTTACAGCATCCCCATGGTCATGTGATTTATATTCAGATGCTTAACTGACTCACATTTATGACAGTCACAGTGTCCCGGGGTCATGTGATCACCTTTTGAGACCCGTCTGACAAGCAAAGTCAATGGGGAAGCCAGATTCACTTAACAACCATGTTACTAATTTAACAACTGCAATGATTCACTTAATAAATGTGGCAAGAAAAGTCATAAAATAAGGCAAAATCCACTTTAAAAATTTCTCACTTAGCAACATAAATTTTGGGCTCAATTGTGGTCATAGGTTGAGGACTACCTGCAAGAAATATATCAAGACAGATTTTAAAAAAACCCTTATGGAATGTTCAGCTTTGCCAACCTGCAGTTGCCATGCCACCTGAAAGCAGGTGGATTTCTTGCCCAATAAATGTGGATGGAATGCACATTTACATATAGGTACAGGATATGATCAGATACATGTGAATGAGTGTGTTTAAAACTAATGATTAATATCGCCTGCAAAGTAAAGGCATTTCTTTCTAAAAGCATTTGGTCACTCTTTTGCATAATATCAACCTCTTGTACGGTCTATCGATTTCCCACACAGAAGCCCACAAGTAATCCCCTTTCATTGAAATTATATGTACTGATAAAGGAGAATATTTGTAGTTTGCGGTTGAAATGAGAGGTCCTTGGTGCTCTCTAAGCTTGGTTGTTTTCTTGCAGACAGTTCATTACCCAAACTATATAACATCATTAGTGCTTATATGTGCACCTGGGAATGAGATGATGTAGAGGACTCTGGAATGTTCCATCCCTCCTCTGGGCCACACAGCTTTGGCCCTTACAGAAAGGAGGTGGTCTGGCAGTTTTCAAAAATGAATTCTCTGGAATAGACATAGTTTGGATTTCTAAGCTAGTTTCAGGATTGGGCCATATCCAAAATGCCACAAACCCCATTTGGTTCAACAGATTAACTTCCAGACAACTAGCAGAGCATTTCCAAAATGGCAGAATCAGCCCAGTTCTTAGGACATATTGCACATCTCCACCTCCCTCTTTCTGGCAGAAGCTTTTTAAAAAGAAGAGAGGAAAATAAGATGGAGAGAGGGGTTGAGGGAAAGATACAGCTGGGAAAGAGAGAAACCTCTGAAAAAAAGGAAATTCTAGGGGACAAGCAACCCCTCCATTCCTCCCATTCTTCAGTGGGCAATTTAGTGAAATAATTTATCAATAATAATTTATTTTTATATAAATTATAAATTTACATAAATAAATTTATATAATTTATTTATTAAATTATTATGAAAATAATTTATCAGCACTCTGAAAGCAATGAAGTATATGAAGTAACAAATATGTTAAGGAAATTAATAGTGATTGGGCTCAGGTGCGGAAGCCTTGGAGGTTGAGGAAGATTTTGGGGCTGGGACTTTTGGGCTTTAGATTTTTAAAAGTAAATGCAATATTTTTGTGTCATCCAAGTGCATGAGATGCTTCATTAAAATGTATACAAGTCTAGTGAGACTTTTGCCTTGGGGAGCTCACTGTCCTGCTTTATATTTGCAAATCTGTTAGATGTGAGGAGCTATACATATTACTTTGAAAGTGCACCCAGCTCTTCATAAGCAATTTCAGTTTAATTCTGCTTGCTTCATAAATGTCATTTGAAATTAAGAAATTGTAATGCCCAGAGAGTTGAAATAAGTAATTATGAAGTTTTGAATGAAAATACATTCAAATGTTTAGATACCTGTTGTCGGGTAGTTCTCAAAAGTCAAAGTTCTGGCTTACATGTATATTAATGTGACTTATTAAAGTCGTGCATTGCTTCATTTTAAACTATGTTGATTTTACACATACTGCATGATATATGGCTTTCTAGAAAAAAACAGCAGCTTCATCTTTGTGTGTTGCTAAAGCTGAGTTTCTGGGCTACTTACTGGGGATTATTGGTATTCTGTTAAAATAATGAGGAGCTGAACAAAGGCAATTTTTTTCTTGTCTGTCTTTCCCAATTATGTAATACTTCCTCCTCTACTATCTACTTAGCTGTCTACCTACAAAGCACATTATGGTTTAATACACCATCCTGTGTTTAACTTCCATGAAAGCTTGAGTGTAGAATTTTGACTTAGGGTTTGTTGTGAGAACCCAGCCAATTGTGGTTTATTAAGCAATTTATTCAGTTTATTGTTATTTCTTCCTTCTTGATCCAATGTCATGTTTATGGACGAGCATTCACTGGTACATGCAGAGAACTCTATTTTGATATCAAACGTCCAAGCAGTTAAGTTAGATTTCAGAGAGAGGTCCGTTGCATCTTTATTTGTAGGTCTTTTTCTGTCCAGAGCAACCATTCTCAAAGCTCAGCATGATCTAAACAGGTTGTGAGAACCTTGGCAACTTTGGGAGGAGGGGAATGGGGGGAATTAGCTTTCCCAGCGTGGCTTTGTGTGCCAAAGGTTAGTCCAGAGTTCCATCTCTGTAGTCAACACATTAGTAGGCATTAGCAGTTGGGTAACATCTTTTAGCAGGCAATATATAGTACTTGGAGTTATGCAAGGCAAGCATTTAGTCCTCGGTGCTCGGTTGGCATGCATAATGAGTTTTCTGGGTATTATATTAACCTCGGAGAAATATTAAATCACTGGCACATACGACAAGGGAGCACTGAGAATTTAAGAACAGAAAGCCCCCTCTTGATCAAGTTCCACCTGGTCTAGTATCTGTTTTTTCAAGGTCAAGTACTGTAAATGATTCTGAGAATCACATATAATTCTGTGGTGTCTATCACTTCCCCTGTTGTTGCCAGTTCACCCAGCAATGATACTCAGTACTACCCCTTCTGATCCTGGAACTCTTTACTATCCTGACTAATGAAATTCATAGACTAATACTCCAGGCATATCTAGTTTCTGAAAATCATGTTCTTTGGTAGCCATTATCTGACTTGTGGAAGTTAATTCCATTAATAATGCATTATATAAAGGCATACTTCTGAATTATCTGCCAGCTGACTTCACTGGCCCTGAGATCATTTGTTTTGGGAAGAACAGAGAAACTTTTAGAAATAATCCATCATGTAACCTTTTTATTGGTAGGTTGATGCACTGTGCTAAGTTATGATTTCTTTTATTTATAGCTTGTTTTAAAGGGATAGTCATAGTTTCAAAAGGCACATTAAGCTATAGATAAAGGTTTATAAACTGAAGGGACTAAATATAGACACTCTACCAAGACCAACAACCACATAACCCACAAACAGAAACGCTTATTTGGATGTGTGCATCTTTGCCATCTTTGTCATATAAACTAACGAAATCTGCAGAGATATACCATGCCTTTTGCAATAGGGGAAAATGTCCCAATTTGTAGATGATTTTGGTGAAATTGAGCACGTAGAACTGAATACCATGGCTAACAACTTTTCTACTTTCAAGATCTATGGTCTGGCTATTGCTAGATAGGAACTTCTTATTTTAATCAAGAAACATACCGTATTCATTACTGCTAACCTAAACACATTACCTTTCTTAAGACTCCTGTTTTTTTCGGAGGCTGATCCGTGGCAGATAGCATCTTTTACAAAAATGATTAAAATAATCTACAGTGTACTGGAATTGCAGACCAGCATATATAGCCCATAACAAAAATGTTTAATATTTTACATATAATATTAAATTTAATTCTTTAAAACAGACATTAACTGGCAATAGAGTTTTTTTTAGCTAGCATCACCAGAAACTTGGCAGATTAAGTTGTTACAATCATTTGAGTGTCAAATATCTTCTAATTTGTAAGCTTTATGTTCTGTTTTTTTATTCTCTCTCTTTGCTGAGAAATCATGCAGACCGATCGATATACCATTAGTTGAGATTTGTGCATACTTGATGTATACTATTTTATTCATGCTGATGATTGCAAAGTATTGTTCAACCATGATAACCCTGCAGTCTGCTGAGTAAGGGTTCTTATTATATCAGATTTGGTACTAAAGTTCATTCTGACAGTTATGCTGATCGATTCATTTATTCATTTCAAAGAAAGCCTGGTAACTGAATTGCAAATGATATCCCCTGATTTGAAAGAATGTAGAGTTAAGCTCAGAAGTCCAAGTACAGTATTGTAATTAATTTAGACTGTGAAAGCATACGGTGCTAGGTTCATCTCCCTCCATCCTGCCCACGGGCATAATGTTTAATCTGATTGAATAAAAGCATGGGAAAGTGAATTTAAGGTCTGCAGCATAGCTATTGGCTCTGTCCATATCCACAACTTCTTTCTAAAAGTCCTCCAGATGTGTTAGATTACACCTCCCATCATCACCCATCAGCATTGCTATTAAATGTTAATCTAGGGATTAATAAAAATAATAGACTAATGCAGGGGTGGGCAAACTACAGCTCTTTGAGGACCTGTGGACTTCAACTCCCAGAATCCCTGAGCCAGCCATGTCAGGAATTTTGGGAGTTAAAGTCCACAGGTACTTCTGAGTACATATGTGTGTGTGTGTGTGTGTGTGTGTGTGTGTGTGTGTGTGTGTGTGTGTGTGTGTGTGTGTATGTGTGTGTATATATATATATATATATATATATATATATATATATATATATATATATATATATATATATGTATATACATACATACATACATACATACATACATACATACATGTGTATGTGTATATGTATATGTATATGTATATGTATATGTATATGTATATGTATATGTATATGTATATGTATATATAGTTTGCCCATCCCTGGGACTCTAATGTATCTGAAGGAGTAGCACCAATGGAGAATTCTCCTCTCAATCATCTGAGATGGGCTTTGACCCTATAAGTGATCTGAAATTCATTGTGTAGCTCTGCAGTTCCAAGTATTTGAAAGCTGTTCAGACACTCATCTGACCTATAGTGTTAGTATAGTCCCACTATACCAGTGTTTCCCAAACTTTTGACATATGTGTACCCCTTCTATAATTTTCGTAACGCTGAGTACCCCTCATAAAAAACATATGCTTTAATAAAAATCAAAATAATGTATTTTATAAAAATAATCAAAATCAGTGGAATTTACTAAAGCACGATAACAGGCGCCCGGAACTAACTATTAAAGAAGTAAGTTGTCTCTGTAACGAAGTGCAGTATATTCACGCCGTGTCACGCCTCACCAAACTGTCTAACCGTTAGATAACACTGCAATTCTCCGGCGTTTAGACAGCTCCGCGGCTCAACGTCAACTGTTAATGTTCCCGCAGTTTAAAAATGGCCGAACCCGAGCTGCGCGAAGGATGCGCAGAAGTTCCCGCCATAATGAGTTGCGATGCGATGTACGATGGCCCCAGTTCCCATGTAAAAACTGCGATACGCGCCTATTTCTTTCCTTGTTCTGTGGGCGCAGCTAAGCACGGTGCAGTGGATATTCCCACGTGATCCCCACCAAACTCCGGTGCAATGCATACCCCCACCAAACTCTTCCCGTACCCCTGGGGGTACGCGTACCACACTTTGGGAAACACTGCACTATACTATACTAACATTCAAAAGAGATTGAATGTATTTACGTGTCATGGTAGACACTTGTTTTATTCTTGAATAAACCATGTTGGTTGGATTTAGACAACTTATTAAGCCAAAGCTAAGCATCTCATTATTATTTTAACGCTGGAATAGAATTAAAATATTTTTGGTCTACTTTGTTCTAGGAGTTGCTGGCTTGGGAACCACGAGAATGTGAGTTCTAGTCCTGCCTTAGGCACGGAAGCCGGTTGGGTCACTTTGGGCCAGTCATTCTTTCTCAGCCCAACCCCACTCACAGGGTTGTTGTTGTTGTGGGGAAAATAGGAGGAGGAAGGAGTGTTATGTATCTTCACCGGCCTTGAGTAATTTATAAAAACAAAGATGAGATAAGCATCTAATAAATGTAAGTAAATAAATAAAAGCTCTGGCTGTTGTTTCCAAGGGAATAATACCCATGGAGTTTGTATGTTGGAATAATTTTGGATACAGCCTACTTTGTAGTCTAGGGACCGATAGATGCTGTGTAAATGAACAAACAAAGTTGCTTATATTGGAAGTCTTTGAAAAGAGCAGAAACATGTAGAAAAAACTTACCAGTTAAATGCACTTGCCAACAAGTGCTTTGAAAACCAAAATCTTATCTCTGAAAAAAAGGGAAGAACTTTGTTATCGGCTCTTCCATGCCAGGGAGATTCCATGATGCTTGTTTACTGTCTAGTTATATTCTCCATCCTTCCATGTTCTAATTTTCAGTTAATTAGAAGTGCCATGCTGGGAGGCTTTATTCAGCTGGGCCTTGGTTGGCCTAGATTTCAGGGCCAGCTTGTTCTAATTTCATAGCACAAAAGAACTTGAGGCCAAGATCAATCCTAACAGATGGGGATTTGCATGAGGAAACCTGATCTAAACAATGAAGCTGTAATGCTGTAAATGTCTTTGCAAATCAGGACTGGCGGTGCAGAAACCGATTTGCAAATTGATGCAACTGCTGCAGAATTGGGGGAATATTCTTGCCATCCAGAAACGAGATAAAACACTTGAAGCTTTATGAGTATAGCTGCCTTTTTTCAGGTCCAAGCCCAAAGACATCACAGTGAAATCCAATCAAGTCCAATCATTGATTTGCTTACACCTAATGGACAGAATCTTGCCAGACTAAATAAAGCTATAACCTCCGTACTAACTAGACATATCCTGAGAGATTCTAGGGTGTGGCTACCCAAAACCTCTTCCTCCTTTCCCCATCCAGTTTGGGATTGTGCAATCTCTTAAATTGGGCTTTTGTATGGAATGCCTTGCCTTGCCTCTGCCTTGGGAAGCCTTAGTGCTCATGCCAGGATTCTCCCCTCCCTCCTTCTCCAGCTGCACATTTCATCACAGTTTTGAGCTCTTGGTAAGGATTTTTTGTTGTTAGTTGTGAAGTCGTGTCCGACCCATCGCGACCTCACAGACAATGTTCCTCCAGGCCTTCCTGTCCTCTACCATCCCCTGGAGTCCATTTAAGCACACGCCGACTACTTCAGTGACTCCATCCAGCCACCTCATTCTCTGTCGTCCCCTTCTTCTTTTGCCCTCAATCTTTCCCAGCATTAGGCTCTTCTCCAGTGAGTCCTTCCTTCTCATTAGGCGACCAAAGTATTTGAGTTTCATCTTCAGGATCTGGCCTTCTAAAGAGCAGTCAGGGTTGATCTCCTCTAGGACTGACCGGTTTGATCGTTTCATTCATATATTGGAGCAGCATGAGGAAGAGATATCAAAAGGTTCTTTGTTTGCATTATTTTTGCAAAACTCAGTCCCTTCATGTGAGCCTTGAAGCGTGTCTTGGAAGCGAGCTACATCCACAGCATTCAAATCCACTTGAATTATTGAAAATGTTTTTGTCTATGGAAAACTTAGCTCATGAGCCAGTGCCTGGAAAAAAATGCACTCTGGTGCAGAATGTTTTTCTCAACTTTCAAAGTGCTTCTCTCCCCCTCCTCTTTCATGTGTGTTCCTTCTCTGGGCAAATTAACCTATATTCTCTTCTGAGCAAATATCACTAAAGGTCTAAGTTCTGTTTAAGTGGAATCTTGGAACTGGGGTTCACTCAAGGGAACAGTGAGACAAATTGGTTGCAAGACTCTGGTTTCTCTCGGCTAAAACCATGAGGCAATTGTTTATCTGCTTCCTCCCCAATCCAAATTGGCCAAATTCCCAGAAGAAACTCCTTGCCTCAGCAAAAGACGACGTGGAGCACTAACTCTGGACTTTCCGTGTCTGATTCTTTGCTTCTGCTTACGTAAGGTCTGTACCTGCCATAATCTCCGTTTTTGCAATGAGGACAGGAAACCGGATAGCAGGATTGCTAGGCATGCCTGGCACAAGGATCAGGCTCCTGCAGCTGCAGGCTTCTAGTGGAGTCAGTTTGGGAAGAGGCTGGCATTGCCATCTTCTCCTGGGCCCCTGGTTATCATAGGTTATCATAGGTTCCTCCTTCGAAAGAACTGGGCAGTTGGTTTAGCAGCCTGAAGTACAGAGTAGGCCGTGAGCCCTGTCTCTGTTCACATATCACATAAGTTGTGTTTGATTAACCATCCATTCTGAATACGTTCAGTTTATGTATTTATATACTGTATATACTCACATATAAGCCTACAATATTTCCACATAAGCCAACCCTCAAATGTTCACCAAAATGCCACGAAAAATGCACAACCTGTGGATAAATTGACATGCATTAAAGCAGAGGTCTTCAAACTTGGCAACTTTAAGATGTGCCACGAAAAATGCACAACCTGTGGATAAATCGACATGCATTAAAGCAGAGATCTTCAAACTTGGCAACCTTAAGACTTCAACTCCCAGAATTCTCCAGCCAAGCATAGCTGGCTGGAGAATTCTGGGAGTTAAAGTCCACAAATCTTAAAGTTGGCAAGTTTGGGGACCCCTGCATTAAAGTGTCTCCTTATCCATGAATGGGCCTATATTCAAGCGTATATGGAAATACGGATGCTTTGGAAAAGAATTCCCATATATTCCTATGGATCAGCCCATCCTCACATAAACCAAACCTAATTTTTTGGGAGCATTTGGGCACCTAAAATTCTTGGCTTATCCACGAGTATATATGGCATATTATGTAAATGGAAACAGTATGCAAAGCCACAAATCATAGCTTATAAATTACACATTTTACTTTGGACATAGGTTTATTAAAAGAATCATAAATAAGCTCTCAGAATTTTTTGTAACTATATTTGTATCACACACTCAAAGGCATTTTACATCAATCAATGATGTAAAATTAAATGGTTTGATCCTGACTAACAGTTGTTTTCCTTTCTATTGTCTGTGGAACACAAAGAGGACTGTGAGCCAAAAATGTTGCCCTCCAGCTTGCCTGGACAGAGGTATACTTCTGAGATATCCCTATTGAACAATTTAAAAAAATTCTTGTGGTACATAAAATGAAATAAAATAAATGGCTAGCACCTCCTCCATAATTTAGTACAGAATTCTTCAACCTTTCCGGCTTTATGGACTGGCGAGGGGGATGGTTTCGTGCGAGTGGCTAGCAAGCGTGTGCACATGTAGGTCCATTTGCGCAAGTGGCAGGCATGTGCAACCGCTGCTCACACAAATGGAGTGCATGTACGCGGGTATCCATGTTGGTGTGTTGACACAGTGGCTTGTCTGGTTAGCAGTTGAACTAATATGTGCAGAAAGAGACACATTTAGGCCCTGAATGATAAAATTTATGGCAAAAATAGAGTGGGTAATGATTGCTTTGAACCTAGGACCCACAAAATGGAGTGAAACAAGCGCTCCATCAATGGGAACATCACAGATCTAGGGTGATTCATTTAAAAAAAAAATCACCAGCAATATTCTGGAGCAGAATCGGAAGTAATTCAGTTCCCATAAGGTGAGTGATTACAGGCAGTCCTTGACTTACGACCACAATTGAGCCCAACATTTCTGTTGCTAAGCGAAATGGTTGTTAAATGAGTTTTGCTGCACAGTTGTTAAGTAAATCATCGGGGTTGTTAAGCTAATAACATGGTTGTTAAATGAATCTGGCTTCCCAATTGACTTTTCTTGTCAGAAGGTCGGAAAAGGTGATCACATGACTCTGGGACCTTTCAGTCGTCATAAATATGAGTCTATTAAAATTTGTTGCAAAAATCAAAACCAGAAGCACACACAGATGATTGATTCAGCTGGATTCATAAACTTCTTTATAAACATAGTAACAGATGAATTTACAATACCATTAGCAGAGTTCTTCTTCAAGCAGTTACAGACAGCAGAGAACAGTTAGTTTCATTTCAGCAGAGTTCAGACAAGCACAGAGAGTAGAGAGTGGGCAGAGTGCAGAGTGGACTGAGCCACTCCCAGCCTTAAGCTTAAGTTCCAGTTTCGATTCTCTGCACAGACTCAGAAGTGGTTAGCTCCCATTGGCTGACTTAGTTGCTATGCCTATTCATTGGCTGACCTTGTTACCATTGGCTCTCTCAGTTCATGAATATCTTAACAGAGTCACTGGGCATCTGAATTTTGGTCACACGACTACAGTCATAAGTGTGAAAAGCCACCATAAGTCACTTTTTTCAGTGCCATTGTAACTTCAAACGGTCACTAAACGAACAGTTGTAAGCACTGTTCCCTCTAAGCTGCGCTGCCGCGCACGTAACGAGAACGCCACGTGGAAGTTTCTAACTTCCGCGTGGCATTTTCTAATGGCAGAGGCTGTGCGGCTGCATGGCTGCGCACATGAAAAGAGAATGCCGCGCGGCATTTTCTAACTTCCGCGCAGCATTTTCTAATGGCAGAGGCTGTGCGGCTGCGCACATGAAAAGAGAATGCCACGCGGCAGTTTCTAACTGCCGCGCGCCGTTTTCTGATGTTACAGGGAACGTTGGTTGTAAGTCGAGGGTTACCTCTAGACTCTGAGACATATCGGATCTGGAGCCAGCAGAAGAAATTCTGAAAGGTGCAATACTTAATGTTCCCATTGAATATTATGTCATCAATTGTGACTAAGCAAACCGTGGGGATAGCATAGCGTGTGACCCAGCCTATGATTTAGGGATCATAATGCTGATTACAAGGGTTAGTGCAGTAATTAGTTAGAAATGCCTGGCCCGGTCTCCAGCTTTTGGAGTCTCTCTCTTCCAGGGGTTTGAAGCCCTCCAGGTTTCTTGATGAATGGCCTATGCAGCATTCAGCTTCCTCTCAATAAAGCCCCGAAGGCCGGCACCCTCTCTGTTTACATTAGAGTAGCCCATAAGGGAAGCCTTTTAAGAAAGGCTGCCTGCAGGCTCTCCTTGGCTAGGGCTACTTTAATCTGGTAATGAAGACATGAAATGAAAAGCTGCCCAGGTGGGTCGCTTGGTTTGGAACCCAGGATGCTCCTTTTCTGTTTGAAGGTTAATTTTGGGGCATGGTAGAGGAGGTGGAAAAAAACTACTTCTTCCTGCCTGGCTGCATAGCACTCTGCTAGGTCATCTCTCAGGCAGCAACGCCAAAGCACATCATACTTACAGGATGCCAGCTGGCTTGGAACAATTTTGTTTTGCTCTTCTGCTTCCCTTTTGGGTGAGAAGAGACACTAACACCACAAGCTGTTCGTTCCTCTTTCCACGCAGAACAGGGCAATGGGAATGGGATTGGTATAAAATCGAAGTCATGGCTTCCTGCTTTAAAACACACACACACACACACACACAGAGAGACACTTGCCTGCCTCTTCCTTGTTTTCTCCCAGCCTTGGTTCTTCCCCTGCTTTCACATTTCTGCATTTCTGTATTTTTTTTATTAAGAGTTTTGAGAAAAAGGTTAAAAAAAAAGAACTAATATAAGGTAAAGAAAGAAAAAAAATGCAAAAATAAACTGAAAAGCTGTTCAAATCTCACCGGCTCAAGGTTGACTCAGCCTTCCATCCTTCCGAGGTGGGTAAAATGAGGACCCAGATTGTTGGGGGCAATATGCTGAACTCTGTAAACCGCTTAGAGAGGGCTGTAAAGCACTATGAAGCGGTATATAAGTCTAAGTGCTATAAATAGTAAGTGCTATAAATAGAAGCAGCTTCCAATCTTTTTGCAGCAAATATAACTACAATGGGATCCTTGGCGCTGTCTCAGTTTGATTGCTTTTTGCAGACATTTCATTACCCAAAGTAGGTAACGGTATCATCATTATCGTCATGATTTTACACTGACGATGTTACCTAGTTTGGATAATGAAACGTCTGCAAAAAACTATCAAGCTCAGAGAGCACTAAGGATCTCACAGTTCAACCCTGAGCTACAGATATTCTCTTATAAATATAATTACAATTACAAAATTACCTCTTACTCTAAGCTTCCCCCCCCACCCAATCATCAAGGCTGTAAAACTTAAGTTCATTTTTTTCTGTTTCAGGGGAAAAGTCTATAAGGGGTTTCCGATGAGCCAATAAACTTAGATATTGTCTTTTCCCTAATCAAGGAAATTAGTTTGGACTTCTTGGCAAGCTTCATCATTTTCAGTATACTTCTGTATTTCTAAAGACTGGAACCTTGTTTCTGATGTAAAGCTAAGATACCACATATTTGTGGTCATCTTTCTTACTGTTGAAATTCCCTGAAGGGCAGGGGAGGGTTCTAACTTACCTCGCTGCCGGTTTGCTTCCTCCCGCGCCGTGTGGGCGCGCTGCATGGGCGCGCTGCATGGGTGCGCATGCGCAGTAGCAAAAAATCAATTTTTTTTAAAAAAAGCTGAAAACAAGATGGTGACACATGCGCAGTGCTGGAAACAAAGCTTCTGCGCATGTGCAGAAAAAAAAATCCGGGAAAAAATTCAAAAAAAATTCAAAAAAAATCCCAAAAAATATGGCGGCCTCCACGGACCAGCACCGGCCGAACCGGTTCCATTATGTCATTGTGACATCACCAGCGGGTTGCTATCTGTTTGGGTGAACCGAGAGGAACCTACCCTGCTGAAGGGGATTGGTTATCTTTTGGTAGCAGTCTCCTTTTTATAACTTCAGTTCTTTGATATGGTTAATCAGGCATGGGCAAATATTCTAGAATAGATTCTGTGAGAATCCAGCTCTATTGGCTATTACGGTGGAGGGATTTTGGAAATCCATCATATCTGGATAGCACCAGATTGAAAAAGGATAGTGTGCAACCTTTGTCATGTTTTAAAATAGGTCTCTAGTGTAAGGTGGACTAAGAGCCTGCGGCATTTAATAATCTCACAGAGGGTTGCTTTCTTTCTTGAATAACAAAATTTTAGAACCTAAGAATCCAAAAAGGTGACCCTTTAAATTAAACCTGGTATGTTTTCAGGAGCACTACCTGAATGTCTTTGGGCAGCCCAGTAAACCTATAATGTGGCAGATGAAACAGCTGTGTTTTCTTTTTATATAACTAGTACTTGTTAGGACTAGAGAATAATTTAATTCTCATTCCACAAAAAATAGCTGGAGGATTATTTTGCAGCGTTTATTTGCCTAGAGAGCTCTGACCATTCAATTTTCAGATTTAGGCTTGTTTTGTTTACATAGCTTCACTGATGGGATCTTCTTTTCATGCTTAGTTTTGTTGTTTCAACTTCTGAATCCTGTTCTCAGAAATGCACATATTTGGGTGGGTATGTTTTCCCTTTTATGTGACATAACTAGAGGAGGCAATGTGGCTTCAACTGAAAGAATGTCTGAAAAGGGGAAATCACAATTTTTCATTCTCAAATCTTTTAATCTGAGGTGCATTTATTTTTTAAAAAAATTACTGCTTTGCTTTCTTCCCATAGTTATGATATTCCAAGTATTGAGGATGAGCTGGCATTGGAGTAGCTAAGATGTAGAATAAAGAATCCGAGATATAGCAGTCAGACTAGATCAGTGTTTCTCAACCTTGGCAGTTTGAAGATGTGTGGACTTCAACTCCCAGAATTCCACAGCCAGCGTTGCTGGCTGTGGAATTCTGGGAGTTGAAGTCCACACATCTTCAAACTGCCAAGGTTGAGAAACACTGGACTAGATGAAAGGATGAAACTTGCTGATCCACTCTTCATCCCACTTCACTTTTCCGTTCACTCCTCCTCTTAGTTGTAAGCTTGACTTGGGGGGATGGGAAGTACTTCAAAGCTTTCTTTAGAAACTGGCGCTTTCAACACTTTCTTGAAACGGTTTCTCTGTTGCAATTATTCTCTCTTGTCACCCACGTTGATGCTCTAGGTATCATTCCCTCAATCATAAATGTGGTTTCCTGGGTTTTCCAGTTTTGGTGCTCTTCAAACCTATCCCATTATTGATGCCATCCCTACCACCACCTTTGCTTTATGTATCTTTGAACTCAGTCTAGATCTGGTATGTAAGCACGTAGGCTGCAACTGCAGGAAAAGGCTGACAATTTCCTGCTTTAATATCCTCGTTTTGTTTTGCTCTCTCCACGTCTTAAATCATTGCCCCTTCCCAGGTATTGTTAAAAAGTATGTTAGGGAACCCAGTTAAAATTAGAGGAAGAAATGTGGCTTTTCTCAAACCTGCTGGCTGCTTGTAGTTTGAAGAAATTTCATAAAGAAATGTTGATAAAGGAAAATTTATCCATTCAAGGAGACAATTCAAGGTGTTGGTTATGACCTTTAAAGCCCTATATGGCTCAGGACCAGACTATCTCCGAGACCGTCTGCTACCCTACACTTCCCAGAGACCAGTAAGATCTCACGGAGTTGAACTTCTCCAGGTCCCGTCAGCTAAACAGTGTCGGCTGGCAGGCCCGTGGGGAAGGGCCTTCTCTGTGGCTGCTCCGGCTCTCTGGAACCAATTGCCACCTGAGGTCCGTACCACCCCCACCTTGTTGGCCTTCCGAAAAGCCGTTAAGACCTGGCTTTTCCGGCAGGCCTGGAACTAATAACCCATAGAGAAGATGCGAGATTGTAAGGATTTTATAAGTATGATATATTTTAACGTGTTTTTAGATGTTTTAGATGTTTTTATTTTGATTTTTGTTGATTTCTGGTTGTGAACCGCCCAGAGTCCATGCGGAGTTGGGCGGCATATAAACTAAACCAAATAAATAAATAAATAAATAAATAAATAAATAAATAAATAAATAAATAAATAAATAAATAAATAAATAAATAATTAGAGGAAAATTGAATGCAGTGATGGGAATAGAACGGTTTTGCTCAGTAACTGGGATAGAGAAGATGATGATCCTACAGTATCCCAAATTGTGTTCCATTTGCCCTGGATGAAGTGGTCTGCATAGCCTCAAGAGTCACTGGGAAGAGGTGAGGATGACTCATGACCAGGATCTCGTAACCAGTTTTTCCTTCTCCTCCCACAGATCTGCACCCTTCTTTTTGGCAGTCTCTACATCCTGTGCTACTTCATCTTAACCTACTTCAAAAGGCACACAGACTTCACTACAGGTAACTGGGTAGGCAGGCAAATCAAGGTCATTTCTCTCCTACCTGAATGGGTGGATTTCAGTGCCAAGAATTCTCAGCAAAGGCCAGACCTACTGGGGAGCTGAAACTCATCCGTCCGAGAGGTGTCTAGGTTTGGGAAAGCTGTTCTAGGTATATGGTTTCAGAAGGCAGATTTATTTATTTGTTAGAGTCCCAATTTTGTTAGATGGATTTTCTTCAGGAGTGGAAAGTTTTTCTCGTTTTTCCCAGGAGCAACAAACTTATGATGTGGGCTGGGTTGAGAGAGAGGGACTGGCCCAAAATCACCCAGGGAGTTGAAGATAGACTGGAACCTGAACCACCCCTTCGTCCTTCCCAGTCCTGAACCACTATACTACACCACCACTGAAGTTGTGGAAGCCATGCAGGACATGGCGTTTTAGAGTTTAAGGGGAGAATGAAACCAGCAGTGTCCCTTGGTTTTAAAATTTCCAAAATATGTGTCCTGCTCAATTAAAGCAAGTCAGCTGAGTTCACATTGCACGAAATGCTCTTGTTTAATCCTGGGTTTGCTGAACAACCCACAACTTAAACTCACCAAGGTTGAGAAACTACAGTGGCTGAGTTCACATGCAGTATTATATTATGTCGAAATCGGGCAATTTGCTTGATGACTTAGCGCACTGTGGGAATCCAGCCTTCTGGTATGCATGTGTTCAAAGTGAACATCTCTGCTGCAACAACATTTGTATTGGCAAAGGTTTGACCTTTCCAGGCAAACCTCTCTCAATAGATGAACGCGGGAAAAATCATTGGCTGGATTATTACTTCTACAATTCCCAGAAGGAAAACCAGTCCCAGGTCAGCACTATCATAGCTGTAATTCTGATAGATCCAGGAGGGCATCAGATTGAGGAAGGTTGTACTGTCATAAAGTCTTGGATGCTTCTGTAACAGCCCAATTAATACATTAAGTTGTTCCCTTCTAGCAGAGAACAAGTTATTTGTTTGATCATTAACATCTCCGTCAGCCAGTGTGAAACTTGATCATCTTCCAAAACTTTTCTCAACTGCCTTGTATGAACCACAGAGCATCTATCTCAAACTTGCAACTAAGCCAGCTGATTTTAGCAGGATTAGCAAATGTCCCTTTGCAACCACTTGCAACTCCCAATTCTGGGAGTTGAAGTCCACAAGTCTTCAAGTGGCCAAGGTTGGAGACCCCTGCTATAAATTGTTCACAAAGCAATGGATGAGTGGACTCTGTGGGCTCCCTCCGGTTAGCTCCCTCAGGCCTCAGCTCTTGAATAACTTCTATGCAGAATGCCTGCAAATGAAGCTTCCAGAGACAATACACCCTCTCTGCCCCAAATGGAAAGATTTCTTCCCCAGAGTTCTCCTGCTTTGCAACAGCACTGAGGTCTCTGCACCCAGTCCCTGTAGAAGGGCTTTTTGTCTTTTAAATTAAAGTTTGTTTATGCTGCTGCTAGTTTAGTTGCCTTGACAGCAGTTGGCCTAGGGAATTTAGCTCTTTTTCCAGCTTAGCAATTTTCCAATTGCTGGGCTTGTAGTTTGATGATGACACATTGGGCATAAGGAATATGAGGAAACTGTGGGACCCCTGGCTACTTTTAAGATCAATTTGCAGAGACAATCTGGTTTTGCTCCTATACTGTAACAAAACATTTTTCCTAGAATGATAGATAACTAGAGCATAGGGATTCTCACGAAACCTTCCTTGTGCTGCTCTAACCCTACACAATTGGACATCAGATTCATAAGGAAATTTTTATGTGTGCAGTTCTAACCACCCAGTCTGTTATCCTATGGCTGGAGAGAGGCACCATTCACCACTGTTGTATACAGAACACAACTCCTGTATATTCTACTTTGTATTCTGAATTTCAAGGAAGCCACCTTCTCTGAGGAAGGTTGGATTTATCTGCAGATGGGGGAGAAGAAAAACTGTATCCATCTCTTTGTGATAGTGAAGAGAGAGTACCAGAAACTTCTCTAGAAGAGTTTTTCCCACACTGAATTGAACAGTAGATTCTGTCATCCCTGGGCAACCAGCCTGCTCAGATTGATTGGACGAGTTTTTGTCTTCAGCTGCATATTTTATAATTGATTATGCTGGACAAGAAGTAACTTCTACTAATCCTGGAGAATTCCTCTCCTAGCCAACTTTCTTCTGAAGTGGTGCAGTGGTTAAAAGCAGCACTGCAACCTACTCCAGCTGACTGCTAGTTCAGCAGTTCAGCTGTTCAAATCTCAGGGGCTCAAGGTTGACTCAGCCTTCCATCCTTCTGAGGTGGGTAAAATGAGGACCCAGATTGTTGGGGGCAATATGTTGAACTCTGTAAACCACTTAGCTGTAAAGCACTATGAAGCGGTATATAAGTCTAAGTGCTATTGCTATTCTGTGTTTCCACTGTATTTATCCTGTATATTACATTTTGCCCTTGCATAAAGTCATGGTTTTGCAGTGAGCTAGGGGGACACTTTGCACTAAAGTGTCCTGAGGTGGGTCTAAAGGTTGCCTTTGTTTCACTGGGCTTCAAGCGGGTCTAATATAAAATGTTCTGTCACCAACATGGAATACGGTAAAGACTAAATGCCATATTTACACTTCCTGTTAGAAATATCTCATGTACGTTGCAATTAAAAGTTTGTCACTGGATGACACAAATTCAGATCTCTACTCCCCCATGGTAGTTGGCGGCCATAGGAGAAGCTTAGAGTGCTGACAAGTCTACCTCACTAGACTGGCAAAATGAACTATAGATGTTATCTTGGGTTCTTTGGCAGAAAAGTAGCTTTGGGCACTTAGTTTAGTAACACTAATAATGACAATTTTTTTTTTCTATTCTTAGTTGATGAAGATGCTGCGGTCAATCGGATTGCGTAAGTTCCCTCTTTTCTCCTCTTAAGATATTCATAACTTCCCTTTCCCCTTCCTTCTTCCCATTTCTGTGTTTTCCTTTTTTATCATTTTAGGACTATTTTTTAAAAAAATTGAAATGTCCAATAAAAAATGCATCTAATGCAGGGGCGGGTTCCTAATTTTTTTTTTACTACTACTCTGTGGGCGTGGCTTATTTTGTGGGTGTGGCTTGCCAGCCATGTGACCAGGTGGGCGTGGGCCTCAGGAGCTTGGCAGCGGCCGGAGAAGCCGGAAGGCATTGCTCACCCGCAACGCAGCCCCCCCGCAGCGGGAGCAGCAAGACCGCGGCAGCAGTTCTTTTAGGAGGCTCTGTCCGGCCTGAATGCTTCTCCCCATTCGATGATTCTAGGCTCCTGCCGCCCATTCCCCCTCCCCTCAGCAGCTCGAGAAGCCTCAAACGTGCAAAAATGCCTAGGACCATCACCGCGCGTTCGTGGCTTCTCGGACTGCTGAAGGGAGGGGAATGGAGATAGCTCCTGCTGCCCGTTCTTTCAGCGTCTCACGTGTTCCCTCAGCCATCCTCCCCTGCTTGGACTCACTGTGGGGTAGGAAGGCAGCGCATACCCAGTGCCGGAAGCTCGGCTTCTAGGCATGCACAGTAGAAAATTTTTTTAAAAAATTAAAAAAGTTTTTTTTTTTAAAAAAAATGGCAGCGCCCAGGCACTGGCAACCGACCGCACCGGTACTGTGATGTCACCAGCAGGCCGCTACTGGTGCTATAGAGTGGACCGCACTGGTAGGAACCCACCACTGATCTAATGTGGATTTCCCTATCCCTCTCTTTGTGTAATTTGGGACACCATTCAAAGGTGTTTTCGGAATACGGCCCAGGTAAACGAATAGGAGGAGGAATTTTGTATTTCTCTTAGGTCTGGGCATTAATGGTAGAGAACGTATTATAAGCAGCCCTAGACAGCCATTCAGGCTTTCAAGAGTCCCTGTCCTCTTCAGACATTATTCTTCAGTCGTTTGATAGTAAGTTGGGCAGCACATACATTTAATAAATTAAAAAAAATAGAAAAGGCATTCTTTTGCATATGTTTATATAAAAATAAAGCATGCATGTTTATTCAGATTCACATGCATAAGGCATGCACGTGGCATGTTAAGCATACCGCATTATCTTACTTCCCCGTTAGAGGTTGCTTCTCATCCAGAAAGTTAGGTTTCAGCTGCCCACCAAGCCTGAAAGGACTGTCACTTGGGACAAATTAAAATTTGAAAGCCTTATTTATGACTTCAGGCTTCCCTTAACTGGAACTGCTCTGAATTTTGATAAGACTCAAGTGAAAGAACTGGTCCAATAGAAGTGTGTGTGAGAGAAGGGGGGGGGAAGGAAGAGGGGGAGACCCTCATCAAACAAACTTTTGCTTCCTGTGTGAGGTGAACACAGCTGCTTTTTCATTGTCATGCTCGAAAAAAGCGCTTAGATCTTGTCCCCCAGGCAATTTATGATCTCTCCATTCAATCAGTCCGTTTGTGACCGTCCCAGCTAATGGCGACAGAGTCGTCTTCCTCAGCTGCTGGCCAAGAGGCTGGTGCCGGCTCCACGGGGGAGGGGGTTTGCAAGCCCCCCCAGATCCCAGACAGGTGCCTCACTTCTTCATCGCCCCTCCAGGGCAGATCTCACCTGGCTCCAATTGGCTCCAGGTCTCCTAGCAGCTGAGATTTGGGGTTCCCCACGGAGGGCAGAAGAAACCTGTACTGCTGTGACATTGGCCATGCCCCTCTCTCCCTCCTTGTTTTCCTTGTCATGCTCAAGTGCCTCATCCTTCTCATCCTTTGAACATGGCGGACCAAGGAGAATAATGTCTTTCTATTTCGGGAAGAAAGTCGTAAATATGAGGTGTAGTCTGTGGAGCAAGCAGTGTCAGATGGATGTGGACAAACGTCTTATCCTTTTTTTTCGTGTGTCCTTTTGCTCAGGCTGTGGCTGTGCACCTTCACTCTGGCTGTGTCCCTGGGGGCAGTACTCCTGCTGCCCTTCTCCATCATCGGCAATGAAGTCTTGCTTTCCTTCCCTCAAAATTACTACATCCAGTGGTTGAACGGCTCCCTCATCCATGGTGAGCTCCCTGCAATGCTTCCTCTGTGGGCACGGAGGAGGGGGCGTCGGTCTCTATGGGGAGAAGGAAGGAATGCCACACCCCCTTCTGTGAACTTTCATAATGAGGAAAACTTGACTAGCAAGAGGGATTAGAACTCTCCGGCAAAACCAGGTCTTAGCAGATGGTAACACCCAGTTGACCTTGGTTGATCAGAAGGTCAGATCTAGTTGGTACCTGGATGGGAGACCGAGGATGGTAAACTGGATTGGGACATCAGAAAAGCATCTGGGGACATAAGGATGGGAAACCTCTTGTGTAATACTGCCAGTTGCAGTCCTGAGAAGGCAGTTTAAATTCAAGGGAATCTTTTCCCCTTTAAAACAAAAGAAAGATAGCAAAATTAGCACCAAAATTAGCTTTCCCTCGTCAGAGTTCTCTGTGTCTCCCAAATCCTAGTTTCTCTCCTTTGAAAATCCCACAATGGCCAATATTTGTGTTGTAGAACCAAGACCTTAGGATGAGTCCTCTCATTGTCTGGAATTGCTTCCCTCAGAAGGAAGCCACTTCAGAGCAGGGGCTGTTTAGGGAAAGAATATCGGTTTGAACTCTGTACCGGGGTGAAATTCAGCAAGTTCTGGAGAACCAGTAGCGGAAATTTTGAGTAGTTCGGAGAATTGGAAAATACCACCTCTGGCTGGCCCCAGAGTGGGGTGGGAATGGAGATTTTGCAGTATCCTTCCCCTGGAGCAGGGTGGGAATTAGTAATGAGTTCTAAAACCCTTTACTATTGGTTTGTGCTCACGCAGAAGCGTCCCGGGCGGGTGGGCAGAGCCTCCCGTCGCTGGCGCTACTGGTTCTTAGAACCAGTCCGAACCAATGTTCCCTCTAATTTGCGTGGCTGCGCACGTAATGAGAGAACGGCACGCGGCAGTTTCCAACTGCCGCACGCCGTTTTCTAATATCAGAGGCTGCGCGACTGCGCGCCCGCGCACATGACTAGAGAACGGCATGCAGCAGTTTCCAATTGCGCACCCTTTTCTAACATTAGAGGGACCATTGGTCTCAACCGAGAGCAACTCACCCCTGGTGGGAATGGAGATTTTGCAGTATCCTTCCCCTGTCACGCTCACCAAGTCACGCCCATAGAACCAGTAGGGGAAAATTTTGAATTTCACCCCTGCTCTGTACCAAGCGTGTGTGTAACCTTTCTGTAAAGGTGGCTGGGATTTTCAGCTTTGAGGGGGCTGTAGGATCCACCTTGGAGAGGAAATGGGTGTCTCCACCAGAGTTGGGCCCTGCCCTGTGGATTATCCCAGGAATGGCCCAAATCAAGGAGGCTAGCAGACTCCTGCTAGCCTCCTTGATTGGGCCATTCCTGGGATAATCCAGTCCCAACAGCAGGAGAGGGAGCAGGGATATGCCTTTTGAGGAGCTGGAGCAGAGGCATAAGAGAATTTATTTCCCTCTTTTCTGTTCCTAGGGCTCTGGAATCTTGTCTTCCTCTTCTCCAACCTCTCCCTCGTCTTCCTCATGCCCTTTGCCTACTTCTTCACAGAGTCAGAAGGCTTTGCTGGATCAAAGAAGGTACCAACTGCCTCTCTTTATTTATTTTATTTACACACACAAACACTTGAATTCCTAGACAAAATAAAATCTAAGTGGGGTTTGAAAAGTGCAAGGAATAAAAGAAAGAATAATAATAGAATAAAAGTAACTTCCAACTTTCTTCAATGCAGTTACAAATGCAAAAAAATAACCTTTTGCTCTAAAATTTAATAGTGTACAGTATTTCTATCATCACAACCAGTTCGAATCGTCAAATCCCCAAATTAAAATTCCACTGCTTTCAGTTTCAAACAAAAAGGACCAAAAGTGGTTTTTACCTAGAAATGAAACAGTGCCAGCTGCCTCTTGAAGACTTCTTATCTTATTCCCAGCTCCGGAGCGGAAATAACTCTCGCCCTTTTCTCCTCCTGTCCAGGGGATCATGGCTCGGGTATATGAGACCTTTGTAGTCCTGCTGTTGCTAACCCTGTTGGTGCTGGGAATGGTCTGGGTCGCCTCTGCTATTTTGGACCAGGACGGGGCGAGCAGGGAAAGTCTCTATGGTGAGTTATGGTAGGGGAGGCTTTTTGCCCCCTGCACGGATATACCTTCCACTGCAAGGGGAGATTTGAACCTCGGGTAGCAGGGGGCTGCGAGGAAGGCCCTTGAAGACTGATATCCTTGAATCCACATTGCCAGGACAGCACTGGTCTCCAAGTTGCCTAAACTTTAGTTAGCAAGCATAAATAATCTTGTTCTTATCCCTCATCATCTCATCAGTGGAGCTGAGTTGTGAAGGAATTGTTTGGTCCGTTTGTCCAATTTTTGTTTGGTTGGTCAGGTTAGTCTAGCACAGTGGTTCTCAACCTTCCTAATGCCGCGACCCTTTAATACAGTTCCTCATGTTGTGGTGACCCCCAACCATAAAATAATAAAATTATTAGGAAACTCAGGGGTGGGCTCTAACTTATATCGCTGCAGGTTTGCTTCCTCCTGCGCTGCGTGGCCGTGCCTCGTGGGCGTGCGTGCGCTTTGTGCACGCATGCATGCACAGTGCCGAATTTTTTAAAAAAATATTGCCAAAAAAAGAGCCGAAAACAAGATGGCGACCCATGCGCAGTGCCGGAAATTCAGCTTCTGCGCATGCTCAGAAGTTCCCATGGTACAGATTTTTTTTTTTGCAGTAGTCTATTTGCATGTGGGTGACCCACCTGGAGACGGATAGAAGAGCGGTGTCTCGGTTCCTAAGACCATTGGAAATATATGTTTTCTGATGGTCTTAGGCAACCCCTGTGAAAGGGTCATTCGACCCCCAAAGGGGTCGCGACCCACAGGTTGAGAACCACTGGTCTAGCAGTTAAGGTGCTGGCCTAGGAACCAGGATACGGTGAGTTTTAGTCCTGTCTTAAGCCCAACCCACCTCACGGCTGTTGTTGTGGGGAAAATAAGAAGGAATATGAGGTATGTTTGCTGCCTTGGGTTATTTATAAACAATAACGAAGGCAGGATACAAGTCAAATGAAACAAACAGATAAATTAATTGGGTGCTTCCAACCCAAGGTTCTCCATGTAGACAAAACTCTCCAGTGAATAAACAATAAGTTGCTAATAGCCCAGCTCCCCTTGGTCATGAAAACCAAGCAGGAAATGAAATGCACGACTGGATGGTTGGTCAACTGCAGAGTCAGAAGAACTAGTTCTGCCTAGCAGTGATGTTTGAGATGAGAACAACTCTTCGTATGATTTGCGGTGCATTGGAAATAATTTCTGGATTGACAGAAAAGGACCTTTTTCTTTCTTTGCTCAATTCAGAAATGCTTGAGAGCAAGAACCAGTGTAGTGTAGTGGTTAAGGACTTTTGGTAGAACTAGAGGGAGCCAAGATTCTAGTTCCCCCTCAGCCACAAAAGCTCAGTGGGTGACTTACTTTGGGCCTGTCATTCTTTCTCAGCCCAATCTACCTCACAGGATTATTGTGGGGAAAAATAGGAGGAGGGAATGCCCAGAGCCTGGTGGTGCAGTGGTTAGAATGCAGTATCGCAGGCTAACTCACTGTTCACTCCAGCAGTTCAATCCTGATTGGCTCAAGGTTGACTCAGCCTTCCATCCTTCCGAGGTCGGTAAAATGAGGACCCAGATTATTGTGGTAATATGCTGACTCTGTAAACCGCTTAGAGAGAGCTGGAAAGCACTGTGAAGCTGTATATAAGTCTATTGCTATTGCTATTGCTATATGCTACCTTCAGCTCCTGAGTAAAATCTATAATATAGATCTTAGAAGTAATAACTTGGGGTAAATGTGATCAGATGGCCGTTGTTCAATAGTTTAATTCCTGCTTTCTGAGAGTCTCTATTTTGTATTTAGTAGGATCTTTAGCTCAGTCCTGGGCAATCTAGGAGCCTTCAGATATGGCTGAATTCAGTTCCCAGCTTCCCCTTATTCTTGGCTCTGATGATTGGGGACTGCTGGGTTTTGAAGTTCAGCAACATCCTTGATATTTCCTAGACCTGGAGGTCCATGTTTCTTTTCTCCTGGGCTGTAACCTGATTGTATTCTTTTTTTTCTCCCACAGATCTCTGGGAGTACTACCTTCCCTACCTCTACTCCTGCATCTCCTTGTTCGGTGTCCTCCTGCTCCTGTGTAAGTTTTCACTTCAGTCATGTCTGCTACTTCAGAGTTTGGGACAGAGAAGGAGTGTTTTTATCATCTGCTGCATAGTTCTTTGAATTGTCAATACTGGTAATTGACAATGTCTGTTGCAGATGTGGTCTGTTATAGAAGTATTACGGTTTCCTGGAGTGTTGGGTGTTCAGCTGGCCAGTTGAGACCCAGCACATCAACTTTTTCTAACCTCCTCTGTGTGCATATGGACCACAACTCCCAGAATTCCTAGCCAGCACAGTCATCGCCTGATAGGTCAGAACCCCAACATTCATCCATGTTAGCTCAGAATTCTGAGGGTTGCAGTTCTAAAGCATTTGGAAAGAGTTGGGGAATGTTGCTGTGTTGGCTCCCACCATCTAACCATTTGAAAGAAAAAGTGCCTCTTCGAATAATGCAATAGGAAAATGGTAGATAACAGGAATATGAAGATAATAACTTGAAGAGCCCGAACTCAATAATCTGTTGCACTGTAGAAAGAGGTGACTTGGCTTCATTTTTTATTTTTACCTACTGGATTCCTAGAATGGCATCTGTTTTCCCCAACTGCTCTGTGCCGGACTCTGAGGACAACTAATGGCATTCTGGCATGGTGAAACAGCAAGACTAGCAGAGAGATCTGCTTTCCTGGCAGAACCTATCAACTTTCCTAGATTGTGGAGAACAGTGCCACCTTCTGGCAAGAGATGATCATTAGGAAGTTATTTGCTGGGGCTAATTGCAATTGTTCTCTCTCTCTAATTCTTTACAGTGTGTACACCCTTCGGTCTATCACGGATGTTCACTGTCACAGGGACACTGTTGGTAAAGCCCAGGGTAAGTTAGCTTCAGCCTTTCTAGGGTCAGTTCCAAAAAAAGGGGGTAGGGAAATTATCATCATTTATGATACCAAATCAAGCAGTAGGGATGGTCTCCTTTCTAACTAATAATGATCAAACGGTTATTTGGGAAGAAAGTGAAACAAGCAGGGCCAGAGGTAAGAATAGATGAAAGGAGAGGTGGAAATATATCAGGACTGCAAGATCAACTTCCTTCCTTCCTCCCTCCCTCCCTCTTTCTCTCAAATCTAGTTCAATGGGTATTATGATTTGCATTACATAACTTGTTGCCCAAAACTGCTTTGACTGGTAGAATGAAATAAAGGCACCATTCTTACACCTGAAAATCCATTGCCAATTATTCCTCCTCTTCTTCCTCCTCCTCCTCCTCCTAAGCTGCTTTAAGCAACATACTATTGTTGCTGATGTTAAAACACTTGGCAGATAAAAATCCCTGCCATTATTGCCAATCCCACAGATCTATCAGTTAAACCAGCTCTTAACCACCTACTCTGCATCTTTACTTAGTTGATTGGGAAAGAGAAAAGGCATCCGCTGTAGAAATACATTTTTTCTGGAATGGTTAAAGCAAACAGCTTTATTCCCAGTAGGGTGTTGAGGGCATTTTTCCTGTCTTTTCAGCTCTTGGAGGATTTAGATGAGCAACTGAGCTGCACAGGATTTGAGGAAGCTGCCATTTCTCGCAAAATCAACTCTGGTAGGTGCCCATTTAAGGCTGGACAGAGCTGAGGCTCGGGAATTCTTGTGCTTGGATTTAGCAGACAGCTGAAATGACTATTCGTTCACCTATTTTCTATCCCATTGCAATCTGTATCGAACTCTCGATGGTCTACAGCACCACAGACCAACTAAATCATTAAAGCCTCTACAATAAATGCTAGTTCTATATAAAATCCATTCAGAAATGACAGCATACAGCAATCATCGTGACTGCATACACACACTGATCTACAAGCGATCTCCAGAGGAGTTCCATTTTTAACATGTTTTGAAAGGGCAATTACAAGTAATCCTCACTTAACGATAATTGGATGTGGCAACTTCTTGTTAAGCAATGCAGTCGTAAAGCACAGTATCACATGACCATGCCAACTTATGGCGGACGTTGCAGCAGTCCCAGTTGCTATTGTTAGATGACTCCAGTATGGCTGCAGCATTCTGTAGTTACATGAGTGCTATTTGCAACCTCCTGCTGGGTTCCCCATTGCTTGTCAGAGGCCACTGGAAGGTTGCAAGTGCTGATCACATGATTGAAGGATGCTGTGACTTGTAATTGCGAGGGGTTGCCATGCATCCAAATTATGATCATGTGACGCTGCAGTGATGAGGACCCATTGTAAATCCACCACATTCACCTCCAATGTAACTTCGAACACTCACTGAATGAGTAATCATTCAACAAGGATTGCCTATATATAGGGCTGTGTCCTGGTGCAACGAGAAGCAGGTTGCTGCATATGGGCATTGAGGCTGATCCAGGTTCTATCTCTTTACTCTCTTCTTCTTTTTTTGCTTTTGTTCAGGGAAAACATCATGCTGGCTCAACTTTGATATGGAAATGTTGAGACAACAATACCTAGCCATTCATGCACACAGGATAACACTGGGTAAGAATAAAATGCAATGTGGAAAGGAGCTGGCTGCTCCTGCTCTTTTGTCCATGGAGGTAACTCTGTTGCCCCTCCGTTGATTCCACATAACCAACATTTCTAAAAACTCTGATTTGCTTTATCAAAACAGTCCTATTTCCAATCCCTTGTGTTCTGTCTGTTATTGCACCAAGCACTGCTTTTATTTTATTTTTTAACATTATGGATAGATCGCACATTTATGCAATGCTAGCCTGGGAGTACTCGGATTATTTCCCCTCCTGCCATACAAATGGCATACTAAGATTTTCCCAGATGCATTCACATTCTCTAGTATGTATGCCTTCCATCCTTTTTCAGAAACTTGCCAGGACTTGGGTTTAAGAATTGATGATGGCACAGCAGGGAAGCCTTCGCCCTTGATTGCTATCCTAAATCTGCTTATGCTTCATTTAGAGCTAGAGCAGGAAATGGATGCCTTCCAGATACTTAGGCTATAACCTTGGTAATCTGTTGGGATCTGTATTAAAATTATGGAGGGGAGCAGATTACTTACCTTCATCTTCTAAACTTGAGATGGGGTCATAGGAGACAAGATGACTCCAACCTAAGAACTAACATCACAAAAATGCCGCTTTGGAGAAATACTTGAGAAAACACAAGATTGAATATGCAGTGTCTGGGAGGCCTATAATTTTGAACAGCATTTTTGCTTTTGATCATGAATTCAGGAGTCCCCAAACTTGGCAACTTTAAGACTTGTGGACTTCAATTTTCATAATTCTCCAGCCAACTATGCTGGCTGGAGAATTCTGGGAGTTGAAGTCCACAAGTCTTAAAGTTGCCAAGTTTGAAGACCCCTGATCATGATGGTTGCTTCTTCTTCTTTCTGGCTTCTCTCCTCAGGAGCCACATATTTTTTTTAAAAAAATGAGATGGGGATGAGTAAAACACACATTAGTATTAGCTCCTTTTCTTTATTAGGTTTGATTTTATTGGAGGCAAACATCTAATTGGAGGCCGACAGACCTTGCTCTATTGCAGTGAGGTTGTTCTCCTCCTTAGGAGGGAAGAGAGCTTAAATGGGGTTATCTTGGAAGTGAGAATTGCCTCAAGAGGCCATGGAAAATTGTCATCTTTCATCCAATATAACTTCTGTGTGTTGTAAGTGTGCATTCCCCCCCCCCTTCCTTTTTTGGCAGAAACCCGCCGCAAAGCTTCCGCTTGGCAAAGGAACCTGGGCTATCCATTGGCTATGCTGTCTCTGCTGTCATTGACGGTAAATTCTGGGGCTGAAATTAATTGTAAATTTCTATTTTGGTCTATAGCAGTCTTTAAGCTGTTTTATCAACAGCATGCGGCCATCCAGATAACACTGGACAGTAATTCCTATTGTTCATTACTATGGCCGTGTTAGAACACAAGTGTTTGCAAGGTGATCTCTTCCCTGTCCCTCATAGAGATCGGCCTCTCCAACTTTTCTGTATTCCAATTTTTGGGAATTTCACTTCCCCATCTCCAGCCTTTAGACTTGCCATGTCAACCTCCTGAAGTCAGGAAAATGGTCTGAAAATGATTCCTAGAAGTTTTTTTAATATATATATATATATACTGTATATTAAAGTAAAGTAAAGTATCAAAAAGAGATACATGTATATGTTTATGTTTTTAAGTTAGCCTAATACAGTTGTTTCTCAACCTCAGCAACTTTTAAGATGTGTAGACTTCAGCTCCCAGAATGCCTTCTGACTGAGGAATTCTGGGAGTTGAAATCCACAGGTCTTAAATTGAGGTTAAGTACCGCAATTGCGGTAATAGAACAAGTTATGCAATATTATGGGTAATTCCGCCCTGAATGGAGTAGCCACTAGGGGGCAGCAAAGATTGCTCCAGAGAAAGTTATTGAAGACTTTAGAATAGTTGTCTTTACCTATCCCAGGGGTGGGCAAACTATGGCTCTTTGAGGACCTGTGGACTTCAACTCCCAGAATACCTGAGCCAGCCATGCATGCATGGCTGGCTCAGGAATGCTGGGAGTTGAAGTCCACAGGTCCTCAAAGAGCCATAGTTTGCCTACCCCTGACCTATCCTATTAAGTCAATCACACCAGATTTTGGACTTCATTTGGGTGTAGTGCAAGAGTCTCTAAATTTTTTGCCATCAGACCTCACCTCCCTTTAATGAAAACATAATTGCACACCCGAATAAACACAATGACAGCAATATAATGAAACTTTGGGAAAAGTGGATTTATTCTAACAATGTAAACTAAAAGGTTCTTCACACCTTTCCTGGACTCTGCATGCCCCTCCCCAAGCAAGGGACACCACAGTGTTTGGGAAACTCAGGTTTAGTATAATGTGTGACTTTGTTGTCACTGTGATCTCTAAGCCATGGTTTATAGATTAAATTCAGCCGGTTATAGGACTTTCTACTACAAAGCCTGGTTATCGAATCATATCTTGGGCAGTAAATAAACATGAATAGAATTCACTGAGGCATAAAGACAAATAATTGGTTATATTATGCTGAGTCTGTAAGCAGCTGATGATGTATGTGTCCCTAAAAGAGATTCTTCTTCCGTGAACTTTCAGTGTTTATATCTGTTCTGACCTAGGCTTCACAAAATCCCAAAACAGACTCCTTGTCCTGACAAAACCCCTTTTTATTTGGCTAATGTGAATTCCTAGCATTCACAGTCAGCAAAGTCCTGGCAAACAGTCTTTCAAGGGTGAATTGCAACCACAGACCTTATTAGTCCTTGGATAGTTGCCAGGCCGATATCTTCCAGGCGTGACGCTGTACAAGGAAATACTTGGCAAGGAGTCTCTGTGAGGCACAACTCAGATAATCAAAACTTTTGATAGCGACCTAATTGTCTCCTGCAAACACCACTCCCCTTTCGCTCTTATTTATTTCCTATGGGAGGGGCCATTCAGCGTCCCCATGTGCTTTTACTCCCGAGTCAACCCCTGTTCCTTAATTGTTCCCTTCTCCTGATAGCTCTGTGCATGTGCACATCGGGAACAGGCTCCAGCTGTTCTTCAGCCCCAATTATCTCCGACTCTGAAGGTAGCTGATAACTGTTGGACGGCCCTGGCCCCATCTCTGCCTCCAGCGCAGAGCACTCATCAGAGCCTTCCCCAGACTCCAGGACTGGCCCATGTTCCTCCCCAATCTCCTCACTGTCCGAGTCTGCTGCTAGCTCCACTGGCCACTGGCGGGCTACAACAATATCTAGGATCAATGTTTTGGCTTGGGAACCAGATTTCAAAGGTGCCTGAAAAGTCCCTGCTATTATTTTCAAATGTTGCTTGTAGCTCTTTAAGGTGCAAGCTCAGGATGCAGCATGGAAACCTCTCTTCTCTTACCTTTCACCTAATACTCCGGTTTACATGGTGTTTTCTAGGGTATCTCTGTTCTGGTTGTCTGCTTCCATGTTCTGGAGCTGCTGTTGGATGATGCTGCAATGCCTCGAGGAATCCAGGTGAGGGCAGGAAAAGCACCTGATCCCTCCTGGGTGCTTTTCTACTTTTCTTGTGCCTGGTTTTCATTTGCAGCTTGATGAATGACTCTGTCAGATGTCCTTATTGATCATTCAGATGGTACACAATTGCTTTTAAGTTGGGGCAGAATTCCTATTTCAGGAATCCAGCCTCTATCCTCCTTTCCCTAGGGCAGTGTTTCCCAACCTTGGCAAGTTGAAGATGTCTGGACTTCAACTCCCAGAATTCCCCAGCCGCTGGCTGGGGAATTCTGGGAGTTGAAGTCCAGACATCTTCAACTTGCCAAGGTTGGGAAACACTGCCCTAGGGAGAGCTGGTATCCTATAAGCCACCAATGGGCAATTAATTTTCCCAAGGAGCCACATGAGATACTGGGACTCGTGGAAATCCAAAGCAATAGGCTGTGAAGGTACATAGGTATGCACATATGTAAATTGGAAAAAAAAATAGCAGTTGTCTTCAAAATAAAAGTAATCCATGCAAGCTGGACAGCAGGGACAGCCAAAGGGCCAGATATGGCCCAGGGACCATAAAATGCTCTAGTCTGCTATAAGCGTCTGCCCCAGGAATGTAGTTTGCCCCAGAGAACAAACTCTGGGCTCCAGAAAGTTATATAATACTATTATGCATAGTGCATGGAGTAAGCAGGTTACCTTGAGAGTGAAACTCAGCTGCCTATGCCTTTTACTTCCTTTCCTTTTTGCATCTTCTGATTTTGTTTTAGAGCTCCGCAATCATCCGCAATATAGAGAGTCTCTATAGAGAACTCCATGGAGAGATGGCCATTGCCTTCCCTTTGTCCAGTTGATAGAAGCCTCTCCTTCCCATGGGAGAGGCTACTGGGAGGCAAGCCATATAGTCTGTTTCTTATGATGATGGGAAAATGCAAACAGCTAAGCAGGGACTTAAGCTCGTCAACCAACTTTAAAACCCAACTTTTATGACAGTAAGGAATAGCAGGACATTTATAGAAAGGGATTCCCCCCCAGCAAGAATTTGGTTTGGGTTGCAGCACATGGGCTTTTGATACGCAGAAAAGCATAGATTTTGTAATGTTTCCCTCCCGAAGTAACCTAATTCCTTTTCTCATTCTGCAGGATGCACCACTTGGAAAAGTTTCTTTCTCTGTCTTTGGCTCTTTTGGGGCAGCCATGCAGGTCATTCTGATATTGTATCCTTACTGGAATCTCCTCCGTTGCTCTTGGTGCAGTTAATGCCGTTCATGTTTAGCAAGAAAACACTCATTTTTTTTCCCATTGGTCTGTTTCACATTTATTTTCACTTTGTTGGATCCCCTCGTAATTAATAATCTGCTCTGGTTTTCTTTCATCCTGTCTCTGTTAATGGAAGCATCATGTAACAAATATACTGAGAGACTTCTCTTACATAAGTTGGTCTGCTGCCCAGGGGTGGGTTCTGGTTTTCTTCGCTGCCAGTTCGCTCAGTGATGCGCCACGCTCATGCGCAGAAGCAAAAAAACCAGCTTCTGCGCATGCACAGAAACAAAAAACAAGATGGCGCCGCCAAGAGAGCCAGTTCGGGGGTGTGGCAGGCCTGGGTCGCTGCCGGTTCTAGCGACCCAGGCCGCCAAGTTACTACCAGTTCTATAGAACCGGGAGGAACCCACCTCTGCTGCTGCCTTTCTGAAGCCATCCAAGGGGGTATTTCCCTGAACCCAGCGCTGTCATTTGCAAAGAAATCTTTCCTTTTTTACTCTCCTGAATTTTCCATCTTTTCAGCTTCCATTTTACTATAACGTTGCATAATCTCTGTATAATATGGGTAGTTGTGTTCTCTCTTTTCTCAAAGATCCGTAACATAAAATTTAATTGATTTACATCAGCTGAAGATCTTTTGTTCTTCCTTAACGTTTCTCAGTTATTTAATGATCTCCTCTGTTGTGGGATTCTATAGCTCCCCATTTTTCATTAAACTGCTGCCTGAGCAACACAACACAGCCATGACTAAGGTAGGTCTTTGTCCTATAACATTTTATTATGACATACTTTCACTGGTGAAACCTCCAAACCATTAGTTGAAACGTTGCTCATGGAATGCTAGAAATACAGCAAAAAGGAACAATCCTTTTAGCAGTTATGATATTTGAATAGATCAGGGGTCTTCAACCTTGGCAACTTTAAGATCTGTGGACTTCAACTCCCAGAATTCCCCAGCCAGCCATGCTGATGTTGAAGTCCACAGGTCTTTTATTTTTTAATTAGTTAATAATATAAAATACAAAAATACAAAAGAAAATAGTAGGTAAAATAGGGGAGGGAAAAGGGAAAGGAAAAGTGTAAGGAAAAGAAAGAAAAGGGAAGTCCACAAGTCTTAAAATTGCCAAGGTTGGACATCCCTGGAATAGAATGTTCCAGGAATGCTGGTTTGCAGAATTGTAATAGCTAGCGAGCTTTGAATTTTGAAGCAAGATGGTGGGACAATCTCTGGTAGAGAATGGCATGCAAAGAGACCTAGTTGAGAAATGGGATGAGTGAATTTTAGCAGAGACAGGCAAGGGCTTTTAGTTTGAGAGAGGAACCCTTGTGTTTATTGCCTTATAATGCTGTCTGTTCAAAAGCCAGTTATGCATCTGCATTGTTTGAAGGATGCGGTTTCCTTACTTTCCATGGGTCTGTTAGCTGTGGTTTACAGATACTGACATTCACTGAAATAGAGGGTATCAGCCCCCTTCCCCCATCTTCATAATTCTAAGGGTGAGAAGAGAAACTGGAGACTAACAGTTGAGTCTCTCTCCTACAATCTTCCCCAATTCTCAAAAATCCCAATTTGGGAATATTGTCACAGGGTAACAGATATGAGTGATTTGCCTTCCAGAGATTTTTCTGCTCCCCCTCTGACTTTTTAAATCTCCAAAGAATTCCAAAATCAAGTCTGAAAAACAGCCATTGGGAGGAAATTCTCCACTGAATCTGGCAGCACAATCTCATGGGGAACTGGCTGTGGTTTGCCCCAATTCTGGATTAAGGAAGAAATCCCCATGCATCACATGTAGCTATTGACAAACCAGATGTTGCTAGTGTTCAGCAGTCAAATGCGACTGATGGAGAGACTGCCTGCCTTTTGGAGCAGAAGTACCATAGAGAGATGCTCTTTGCCAAAGACTTGGGCTCTGGATCTCCTCATGGAAGGTGAAAGATGTGTAAGATACTGAAGACCCTCAAATTGAGGAGAGATCAGTTGCAGTCTCTTCTGTTCCTTGGAGGGAACAAACTGAATCTGGCAAGGAACAATTAGAGCTGGTTTGGTCTAGTGCCGTGATGGTGAACCTATGGCACACGTTCCAGAGGTGGCACGTAGAGCCCTCTCTGTGGACAAGTGTGCCATCGCCAGCTGTTCTTCTGGTTTCCGGTGTGCGCATGCGCGACGGCCAGCTGATCTTTGTGTGTGCCAGAGCCCCAGAAACCCGAAGACCACCTTCTTCACCACCTTTATGCGCCAGCCACCTGGTCTTCGGGTTTCTGGTGCTCCAGCGCGTGCGAGGATCATCTGGCCGGCGTGCATGCGCGCGCCAGAAACCAGAACACCAGGTGGCCGGCGCACACACATGCACTGGCCAGCTGGTCTTTAGGTTTCCTGGGCTCCGGCGCACACGCGCATTCCGGTTTGGGCACTCAGTGCCGAAAAGGTTTGCCATCACTGGTCTAGTGGTTAATGCACCAGACTAGAAAATGGAAGACGGTGAGTTCTAGTTCCACCTTAGACATGAAAACTGGGCCTGTCGCTCCTCTTTCTCAGTCAGAGTCATCTCACAGAATTACTGTAATTGGGAAAAGAGGAGGAGGAAGGAGTATTAGGTACGTTTGCTAACTTGAGTTACTTGTTAAAAAATAAATAAAAGTGACTAAGTAAATAAATTACATATTCTTGTGTATGATTGAATGTGTGAGATGAAGGCAGCTAGTGGCAAGAATGCACATCATTGTTTTCAATTGTATTTCCTGGCAGATCATTGGGAACTGCGTCTCCCTCTTGGTGTTGAGTTCTGCACTCCCTGTGTTGTCTCGCACGTTGGGTGAGTCTTGTTCTTTCTTATCCATACAGTTATCTGTAGCTTCCTCGATCTACATATCAGATTGATCAGTCAAATAAATGTGTGGCCTCATTGTAAAAACAGGAGCTATAGTAATGACGAAAAGACTTGCACAGATAAAACCTAAATACTATGGTAAATTTAAAAAAGGTTAATATAATTATCCTGTTTCTGCCAGTAGATCTTCCGAAAAGGTAAAAGAAATGGTAGAGCATTAAAATTTTATTCCCTTGGAAAGCTTTTTTAAATTTTGGGCGCCAAATCTCTATATATAAAAGCAAAATTCCACTCACGCATCATCACAAAATCTCCAGAGCCACAAAGCCTACAGACTTGAAATTCGCCACGTATGTTACTGTTGCCTTCTAGGTGCTCACTAAGAAAGGATTTTTCAAAATGACCATCAGAGCATTAGTATTTCCTATATTATTATTAACACACTCTGATGCTAAGGAGTTCTACTCCCCCTCCCCACCTGAAAAGAAATCTGATCCAAATGCAAAACACAAGCAGAGGAGAGGAGTTTCAGTTTCAGTTTTACTTTCACAGCAGCAAGCAAGGGATATTATAGGGGAGGTTTCTGTGGGGCAAGCCTGAGGGAGAGATAGGATAGGGGAGGCTTCTGTAGGGCAAGGCTGAGGGAGAGAAGGGGATAGGATAGGGGAGGATTCAGTGGGGAAAGCCTGAGGGAGAGAAGGGGATAGGATAGGGGAGGCTTCTGTGGGACAAGGCTGAGGGAGCGAAGGGGATAGGTTAGGGGAGGCTTCTGTGGGGCAAGGCTGAGGAAGAGAAGGAGAGAGGAGAGGCCGATCGTAACTACTCATTAATTTCCAAGCTGTAAGTATCGATTTATCAAGCCCGATTACATAGTTTCATAGCAGAGCACGGGTATTCAGTTAGTGGGATATATAGATACATATACATATACATATGCATGCACACACACACACACACACACACACACACACACACACACACACTTATACACACACACTTATACACACACACACACATTTTAATGAAAGCACAACTTGTTAAGGTGCTCAATTCTGCCCCAGATTTGAAATGTCATGGTAGTTGATCTGATCCTCCTACAAGAGCCAAGATTAGGATTGGAAGACAGGTATATTTCTGGTCCATGATTGTCAGCCTCTTTCCCTCTCCTCTTTGTTTCAGGGATTACAAGATTTGACTTGCTTGGAGACTTTGGGAGGTTTAACTGGCTGGGAAACTTCTACATTGTTTTCCTCTATAATATGCTCTTTGCTGGACTCACAACTCTTTGCTTGGTGAAGAAGTTCACCTGGGCAGTGCAGGCAGAACTCATCAGGGCAGTTGGTAAGTATGTCTGGGTCTTTTTCTGAGAATGAGGAGGGGAAGACAACAGGGGGCCTGATCAACCTGGAAAGGAATATCTCTTGCGTAGCCTAGGGCTGGAAGGCTCTTCTTTTTGGACAGCCAGTAGCTTGTTCACATATCACATTGAATTATAATATCCTTTTTTAAAAACTTAGTGTCTTATGTGAACCCAGTCAATTGTTGTTTATTCAGAAAGCTAGAGCTAAGCCAGTTGGCCTTGGTATATGTGTATACATCTCTGCGTGTCAAGCTTTTGAGTTCGGGAAAGGCTTGGAACTTCTGTTAAGTTGGCCTGCTTTCCATTAAGAAGACCTTAATGGAATACCTACCCTGCCTTGATTGCATGATGGCTTTTTTTTTTTTTGCGTGCTAAACCTGTTGGCCACTCTTAAATCACTTTTCGCAAATAGCTTGCAACAAATAAGAAAATTGTTGTGTCGCATTGGCTTTCTTGTTGCCTAAATAGCAAAGGATGAGACTGCAGGGTTGATTTGTTCCACTACTTTTCTTTTCTCTTCTTTAGGTCTCCACAAGCTGCCTCTGCCTGTGACCCGATCTTACCAACCGAGCAAGCTCAGCTAAAATTAGAGTTGTGCCTGGATTGAGCCTGGCATTGACTATGGATATACCTTTCTGACTTTGTGCTCATGTTCTGAGCCAATCAGTGAAGGGGCAGGAGGTCAGGGACTTCCTTCTTCTGATCCTTGTTTTGACTGACATCCTGACAGGACCGTGAAATGAAGAAGCCGCGTCCTTCCGTCGCATGGCCTCTTGTTCCTGCCTCCCAGAAGCCTGAGGAGCCACAGGCTTCAATACAAAAAGGGCCTTTGAGACTTCTATTAAGGTGCTTTTCTGGCAAGAGCAAGAAAATGTGCAGTTCGGTATAAAAAAAAAACCACAATCAAAGGCAGCAGAAGTAAGTTATGAAGAGGACAAAAGACTGAGGCCAATAAATAAAATGAGCTGCTGGACTAATTTTTAGGGGGCAAGATGAGGTTCAGCCTACTGGAGATAGAGCTTGTGTCCCTCATCATGTTAAGAGATACTGCCGTTCTCTATTATTGGGGGATTTCCCCTTCCCTTTCGTTTACATGTGTCTTAAAATTCATACCTACCCTGGCCTCCTTTCTCTCACAAAATCCTGTGGTCCAAAGAGGCCAAATTCTGAGTGGTTTTTTTAAACTCAGTTTTGTACCTCACTCAAGTGCAATATAAGTTGGCACTATTGGGCCATGTATTCCATTCAGCAGCCAACTTTGTGTGTGTGTGTCTGTGTGTGTGTGAAGAAGGATTGTTTGAGTTTTGAGCGCGTGTGTCATTCAGAATGACTACTGTAATGTGTTATGCTTTACTCTTTCATAGCAATAGGTTTCCACATAGGATCCAATCAGTTTTTCCTTGATGAATTTTTCCGGTTTAGCCCAGCCAGGAAGAAACCACTGCCATACCATTATGGGGCAGCCAATCTTCTGAGCCCAAAGCTAAAACATCAAGAATATTCATATTTCTTCTTATTAATGTCCGCTTTGGGGTAGTAAATTCCTCTCTGGGTAGACTTCATAAACACTTTGCCTAATTTTCCCACTCAGATTTTAGGAAGGGCATCCCAGAGGCATTGTCCAGTTCTCGTAACAGGACAATTAGTTCCCATTATCGGTAAATATTGGATGCTTTAGCCATATATGGATATTTATGCAACATGGTAGAGAAAACTATATTTTTCCTCCCACAACTTTTCATAATTGTTTGAGGTCTTTTTTTATTAATGTCGTTGGGGCCATGGAATGCCACCTCTGCTGCAGAAGTTTTCAGCTTTTTTTTGCGTGACTGGCATTCTAGCCTCATGTCTGTATCTACTGTGAATGCTTCCACTGGCAGTCTCTCAGTCCTTGAACGCTGGACCAGATGCCCCCTTATATTCAACTTTCATTGAAATAACACAAAGCTTAATTCTTCATTTTGTGGCAAAAAACTGTAAGCAAATGGGAAGACGGCCATCAGATGGGCCAGCATTGAACAGAAGGGTCATTTATCATCATGTGGGGCTCATGTCTGAGTTGCAAGCATGCTTTTTTTCCAGCATCAAAGCTCCTGTTGTAGATAGGTAGGGTTAGCAAGCCTCACAGCTGCCCTGTTGCAGCATATCCCTTTGTGCATAACTGAGAGGACTGAAGATTACATTGTGATGACAGTGAGCCACTTGTCTCCATAGATGTTAAAGCTGGATCTGAAAAAAGTTGAATGTTTCAAATTCTGCATTCTCCACAGATCCACCTTTAACCTTGCCCAAAGAGATACCTTCAGATATGGATGCATTGCATTTCCCAGAATTTTCAATCAACATATTCAAAAGCTCTGCAGGCCATGAATTCTAGGACTTGCAGTCACAATCAGCCAGAGGATCCCCAGTTGAATTAAAGGTGGCCTAAATTTGGATAGGAAAAAACTGCGTTAAACTATCTGTTGCAGGAAAATACTATAATGTTAAACTTCAGCTCAGACAGGACCAACTGTCTTGTTATGTAGTGAATGTCTGGTCTTATTATATGGGACACCTAGCTGTGTAAGCAATAAATTGTGGGTTTTTTTACAAAATTATTTCTGTAGATGTTTCCTTTATATTGTGGGAAATTGGAGAAAGATAATATTCTGCTACTTTAGTAGGTAATACCAAATAACGACTTGATATATTTGCTGAACTTTGTAAATGAAAAAACCTACTAGGGATAGAGGTCATATTTTTCTCTGGGCTATGATTTGTTGTTTCAACCATTATTAGCGAGGCTCATATAAACTATGGCTAGGTTTGTACATCACTGTTTCAGCCACTCCAAACTTTTACATGGTTTGATATAGATGTGAAACATTCTGTACTTGGTTGCTTTGCCAATCAAATTAAGTCAAAGCTGTTTTCATTTGAGCTACATGATGCAAATCAGGATTTTTTGTGTGTTGCAAAATGGGAATTTTAATATTTTGGGTGTGGAGGTAACATTTTGTTTTTGAAACAACTACACTCCTGCATCATGCTTGGCCATAATGGGGTGACAACGCTTTAGCTAATATGATTTGTCAACTGTGTTTCACAACCTAGTGTTAGGAGCCAGCTAACCGTGGAGATTTGTGCAATCAATTTGGTGCAATATATGAATTGAATCATGTCAAAAAAAGAAAATTGGGTTAATGAAAGGACCTGAAAGTCCAAGTCCAACCTGGTGGTCCTAAGTAGTTGAATTAAAATTACAGTTGTTATAATTCCAAACCTAGTCTTCCAGTACAGATCAATTTTTTCTCTAGGCCCCAAATAGCACATCCACAACCTATCAAATTTGAAGTTAGAAAGAAGGGAGGAGGTAAGACTAAGACTAAAAAAAATATCTGTTATGAGAATGCTAATTAGGTGGCCTTCTTGATAAGCTTTAGGAGAGTTGATAACGGCCTTTTGTGACTAAGATTTAAGCTCATATTTTGTATGCATGTATGTTTATATCTATATTCACAGGGTAGTCCTTATACCTTATAAGCTTATAACCATTCGTTTAGCAACCAGGGACATGTGATTGCTATTTGCAACCTTCCTTGCTGGCTCTAGTTATTTTTGAAACAACTACACTCCTGCATCATGCTTGGCCCATAAAGGAGTGATAACATTTTAGCTAATATGATCTGTCAACTCTGTTTCACAAGCAAAGTCAATGGGGGAGGCCAGATTTGCTTAACAACTGCTTGATTCTCTTAACTCTAGTTATTTGCTGACCTGTGGCAAAAAACTGGGTGGAACTCACTTAACAACCATCTTGCTTAGCAGTGGAAATTCTGCTCCCACTTGTCATAAGTTGAGGACTACCTATATTCAAGTATATGTGAGTCCTAGACTTCCAAAAAGCGCACCAAGTACAGGGGAAATTACTGCAGGCTTCGGCCTTGACACCAGGACCGCTTAATTCCATTCTGCTTCATCACCTTAGAAAGGGAAGGAAGCAATCATTATTTAGGCTCTTGTTATGAATGCCTTGCAGCAGCGGCCTAATTCAAGAAACTGATGGATTGGTGAGGTACCAAAGGTCCACCTTCCTCCAACTTTCTCTGCAGGGACATAATTGAGGGTGAGGCCTTGGCAATAAAAATCCTTCCTTCCTCTTCCTCCACCTTGAGTGTGGTAGCTGAGGAAAAATAAGTTCTGGAAATGATCCTGGTTTTTAGTTTTAGTGTGAGTCAACCTACCCATGTGAAGCAAAACCAAGGAAAGGAACATCCGAAAAGTGCTGCTGAAGAAGCAACTTTTAAAACAATCGTTTTGGCACCTGAGGGCCAATTTCAGTGATCATCCAAGAAAGCGGGAAAGAGATTTCTCCTCTTTGGTCATATCTCTAGGGCCAGGAAAGGCTAGTTGCTCTCTGCTCAGAAGGAAAAAAAAGGGCAGCTTCAGGCAAGGATATTCTGCCTTCTAGTTATTTATTTTCTCATATCCTGGAACGCAGGAAACAACGCTGAAAGGGCAGGAAACCCAAGCGGCTCTGTTTGATGCCTTTCAGCCTAGTGACCTACAGACCTATTTCCCCTGAAGATAACCAGGGCGGGGTGGAGAGACAATCTTCACGCAAAGGGCCAGAGGTGTGTTGACGTGCAGGGTAGAATGCCTGAACCGAAGCGGGGAGAGAGAAAAGGACTCCGAAAGTGAAATCTCACTCCGAAAACACAATTTCAATAGCCGCACGGCCCCCCTCCCCAGCTCCTTCCCCGTGCGAGGTAAGTCGCGGGATCCCCGGACTGCCCAGTAGGAGGCGCCAGGATGCAGGCTGGCACAGCGAAGAGGCGGCGGTCTGCTTCCGAGGTTGGGCAGGGAGGTGGCGGCTGAGTCCCCGCCGCGGGAATTGCGCGCTAGGTTGGTATCCTTAGGGTGCGCCTCCCTCCCTCCGGGAATCGGCCCCTGCCGCTTAAGGGAGAGGCGGCCCCGGGAAGGATGTGGCCGGCACAGCAACTCTTGGAGGCCGGACTTCAAGGCGGAGCCGGGCAGCAGGAGCAACGTTTCCCCCGCGCCCGTAACAAGAAAGGTGGCATTGCTCGCCTCCGCGTCTGGGGCTCCTGTCGCCCGGTAGCCAGCCATTGGGGAAGGACAGGAGGCTCCGCGATGGCTTTGGGCAGGGAGAGACGCCAGGGGGCAGGAAGAGCCGGGTTGGTCTCTGGAAAGCGCTGGGAGCTGGGGTGGCGGCTTTGAAAGGGCCACTGTGTCTTGGCACGGGGAGGGGCCAGAATCGCGTATGGGGGCCAGGCAGTGGCACTGCGGGAGGAGACGCAGGGCACAGAGAGACCTTCCTGCCAGCAGCGGGCTCCTGAAGGGATGGGAGTGCGGAGGAATCCCCTTGGCTTCCCAGCAGCCTGGTCAGGGTGATGCCCACCCCAGCTGACTGCGCTCCTGGAGACCAGCGGAGACTTGCGTGTCTGAGGAGAGGGCCAGTTAGGCTGGCATCTGACTGAGATGGCTTGGCGCAGGCTTACCCTGGTCAACCTGCTTGGGCTTTGCTTGACCAGCTGCCTCTTGTGCCCTGCTCAGGGCTGTGGCCCGGGCAGGGGGCCGGTGGGACGGAAGCAGTCCAGCCGCAGAAGCCTGGTCCCGCTGCAGTACAAGCAGTTTGTGCCCAACGTGGCGGAACAGACCCTGGGGGCCAGTGGCAAAGCCGAGGGCAAAATCAGCCGCCACTCGGAGCGCTTCAAGGTCCTGGTGCCCAACTACAACCCTGACATCATCTTTAAGGATGAAGAGAATACAGGTGCTGACCGGTTGATGACAGAGGTGGGTTCTCCTCGGGGGCAAGGGTGGTGCCCAGCTGCCCAAAGGCCCTGCAAGCATGGGGCGCCCGGTTCAGCCCTGGCACGTGTGAGGCAGCAACAAAGCAGACTGTGACTCTGAGCATAGGATGAGAGCCTCTCCTTTTAACTCTTGAGTAACCTGAGTGAGTGCACCCAACAGATTAGAGGATTTAACAGGTCTGCAGCCTTGGGCCCAAGTACTTCTCTTTATACACGTTAGCCCCTGGGCTTTCCCTCCGCCAGGTTGCTGGTCTTAAATGATAAAATGTTATCACTCTGGGTTTCTTTAGGCTTTGATCTGGGAACAGCCCCTTACAGAATGAGTCTAAACCTCCAGGTCTAGACAGCCATCTCAGTGAGCTATTGCTAATTTCAGGAGATTTCTTCAGTTCAGAGACATTGTTCTGAGATGTTGTGGATTTAATTTTCTGTTGGGGGGGGGAGATTGTCTTAGTCTTTATGGCTGGGGGCAGAACAGGATTGGCAAACAAGCGCCAGTAGCAAATTTCTAGGCTAATCCCAGGAGAAATGTGCCTACCAAATTTTATTATAATGCCTAGCTAACATTTCCCATATCAGAGAAAAAGAAAGCGCTGCAGGACTCCATCAGCCCCTTCATACTGCAAATAGCCAGTTTGTTCTTTCTGTTTTCTCAAGTCTTTAAGAAAGACCTTCTTTGAGACATTTTGATACCAAAGCAAGCTATGCCGCTACAACGACCAATCTTGTGTATGCACCTATAAAATGCTGGCATTGGCATTTCTTTTTAAAATGTCACCTGTGTTCTGCTGTGCAGTTACAACATCTACTTGGGCTTCAGAGTATCACAGAAACTCAAAGGTACTTCAGTATTTTGTTGGAAAATGGCCAAATACTTGCTTGGGTAGAAAAATGCTTGCCCTGAAGTGGACCAAACCATTGTCAATGGGATTTTAATTTGTTATTCAAATGCACATAAACTTTTCTGAGGAGTATTGCATTGTTGCAATTCTTAATTCTTTAGTTTAATTATTAGTGTGATTTGCAGTGGCATGCTATGTTGTCTTGAACATTTTAAATGGGAAAAAATGGGAAAACATTATATAAATCTAATTAATCTGTGTGAGGGAAACAATGTCGCTTTAGTGTTCTTTAGGGAGAACACTATTATTAATTCTGCAAAAAGAGGAGCAATCTTATGGAAGAGTTACATTTATTATCTTAACCAGCTTTCTTGGATCACAACCCACTTCAGGAAATATACGGAAAATAAAACTGTGCAAGGATATATACACACATTGTGTGTTGTGGGGGAGAGGGAGAAGAAGAAAAAAAAGAATTGCTTCAGAACTACCCAAATGCAATTAGCAGTTACATGTGAGCCAAACATTAAGTTAGTTAATGTACAGTACATCGAGTGATATGTTAGGCCAAAAGTAATTAAAGAAAGCTAAGGCTGGAACGTTTAGAAAAAGAAATAATTAGGAATACTTCCAGGACCTCAAAAGCACCAGAAAAAGGAGAAACACATTAACAAAGACTCTGTAAACCTCTTAGAGAGGGCTGCAAAGCACTGTGAAGCGGTATATAAGTCTAAGACTCTAAGTGCTATTGAAGTGCTATTGAAAGTCATTCCAAGCCTGAAATGAACGTTTCTGAAGATCTGAATGGAGATCACAATCATTGTATAGTATGATCAATTAACTCGTAATACAGGTTGAGGAAGGTGATTGGTTTTGCCAGCTTCCAAATCTAAGACAAAACACAGATTATAAGGAATTCAATTTTAGCCAAAGGTGGTGGTTCTCTACTGTAAAGGAAAGAATTACGGTAGTAATTTTAATCCTCCTAGTAGGTCATTTCTAAATATTTGTAAATATTTCTAGCAATGAGTGGAAGCTCCTCACAAGGAGATCCATCTTGGAACTAAAATGGAATTTCCTGACAGTGAGAGCAATTAATCTATGGGCAGTTTGCCTCCCAGAGTTGTAGGTGACCCATTGCTGGAAGTTCAGGATGGCGTAAGGATTCCTGCCTTGGGCAGGGTGTTGGGCATGAAGATCTCCAAGATATCTTCCAGCCCTATGATTCTATGATTTCTGGCTTAGAAATCCTCCACCTCTTCCTGGGTCCCCCGATAAAGCCCTCATCCGTTCTTGGGGAATAACCTGGGCCATGAGGCTGTTTACAAAATAGACTCTAACCTCAGTTTTCCCCTTTGCTAAAAATGCCATTTGGGGGGGGGTTCTTTTCTTGCTCTTTCTCTCTCTTTGGTCTCTGAATGCTCTTCCTGCTCCATCCTGTGAAATAGGAACATAAGTGACTTCAAAACCATCTCCGTTTCTTAATCTAAAAGATTCAGATGACCAGAAGGTCATCAGAAGCTATTATACAACTGTCATAATGACTTGCTTATTGATGAATGACTTATTCTTGGTTTCTTCACCCCATTTTTGCTGTTCATCTGATACATTGAACCGTACATGAAAACATGGGCAGGATTTGCACAGCCTGCCCTGCCAGGAGAAACACTGGTTAGCTACTTTGCAGTTCAGTAGTTGGAGCCCTACTGGGGGGGGGGAATCCTTCTCCCCCACTTCAAAGGCATTATTTGAAGTGCCTACAAGGCCAAAACCAATAGTGAAAAATAAGGGCTAATTCTCAGAACCAAAGGCAGATTATCCATTGATGGGTAGGAAGAATCCTGATGTTGGGGGTGCCATTGCGCACAGAAAGGAGAAGAATCTATTGGCAAATGAAGCTGGCTTCTCCCCAGCAGATCTAATGCCTGGAATCCTTTGATTATAATCCATCCTTTTATGTTGAGCTGGGAAGGATTCTGGTCAGTGTTTCCCGTTATCTGTAGTCAAGGCATTGCTGGAGGTCCACTTAAATAGAGATGCATGCATGCTATCACAGCAGTATTGGCTTTGTGTATTGTGGTAAAGCACATTTAATTTTTGTCCTCAGCTTACGACCGTTCGTTCAGCAACTGTTCAAAATTACGATGCTGAAAGAAGGGATTTACGACCAGTGCTCAAAGTTATGGCCATTGCAGCACCTCTGCGGCCATGCGATTGCGATCTGGGCTCTTGGCAACCCGCTCAGACTTAGGACAGGTTGCCAAGCCCTCCACGATCATGTGATTTGCAACCTTCAGAAAGTCAACAGTGAAGGTCGCAAGACGCCTTGTTTCTCTGTGCAGTGTGTCATCTCCCCACTCTGCCCTATGCTTCTCTCCAGCCTAGGGAAGGCAGGACAGCTAGAGAGGAAGACTAATTTTCTAGGGCACGGTGGGAGGGGAGCCGATGCGCCGGGCTGAAAGAAGGAAGCTGTGACCCACCACATTGGTTCTGTGCACGGAGGGGAACTGCCTGCTTTCTTTCGGTAGGCAGTTCCTTTGCTCCGTTCCTTTAACAACCTGTGCAATCGCTTAGTGGCCACATATGAGAGGCCTGGGGCAGCGGTCATTGAGTGTCTCCCTTGATGATTGCAACCATTTAACGATGGGCAGATTCCATTATGATCATAACTCAAGGACCACCTGGACTCTGTATATACAGTTTTAAAAAGGAGCCTGTCCCCAGGCTTAATATACAAAAGAGAAAAGTTATGGGAGGGAAGAGGAAAAATAGCAAGTTCAGATATATATTATAATGTTTAAAAAAAAAGAGTACTTCAATCATGGCCTGGAATATTTGATATATTTCTGGAAGGGGATGGTCCTTCTGGAGGCTGATGGAGGGCCCTGCTTCCCATTTCATCTGCATCATCTAGTGTGACAGAATGGCTGCTGTCTGATGAGGGTTGCGTAAACAGCCTCATGGCCCAGGTTGTTCCCCAAGAAAGGGTCAAGGCTTTATCAGGGGACCCAGGAAGAGGTGGAGGACTTCTAAGCCAGAAATCATAGAATCATAGGGCTAGAAGGGATCTCGGAGGTCTTCTCGTCCAATACCCGCCCAAGGCAGAAATCTTTATGCCATCTTGAACTTCCAGTAATGGAGCACCTACAATTCTGGGTGGCAAGCTGTCCACAGATTAATTACTCTCACTTGTTGGATTTCCTTGTGAGGAGCTTCCACTCATTACTAGAAATATTTAGAAATAACCTACTGCAGGTGGATTAACATTATTAATTCTAATAGATAGACAAATTGATTGAGGCTGGGATTTGGGTGGGTGGATGGGAAATTCCCATTTTGTCTTAGATACATTGATCTGTTATAGATGGAGCATTCTGTAGTGCCCTCATTTTTTCTTTCTGTTTTTTTTTTACTGAGACATAATATTCATCTCCTTCAATATTGTCTTGATTAGGACAGTGCCACCAGAATTGTCAAATAAAATTCATTTATTTGGTTTATATTCTGCCTCTCTACTCAGAGTAACTAATGCATCTAAATCAGGGCTGTCAAACTCCCGGCCCACGGGCCGGATGCGTCACGCGCTGGCCATGCCCACGCCCAGTTTAGCGAAGGGGGGGAGTGACGCCGCTGTGACGATGTGAGTTTGACACCCCTGATCTAAATTGTCAAATAGACCTTTTGTTCATAGCATGCAACAATGAACATATAGGATTTATTGTCAGACAACATAGTGATGGCCAGCAATTAAGATGTCTTCAAAAGAACTTAGATATGTGAAGGCTGTTCTGACAGTGGAAATTAGTTGCGGTATCTGATGTTGAAATGCCATTTGGCTTAGCATGGATGAATCCACCATTGTAATTTCAAAGTCAAACATGATGGGTGAACCACAATATTCCAGCTTGCTTATCAAATACGGCAAGTATGATGATCAAATTGCTTGAAAAGATGCTATGGTATATGCCCTTGAAATAAGAACAAATATTCAAAAGAACAATAGAAATAGATGGCAGGAGAACTGAAATGCATTTAAGAAATAATGGATAAATGGATCCAAAAGGGTGTGAAAAGAAAATATTGCATTCATCTGGGCAGCAAGAGAGAAAACACTACCAACTGCTAATATTTACAGATCTTTAATGTCATCTTTGTCACACCTTGTTTCATTTGGCAGGAACATTTTCTACATGGATGTAGCTTGTAAAATTAGGAAGGGGAGGTGAATTTTGTACTAAACTTTCCAGCTTTTTCCTGAACCGAGGAGTGTCACCAAAGATTAATGGGTAGCATGATACCAGCAGAGATAACCTACCAGACGGATGGCTTTGTACCTAAATCCTACAGATGTTCAATACAGTCCATCGCATTGTGTCTACAAAGGGTGGACTGAGTTTGGGCAAGAATAGCTTTATTCCTTTACTTGAAAAACCAGAAAATGTTCCTTCAGGCCTGTCTGAAGCCTTCGGATGGTAGAATACGTGGTGGTGAGGGAAAGAAGGACATGGAAGGTGGGAGAGAAGAGCCGTACTTCTCTGGGACAATGACATTTTGCCTTTGGTGGGTAGAAAGCGGAGTCCGTTCCAGTTTCCTGCTGCTGAGTCATAGCATGCCATCTGAAGGCAGGGTGGGCTGGCAGCAGCCATTCAACTCTGAATAGCTAAGGGGGTGTGCAGACAACAAAGAGAAGAATTACAGGAAGGTTTAATGGCTCCTCTGGGGCATTAGAGGCTGCTTTAAGGGGAGACAGGAAGCTGGGTGATGTGGGCTTAAACACCACAATTATAAATATTCCTTAGAATGACTTCAGGAATGCATTTTGTTCATGCGCAGGAGCTGACTAATAAAGAATAATAGTAATGACTAATAATAGAGCCGAGGTGGCGCAGCGGTTAGAGGCAGGTACTGCAGGCCACTTTAGCTGACACTGATCCGCAGGTCAGCGGTTCAAATCTCACCGGCTCAAGGTTGACTCAGCCTTCCATCCTTCCGAGGTAGGTAAAATGAGGACCCAGATTGTTGGGGGCAATATAAATATACATTGCTTACTGGTGTAAACCGCTTAGAGAGTGCTTGCACTGTGAGGCGGTATATAAATGTCACAAAATAAATAAATAAAATAAATAAACCTTGCTCCCCTTGCTGTTAAAGTTTTGCAGCTGAAGGGACGAGTGCTTTCTCTGTCTTAAATACACCGGAGAAGGAAGCAAATTGGTGCCAATAACTAGGTTGCCTAAAGATACTTCCGCTCACGCTAAGGAGGCTCTTTGCCCCACCTGACTCCTGCGTGGACATAACTATGTCCATAATTGGAGGGAGTTGAGTATACCTGGGGAGAATATTTAAATTGATTGGGAATTCACAACTGCAAAACGAAGCATTAATCTCTGTCATCACCTCCATTTGTGAAAAGGCCTCTGGACCTCAGAGAGACCGAGAGGCGCTCTTAGTAATGATGGGCAAGTGACTGCACCTCGTGCCTTGTTCAACTTCTCATACTGAAGAGGCGGGAGGCGAGTGAGTGGCTTCAGCTCTTTATTAGGTCATGGTGGGAAACAACTGCAAGACCCCCAGCTACAGCTGGGGTTTAAATAGGATAGCCCTGGCTTGGACCAGGGCCAGTCAGGAGCATCCTGTTGATGACAATAAGCTGGACCATATTGAGAATTTCCCAGCTAAGATGTAAATGTAGCGACATAACCTTAGTTCAGCTCAACACATTTACATATGTAGTCATCTAAATTCGCTGGATGTCTAGATGACCTGCGCAGCTCAGTTTGGGCGTCGGCTTTGGGCGGAGAGGATGTGTTTTCCCTCTCTGGCTCCCTCTGTGGAACCTGCTGGAATACTTCGGGTGCGGCCTGGATTCTGTATTGAATTGGAGCGCTGTAATTGCTGGGTGGCACTTCTGGAACTTCAGCTAAATACTCCGTCTCACTCGGGCTAGACGTAGCTGTAGGGAAAACGATATTATTGCCCTTCTCCCAGTCGGCGTTTAGCGGCGGCCTATAGCGGAGCTGGGTCTATGTGACGCCGCCATTTTCTCCCATCCTCCAAAACTATTACATATGATTTTGGCCCGGTTATTTCTTGGACCTCCCCAGGTAGTCATAGGGACCCCTCGGCGAAATTCTTTGCAAATACTGGATCTTTTATTTTGAACGACCTAACTTGCGCCGGAGTTTTTATTTCCTTCTGGTTTGAATAAGAGGGGTGTAATCTGTCTAGGGTGAACCGAAACTTTCGGCCCATCAGCAACTCGGCAGGACTCTTCCCTGTGGCTGTGCTGGGGGTTATGTGTTGCCAAGTGAGGAGTGTGTCTATTCGGGCCTGCCAGTCCCCTGGGCCAATGCGGGCCAATGACTCCTTTACTGATCTCACTGCTCGTTCTGCTTGGCCATTGGTGCTCGGCTGGAATGGCGAGATTAGTGTGTGTTTGATACCTAGGCTGGCTAGATAGCCCTCAAATTGTGTTGAGGTGAGTTGAGGCCCGTTGTCCGACACAATGGTGTCTGGAAGGCCGTGTGTGGCGAACAACTTCCTTAAAACCTTTATTACTGCCTCGGTTGTTGTTTTGGGCATGATTTCGACTTCAAGCCATTTGAGTATGCATCTACTGTTATCATGAATGTCTGCCCATGGAATGGCCCCGCGAAGTCTATGTGGATGTGTGACCAAGGGGCCCTGGGTTGTTCCCATTCGGAAACAGGGGCTCTTGGCGGTGATGCCCTGGATTCCTGGCATGGAGGACACCCAGCGACCCATTCCTCTATGTGCTTGTCCATTTTGGGCCACCATACATAGCTCCGTGCCAGTGCCTTCATTCTCACCACCCTTGGGGTACATCCCTACCCCAAAATAAGTTGGAGGCAGAAAGTAAGCACACTGATGATCAAGAAAGGATTTTGTGGAGATTTGTATCCCCACCCCCCACCCACCCCTGCCTCCAACTCTTTTTTTAAACAATCCCTAAAAACCTGGTTCTTCCCCTCAGGCCTGGGACTGGAGAGGCTGGTGGTGGATCCTTTATGGGATCTTTGTCTGGATGGTGCTGGGATCTTTTTGGTGTGTTCTGTAGAATCTTTGTATTATTCTATTTTTAATTGCCTTAGGCCGTATGCTATCCAGAAATAGGATGGAGCCAGGCCACCTAGAAACTACAGGTAGTCCTCAATTTACAACTATTCATTTAGTGACTGTTTAAAGTTGTAACGGCACTGAAAAAAGTGAGTTATGACCAGTTTTCACACTTAAGACAAATTGCTCCATCTGCATGGTCATGAGATCAACATTTGGGTGCTTGACAACTGCCACAAATGTATGACAGTTGCCCTGTCATGGGGTCATGTGATCATCATTTGTAACCTTCCCAGCCGGCTTCTGACAAAGTCAATGGGGAAAGCCAGATTCACTTAACTGCAGGATTCACTTAACAACCAGAGTGATTCACTTAACAACTCTGGCACAACTCACTTAACATCTGCCTTGCTAAAGCAATGGAAATTTTGGGCTCCATTGTCATCGTAAGTTGAGGATTACCTGTAATTAAATACCTAAACCACAACTACATGCAGTAGTTAATTTTGTGAAATTGTGGCAAGCGCATGAAAGTGTCCCTAGTATGTCCTCAAAATTCCAAATGTGCCCATGTCAAAATTTTGCCTGCTTTGGGGGAGGGCAAATAAGCTAGGAAAATAATTTCCAATATATTGAGGTTTGTGATAACAAATGATCTCAGTTGCCATAACTAAAATCCACTTGGCTCCATCTTCTCTTCCTCCCATTTCCTCTTCTTTTTATACCTTTCATCATATATATATATATATATATATATATATATATATATATATATATATATATATATATATATATATATATATATATATATATATATATATATATATATATATATATATATATATATATATATATATATATATATATATATATATATATATATATATATATATATATCCGCTCGCAACAGAATACCTTATGCCACCAGACTTGAAATATTGGGCTTAGACAACCTAGAATTACGTCGCCTTCGAACTGATCTAAATGTAGTTCATAAAATTATCTACCACAATGTCCTACCTGTCAATGACAACTTCAGCTTCAACCACAACAATACACGAGCACACAATAGTTACAAACTCAATGTAAAAACTGCAGATTCAACTGCAGAAAATACGATTTCAGCAACAGAGTGATCAATGCCTGGAATTCACTACCCGACTCTGTGGCTTCTTCCCCAAACCCCAAAAACTTTAACCTTAGACTGTCTACTGTCGACCTCACCCCATTCCTAAGAGGTCTGTAAGGGGCGTGCATAAGCGCACCATCGTGCCTACCGTCCCTGTCTTACTATCCTATTTGTCCTCATTTATCTGTACTTACTTTGCTTATGTTTATGTTTATACCTATACCTGCTATCTTGTACATGTTTGACAAATAAATAAATTAATAATGATGATGATAATGATGATGATGATGATGATAATAATAATATATTGCTGTCCTTTAATTGCCTTTACATTCCACCTGAGACCAAGAACCCCAATTACTCTCAAATTCATTCTATATCAGGACTAAAATGCTACATATGTCTGTGCAGAAGTAAATGCAATTGTATTCTATAAGGATGGTAAATTGTCTAAAATTGCATCTTATATTTTAAGAAAAACAAAAAGATGGGTCTTAACTATACGCCTTTATGTTGCTTCTCCCCCCCCCCTGTTTTAACTTTTTATTTCAGTTTGTAAAAATCCTATCCTCTTTTAGGAGAGGGGGTGAACCAAGTTCTCTTTTATCAGCTTGGCTCTTCTGATATGAGAATAACTTCAAGGTTTCTTTGAACTGCTACTTACATGTTTATACAAAGCAAAACAAGCTTCTCTTTCAGTCTAAAAATGTGCAGTGATATATTCCCGCACTCACATTGCCTTGTCAAGGCAAAAATTTATTAACTGGAGCTTTTTCAATCTTTCCTCTCCTATTCCACTCTATGCTCATTAAGGGACATTCAAGAAAAAAAAATGCAATTATCTTTGCCAAGAGATGAGGCAGAATCTTTTCAACAGGTTGGGTACAAATTAATCAGTGGAAAGGCTTACCTTCAGAAGTTGTGGGCGCTTGAACACTGGAGGTTTTTAAGAAGAGATTGGACAGTCATTTGTCTGAAATGGTATAGAGCAGTGATGGCGAACCTATGGCACGCGTGCCACAGGTGGCACGCGGAGCCATATCTACCGGCACGCGAGCCGTTGCCCTAGCTTAGCTCCAACACGCATGTGCACGCCGGCCAGCTGATTTTTGGCTCACGCGGAAGCTCTGGGAGGGCGTTTTCAGCTTCTGGAGAGCCTCCAGGGGGGCGGGAGAGGGCGTTTTCGCCCTCCCCAGGCTCCAGGAAAGCCTACTGGGCCCACCGGAAGTCAGGAAACGGGCTATTTCTGGCCTCCAGAGGGCTTCCGGGGGGGGCAGGGGAGGCCATTTTCGCCCTCCCCAGGCATTGAATTATGGGTGTGGGCACTCATGCGTGTGAGATAGCGCACGTGCACGTGCTTTCGGCACCCGAGGAAAAAAAGGTTCGCCATCACTGGTATAGAGTTTCCTGCTTGAGGAGGGGGTTGGACTAGAAGACCTCCAAGGTCCCTTCCAGCTCTGTTGTTCTGTATTCTGTAATTTTTTTTCACCAAGTATTCACGGATACAAAACCTGTAGCAGGAAACTTATCATTATCTTTGGCGGGTGGTTAGGTGAACTTACTTGACTCTCCTATGAATATTCAATTAAATTTTTCTGAATCTGTATTTTTTTTCCTTGCATGTGTATTAAGTTTCTAGTCCTTTTACTTTAAAGGCTGGAGAATAAAAAAAGCAAATGTAATCCTTCTTCTTGCTATTCTGGCTAGCAAGTGCAAAGGACATTGGGAGCAAGACATAAGGTTTTAAGCTGGTTGTTGTTAAAATTGACACTAATTTATGATGTTTCCTTAGTTTATTTAAGACTTGCCACCTCAAATCCTTTGGATTGCATCAGGGTTGGGTTCCACTTACCTTCCCTACCGGTTCGCATTGTGTCACGCAAAACACCCGGAAATGTCCCTCTGCGCATGCACAGAAGCCTTTGCGCATGCACAGAGGTTTTTTTTTGCAAGCCGTGGCAACGGGAGCACAGGTACGGGAGCATGGACTGCTGGTCATCACTGCCAATCCGGCAAGCAGCGGTAAATTTCCATTACCGGTTCTAAAGAACCTGTCCGAACCAGCAGCAACCCACCACTGGATTGCAGGTTTAAGAATGAAGTTGGTAAACTCCCCTTTTCAGTATATGGAAACTCCACAAGTAGCTAGACTAAATAATTAAAATTTAGCCACTCATCATAATGCGTGCTCCTTTCAAATAGATCATAAAAACAGACCCTTGCGATGCAAAACTGCATGATACATTTTGAGGGGAAAGATTGTGGTAGCTTTTAGCTATCAAGTGGCTAGGAATGTTGCTGCTGGAGTAGAACAGGGGATGATAGACTTCTGTCCTTTCTGTAGCGATTTTTGAACTTCTCCCAGTAGCCCCAACCAGTGTGAATAGTGAGGAGCAATGCTGGGAGCCACCAGCATCACAATCTCCTCCTAGCCCAAAGGAGTCATTGTAAGAGTCATCTACCTCCTGCCTCAGTGGGAAGCTTCTAATTTCAGATGGGCAACTTCTAAGTTCCCCATCTTCCAAGAGGAGCTCAGGAGCTTCCTACTTCCCTGCCACTCAAAGTCCACTGCAAGAAAGCAGCTGTTCGGTCTGAAGCCTGCTGGGTGCTGAGGGACCTCCAGTGGGAGTCACAAGGGGAGGGGGAAGGCTGGCACCCAATGAGGTCCCATCTATGACACGTCCTACGGTGCCCTTTTTCCCCCTGCATTGACACCAGTCCCGGGCCTGCGGAGTGACTGAAAGAGTCCTTTGTGGTAAAGTTGATGATTTTGCTGTTATTACCAGAGGAGTTTGAATTCTCGCCGAGTTAAGTAATTCTGGGCCTGGAAAACAGCTATTGTGTTCAGGCCCAGGAGCCCATGGGAAGCCTCTCGCATTCCTCTTTAGGCTTCTAGCTTGCTCCTTTCACTATAGACGAGGCTGTTTTTTTTTTTAATGAAATGCCTTTTTCTCCCACTCACTTCCTGTTCCCCCACCCTTTCACCACCTCTTTCCTCTTTTCGGCCATTTTATTCAGCCAGGTGTTCCGGTTGCCCATACCTGGGTCTTAGAGAGCCATATAGCTTCATGTCATAACTGGATTGAACTACGTGAGAGAATCAGACTTCTTTATTTTGAGGGTCCAACAACATCTGGAATGAGGCAGGGAGCAATCTCTGGCTTGGGAGGACAGTAGAGGTAGTCCTCAACTTACAGCCATTCATTTAATGATTGTTTGAAGTTACGATGGCACTGAAAAAAGTGACATGACCATTTCATGACGGTTGCAGCATCTCCATGGTCACATGATCAAAATTCAAATGCTTGGCAACTGGCATGTATTTATGATGGTTGCAGTATCCTGGGGTCTTGTGATCATCTTTTGTGACTTTCGGACAAGCAAAGTCAATAGGAAAGCCTGATTCACTTAACAACTGTGCTATTAACTTTACAACTCCAGTGACTCACTTAAACGTTAAGTGAGTCTTGCTTAGTAACAAACATTTTGGGCTCAATTGTGCCCAGAGGTCGGAGACAACCTATTACTGTTTCTTCCTCTCAGAATTTCTAAGTCCTAAGATAATGTAAATTGTTAAAGACAAAATAGGAGGCAGGGGTATTAGGTATACAGTGGTACCTTTGTAGTCATAATTAATTGGTTCCGGGTGATGCGATGAGTACCAAAAATGATGAGTACCAAACAGATTTTTCCCATGAGTAATGTAGTGAGTCACAAGGCAGCCGACATCAACAAGTTCTATCTTGTGTTTTGAGCACCAAACAAACAATGAGTACCGGTACAAAATTTTTGCATCAAAATGCATTGATTACCAAATTCAATGAATTTCAAAGCAGTTGAATACCAAGGTACTATTGTATATATAAATGAATACTAATAGATAATATACATTAAAATATTAAATAAATATAAATATATACAATGTATTTTCTCCACCTTTATTACATCATAAATAACCCAAGGCAGCAAACATACCTACCGTATTTTTCAGAGTATAAGACGCACCGGAGTATAAGACGCACCTTAGTTTTGGGGGAGGAAAATAGGGGGGGAAATCTACCTACCAGGTATTCATCTGGCTAGCGTCGTTAGTCTGTTCAGTTTAAGCACATTATTTTATCCCCTGGTTAGGGCTGAAAAAAATCTTTGGAGGGAGTAACAATGAAAACAAGCCTGCAAGCCAGGAAGAGCCGGGGAAGATCATTAGCACCTCGCTAGGGCTGGAAAAAAAAAAGCTTCGAAAAAGCTACATTCTGAGTATAAGACGCACCCAAATTTTCAGCCTTTTTAAGGGGGGGGGAAAGGTGCGTCTTATACTCCAAAAAATACGGTAATCCTCCTTCCTCCTCCTATTTTCCCACAAAAACATCCCTGTGAGGTGAGTTGGGCTGAGAGAGAGGGACTGGCCCAAAATCACCCAGCCAGGTTTCATGAAGCGGCAAAATGAGTGATTCCACAGGAAACGGGAAACTATATATAATTTCAGCAGCATAATGCATGTATTTACTTGAAGACACATTTTGCAAATATTTTCATATGTATATCATAGATATAACATTTATTCCTAAAGTATATTCTGTGATGCAATTCATTGTACATAAATGCAGTATTCAGCACTCTGGGTACTTAGAAAAATAAAAGGAATTGTGATTTTTAAAAAGTACCATATGTTAAGGAAAGATTTAAGTAACAAATGGAATATTTTGTTCCACTAAAGCAATTTAGCGACCTGCATAATTTATTCAAGGTTTGTATACAGGGTGTATCAAAGCAGATCTCGTAGAATTGAATATATTGAATAGATTACCTCAGATATTTGAATTGGTTGCCATTTTCTTTTAAACGTTTCTTTGTTGTTTGACACACAATCTTCAAATATTCCTAAGTATGGAATATTTTCTCTTATGTTTGCAGATTTCCTTTAGATCATCTGGTGGACTATAGGACTTCCTTCCTTCCTTCCTTCCTTCCTTCCCTCACTTCTCTCTCTCTCTCTCTCTCTCTCCTTTCTTTTTCTTTTATTCTTTCTTTCTCTTCTTTCTTTCTTTCCTTTTTTCTTTCTTTCTTTCTTTCTTTTGTTCTTTCTTTCTTTTTCTTTTCTTTCTTTTCTTTTCTCTTTTCTCTTTTCTCTTTTCCCTTTTCTCTCCTTCCTTCCTTCCTTCCTTCCTTCCTTTCCTCACTTCTTCCTTCCTTCCTTCCTTCCTTCCTTCCTTCCTTCCTTCCTTCCTTCCTTCCTTCCTTCCTTCCTTTCTTTCTTTCTTTCTTTCTTTCTTTCTTTCTTTCTTTCTTTCTTTCTTTCTTTCTTTCTTTCTTTCTTTCCTTCCTCTGGATTACTTTTAATGCAGCCTGTATATTTAAACCACAATTCCTCTCCTGTAAGCCACAGAAGGTGTCTTTTTGGGAAAAGATATATTGGAACCATGAATATTTGACTGACTCCTTGTAAGGATTATGAGATATACAGTTCATAATAAAGTGATAAGTCTAAAAATTGATGGAAGAAAGTAGAGGCAAGAGAATAGGATAGGATTCAGGATTCAGGATGAGGTAGGAATAGCTCCTGAAGAAAAGGTGATTTCACCAGGGGGCACTCTAGGGAACAGGACGGAAACCCCCTCCCATTTATCTTGAGAGAACATTTAACAGGATGTTATTCAGTCAAGTAATCTTTCATCTGCCTACCCCAATCTGCCTGGTCTAAATTCAGGTTAATTAAAAACCAGGTAATGAATTGGAATGTATTTTTCTCAGGGCAGTTGAGTTGGTGTTTTTTTTCCACTTGACTGCTTTAGGAGAGAGATGGCCTAATTTCAAAGAATTAATGGTTAATTGTCAATGGCCAAGATCAAGCCCACCGATCCTCCCACTTTAAAAATCACCTTTTCCCCTAGTTCTTAATAAACATACTATGCAGAAAATGGGGGTGGGGGGGAGCATAAGGCTATTTTAAAAATCCAAGGTTTTTGCTGAAAAAGTACTTCAAAAGCAGAATATTTATACATATATACACACACACATTCATGCAGAATTGGTTTTTGCTTTTGCAGACATGCTGCATTTTTTATCTTTTATTCTTGCCTTCCTGCTTAGATAATTATTTGCTTTCTTCTTGTCTGATTATGTGATCTTTCCGTTCATTTAATTTAACAAACATATGAACTAAATACAAGAAAAGCGCTGTTATAGACTATTAAAGACTTTTCTTAATTATCCGGGTTTCCAACTGGAAATGCCCTTGGCAGATAGCTCCATTCCAATTCATAAGAAAGACATGATTAATGATGTTTAAAGGATGTTTTGTTTTATTGGGGGTTTAATTGAGTTCTGTTACACATCTTAAACTCAACCACTGGCAGCAAATAAGTGTGTGAATCTGAGAGCGTCTCGACTTATTCCAAAATTTTGCTGTCCGTCTACAGCAGGGGTGTCAAACTCAAGGCTGCTTAGATCTGGCCCGCAGGGCCACCCTGGAAACAACAAAGGACCAGCCCGCAGTGTCTCTGCCAGCAGAAACGGAGCTCGGGAGGATCGCATGAGGCCCTCACGGACTCCATTTTCATTCGCGACGGCCTCCTGCAGCCCTCTGCCAGCGAAAATGGGAGCTCCGTTTTCATTGGCAGAGAGCTGCAGGAGGCCGGTGCAGCCAAAAACGGGACCCCGAGTCTGCGCATGACCCCCCTGGGCTCCATTTTCACTGGCAGAGGGCTAGCAAAACAAACTGAAAACAAAACAAAAGGATAAATGTTTCCCCTTTTGCATTTGAACATGCAAGAAGGGACAGGAAAGGAGAAAGGGAAAGACGAAAGATGAAGCAAAAAAAGGAAAGATGGGAAGAGAGCAAGGAAGGAAAAATAAGGAAAGGGGGGAAGGAAGAAGAGAATGAAGAGGGGAAGGAAAAAGAAGAAAAGGAAGGAAGGAGATTATAATGAGAATGAGGGAGGGTCTGAGGGAAGTCCTGCCTTAGCACTTGGCCACCACAGGTGCCCCCAACATGAATGACGTTGAGCTGGCCATGGCCCCTGGTCACGCTCCCCCCCAAGTCAAACACAACCCAGATGCAGCCCTCAATGAAATTGAGTTTGACACCCCTGATCTACAGCATGATCATACAGTACAATATCAGCATTTTGCTCTGACAGACTTTGAACCTGGAACCATTTGTAGGCCAAATCTAAGTGTCACCACTGTGGTACAGGCCCTCCCTAGCAGGTAAAGGATTGTGGAAGGAATATTCATGGCATTAACTGTTAAGATTGAAGTATCCTACACCAATATCTTATTTCTATTTCTTTTGTTTTGCCAATTCTTTGCTAACAAGAAATAGATATAGGATACTGTATTGCTGTAAGGAATCAAACGTCTCACAGAGTCACCCTAGGATTGTCCAGTTGAACCTGAATTAATTTTCCTGTGCAGATGAAGTGAAGGTAAAAGGAATCTCACGAAGGGAAAGCAGAAAATGTCAGTGTTGTGGGATCCTTGGTCCTCTCTGAGCTTGATTGTGAAAATGCCAGTCCTCCCAGGTAAACCAGACAGGAAACACAACCTAATGAGCTAATTCTACCCGGGGTCATGTGATCACTTTTTGTGACCTTCTGACAAGCAACGTCAGTGGGGAGGCCAGATTCACTTAACAGCCATGTTACTAACTTAACAACTGCAGTGATTCACTTAACAACTGTGGCAAGACAGGTCATCAAAATGGGGCAAAACCCATTTAACAACTGTCTCATTTAGTGACAGAAATGTTGGGCTCAATTGCAGTTGTAAGTTGAGGACTACCTGTATTCTAGGAAACATAGATAATGATCACGATGAAGATCCTTCTTTCCAGTCCTTTGGGGCACTAAGAATTAAAAAGGGGAAAAGTGAACTAGTGACAGAATTGAAGCCGAGAGCTTGAAAATGGCTCTGGACCAGAGCTGGTTCAATTGCTGGCGCCTTGGGGACGGTCCTCCTCCTCCTCCATCTCCCAAGCCTCCTTTAAGTCTCTGTTTCAATGCAGTTCGAATCTTAATGCCATCTACCTCTTTACTTCCTGCAGCGTTGCAAAGACCGAGTGAATGCCTTGGCCATTGCCGTCATGAACATGTGGCCGGGCGTAAGACTGCGAGTGACGGAGGGCTGGGATGAAGACGGGCACCACCTTCCTGACTCTCTGCACTATGAGGGCCGGGCGCTGGACATCACCACCTCTGACCGTGACAGGGAGAAATACGGCATATTGGCCCGCTTAGCTGTGGAGGCTGGCTTTGACTGGGTGTACTATGAATCCAAGGCGCACATCCATGTTTCTGTGAAAGCAGGTACAGATAGAACTTTGCCCCTGAACTATAAAAAGGGGAGAGTGGAGCCAGTAGGATTTGATGAAGCCATTTGAAGAGCATGATTCCTAGGCTCCATTACCTGCCTGGGCAGAGGAAAGGTCCAGAGGATAGTTTTTATGAATGTGGGAGGGGGGAGGGCAGCATCAGATTTGGCACTTTCCCAAATTAGGCAACATTACAATCCTTATAATGATACTTGTCTTCTTATGTCCTTCGATATAAGATGAGAGGCTATATAAATGTCTTAAATAAATAACTGTACGTTGAACTAGGTTGATTCCTCATCCCGGCCATAAATAGAGCTAAATCTGTTTATTTAAGTATCTCAACACCACTTTTTATCCCCAGGAATCCCAAAGCCGGTCTTAAAATCAGTGTAAAATCAGAATACAGCCAGAGCAAAAATCAGAAGGAAACCATTATTATTCCCATTAAAAGGCAAATGTTGGCAAGGGAATGCCATGATTAAAATACAGTTTTAAAAAGCTTGTTTCCCCTTCGTACATGTTGTTATGCACGACATCCAGGCCAACAATGACCTTGGCACTCGGAGTCTTCCTTTTTCTTCTCCCTACAGCAAGGGTCACCCTTGGTTTGAGGCCCAGTGCCTTTCCCACTGCCCGTAGACTCCTCTGGCCTTGGCATCAGCACCTGGCAAGGAAATTAGATGCTCTAGGACAGAGGTGTCAAACTCGCGATGACACATCACGTGACATAGCGCAACTTTTTCCCCATTCGCTAAAATGGGGGTGGGCGTGGCCAGCACACAGCACACAGGCCGTGAGTTTCACACCCCTGCTCTAGGAGGCTCCCAAATGCAATCAAAGACTGGAGGCCTTCAACCTTGAATCCAGGAGACCAGAACCCAAACGTAGCCCATCTCATGATGTTGCCTGTTAAATTCCTTAGATAACTCCATGGCTATTCGTGCAGGCGGCTGCTTCCCCGGCGACGCGACCGTGACACTGCGGAGTGGCGAGAAGAGGAGCCTCTCCAAGCTGCGCCACGGAGACTACGTATTCGGCGTAGATCAGAACGGACAAGTGACGCTTAGTGAGGTTCTGCTCTTCCTCCACCGAGAGCCACACCAGCAGACCCTCTTTGTGGCCATTGAGACAGAAGAACCTGTTCGCCGGCTGCTGCTGACATCCTCTCATCTCATCTTCGTTGCACGGGACCCGGTCAACAGCACAATGGACTTCTCTCCTGTGTTTGCCAGCAGAGTTTGTGTGGGAGACTCCGTTTTGACATACCAGGGGGGCGACCTTCCCTTGCATCCTGCCCGAGTAGTCCGGGTTTGGCAGCAAGAGGGCACTGGTGTCTATGCCCCCTTGACCACCCATGGCACAATCCTGGTCAATGGGGTGCTGGCATCCTGCTACGCAGTCCTTGAAAGTCACCATTGGGCTCACTATGCCTTTGCCCCATTACGCTTTGTCTACGGCATCTTCTCACTACTGTCCCTGAAGGGGGAGTCCAGAAACTGCAGTGCTCAGGAAACAGGCGTGCACTGGTATTCACAGTTTCTGTATCATCTGGCATGGGACTTGCTGGGCCAAGATGCACTTCGCCCCTAAGAGGCCTGCTGGGCCGCTTGTTTGCCAGACAGAGTTAAACTCATCAAGTCTTTAGATAAAGGGAGACCCTTGAGCATTTGCTTGGCTCCATATCTCCTTGCTTTGGCTGGCTAATGATTCTAGAGCTGAGGTCCCTTTAAAGCATCAACCTTTGCAACAGAGAAACTAGCCTGTGGCCATGTGGGAGTTGGATTGAGGGATTAGGTCAACTGATACCAGTACTCCTGCTGTAGGTTGCATATCGCAGGCGCTGGACTTCCTACAGATGTGTTTGGGGAGCTTAAAAATATCTGAGGCATGCTGGGTTCTCCTAAATTTAGCACAAAGTCAATAAGCCCACTGTCTTAATTTTTAGCAGGTGGAATGGATTTCCCATAGGTGACTTGATCATCTGGGCTTATAAAACCAGCATAAGGTCAGCCGTGGCTCTCTCTTTTTTTTAAATTCCCCTACAGCTGCCTTAATGGGATAAGTCAAGAAAGAGCGAGGTATACAGTAGAAACAAGTGCTGAACATTTCTAGATGACCAGAACATTTTCCTCCTTCCTCTAGATTCAGAAATGTATCTGAGCATTTCTGTGACATGCATTCGAGGAAAGGTAACAAAAACAGGTTGGATTGACCTTTCAGTTTGGGCAGGTGATATGGAAACCTGCAAGGTCTGTCTAACCCAGTGCCAGTGGGGCTTTTCCAAGAAGGTCGAAAAACACGCTGGGGACCATATATGAACTAAGAATGGCTTATAGCAGAATGTGGGTAGCGTCTGTATAGCTCGGCATCCCTTTCCTTACTGAGTTTCAGCACTGGATTCAAGAAAGAAGCAAAAGAGGCAAATCCAATCTCTTGCAGGGGGGAGATCTCATAACCACCCAGGCTGGAATGATGATTGAATGGTGGTACAGGTAGTCCTCAACTTAGAACCATATGTTTAGTGGCCATTTGAGGAGCTTAAACGGCACTGAAAAAAAGTGACTTATGACCATTTTTCACATGATTGCTGCAGTATATCTGTGGTCATGTGATCAAAATTCAGAGGCTTGGCCACTGGCATGTATTTATGACGGTTCTGGTGTCCTGGAGTCATGTGGTCACTTTTTGTGACCTCCTGACAAGCAAAGTCAGTGCGCAAACCAGATTCACTTAACCACCATGTCACTAACTTAACAAGTGCAGTGATTCATTTAACAACTGTAGCAAGTAAGGTCGTAAAATGGAGCAAAATTCACGTAACAATTGTTTTGCTTAGCTATCGAAATTTGGGACTTAATTGTGGTCATACGCAGGGGCGGGTTGCTCACTTACCTCGCTGCCAGAGCCATGTGCGCGCATCTCCATGCTTCGGGGGTGTGCTCGCTCCTAGGTGCGCCCGCCCCTTGCACGATTTTGCTTCCGCGCATGCGCGGAGGCAAAATCTCACCGAAATCTTGCACGCACGTGTGTCGAGATTTCGGCGCGATTTTGCTTCCGCGCATGCGCAGAAGCAAAATCGCCCAAAAATCACACAAAAAAAATGGCGACGCGCCAGGTGGACCGGCAGAGAGGGCTCCAGAGCGGTTGCAAAATCCGCCGTTCCCTACCGGAGCTGTGTACCGGCAGCTCCGGCAGGAACCCACCTCTGGTCATACGTTGAGAACTACCTGTATGCTGGATAGCCATTGGAAAACAGCTGCCTCATCTCTTTTCTGACACTCTTGGATCTTAAGCAAGATCAACCTGCATTTTCCTATTGCCGCCATGGGAAAGGGATGAATGGGAAATTAATACTTCCTTACGAAGATTAAAATCCATGCTATTCCCTTAAGTCTGCAGTACATTAATGAGAGTAACATTTAACTGGCACGCCAGAGTTTTTATTTTTATATTTATGTAAGTAGTAAATTAAATGTGGTCTGCCACCTCTTGTCTTGTACTGTAGGAGATACTAATTGGATGTTTTTGACAGGGAAATGAATGGAAGGAGCGAGCTGTTATTTCTGCAGGCTGTTTAACGTCTTCCTTTTTTTTTTTTGCAATATATTTTTGTGTGTCTTTAACTAAAGAGAATGACTTTGACTCCGGTGTCTTGATGTGTTTCTTGAAGGATCTGTTTCAATATCCTGTTTAAGGTTTGGGGAGGGGGGAGATAGCAATAGCACTTAGACTTGTATACCGCTTCATAGTGCTTTACAGCCCTCTCTAAGCGGTTTACAGAATCAGCCTATTGGCCCCAACAATCTGGGTCCTCATTTTACCTACCTCGGAAGGATGGAAGGCTGAGTCAACCTTGAGCCTGGTGAGATTTGAACAGCTGAACTGCTGAACTAGCAGTCAGCTGAAGTAGGTTGCAGTGCTGATTTTAACCACTGCACCACCTCGACTCCTCGATGAAGAATACGATATTAAAAATGCAATCAGCATTGGTAAGCAATCCCCTTATCTTTTAGTTCATTGGGGCAAAACATTCTATTTTATACATGTGTCTATCCCCGGAAGTTTGCACTGTTCACCTGGGATATAGAGCAACTTTTAATTTGCCATGCCTGGCCCGTTCTTTTAATGTTCTGAGTTTTAAACTACATAAGCTACTATAGAGATTTCTTGTCCTCAAGGGTCTATTATATGCTCCTCGATATATACAGTATATAGATAACAAACACAATTAAGCAGTCTTGCATTCACACAGGTTTGTGGATCAGGGTAGCTTTGGCCTTTCTGCATCTTGGTCACCCATAGCCTTCCCAGAATGCACTTGGGCCAGCTAAATTTTTGATGACATCTTCCGCATTTCTGCGTCTACCGACTCAGTGCCAAACGTGAGACTTATCTCTGATGCATTTACACACTTGTGGATTCTACTCTCATTGCTGCTTGTGCAAAAAGTTATAACTATGAAGCTAAGACTCAGATCAGGCCCGCAGAGGAACGCATCTGGCTAGAAAGATTGCTGGGAGGCCAATGGAAGCCGCCAATTAACTCCCAGCCCTGTATCTTCCTGCAGGGCCACGACTTGCTTGCTGGCACAGCTAGTCACGCCTGGGAGGGCACCCAGTTGCCTCCTGCTGGGATGTTTGACTTTGTGCCACCATTTCATACGCTTCTGATCCTGGTTCGCATTCCTAGTGCTGACATTTGTATAATGAAGGTCAAGAGAGAGCTGGGAGCTGACAGAGGCAACTGTTTACACTGGGGTGTGTGGGCGTGAGGTCTGGCTGGTTCTATGTCCTCCCTATGTCTGTCTAGCCCCACTTCCCACTCTTCTTGAATTGCACACTTCACCCCAGTGTGGGTTTCTGGCAAGGGAGCAATTGGGGGCCTTCTTTAACAGGTGTTGATGGTGACAGACACAAAGCTGCTCAAAGCTTCTAAGCTATAATACATTTAAAACAATAACCTGGGCACTTCGGCAATTTTGAAATCAGAGCAAATTTTCCTTGTAGGAAATTTTCATTAAAAAGTGCAATTTCCCAGCATGTTTTTTTGGGGGGGTAAGATAGTGGATGATAATTAATGGTAAATAAGACTGCTACTGGTGGATTCGCAATGGAAATGCAGCTTGTCATATTTTCTGTGCTGCTTTAACAAAAAAAGAAATCCAGTTTAATTTTAATTGGGATCTCTGCTGTTAATCATGCCTGGGAAATTAAAATCAGACCTGGAATTTATATCCTTAGAACGCAAAGCTAATTATTTTCCTCTGTGCCTGGAGGTGGTGGTAGAAGGTGGATATGTTTATGTAGTCCTCACTGACTGGATTAATACATGAAATGAAAAGCTCTCATTTTTACATAAACATTGAGTTTGCATAAATAGGCAGATAATTTTTTACAAGGGGAGAGGAGGAGGAGGAAAAATTCGGATAACAGTGAGAGCCTACTCTTTTTATCAGATTTCCCTGCCGGTTTTGAGCAATTCAAAGTTAAATGAATTCCCAGATATGTTTGTAACTCTGCAGATAAATTGTATGTTACACTAAAACAAAAAGCAAATCTCTGGCAGTGGATATGCCGCACAAGGTTCACATCCATGTTCTTGCATAGAAGGATGTCAAATGTTTAGTGGTGCCAGGAATCCAGAGTCCTGAAAGAAGTATTAAATTGGGAATATGGCACCCATACCCTTGTCCGTATGAGCGAGCAGGGAGAGGGCTTTAGCGATCCCCTCCCTCATTTGCAGCAGAGGGTGGGATGATGTTGGGATGCAGCTGGCTCCATTCCCTTTGTGTTGCCTTGAGAGCTTTAGGAACCGCCTATCCATAGCACGTGAGATTAGAAAGATGGAAATAATGTGGAGGCCTAACAATGGTGCTCCACCTGCTCCTTTAATCTCCCAGGACTGGCTTGCCTGTACAGCCTGTTCCCCAACTATAGTAATCACCAGACTGGATCAGGACCCAGTTTTTATAGGAAAATCATTGGCTGATTATAGATCAGTTTAGCCAGGTGTTAAATGCAGATGAAGTATAGAAACAGAATTCCCGCAAGCAAATATTGACTGCAATGGAAGTGGATTAAAGCTCCAGGACATCCAAATTTGCTTTACTTTGTACCCTGTAATGCACCATATTCTAATCAGAAGTGCTTTATTTTTGATCTTCTATCTAGATGCACTCTGTAGCAAGGGCTACGTCTCTGTTCACCAGTCAAATCCTAGAGGAGGTCAGTTCCATGATTCACCAAACACAGCAGGGATGGAAAAACCAGCTCCTGGGTATAGCTGAACCACTACTTTTGGAACCAATGGCCATTTGGTGTAGTGACTGGGGCTGCTGGTAGTTGGAATTTAGGAACTTGGAGGCTTCTCACTCCAGGAAAACAGTAAAGGCAGTTGTAACTTCTGCTAAGATGTATTTACATTCATGTAAATACCATAATGGGGGGAAAAGCCCAAGCTGAAACATCATTTGAATAAATAAATATTGCAGGTTAGTAAAACTGTGATTTAATTTAATTTAATTTAATTAAAAGTTTTTATAGTCCACCCAATCCCGTAGGACTTAGGGCGGCGTACAACAGAGATAAGAACGATACAATAAAATAGCATTTAAAAACATTACATTGCATTTAAAAACCATTCATACATGGGGGAATCCTCTCTTCACCCCGCCTGCCGGAAGAGCCATGTTTTTACTGCTTTGCGGAAGGCCAGTAGGGTGGGGATAGTCCGGATCTCTGGTGGGAGTTGGTTCCAGAGAGATGGGGCTCCCCCAGAGAAGGCTCTCCCCCGCTGACCCGCCAACCGACATTGTTTGGCTGATGGGACCCGGAGGAGGCCTACTCTGTGGGACCTAACTGGTCGTAGGGAGGTATGTGGCAGGATGCGGTCCCGAAGGTAACCTGGCCCTGAGCCATGTAGGGCTTTAAAGGTCAAAACCAACACCTTAAATTGCAACCGGAGACTAATGGGCAACCAATGCAGCTGGCGGAGAATGGGTGTTACGTGGGTGTATCTCGGTACACCCACCACAGTTCGCGCAGCTGCATTCTGTACCAATTGTAGTCTCTGGATGCTCTTCGAGGGTAGCCCCATGTAGAGCGCGTTACAGTAGTCCAGCTGTGAGGTGACAAGGGCATGAGTGACTGTGAGCAAAGCCTCCCTCTCCAAGTAGGGTCGCAATTGATCCAGATGCTCTTGAACCACCATTCCCTTATTCCTGACTGTTGATCATGCAGGTTATGTAGGGCTGATAAGAACTGCAGCACCCTAATTTCAGATGGACTTCATGTAGTTCAAGACTTAGTATATCTCAAACTTCAGATAACTTCATGTAATCCAATCCTTGTATATCTCAAACTGAGGACAGTGGTGTGCTGCTTACAGTTAGCTTTTTTAAAAAAAAATAGTAGATACTGACAAAAGCTAAATGAATTCCCAGTGGCATCTCATAAACATCACAGCAGGTAAGCTGTAGGCTGCAATTAAGATAAATACCTTAAAGAAGATACACTGACTGGAAGGTAAGAATTCTCTCCTCTATGGCACATTCACATGACTTAATTTAATTTATTTATTTAGTCAGGCATGTATTAGATAACAGATATAAGTATAAACATACGGTAGTTATGAATACATGAAATGGATAGGAATAAAAGGGAACATTAGGACAGGAACGGTAGGCACACTGGTGCGCTTGTGTCTGCTTCAGTCTGGCACTACTTGGCATGAATAAGAGATCTGCCAAAAAAACCTTAAGACTGGAGGTAGCCGGAGTAGTGGGTATCCTAAACACTTCCAGATTTATCCATTTAATCCAGTTAAAAAAATAAAAATAAAATCTATTTCCTGATCTACTTTCAGGAAATGAAAAAGGGACAATTGAGAGAAAAAATGTTGCAAAGCATGTTTCTGCCAGATGCAAAGGGGAAGGGCATTATAATTGTGTTCATGACATACAATTAAATGTCAAATGTGCCCACAACATAATTTAAGGGATTGTGGAAACCCAGCCTGCCTTGGATAAATTGGACTGAGTTAACCATGAGTAAAAACATCGAATAAAAGATCCAGAATTACATGCATGGTAAAATATTGATCTAAGGAGGTCAAAGTGCAGAGGTGAAAACCCATAAAAACACATGTTGAATCTAATGCTAAATTATATTAAGCCCCACTGGTTTAAATGAAACAGTAAAGCAGGTGTTCTCTTCTACTCAAAACATCAGGGTCTCTAATATGCTTAACAGCTATTCAAGTTAAGTTTAAAGAAGACTTCTCCAATTTAATGTCCACCAAAAGTGGACATTGGAATAATACTCCTGGAGCCTTGTAGGTCTACGGTGTGATTCTTGTCTTCCTGGTGATGAGAATTCCAGTAAAATGGGAGTGTTTTTGATTGTGTGTCTTTTGCTGCCCTCTGGTGCTCTAGCCAAATAACAGAGCGAATATGTTGTGTTCAATTGGGAGAAACTTGGGAGAAGAGAACATTTGTAGCTCAGGATTGAAGTGTGGAGTCCTTGGTGCTCTCTGGGCTTGGTTGCTTTCTTGCAGACATTTCATTACCCAAATTAGATAACATCATTTAATTAAATGATAACAAATTAGATAACTCCCCCCTTGGTATGGCTGATTGTAAACATTTTTTAACTTTTTATATCTTTTAACTGTTGTTTTAAATCACTGTTTATTATTAATGTTCTTATACAATTGTTGTACGCCGCCCTGAGTCCCTCCAGGAGTAGGGCAGCATAGAAAAACAAATAATAAATAAATAAATAAATAAATAAATAAATAAACAAGGGGCGTGCATAAGTGCACCAGCGTGCCTACCGTCCCTGTCCTAATGTTCCCTCTTTCAGTACCAATCTTATGTATATAAACAATGTTACATCTATGTATATTACCAACACGTACTTGACAAAATAAATAAATAAATAAATAAAAATCAGTACTTATGTGCTGATCAGAGCACTGATGATGTTATGTAGCTTGGTAATGAAACGTCTGCAAGAAAACCTCCACAAAGACCCCACAATTGAGGGGGGGGGGTGTTGAAAACTTGTGCTGTTGTTGTTTTAATTTTTTTTAGAAATGATATGTTTTAGGGGTGGCCAAACTACAGCTCTTTGAGGACCTGTGGACTTCAACTCCCAGAGTTGCATGGCTGGCTCAGGAATTCTGGGAGTTGAAGTCCACAGGTCCTCAAAGAGCTGTAGTTTAGCCACCTATATACATTGCAAATATCATTGCAAATACAAAGGATATTCCCAACATCATGCACAGCAGAATTATAACAAAATAATAATAATAGGAAAGCTGTTTCTTCAAAGTGAGCCAGCAGACACTGCTCCAGAAGTTGTAATATTATTTCTTTCCCAGTTACATCTGCTGTGATTGTCATTGTGGTTCCAATGACACAACTGCTCCTTCTGCCATCTGTTGCCTTTGTTGCTGTTACACAAAACCAGGGCAAGGCCATCCACAGGGGACTTTTTAAGTAGCGTTTCATGAATGTCTGAGTCAACCCAGTAGTTCAAGGAGTAGCTATTTGCGTGTAGAATGTTTGCTGGCAGCCTCCTCCCTCCCCCCCCACCTTTGAATTCTTCCCCTCCCTCCGCTGTTTTCTCCTCCAGGGCCTTTTGATAATTATTTAATAATTTCATACAATGCTGGGATTTTTTTTTTTTTGCTTTCCTACTGCTGCTTTTGTTCTGCTTTACGGTTCTTTCTATCTGGAATATAGAATTATGATGTTTTAAATGCATGTGCTGTAATGGATTTGAGTTTAATCATTTTGAACGTTACTGGAATCTACTTTAGAATGTAAAGGAGATAATATACCAATATTTCACACTAATATAAATAAATGAAGCTCTTGTATTAAAGTTTGAGAATCCGTGTTCGGGAAAGGACAGCATCCTAAAGAGATAAGTTTGGTAGCCACTTTAAAACACTGACTAAACTTTCGTGGATTGCAGCTGACTTCATCAGATGCACTAAGCACAGTATTTCGCTGGACAAGAAGTGATATACAGCCACCTTCCTTGAACCCAACTCTCTTCAGAGGGCTGATAGATTGTGCAAATTGAAATTCCAAGTATACAGAGGGATCCAGGCTGAATAAAACCCCACAGTACTTGACTGTAGTGCTATTTTCTTCTTCATTACTTGGAGGAAACATTGTGACTTAATTTGCTTTAACCTTCAAGGAGAGACTGGACTGCCATCTGTCTCAAATGGTGTAGGAACTCCTGCTTGAACAGGGGGTTGGACTAGATGACCTACAAGGTCCCTTCCAACTCTAATAATAAAGCTAAAGTCAGGTATTGCCCAAAGGGTAACCGATTTTTCTTTTTAGCTATATGGAAAAACCTAGAATTAAGCTATCTCACAGCTTATTAGAGGGCCCTCTATCTTTAAATAGAGGAAATGCAAGCTTTTGCATGCCAATAGAAGATATGTACCTTGATTACATTTTAATAGCATCAGGGCAGTTTCATTTGCATTTCTGCCTGAGGTGCATAAAGATTGCTCACCAACTTGATATAATCTTTAGAGGAACGTCCGTCTAGCTATTTCCCTAGTTCATTTCCTTTGTTGTGTTTTTATCTTGTTGTATTTCTGTTTGTTTTGCACTGAGAGCCGCTCAGATTCTTCTGGAGTCTGGAAATTAGATTACAGAATAAACCAAGATTGGCATATTTAGCTAGAGGAAGAATCCTACATCTACATAAGAATAAGTCAAATGGACAGGGCAGGACTATCATTTTGCAAATGATTCATTACTTGGAGATGTTGTGAAACTATGCCCACCTCCAAGATTTGAATGGGCCCCAAGTCTGCTGACCTTTCAGAAAATCTTAAAAATCTGGTTCTTTCCTAAGGTTGAAAGGATGGAGTGTTTGGGGAACCTAGGTTTGGGTTTTTTTGCACTTCCTTGGTGGAGGGGATAATTATTTTTAATCCACCATGTTCCTAAAATGTTAGTTTCGTTTCAAATCTATTCCGTTTTCTACCACTAGGTTTCATAGACTAAAAGGGAACTTTTATATATTAAAAATCTAGGTTTAGGGAAACCAAATAATTTAAAAAAGCATTAGACATGCCATCTTTGAAACAATGTTTTGATGCCTTTCAATTAAGATAACCTAATTAGGAGTTAACATATTTAATGGATACAAATTTGTTAGCATTTGAATACTTGGCAGGGTAGTACCACTCCTAATATTAAGAAATTACCATCTCAAATTTTACTGAAAGCTTATTACAGACGTTTGGAAAACTAAAATATAATCTGATTTTTCTTCCAATCTTTGACTGTTCCCTTTTTAAGCATGCAGATGTTCTTACTCAGAACAACAAAGAGGAAGATAGAGGATTTCATAGATATTAATTTCTGACTATAAACTCTTTCACTACTCAATATATTTAGCAAAATATTTGATTAAAAACTCTAAATTTGTTTCCAGTAACTCAAGTCATTCCTCCTAACAATTTAAATCAGCTTAAATTTCTATTAACAGCATATGGATAATATATGTATTTAAAAGCACTTCTCTTCAATACTACCTAAAATTCTTACACTAAGCAAAGCAAATTCTCCTGAAAGTCTTTAAAAACATGGGGTGAAAATTTGGGCTTGTCTTTGTTGCACATTCATATCTGGTCTCCTTTTACAGTATTTGCTACTTTAAAATGTTATGAACAAAAACATTTAATACTATAGGGGTGTGTGTATACATTTGCCCCTATGTTCACATATAATACACATGAATATGATTAGTCCACTCTGGCATATTTATTGGAAAGCAAATCATGCTGATCTCCAAGATAAAGAAAAAGGCATCTGTTCAGATAGCCTCGTAAAGATTTGGGGTTGAAACGGGGAGAACACGCAGACATCGTAGGTTTATAGAGGGATCACAGTTGAATGGAGGAAAATTAACTTTGCATCAAAATGCCCTCAGTAGAATCTTCTATAGACTTGGAACCGTTAATTTTTTTTGGCTACACCAGAATTTTAAAAGATGGCTTGTTGAAGTAGCCATAATGACCTGCTTTACACACCATCGCACTATGCCAAAAACAAAGAAACCACACCACGGTTTAATGCATCGTTAAAACGCAGCCAATGTTCTAACTAACCTAATGGATGGCAGTTTTCCCCCTGCAAGCACGGAAGGTTTAGAAGCGGACTGCATTTTTTAGGATACTGTCGGCAAAAAGAAGCTACCAGCCCTCCTGAAAACAACCGGCAAGCTCGCTAAAAGCGGGTCCCCGCATTTTCCCGACTTCTTGATCTTGCGGTGTTGCTGCTTCAGAACGATCCGCTTTTTTAAGGCACGTGAACCAAAGGTCTTCGATTTCAGGCAGCGCCTCCCTCTCCCATTCACATCTTTAGGATTTTAGAATTAACTCATTTGGCTTAGATGGATTTATAGATTCGATCCGCTATTAAGAGGTTCGAAGAGCCGGGGGAGCGGGTCGGCGTGCTAAGCCACAAAAGGAAAGGACAATCGGGGAGAATCCGAGCACATGGCCGAAAGAAAGTCGCTGCGCATTTTTATTCGGGATTTAAATTTCACATACGTTCGTCGGCGTCCACGCCCAAAGCAGGACACGTGCGTGCGGCACCGCAAACCGAAGCCACGCAAGGAGCCAGCCAGGCTTAAGTTTAAGCGCAAGAACCTTCCGACGCCTTTTCTTCCTCCGCCCGAGAAGCAAAACAAGGGCGGGCTGTGCGCGCGCCCGCGGCGCGCGCTTACGCTCAGTTGTATGTTTGGAAGCCACGCGGCTCTCCATTCGAGCCGCTCGCACTTTTCATGAATGGAAAGCGAGAAGTCCGCAAGGCGCACGCGCCTCTCTGCCCCGGGCCAATCAGAAGCTGCGGCTCTAAGGCCAGTGTTTTGGTCACGTGGCCGTTTGTAGTTGCGGCGTCCCCCGGCTCTTGTCGGGCGGGCTCTTTTTATCGCTCGGCCCGCCCGCCTTGCGGTACCCACCCTTTCCTCTTCTTTCCCCCCCCTCCTCTCCGCTACTACTACTACCCTTCTCTTCACCCCCCCGGGCTCCCCGCGCGCTCGGTTGGCCTCGGAGCCGCTGTTGGGCAATGCCGTTCGTGCGCTACCGAAAGGTCGTGATCCTGGGATACCGCTCGGTCGGTGAGTGGTGCTCTCCCCGGCCGGAGGGGGTGGTGGTTGTCCTCTGGGCGGGCACCACGTGGCAAGAGGTGCTGGGCGGCTGCTCTCTTGCGAGCGGGCTCCCGGAGAGCCTGGCGCAGGGCCGGGAGGACTCGGGCGTGGACGGGGAGAGTTGGTGGAAGTTCGGCGGGGAACAAAGTGAGCGCTGTGGAAAAGGGAGCTGGGCGGGCGCGGGCTTTGAGCACACGCCGAAGCGATGGCTGGGAGGAAAAAGGGTGGGTGGGGGGCCCGAGGGGAAGTGCGGCGGGTTTGCGCCGTTCCTTGAGCGCTGCAAGTCTGGAGGGCGACGCGCGCGGCGTCTGGAGCTGCCGGGGGTCGCCCGACGGAGAGGCGGGAGTGGGGCGGGAGTTTGCAGGCGAAGGGGATGGATGGATGGATGGATGGGAGGCGGGCGAGCGCCAAGAACGCCGGGGAGATTCCCACCTTTGGTTGCCCCAGTTGCTGGGCGGCGGCGCGGCGCGAAGAGCAACGGCTTGCGCGTGTGAAGTCGCGGAAGATGCTCGCAACCCTGAGGCAACCCTCGCATCTTGGGAGTGGATCCGGATGCAGCGACTTTGGAGCGGTCTTATTGTTGTAGGGTTGAGCTGCAAAGTGGGGGGGGGGGCTCTGGTTGCAAGGAGAGTAATAAAAGAGTAGTGTCGATATCCGAGCATCCATATTTTGGCCGCCACAATAGGGCGTGCTCTTTTGATTTCAAAGAAGAGGTGGTTCGGAGGTGTTGAAGCCTAGATAGGATAAACCCTGATTACTTGGCTCTTCTAAATTGCCCAGAATTAATACTCGTGGAAAGATCCGGTCAAGGAGGCAATAGAGCTATTTGATGCAACGGTACCCTTTGACTTAGGTATAGGTTTAGGTATATATAGGCTAGGCTCCCTTGCTTTGTGGATTTCCTGTCTCTGAGCTTGAACTTTGTATATAGATAATTTATATCTCTCTCCTTATATCTCTGCCGCCCTTATTTGGATCAGTTGTTGAAAAGGTGGGAATTTGCCTGAGGAAAAAGTAGGGGAGTGGTGTAAAAGGTTTCTGACAAAGCCACCGCTGCCCTGCTTTGCATTCTTGGAGAAACCCTTAGATAAAGTCTTTGGGGGAGGGAGTGGAATTAATTGGGAGGAATGTGACTGAACAATGCACATGCTTTCATCCAGTGCTGCTCTTCTTATTAATGAACAACTTATTTTTAAACAGTCTCTGGAGATAGATTTTCTGCTCTTCGGGCCAAGGTTTAGCATTAGTAGCACATGAGTAGGCAAAACTTGTAAGTAGTGGGCAGCTATTTCCTGACCTTTACTAGTTTGTCCTCAGGGGAGCTATTTGTGCCTACCCAATTCCCAACCCATCTGATCTCTTCCCCTGAAGAGAAATGCAAGGAGTCACCCCGGCTATGTTTTCTATTAATCCATGTGCAGTGGGAGGAAATGAGCAGAGGGCAAAGGTTATTCATGGGTGTCTGGATAGTGAAATCATTTGTTTCCTTGGATTAAATTTGCAACAGCTTTCTCCCACCCCCACCCCCTTTTTTTAAAGTGATTATGTGAAAGACTCATCTGGGTACCTCTAGTATGAAAAGGTGCTTGAAAAGAATGGAGATTTTTGCCCCTCCTGCCCTAATGGATGCCTAACTTATGGACCCTGTTGAAAAGTGATGTGTATATTGAGCTGTAATGTACACAACTTGGTTGATTAATCAACCATCTGTGCCTTCTTTGAACAGATCAGAATGGAGATTGAGATATATCAGAACTGCTGTTTTGAGTTATTGCAAAAGAAAACACTTCACATTTGGACTAAGAAAATTGAATTACAAACTTATTTAATGGTACATTGGCCCTTATCTTTCTGAGTGAGGCTGTCATTAGGATTGTTTTTGCTAGTTACCGTATGTGTATAAGCAGAGATTGATGGAATACATCGACTATTGTATGTCTATGCCATGTTTCCTATAGGAGCCCAGGATAGCCCCCACCCCACCGCTAAAATAGTTTTGTGAAATAAAGTCAGTGTAGAAGACAATATCTGGGTTAGAATAATTCAATAAAGTTCATACCTAAGAAAAAAAAATCTCAATTATTTCTAATTTATAACATTACTATGCTTATTCTCAAATTTTAGTTACCTCATTAATCTTCACTGCAACTGAAAAAAATGCAACAGCACAGCATCCTAGCTTGCTGTAGAGTGTAAAGATTTAAAATAATGCACTGATATCCTAAAAGGAAGCTTATAATATAAATACTAAGTTTGGTATGGTTAGCTAGAAATTGAATACTCTGATTTCTTTGTATTTTGTACATGCTCCACACTAAGATGTGCATCTGAGCCTAGTAGCTTAATATGGTAGAGGAACAGGTTGCCAAGAACAACATTCTAAATCCAGCTGTTGTGAATCTTCCTAAACAGTTCCTTGGCTAAGCGTGACTAAGCTTTGAAAATATACTTGTCTTCTCCTGATGATCTCTTGGTATCTACAGCTGGAAACTGTTGGCTAAATTATAGTGATGGTTAGCAAAACTGATCAGCTGTTAGGAGTACGGAGGGGCTGAAGGGCTTGTAGTTGCATACTACACTGAGGAAGTAATATTGGGATTTACTTTCTTCCTCATCCTTAACCATAAATATAGTCTGAAGACTTATGAATTATGAATGTGTCCTTTGTTGCTATGGTTTTTTTTAATCCTGATCCATGGCAGTGCATGAACAGACCTTGGATCTTCACCATTGCAATCTTTTTTAGGTAGAACATTAATTGTTTGAGCTATTTTGTTTGGTGGATTTGCTAGCTGAGGATAAAGCAAAGTTAAGTAGTTTGTGGTTTAATATCAGATCCTAGCTGTGGTCGTGTGTGAACTAGGCTATCAATGGTAAGAGAAACCAGGAGAATAAATTTAGTCCCATTTTAGGCATGAAAGCTGGCTGGGTGACTTGGACCAGCCACATTCTCTCAATTTAATCCACCTCTCAGGATTGTTGTGGGGAAAAATAGGAGAAGGAAGAAGTATTAGGAATGTTTGTTGCCTTGGGTTACTTATAAAGGAATAAATGCCTGATAAAAATCTAATAAACAATACCATATGGTGAATTCAGTTGTATTTATTAATCTGGGATTTGGATTTAGCATGCTACATAAACCGGACCTACCTGTATTAACCTATGGTGTGTCCAAAACTAATTTTCAAGTGAGAGACCAACACAGACTGCCTTGGTATATTCAGATACAATACTGGTATGCAGCACTGTACAGTAGGGTACTTATCTATTACCAAGGAGCGATCAATATTGGAAATGTAGCCAAGTATATCTCAAAACTGTTCAACATATCCTTCATACTTAGTTTGATGTTAAATCTTCCAAAATTGAAATTCCAAACATAATACATGATATTACAGGATAGTTTAAGTGCTTCCTAAAAGAAATTAGAGGGGAGGATGTTATCCGTCAAAAAGTACATCATTATAGATGGTATGAAATTTCAAGTCACTGTGATATTGATGGCTTTCCATTGGAAAAATAAATCCCTTATCTTCGTTGGGTTGATACAATACAATAGAATTATAAGACACAGCTCTATCTTTGATTAAGTTTACTGTAATTTTTTTTTTTTGCTTGATTGTTCTGAGCCGACCTGAGTCACTGGGAGATGAGTGGCATGCGTGTTTAATAAGATAAATAACCACAAGCTTTACATTTATTTAGAGCAGAGGTCTTCAAACTTGGCAACTTTAAGACTTGTGGACTTCAACTCCTAGAATTCTCCAGCCAGCATAGCTGGCTGGAGAATTCTGGGAGTTGAAGTCCACAAATCTTAAAGTTGCCAAGTTTGGGGACCCCTGATTTAGAGTATCAGAAATGTGAAAAACAGAGAGGTTTGGCTGCAGAACTACTATTACTTGTCCCAAGTATTGTATTCCAGTAGTGTAACTTAGGCCCGGGAGTAGGAATCACATTATGCTTAAAGAATGGTAATCAGACGTCTGCTGTCACTCAGACAATCCCAGTAGTTCCAGATTGGTCACCAGTTCAACCCTCTTGGAGCCCATTTTATCAGATGCAGGCAGTTCGTAGCATTTAATAAGTAAAATTGTGTTTATTCCTGTCCTTACTCCTTCATACTTCTGATTTTAAACAATGGGACCAGAAAGTCATGACATTCAAAAGCTGTAGGGTGCAGAGCGAACACACTTCTAGTAGAGATTTTTTTTTTTAAAAAAAAGGCTGTTCGTGGCAGACCCTCAAATCTAGTATGGAATGTAAACAATTTTTTATTTAATTCTCCCTTTTGGGTATGTTAATCTTAATAATTGCAGTTTTATCCTGTTACCCTGAACGGGCCAGTTTTCATTGCTGTGATCAGGGTGATATGAATGTTTTCTATTGTTCTAAATTATATTCTTCATCACCAATAAATCTCCACAGCAATAATTTCTTTTGCCATCTTTTCTCTTCAGGTAAGACATCTCTTGCTCACCAGTTCATTGATGGGGAATTTCTGGAATGCTATGACCCCACTGTGGAAAGCAGTAAGTGTGCTATTGCTGTGCTTTTATTAGATGTATGTCTCTCCTCTTCCTTACTGGGAAGAAAATAGGTTAGAGAGAGGTGTAGGGCTTGATCAATAATAAAGTTGGCTTATGTAACCTCGATTCTATGCCAAGGAAAGCTGTATTGGCAAGTGTAAAGAAAAGATATTCATGTTAGTGTTGTGTTTGCTTGAAAGGAAGATGATCCCCAAAGAGTTAATAAACAGGGAGAAATACACATATCCTCTGTATGCCCCACTTCCCTTCCTTCTTACCCTACTATTGCCGTCTCCAGTTAAATCCAATCCTCAAGATTCCTTCTCCCAGTAAATGGTTCCAGCACACTTACATATGCATTGGCAGGTGTATATCTGTATCTGCCAACATCTGTTCTCCATAAATAAAAGCCAGGATTCAAAATAAGTATAGATACAGTGAATTAATAATGAATTCTTTAATTAATTGTTTATAAAATAAGATGTCCCAATTATAAAGTTGATTGTGGGATCTCCTTCCAGCTGAGACTGTAAACAAAGTAAAACATCCTGAGATGGGATAAGGGAAGGGATATAGTGGTTTGGCAAAGGGAAGGGGAAAAATGCATATGGGTGGAGATGAAAGGAAAATCAGTGGTAGTGAACAAGAGAAAAGAAAAAACAAGATAAGCTCTGTTTATGTATTACACAAAATTCACAATGGAACCTTTCCCAAGGTTTTATATTCAAACTGTATATATTACATATATCCAGGCTTTTCAGCATCAGAGTGTGTAGCCACTTACACCTCTACCCATTCATACCACATCTTCCTTCTATTGATTGCAGGGAATTTTCCTGCTCTGCCTTGCAATTCACTGGTAATTCACAGGATAGAAGTTTCCAGAGCTGCAGGTTCTGCAGATGATGAGTTCATGATGTTTTGACGTGGTTAAAGCAAAGAACATGTTTAGAGCGTTTAAGAATGATGGGAGTGCTTTTTTTTTGGTCTTTCCAATCTCCCTTAAGAATACCCAACCATCTCAGAATGCTGCATAATACTGTAATGGCAACTCTTATCATACTCCATGACTATTCCTATTGTAATTAGAAATTGTTATTCATACTATTAAGGTAACTTTCCATAACTGGATGCCTTCCAGATGTGTTGGGAGTATAGATCCCAGATTTCCAGGTGGCTGGGACTATAGAAGGGAGACTTGGGGAAGACCGTGATGGGATATGTAAAGGGAGGGCAACTTTTGTCTAGTCATTCAGACATTATTTCATTGAGCAGGAATTACTGTCTGGGCCTGTATCCATTAACTTGGAAGTAAGCAGAGTGAACCCAGTGGCCTAGGGCAGCCGATGTATGCTCAAGTAAGATGTCCTCAAAAGAGAGATCAAAACTAGCTCAAAAGAGAGATCAAAATGCATTCTCTTCATCTGTTGGGTACAGTCTGGTACTGATCACTGAGAAATAGCACATGTCCCGTCCTTTCATTCTTCCGCCAAGCCCCCTGCATCTTCCAGATGTTTAAGTTCTTAGAGTCCATCACATAGGAAAGAAGAACCGTCTCTCTTCCTGCCTGATCAAAACAATGTTGAGCAGAGTCAAACAGAAAATTACAGACATGTTGACTTAAGCACAGTTCTGAGTATGAACTAATTTGATTGCTGAGACTGAAAAGGTATGAGGCTGGTTATACGTACATAGAACTCTAGCACAACCGCATATAGAATAGAATAGAATTCTTTATTGGCCAAGTGTGATTGGACACACAAGGAATTTGTCTTTGGTGCATATATATATATATATATATATATATATATATATATATATATATATATATATATATATATATATATATATATATATATATATATATATATATATATACACATATATATATATATACATATATATATATATATGTGTGTGTGTGTGTGTGTGTGTGTGTGTGTGTGTGTGTGTGTAACATTTTTTGCTAATAAATGAAAATAAAGGGAGACTATTATACATCTATTTCGAGCTATTTTGCTCTCATCAGATAGCCATATATATATATATATATATATATATATAGCCATATATATATCGGTATGGAACATATCTGCTATTTCTCAAATTTTACTAAAATCAGAAAAAAATTAAGTCTTTTTGGGGCAGAGAGTTAAAACATCAGAGTATTTGTTTTCTTTCGATTAGCAAAGTTTTAGTAGAACCTCTGCACTCATTTCCTGCTTTGCCACAAACCTTTTCCCCTGCACACCAGTCCTTTCCTGTTTTTGTAGGGGGTTGCCCTTCCCGCCCATTTTATTCAAAGAACAAATTTAGGTGGTTGGAAAGCAGGTTTGCTTATAAATCTGTTGTTCTCTCCGCAGAAATAGTTAATTTAGTTTCTCGAGGCTTAAGGCAACAATCACATGTGGAAAGGGGAAGGTTTAACTAATGAAAGCATTTACTGGAGCACAGCTAATTTAGCAATAAATTGTTAAAAGAGTTGATGCATGTATACATTTGTCCAATAATTTCTCATAAATCGAATATTATTTATGCAAGTCATCAGGGATGTGTGGTAAAAGCATTCTTCAGTCCCGTTAGCTGCCTCTCCACTGAATAGAGCACCACATTGTAATTTTGTTCCTCTGCTTCCTATAAACAATACGTTTACCTAAGTTTACAATACCTGTTGCATTACAGTAGCTCATCCAAACCCTTGAGTATGTCACTTCAAGCCCCCTTAATTTTAATTAAATGAGACACCCTCTGGAGGTGCTAGACAATTGCCCCATCATTTCACTGTGCCACCAGAATGTGTGGACCTTTGCCGATATAAATTCTTTCAACTGACAAGTTGTCATGTCGGTTTCTGCTGAAGATTTATTGCAATTGCTTTGCCAACTTCGGAAACATCAGCTACAACTAAACTTAGCTGATTTCTACCATACTTTGCAAACAATAACTGTAGGACAATTGCTTTGGCAGGTGAAGCAGCAAGAGGTATTAACAAAACACTCTTAATTGTTGTTTGGTTATTTGCTTGCTTGTTTTCTGCCTTTTGAGTGCCTCTGTGAAGTGGTCATTAAGTGAGACATCCATGTGACCATTTCACTCAACTGCAAACATAGCTCTCCCAGTTGTGGTTGTAAAGTGGAGCACAGGGTTGCCTCAAGGGCTGGAGGAGGCCCTGGTGACCCCAACCTGTTCCCTGACCCACAAGGCCCTGGAAGAATCTGCCAACTACAAGATACAAGACTCATCAAATTGTGAAAAACTGCTATGAAGCAAGAGAGACTTCCACTGGTTATGGCCTCATTAGTGTACAAAAATTTTCCATGGGCTGGGAGACCTCGGCTGATTACAGGGTGTACTGGTATGTGCAAAGATACCACAGACCAGGGAGCCTTGGTTGGCTTCCAGGCCCAGCAATGTGTGTAAGTTGCTCCACTTATATTTGTGTTGTTCTATAACTGATGATGCGCGCACGCAGATGATGCTAGGCACAACCCTCCTCCAAAAGCTATCTCATGCTATTCTGCAACTGGGCGCCATTCTTGCAATTATTTGGAAAGCTCTTCCAATTTACACAGGTTGCTTGGACCTGTAACTGTACAAAGTATTCCAAGTGTAATTGAGTGGAGGGCGTGATCTTAAGTCCCATTTCTGCACCCTAAAGGAGGAGTTCGGCTTCCCTTCATGCACGAAAGGGAACCCCTTCTGCCAGGTGCAGAGCTGTGATCGTCATGATTTAAGGATGTCGGCTCCCCTCGTCTGGCAGTTCTTGCATCTAATCCCCAGACACAAGAGGGAGTTCTCTCAGCAGGTGGCAGCTGCTTGCAACCTTCTCTGCTGGCTTCTCCATTGACTTTTTGGGGAAGCCGGCAGAGAAGATTGTAAATGACGATCACATGATTGTAGATGGCAACCGGCCACAAGTGCGAACAGGTTACCAAGTGCTTGAAATGTGGTCATGTGACCATAAATAGGATAAGTATAACATTTTATGATAGAAGTGTCTTTATAAAGCACCCCTCCTGAGGCCATCATAACTTCAAACAGTTGTTGAACAATCAAGGAACCACCAAGAACACTCCCACCAACATTGATAGGGCAAACTGCTAGTAGGCAAAAATGAGAACAAACACCACTCCCTTCTAGCACTGATGATGTTACCTAGTTTGGTAATGAAACATCTGAGAGAAAACCACCAAGCTCAGAGAACACCAAGGAGCCCACAGATTGCTAAACAACCGGTCATAAGTCAAGGACTACCTGTATTTTGAGGTCAAGGCTGGCTCTGACCGAAGGAAAAACACAACAAAATCAAAATAACTCAAGTGCAGAGAAACGCAGGATGTTGCTGGATTTTAGGAAGGGATTTGAGAGGCTCAAGTAACATCAGTATCATCTCCTTTCTTCCTTTTCTTTTGTTTTAAGCTTACAACAAAATGTTGATGATGGGAAAAGATGAATTCCACTTGCAGCTTGTGGACACTGCGGGGCAGGTAATTTCTCCCCCCCCCCATCATTTCACGTACAAATTAGGAGTATGGCTTTCCCTGCTCATCACCTGTCATAAGAGATAAACAGCTTGCATCTTAATGCGCTGGCTTGGGAGTTGTAGTTGGGGTGGTGGATGATGTCTCTTTAGGATTCATCAATCTGAACTTCGCTAATGTCCCTTGAGCAGGGGTCCCCAAACTTGGCAACTTTAAGACTTGTGGACTTCAACTCCCAGAATTCTCCAGCCAGCTATGCTGACTAGAGAATTCTGGGGAGTTGAAGTCCACAAGTCTTAAAGTTGCCAAGTTTGAAGACCTCTGCCCTTGAGTGTCAAGCCATCACCCCAGAGCTTCAATATCCGCTGACTTAAAACTCCGCTTTCACAAACTACTTATTCAGAAAAAGCATATATGCACTCGGCATTAGAAATGATCTGTTTCTGAATTAAAAATCCCCCCTAGTTGGTATCTTTCACCAAACTCATAGAGCAGCGGTACCCTGCTTTTTTGGCATTAGAGGAGACTGGTTTTGTGGAGGGCAATTTTTCCGTGCACTGGGGAGGAGGGGGATGGTTTCAGTTTCGCTTGCCTGCCTGCCGTTCACTTATACAGTAGCTGTGTGCCCCAATTCCTAACAGGGATTGAGGGCCCTGTCATGGAGTGATAGAGACTTTTCTTCTTCTGTTTTTTTTGTCCAGGATGAATACACTATCTTGCCTCACTCGTTTATCATTGGCATCCATGGCTACGTGCTGGTCTATTCCGTCACATCTCTCAAAAGGTAAGAGGGCACAGATAGAGCCTGATTACATGGCAATTGGACCACGAGGTCCTGATGAAAACAAGGGAATTGTCTGAATTCAGTGAAGTCCTTCCCTTAATACAGATAGTCCTTGACTTATAACCATTGGTTTAGTGATTGTTCAAAATTACAAGGCCACTGAAAAAAATGACTTATGACCATTTTTCACACTTACGACTTTTGCACCATCCCCATAGTCAGATGATCAAAATTTGGGCTCTTGGCAACTAGCACGTATTTATGACGGTTGTAGGGTCCCACGGTCATGGGCTCACCCTTTGCGACCTTCTGACAAACAAACTTGATGGGGGAAGCCAAATGCATTCAACAGCCGTGTTACTAACTTAGCAACTCTGGCAAGAAGTCGTAAAATGGGGGCAAAACTCATTTAACAACTATCTTGCTTAGCAACTGGAATTTTGGGCCCAGTTGTCGTGGGTTTGGGAAAATGGGTTTGGGAAAGACATTAAAGGCTTGGAACGATAGCCTTGTTAGTCTCTCTAAGCCCAGGTTTGTCTAACTGGAATACTGTCTTCATATACCATTCTGTCTTGTTTTTTAGTCACCTTGAAATGCTTGTTTAGCATTTTGTTTTGTTATCTTTCTAATCAAAAGCATTCAGATACACACTGTATTTTTCTGGTTAATGGCTTCCTATCTATAAGGGGCATTTTGGGGATAATGTTTTAAAATGTTTTCTAGCAATCCTTGGCTCACACTAAAGATATAAAAAGCTCTTCTAAATCTTCTTTCTTGCCTTTCCCAGTTTTCAGGTGGTGAAGTCCCTGCACAGCAAGTTACATGATAGCAGAGGGAAGACAAGGTAAGCATTAACATGGCAGGTCAGGAAGGAATGCAATTCTTAAGGCAAGATGTTCAAGCATATTACTAGGAAACTCTTGTCTGAAAGGATGGGTAGGGAAGGGTTCAGTGGCTTGCCATATCTGTGTAAACATTGGGAAATGTTAACTAGTGTACTCCAAATTCTCTCCCAGAAATAGATTCCAGACTGAACAACATTTGTGTCGTAAAATTAGTACAATAAGCTACCTCTAAATGATGACACTTTTTAGGTTTACAAAAAAAACCCACGAAGGTTTTGCCTAGAATGTAGTGATACCAGTAGAGAACTGGATTCCTCTGAGCATGTTTAGACAGCATTTCTCTCTCTAGTGTTTCAGAACCTTTGCAAATTGCAGATGCGTGAACTTCAACTTCCGAAATTCCCTAGCCAGCCTGCTAGCCGGGGAATTCTGGGAGCTGAAGTTTGCATGTCTTAAAACGTGCAGAGGTGGTGAAACATTAAACCAGGGAGTAAGCGTAGGACATGTAAAATGACAGGTGTATTTTTAAAAAGTATTTTCATTTAAAGTATAGGAAAGGATTTATTGGAAAATCCAGATTGTCCTCAACTTACAATCATTCATTTAAATGTCTAAGGAGATTCTCAGTCATCCAGGTCATGGTTGTCCCAAAGGTGCTTTTTACAAGAGGCAACTGGACTTTCTGGTTTTTCTTTGAAGACGTTTCGCTTCTCATCCAAGAGCTGAAGAAGCTTCTTGGATGAGAAGCAAAAGTCCAGTTGCCTCTTGTAAAAAGTACCTTTGGGACAACCATTCATTTAGTGACAGTTTGATGTTGCAACAGGACTGGAACAAGTGACTTACAATCTGTTCTCGCACCTGTTGCAGCATCCCCACACGATCAGAATTTGGGCCCTTGGCAACCTGCATATATATATTTTAAGATGGTTGCAATGTCCTGAGTTCATGTGATCCCCATTTGTGACTTTCTCAGTCTGCTTCTGATAGGCATAGTGGGGTTGGAGGGAGCCGGATTTGCTCAATGACCGTGTGGTTAATTTAACGATTGGAGTGATCCATTTAACCACTGCGGCAAAAAAGTCGCAAAATCTGGTGCAACTCCGTTAACAACAGCCTTGGTTAGCAACAGAAATTGGGGCCCCAATTGTGGTAGTAAGCCAAGGACTACCTATATCTTCAATTGCAGCTTCATGCAAGGAAAGGTATACCTGCGACCAGGGGTGAAATGCTCCCGGTTCGGGCGGGCCAGTCGGTCGTCGCAGAGCCGACGGAGCCGGTGGCGGTTGCGGCACGGGGCTTCCCCCGCCCGCTTCCCCCTCCTGCCCGGACGCCGCCATTTGAGTTCTTTGAGTGCATGCAGAGAGTTCATTTGAGTGCATTTGAGTGCATGCGCAGAGGGCAAAAGAACTCAAATGGTGGCGTCCGGGCGGGTGGGGGAAGCTCCGTGCTGCGACCGCCACCGGCTCTGTCAGCTCTGCGACGACCGACTGGCCCGCCCGAACCGGGAGCATTTCACCCCTGCCTGCGACCAAAAATTCAGAACTATCCCAGCCATAGGCAGAATTGTTGCATTAAGTTACAAGTAAGCTACCCCCTTAGACAGGACTATGGAAGTTGTGAGTGAAGCGGGATGACTTCTCTGTTCAGCATTACAAGAAGCAACTTTTAGAAATGTTCCTCCTTCGTTTTGCAGGATGCCTGTAGTGCTTGTTGGCAATAAAGCTGATCTGTCATTAGAAAGGTAAGAACTTTTGTCTATTTTCTTAAGGAATGATAGCTGAGGAATGAGAATAGAGATAGCTTCAATCTGTTTAAAAGATTGGCTGTAATCTGAGTCATTTTTCTTTCTATAAAGGAGTCTGAATTTTAGAATCAGAGCGGACAACCTTTCTGGCTGGAAGAATTTTGGAAGTTATGGAGCACGTTTGCAAATCAATTGCAATGCACAGGAACGGGGGTGGGGGTGGTTTAGTTTTAGTTACTTATTCCTAAACGGGCTTCCTTCTTACATTCCCTCACCATAAGTTCTAATCTCTCCTGGCATTTTTTTAAAGCAAGCTTAGAACAAAGGTTGTCACTGCCTTCTCTCAGGATGTGCTTTGATTTCCTTATAATCCTGAAAACCTTTTCTCAAATTAGTTTTCACATACTTTCTTTCGACTGACATTCCTGGGCAGAAACGTTTTCTCTCTGCTTTTATGAATAGCACACTGTATGTACCAATGGCTGCATCCACATTCTTGCCATTCCAAAAAAAGAATTTTATCTTAATTGGCCCCTTTTGTAAATAATAATAAACTCTGATGGATCGTGCTCTAGGGATAGAGCTGTGTGTTTCTGAAATGTTTATCTACATCAAGTCTTGTGTCTAGAGAAAAAATTTAGGTACATTTTTTTGTTTTGTTTTTTTATTCAGAGACTTCAGGTAAAATACAAACTCTAAAAAATTTTTTTTTAACAAAAACAAAACAAAAATAGTCAAAATATTAAAAAGGAAAATATGCATTAAAAAGGCAGAAAAACACACATGTATATTATCCACTCTAGTAGAATACTGATAAATATATTGCAACAATATTAGTTTCACCCATCCCTTGGGAAGCAGGCCCAAAATGTATAAAGTTCTACATTTATTTGCAACCAATTTGACCTGTCATCTATCTCAGAGGTGGGTTCCTCCCGATTCGAACCGGTTCGCCCGAACCGATAGCAAGCCGCTGATGACGTCACGGAACTGGTTCTGTCGGTGCCGGTCCGTGGACTCCGCCATCTTTTTTTTTTTTTTTTGAATTTTTTCTGTTTTTTTCCTGGGTTTTTGCTTTGGAAAATTAAATTAAACTTAACAGATTAACAGAGTTGGAAGGGACCTTGTAAATCATCTAGTCCAACCCCTGCTCAAGCAGGAGACCCTACACCATTTCTGACACATAGCAATCCAATCTCTTCTTGAAAGTCTTGAGTGATGAAGTTCCCACAACTTCCGAGAGCAGGCTGTTCCATTGGTTGATTGTTCTCACTGTTAGAAAGTTCCTCCTTATTTCTAGGTTGAATCTCTCCTTGATCAATTTCCATCCATTATTCCTTGTCTGTCCTTCGGGTGCTTTGGAGAATAGCTTGACTCCTTCCTCTCTGTGGCAGCCCCTCAAATATTAGAACACTGCTATCATATTTCCCCTGGTCCTTCTCTTCGCTAGACTATCCTTGCCCAGTTCCTGCAACCGCTCTTCATATGTTTTAGTCTGCAGTCCCCTGATCATCCTGGTTGCTCTCCTCTGCACTTTTTCTAGAGTCTCAATATCTTTTTTATAGTGTGGTGACCAAAACTGGATGCAATACTCCATTTTATAGAGTGGTATTAGTGCCTCACTTGATCTAGATTGTATCCCTCTGTTAATGCAATTTAGGATTGCATTGGCTTTTTTGGCTGCCGCTGCACACTTCTGGCTCATGTTTAGCGGGTTGTCCACTAAGACTCCAAGATCCCTCTCACAGTCACTGCTATTAAGCCTGGTTTCACCCAGTTTATATGTATACTTTTGGGTTATTTTACCTATGTGTAGGATTTTACTTTTCTCTACATTGAATTTCATTTTGTTAGATAGGGCATTACATTAAATACATTGCCTCCCCTTCTTTCTGGTAGCCCTTTAAAAGCCTGTTGCTTATCACACTCTTGGGCAAAGCATGTGAGCCATTTCCTCCTTTCAGTGGTCCATGAAAGTACATCTATAGTGTGTAGATAATAAAGTTGAAAAAAGGTGAACAACATTTTTACAGACCTATAGATATGTTGAGGCTGGGTGTGACAAGGAATGGCTGGGAGGGGAGGGGCCATGCGAGGCACCCCTTGACGTGAGTGACATTGAGTTGGCCACACCCACCCAGTCACATGACCATGAAGCCATGTCCACCATCACATGACCATCAAGCCATACCCACAAAATAAGCCACGCCCACAGAACTGGTAGTAAAAAAAATTAGACCCCACCCCTGATCTATCTACTATGTATAAAAGCAAACTGGTTAACAGGTGAACCAACAACAAAGTTAAACTTCAAAGCCCTCTGTTAACAATCTATCATTGTATTTAACTCTCAGTGGCTTCTTATCTACCATAAATCACCACAATCATTATCTCTGCATTGTTTTTAACAATGGATGTAAGATTTTTGAAAATTTAGCATTGAGTGAAAGAATAGGATTTGGGTGTTTACAAACTCCCTTATGCTGAGTAGAAAATAGTGTAGGGAAGTCCTGCTGTAGTGTTGATCTGTTACGATCTTTATGCCGTGATTCTTTTTAATTAAATTCTAACTAACAATATCAGGTAACTATAAAGGTAAAAGTAAAGGTTTTCCCTGCTCAGTCATGTCCGACACTCGGGACTAGCGCTCATCTCCGTTCCCTAGCCGAGGGAGCCCAGCATTGTCTGAAGACACTTCCATGATCATGTCACCAACATGACTGTACACTGAGGGGCACGGATGTTAACATAAATCCAAGATACATATAGAGAAGAAAACAAGCAAGAAAAAAATACAGAAAATACAAAAGAAATCTACTGCAATGAGAATAAAGGAACAGTTATTGTACATGTGCAAATTTCCTATATACGGTATAGATACAGTATACCAGATTATAACCTACTGCTATTGTTATATATGTCCATAAAAGTTATAGAGTTGTCTTTGGCGAGATGGGCACCATACAAGTTTGATAAATAAACAGGAAAAAAAACCCAAAAAGTTGACTGCAATATGACAGAGTTGGTGAGGTTTTGTTTTGTTTTTTAATTACTCCTTTATTTTTAGTCGTCAGGTAAAGACGGATGAAGGCCGGAAACTTGCTGATTCATGGGGTGCTGTGTTCTTGGAATCCTCAGCAAAAGAAAACCAGGTATGACTCTTGATTTCACCTACATTTTTTTTTTAAAAAGGGGGAGGTATAAGATCCAAAAGCCATAAAAATGCCACTTCAAATGCCCGTGTAAATCCATTGTGCTTTCTGAAACAGACCAAGGATTTTTCACAGGTTTAATTTTGAACTGAATGAGTGCATGGGTTGAATTCCACTTTGAAGAAAAGAGTAGCTAAGAGTCTTCTTTATCCCAACATCCAAATATAAGCAGATAACCTTGTTCTTTTGTTATATTTCTTAGTAATTATTTCACCAATCAAAGGCCCTCTAATGGAGAAAGGAGTGAGATTGCTCTTCATTTGTCTCCTCAAAATAGGAGGGAAACCTAGTCTTTCCCCCAAAATAGTACAGTAATAGAGTACCAGTCAATGTGACAAGGAGTCAGTAATGTTATGAGTATTGTGGTTAAGGCACCAGGCTAGAAACCGGGAGATGGTGAGTTCTGTCTTAGCCATGAAAGCCGGTTGGATGACTTTGGGCCAGTCACTCTCTCTCAACCCAACTTGCCTCATAGAGTGGTGGTTGTGGGGAAAACAGGAGGAGGGAGTCCCAAAGGTGCTTTTTTCAAGAGGCAACTGGGCTTTCTTGTTTGGACTGGACCACTTGATAAATGCATGGCACAACAGATGAGAACAAACCCATCAGGACAAGATTCGGCAGTCCGTCTGCATTTAAAAGACAAAGGCCACTCTTTTGAAGACAGCAAATTCTACATTTTGGACAGAGAGGACCGCTGGTTTGAAAGAGGGGTCAAAGAGGCCATCTATGTCAAAATTGAACAGCCCTCTCTCAACAGAGGGGGAGGGATACGACATCATCTATCTACAGTCTACAACACAGTCCTTTCAACAGTTTCAAGAAGGCTCCACACCTTCACACCCATATGCATTACTCAGATGACCCTGAGGACACAGATAGCCTCAAAGACTCTCTAAAAGAATGCAAATGACCAGCTGTCTGCAAGGAGTAGTAAATCCTTCCATTCCCCACCATCCAGTCAGAACTGAAGAAGCTTCTTGGATGAGAAGCGAAAGGTCTTCAAAGAAAAACCAGAAAGTCCAGTGGCCTCTTGAAAAAAGCACCTTTGGGACAACCATGACCTGGATGACTGAGAATCTCCAGAGACAGGAGGAGGGAGGTATGCTGGATATGTTCGCCACCTTAAGTTATTGGTAAAAACAACAAAGACAGGATACAAATAAATAAAAAGTTCTCTGCTGCTTCTTAAACACAGTTGTAAACTTTGCTCTTGGAGTGACTCCGACACCATCTTTCTTCCCTGCAGATGACTCAAGGTATCTTCACAAAGGTCATTGAAGAAATTGATCGTGTGGACAATTCCTATGGTGAACAGCGCAATTGCACCATAATGTGATGCTGCTTTCCCCCATCTGATGCTGCTCAGCCAGTGGGCGGGTGGGGGTAAAGCACAGACCCAGGCCAATTCAGGGCAGGTGTTGTGGCTACCTAGAGCCCTGATCAGCAGGCCTGAATCAACTTACGGGTAACTCACACACAGATACAATTATACCTCATCACTGGTCCTCTATGGGAGGCGGCCATGTTTTGCACATTAGTTTGCTGGAAGCAATCCATGTATGTATTTCCTGTACATATGAGTGTGTGTGTGTGTATCTGTGAGAGAGTGTGTGTGTGTTTGTAACATATTGCCAAATGTTTACAGAAGGAGCCACAATAGGATCTAGTTATGATTTGTTATATAGGGACTCGTCTGTGTGTTTATAACAAAAATTTCAATCAGCTCACCCGTTTACAAAATGAACTGTTCACAACTCAACAAGCAGCTGAATGTAACATTTTCTGAGTGGGATCCGCTAAAGACCAGTACTTTTGTTTTGATAGTTTTATTTTGGCGATAGCTGAGCCTTGGACCCAGATGCGTAAGTAAGTTTTCAGTTGTAGCTCTTGCAACACGTGGCCTTATTTTTTTTTATCAGGGTGAAATTTCATGCCGCAGTCTGGTTCCAAAGTTGGATTTTTCTTTGCTAGAAATCAATGTGGCTGAGGTCTTAGCGGTGCTTAGTCAACTTTTCTTTGGTTATATGCAAATAAATATAAACTTCTTTAAGAACGATATTTTTTGTGGAGGAGGAGAGAACCTTTCATTACATTTCAGTGCGTTAAACACTGTCCTAATTGCATTGAGCCTCTTTGTATAGCAGCTATCTAGTTTGGCTTCATAGTATAATAATAATTTAAAAAGCAAGACAAAATGGATGCACCCAAGCTTAACAAATGTTTCCATGTCTTGCCTATAATTGTGGCCTCTTTTTGGAGGCTTTTTGAAATGCTGCAAAGGAGTTTGTAAGGCGGTAGCTGTAAAAGGGACTGTAAAAGTTGCAGTGTTTCTCAAAACTTGGCAACATTAAGATGTGTGGATTTCAAATCCCAGAATTCCTCACTGTGGAATTTTGCAGTTGAAATCACACATCTTAAAACGGCCAAGTTTGAGGAAACGCTGAGTTACAGGATAGAATTATATATTTCATTGTTCTTTGGTGGGGGGAAAAACTGGAAAAAGAGGCAGCTTTCATGAATATTTTTTTCTATAAAATCCTGTGAAACGCTGCGTGATCATGCTGAAGTGCAGAAGCAAAGCTAAGAAGGAGCAATTTGAACTGAAACTTACAGTTTTCGACTTCCCTTTTGCGAAGCTGCCTTTTGCCTTGAATTAGGCATGTTAGCTTAATATTGTGACATACATACACAGGTGTGTGTGTTGGTGTAGATAGATGTATATATAAGAATGAAAAAATGAAGCTTTTAAAAGTGGTTTCTTGTTGTCTAGGACATGTCTAGGACAGGGGTCTCCAACCTTGGCAACTTTAAGCCTGGCGGATTTCAACTCCCAGAATTCCCCAGCCAGCAATGCAAAGCTGGCTGGGGAATTCTGGGAGTTGAAATCTGCCAGGCTTAAAGTTGCCAAGGTTGGAGACCCCCGGTCTAGAAAATGGCCAGTCTCTCTCTCTCTCTCTCTCTCTGTTGATCACATGCTTAGTCTGAGGCTAAACAGCATCCCTGTGATTTTCCTTTGGCGTCTTTGGTTGACTTGGTTGGGCACACTCAAGCATTGCATTGAATGCTGGCAATCGGATTCCAGGCTAAAACTGAGCTCTGAACACTGAAGGGAATGAGGGTGCCTAAGCTTCATGGACTGCAGGGTGGTGAGCCTTTGGAAACAAGCTCTCCAGTGAAGCACAATAAACTTTAATCTGGAAAAAGTGGGGAGATAATTACTTTGATGTTGCGGAATGTTATGTGTATCTTAGCAGCCATAGTCTGATCAAAAGCACATCCTTTTATTTTCATAGTTCTTCCTGCCAAAAGCTGGCACTCTGTGCTGAGGAGACCTGAACCTTGGGCTATCCTCACCTTTTTCTGCAGTCCCTACAAAGCTATTTTCCAGATGATTTTTTTTTTAAATGTGTTGTGCCAGTGCATATGTTCATTTCGGTAATGGTATTTTTTTGGAAAAGCTTCTGTCTTTTAAAGATGTTCCCAGAACGCTTTTTGCTAGGCCACTAGGAATGCTTTTATGTATTCAGAATGAAATTGGATGCATGGATAGGGAAAGGAATGGATGGATACGAGATTATTGTTGAAAATCCTTATTTGGGAGGAATAGTCTCCTTGTACATTATCTTCAGTTGTAAAAATTGCTTTTTTGAACGAGTGCTTTGAGCCAATAGATTTATTGCTCTCAAAATGAATCCACCTGATCCCTGTACTTGGTGGGTGGCCATTTCATAAGGAATTTCTTTTGCATTTTATTGGGACTTCCAGGAATTACTGTTTCTGTGTGTTGTTGCTCCATTTCTACAGTGCTGACTATTTTCCCCAGATCTTGTTTTGTATTCTAAAAACCTTCACTTCAGATTTCTTCCCTTCCCCTGTTAGGGATCAATGTGACTATTATTGCTAGCCCTAGAGGGAAATGTATGCAACTTTGTCCACATCTTTGTCATCTCCTGATTCTTTTTCGACAGGGAAAGAGGGCTGAAATATCTCACCTATCTTATTCTCTGGATCCTGCAGCATTTCCCCCATTAAACCAGACAGTGATGTAGTCGCTCAACAAACCCCTGTATTATTGTATCATACATATTATTGGATAGAAAAGTAGCAGCTTGCAATCTAGCTGTCAATTTAAGTAGGAAGAGAGTCGTGGATTTCTATGCCAAAATATCTCAAATCGCATTGCAATAAACTAAAATAAATTGGCAAATTCTCTTCATGGAACAGATAGAAGGCATTTCTTGGCCAGATTTAGGATTTCCAATTAAAAGTGAACTTTCCAAACGAGTCTTCGTTTTCCAGGAGCTGAGTTTTGAACTTAATTGTCCTTGCACCCATGAAGCCCTGCTTTCAAATTGTAGGTAGGTCAGTTAAGGAGGGGGATGGGAGGTAAGCAATAAGGGTGGGAGGGGAAAAAAAGGCCGTTAGCAAATCCAGGTTCTGCCATTTAGAGTGTTGGCTGGCTTTGCCGGCCAGCACCTCTCTCAAGGATTTGGATGCTGAGGGGTTCTTTCCAGCAATATCACCCGCTTGGAAAGTCTAGTTCAGGGCCCAGAGGAGATGTTTAAAATAGTGCAGGCTGCCTTTATAAGCTCACTTAGTTGTGGAGTGCGTCCATTGCCTGTTCGAAGAGGTGTACGGAACAACTCTATTACACAAGTTACATGGCTGCTTGCATTCTTTGGAGGAAAGCCCTGAACGGGGTGAAGCCTCTTTGCCCTAGAAACTAGTGTTACAAAGCTGCCTTGCTTTTGAATGCCAGTTCCCTTGGGGCTGTTTTAATTATGAAAATGTAGAGTATGTTTGCTATAAAATAACTGTTAATTACAGCGTTATCAGCAAACCTGGAGTTTACACAGTTGGGAAAGGCTGTGTCACATGGGTATCTATACCTCTTGTACTGCCATGTCCTGTATACTCGTGGTTAACAGGAATGCAACGTACAAGATTGAATTTGATAAATCCATGTGCTTCATTTCGAATCTAGTCTGTTTTGTGTCAGTGAAAGGCAGCCTTGTAGGTGTTCTTATGACTGGCAAGATAGATGTTGGCTCTTCAAATGGCTGCCATACAGGTCTGCTCAATTCCCTGGCCCAATTGGTGTTACTGTAGGATGTGGTCTAGCATCTCTTTCTGTAAAGATGGATCTATATTTTTGTTTTGCAAATCAGTATGAGGCTTAGGTTGCATTGTAAGAAGCATTCTGGAAATAAAGATGATGCCAGAGCTTGTGTCTTGCTTTATACCGTGTCAGCTTTCCATTTTACCTTGTCCCGCTTTCAGTGTAAATACTCTTATTAAGCCAAATTAAGGTTTTAAATGAGATTTCTGTATTGAAATCAAGAATATGATTTGGGTGGGTGAGACAGCATTAGACAATAGAACAAGGACTGGGAGGGAGTTTCCATGCTTTGCTTTGTTTCTGTGATTAAACTCTTGTTTTCCCTTATGGCTTCAGCCTCCTAATTAAGGCTGCCTGTCCATTCTGATTTATGTATATAAATAGGAGGAGGAAAGACTTTCAAAATGGTTTAAGGTTGGAAGGATTAAATTTGCACATTATACATGTGTAACATGTACATGTAACCGTGTTTTAACAAGACACATCATAAGGTTTATGGGTTTAACAAGCCCCGCAATTTAACGAGAGACACACACTATGGGGTTAGCACAATATGTGGTAGCATCATTGATGCTACCTAAATTTGTTGGACATTGCAAAGGAGGTTTCCTTTACTATCATGAGAACTGGAAGAAGCAACTTGAGCTTGATGATTTCTGTGAGTTCCAGCTAAATGTCTTGTTCTGATATCTCACCGTTAACGTGAGCATGGCCTATACAGAGGTATCCAGACTTGGCAACTTTAAGACCTATGGACTTCAACTCCCAGAATTCCTCAGCCAGCCATGCTGGGAGTTGAAGTCCACAGGTCTTAAAGTTGCCAAGATTGGATACCCCTGACCTATATGATCAATGGCTTCCTGCCTATTTTAGCCATAGCACACCAGGCCTGTGTCTAGTGGGAAACACAAACACAAATGCACCTCTACCTTTTACCAGCTGTGTTGGGAACTTGGCAATTATCTGTCTTGTTGAGCACCCAAAACTGAAGTAGCTTTGGGTTCCAGGCATCTTTGGTACTTGCTATGCTTTTTCCTGTTGCCAAGGGCAAAACTGATTTGGTGCTAATTGCGTCAGTTACGTTATTAGCAACACAGGAGCAGTATTGAGCCATTGCCATCCTGGTTTTGACTTGCTTTGAAGTAGCATCAATAGTCTTAAAGAATTCCCTGGGAACCAGCGTGAATCGCACTCGATTGCTTCCTCCTCTTTCCCATATGTGACCCAAAGAGCTATAGGAGAGTTGATTACAGCCATCCATTTCAGGGATGGTGAGCTCCCCCTCTTTCCCTGACATCTTCCTTATGCATTAGGCTATGCTTGCTGCACTCCGTGCTAAGTCAGGGGATAGCTTGTGCTCTCCCATAAATCAGGACACCAATGCTGACAGCTATTCTGGGTCAAGAGGGGGCAACTGGTAACCCTCCAGATGGCTGAATTATAATTGCCAGCGTTCCTCTCCATTGGCCCTGCTGGGAGTTGTACTTTAGCATCTGGAGGTCCCCAGGTCTTGCACTGTTTTGGAATTGGATATTTCTCAAGGGCTATGGTGGTCTACCATCATGCCAGGAATTAGAGCTTAGGGCACAGGGATGCAAAATAGGGATAGTTTCATTCTAGAGCAGGGGTGTCAAACTCACATCATCATGTGACATACCGTGACTTTCCCCCTTCGCTAAAATGGGGGTGGGCGTGGCCAGCGCGTGACGCATCTGGGCTGCGGGCCGCAAGTTTGACACCCCTGTTCTAGAGAGAGAGCAGCCATAGTAAAGTAGGGAAAAGGGGCTTTGGGATGATACAAGACAGAGCAAGGCATGTCACGTACCTTTCTCTGTATCACTTAGGGCTGGAGGATACTTGTATGGGAGTTTTCATTATCAAACCTGTGTTTGTATATGGAGAAATTGCTTCAGTCCACTAACTGTACTGGACCTTTACTTCCTGGAACTGTGATGCTCTTCTATCATTCTGGCCAGCCTCATTGTTGTCTGCGTAGAATCCACTCTGCATTCCATAACAGAGAAATGCTTTTATTTTACTAATATTCTTTTGCAAGGATAGGGGACCCATCTGTTGGCAACAAGTGTACAGCTTTTTAGAGGGGAAGTCTGCAAACTTTATTTCCAAACTTTGGAAAAGTCAAGTGCTTCCGGAAACAAACATGTTCAGGGAGCCATGAACCTCCATTATTTGAAACCATTCTTCAAATTTTTCACTGCAGCTGCAAGGGCGGGTGAATCGCCCAAAATTTGATCATGTGATCCTCGGAGCGCTGCAACAGCCATAATTTTGAGAACAGTCATAAATACCATTTGTTCAGCACAATCATAACTTTGAAAGGCCATTAAGTGAGGACAACCTTTGTGTTATAAATAGGCACATTCAAACATTTTTGAAATTATAAGGAAAATTTTTGTTTTGGGTTACATATATATATACATTAAATATTGGAGCCTACTTCTTAATAGTTTTAGGTTTGCGTTTTATGGTAAACCTATATGTCTACTGTGCAGACATATAAGTCCTAAAGTACTCCCCGTTTGCCGATAGGCAACCAACTGGCAACCAAGAGAACAGATTAAGTAGCTTCTTTTCCTCCCATCTTACAACTTTGACTCTTAACATGTTAATACTAAAATGGAACAAGAATATGAAACTTTCCATTAATGGAAAGGTGCCATGAAAAGGAACAGATTGAGCCAAAACCGAATAACATTTGGTTGAATACAGTATGGAAGCTAAACTTCTGATGTGAAGCTGTATAGGTATCCAACAAGGGTACTTTTTTGCTTCTACAAGTTTTTGCAGTCAAATTATGCTGCTCATGATTTTCACATTGAAATGATTGGTGGTATCTTGCTCCACATCAGCATTTATTGCTCTACTGTATTGTTGTATACTGTAAATAAAACAAGAAACATGAGAAGGTGTGGGTGTGGTGTGTTTTTTTTAATCGTGGATTAAAAATTACACTTCTGGATTTCACAGAAGTAAAACCAAATTCCTTTCTCTTGGATTTGTAAGAACGGTTTGTTTTCAGATCACGACATTCCTCAGTAAATAAGTGCTTTCCTGACTTATTTGAATAGCCACTGCATCTATCTTCAGTAGGCAATTAAATGGCATTAGATATACTTAACAACTTCAAATATATTTCTCAGCAATAATCTCCCAGGCTTTTAGCCTTCCCCATATTTGGAGTGTAGGCCTTACCACACTGCACAAAACATAATGTGTACTTGACCCAGTGGAAATGGTATATCGTTGCCCTATAATAATATAGACCAGTGTTTCTCAACCTTGGCAGTTTGAAGATGTGTGGACTTCAACTCCCAGAATTCCCCAGCCAGCGTTGCTGGCTGTGGAATTCTGGGAGTTGAAGTCCACACATCTTCAAACTGCCAAGGTTGAGAAACACTGATACAGACGTTCCAGAAATACTTTTTAAACTGGTGTAATCTGCATCTCAGCCCAAAGATGCTTTGTAAGAAGTGCTTGCTGATGGTCATGGAGAAAAATAGCACTCTTCCTCTCCAGAGGTTTGGGCATTCATCTCCAGGTATAGGCTAATTGACATTGACAGCAAAAGAGACATTTACTCCAAAATATCTGAAGAGCAATAGGTTGTTTATTTTCTGCACAGAGGAAAAAAGTTGTACATAGTCTCTAATTACGATACATCACAGTATTGTATGACTCTTGTTTTTTTATATTTTTAAAAAACTTCAGATTTATGGTATTCGAATACTAGTCAAGTATCAATTCGATCTAGAAAGCTGCTAATCCTAAACAAAAACTGCAAGAGAATTTGTTCTTTTGGTAACCAATGAAGGAGGATTCCTCTTCTAGGAAGGAGAAAGGCATGTCTTAAAACAGATTTAGGCAGAGGTTTCACATCTGAAAGATACACAGTGCCCTCTAGTGTTTAAAAGTTCAATTTAGTCTCAGTCTTGCCATACTAGGTGTCGTCCTCTATTTGGTTTAATAAAGTCCAATCATTTGGGAATGAAGATAAAAATGGGTGGGGAAGGCATCAGATTGAGCAAGACTGATTTTCTTTTATTCTTACTCTGAAATCTATTCTTACAAGCTAAATCCTTCAGGTTTTGACAGACCTGTAGCCTTGTTCAGGCACTTGCAAATTAGTCCTGTGGAAATTGTGTGTTAGTCTTGAATAAATGACCATCACTTCAGATATAAATCTAGATCCGCTTTCTTTAATCTGATCCTTTCAATCTAGTAGATTAACTTTACTGACTGGAAACTCTGATGAGTTTAAGCAACACTAGTGATGAAACTGATGAATTTAAACAACACATTGTTATAATAGTAATAAAATAAGCACAATAGCGCTTCCATATGCATGCCAGGTTTAGACAGGGTCAGTTTCCAATTTAACCAAAACTAGCCATGTTTACTTTCTTTTAACTTTGCTCACATGCAAATCCAGAATAGTAACAAAATTCTGGGCACTTAAGGTTTTGGAGGTTTCTGCCTCATACAAGTAGTCCATTGATTCATGATCACAACTGAGCCCAGAATTTATTTTACTAAGTGAGAAAATTGTTAAATGAGTGTTCTCCTTTTGTTGCCGCATTTGTTAAGTGAATTACTGCAGTTATTAAACTAGTAACATGGTTGTTAAGTGAATCTGGCTTCCCTTTTGACTTTGCTTGTCAGAAGGTCGCAAAGGATGGTCACATAACCATGGGGATGCTGCTCAGGTCGTGAAAAATGATCGTAAGTCACTTTTTCAGTGCTGTTGTGACTTTGAGCAATCGCTAAAGGAACGGTTGTAAGTTGTATTTTTCCCCTCCTCCTCATCCCTCCATTGATGTAGGGGAAAAAGGGAAAAACAGGTATAGAAAAAAGACCCCCCTCCCTGTCTCTGTCGTCCGTCTGTCTGTCTGTCTGTCTGTCTCTCTCTCTCTCTCTCTCTCTCTCTCTCACACACACACACACACACACACACACACACACACACAGAGAGAGAGAGAGAGAGAGAGAGAGAGAGAGAGAGAGAGAGAGAGAGAGAGCTCTACAACCAGACAGCCAAAATGTCTGTTTGTTATAACTAGGGCAACTTTGGACTTTTCTAATCATTTGCTTCTTCAGTGTTGGGTAAGTCATTTATTAGGATGATTTGAGTTGGAAAGGCCATGTGAAAGCCACATCGAAAGACATGCTCATTTCATTTTCTAGGTAAAGCCTCTATCTCATCAGATCAACAAATGCAATCAAATTTTCAAGACCCACATTAGGGTACTGTGACAGAGACGTGCATACTATACTTATCTGCGGTGGATAAGCTGTCAAATAGAGTTGATTATTTTCATAGCAAATGGGTAGCAGTTATGGCATTTTTTAAATAATCTAAACATCTGCCCCATTTAAAAAATCTTCCCCCCCCCCATTCCTAATTGCTCCCTTAAATTAAATTAAATTTAATTTTTTAAAAAACCAAGATCTATACAATTTGGCAATTTGCTGCTGTTGCGGGACAGATTTCTGACTAGTTTTGGTCCCAGAATTCAAGCGCCTAAATCAGCTTCGTCCTTTCTGAAAAAGCTCTGGGCCAGAGGTGCTTAGTGGTGTTTGGATCTTGAAATAATCCATGTATTAATATTTAAACGGGAGATCTGGGAGAACGGCAGATGTGGGGCTTGCTAATCTTTTTCCACTGAGAGCACCGAGGAAACTCATCCCATTTGCTAATCCTACTGTTTGTTGACCTATTGAGCATAACAGTTCTATGGATGTCCTTTCTGCATGTACGTTTTGAGCAGCAGAAATGTGTCTCCTTATAATACACTGGCTTTCCTGCTCAACTTCCTTACAGTTAGCAAATTACACCCAGTTGCCCAGGTAAGTTACACCCTATGGCAGTGATGGCGAACCTTTTTTCCTCAGGTGCCGAAAGTGTGCGCGCGTGTGCTATCGCACATGTGCGAGTGCCCACACCCATAATTCAATGTCTGGGGAGGGCAAAAACGGCTTTCCCTGCCCCCCCCACCGAAGGCCAGAAATGGCCCATTTCCTGACTTCCAGTGGGCCCAGTAGGCCCGTTTTTCACCCTCCCCAGGCTCCAGAGGCTTCCCTAGAGCCTGGGGAGAGCAGAAATGCCCTCCCCCGCCCCCCGGGGGCCCTCTGGAAGCAGAAAACACCCTCCCAGAGACTCCACATGAGCCGAAAATCAGCTGGCCGGCACGCACATGCGCACTGGAGCTAAGCTAGGGCAACAGCTCGCGTGCCGGCAGATATGGCTCCACGTGCCACCTGTGGCACGCGTGCCATAGGTTCGCCATCACTGCCCTATGGACTCCAAACCAACAGTTCTCACGATGGGCCTTGGAACTCACCCAGCCAGGAGAAGATAACAGCCATGATATTAATGCAAATTGGACTATCTAATTCAACCATCAGCAGCATGAATCTTAAGGGACAGAAATACAATCAAACTCTTGTTGTTCTTATGGAAGATCTCCTTTAGTAGAAATCAATGTATGGTTAACTGCTTTTAGAGTATGATGTATTTATTCAAAATACTTCAAAGACAGCTTTAAAGATAAAATGGCTTCCAAACACAGGACAATGGCAAACAATAAATAGAAAACACCAATAAAACAAACAATCCAGCCAAGAAATGCAAACTATTCAGATAGCAATAGCAATAGCACTTAGACTTATATACCGCTTCACAGTGCTTTACAGCCCTCTCTAAGCGGTTTACAGAGTTCAGCATATTGCCCCCAACAATCTGGGTCCTCATTTTACCCACCTCGGAAGGATGGAAGGCTGAGTCAACCTTGAGCCTGGTGAGATTTGAACCGCTGAACTGCTGAACTAGCAATCAGCTGAAAGTCGCAGTGCTGCTTTTAACCACTGCGCCACGCTCTCAGATAAAACAACAAAGAAAAAAAACCACCAAATAAGTCTTAAGATTTTAGTAAAAGTTTGGCGCAATGGGGTTATACAACAGAAACCTCTGTGTGTGTGTGTGTTTATAAATAATATTTACTTATAAAATATAGCATTTGTTTATAAATACACAAGGTTTCTGTTGTAAAAGCTGCATTAACTGCTTTCTCCCCCCCCCCTTGCTTATGTTATGGACCAAGACCAAACCAGTAAACACTAAAACATACAATTGTTTTAAAAGGTCATATAGTATACATTACATAGAAGCCACAAAGCTGTGAGAAAGGTATCAGCTGCTTTTTGTAAGCTACAGCTTCGGATAAAAATAAATTGCTATTGCCCTTGATACGTTTAAAAATTGGTCACTTAAAAGAAAAGCAGTGATCATCATGAGTCATCATGGGGAGGAATTAAATATTGAATTAACTGAAGTTAAACTTTTTAATTGACATATATAGAGTGAACATTTTAACAGGCAAGGTATGCTGGTTCAACCTCCATTTTTGAACAGATATAAATCTAATTTTCATACAGAGGTTTGAAACGCTTTCCAGTTATAGCCCTGATGGATAACATATCAATTCAGGCCACAGAAAAAGGCCTCCTATGAGGAGCATATATCATCATTAAAAAAAAAAAGCAAGGAACAGCCCAGGAGGAAAAAGCAATTTTATAATAGAGATGGGAGATTCTGTCCCTACCTGTCAATCTTGTGAGGTTGTCCAGATAAGATGCATATTCAGGACTACTACTTCTGTCTTTATTGCAAGATTACATTAAGAGAATCTTGCAAGTCTGGAAGTGCCCCTCCCACCCTCCCTTCCCTCCCTTTCATTCTGCTCCATTGCAATAGGTGGTTAAGGCTCTATGACGCATACGCAGCCCCACTTTTGATATAGAGAGAATGGCTGCATCATCAGTAGCCATGGGGTGGGAGGAGGAGGAAAGCTTGGGTTGTCAAAAACAAGCCTCAACTATGTTCATATAAAGATTGAAGAGAAAGACGGCAAGATTGCATCCTTGCTTGACCTCTTGACAGGTAGCAATAGGTTCTGTCAGATCCCCATTGCTATTACCATTGAGCTTTATGATACTGTAATGTCTTCGTGTAATTGTATGATCAATGCAAGTAGATGGTGATCTAATTGTTGAGGCTGTTAATTTTGTCATGAGTTTCTCTGGGGATATGGAATCAAATGCCACCTTTAGTTCTAGCAAGGTGATATAAAGGGCTCCGTTTAGGAGATTATCAGTGGCATAGAAAGGATGGGCAGTGGGAGGCGGTCCACCCAGGTGCAGGCAATAAGGGGCTGTATTGTCTGCAACTTAGGGATTACAAGGAGACTATCTGGAGGATTGATGGTGGGGATGGAGTTGGGTCGCTTCTGCCAGCATGTTGATCAGTTGTTTTGACAGTTGGCGCTGTGGCACAGCAACACCAAAGGAGAGGGTGTTAAAAATGATCCCACTCTGGGCGTCAAATATGCTAGGTATGCTACTGTACAGCATTTCTCTGGTAAATGGTGTAGAATTATACACCAGGTTATTGTTGAATATGCAAACCTGAAACCGGCCTGCTCAGACCCTGGGATATTCTCAGAAGGTGGAAAACTCATTATATGTAGGTGTGAGCTGAAAAAATTGACTCCCTCCCTCCTAAATAACATTCATTGTTGCTTCAGTGATCAAGCCGTGATATAAACACGTACAGGTAGTCCTTGACTTGCCACCACAATTGTGCCCACGATTTCTGTTGCTAAGCAAGGCAATTGTTAAGTGAGTTTTGTCCCATCTTATGACCTTTCTTGCCACAACTGCTAAGTGAATCATTGCAGTTGTTAAATAAGTAACACGGTTATTAAGTGGATCTGGCTTCCCACTGACTCTGCTTAGATCCCGGGATACTGTAACCATCATAAATTTGAGCCAGTTGCCAAGCATCAAAATTTTGATCACGTAGGTTGGGGAATAAGTATAGAATGCAATGTAACGTAATAGAGATTAAGTTGGTTTTAAAGAATAAAATCAAATTTATATTATAGGTTGGGAATAAGTATAGATTGTTATGTAATGTAATAGAGATTAAGTGAAAGTGAAGATGTTATGTACCTTTATATATGGTTTAAGTTGGTTTTGAATTTAACAACTGATGCTAGGTTGTTGGTGGACAATACTGGATGAGGAAAACTCATCTACTATGCAAAAGTGAACATTAAAAGATGTGCATTTGGCAGAGATGGCTAAAATTTCAGAATATTTTAAAGACTATTCAAATTATATATTTGGTAATGGAAAAGATGGACTGACTATATTCAACTCAAGTATCAGACTAAGAAGATTCAAACAGACTGTGAAGGACATATTTTAATTTCTAGTTTTTTGTTTAATTTATAGCATAAGGAGTTAAGATCTAATGATATTTGGAAGTTAACAATTTGTTAGCATATTTTAGTTTTATATTTGTGTATATTATACTATACCCTGTGTATGTTCTGGGAAGTCCAGGGTGGGGGGAGGGGGAGATGGGGGGGAGGGAGGGGGAGGGGGGGAGAAAAAAGAAAAAATGTTTGTACTTTGTACGCATAAAACTTTTTCAATTAAAAAATTTTTTTTGATCACGTGACCATGGGGATGCTGCAATGGTTGTAAGTGTGAAAACAGTCATAAGTCACTCTTTTTAATGCTGTTGTAACGTTGGTCACTATGTGAATGGTTCTAAGTCAAGGACTATCAGTATGCTGTAATTCTATATTGTGAGACTTGAATAGCAATCCAGACTGATGCACAACAGATAAGCTTTCTGGAACACAATACTTTTGTGGGCCAAGATGCGAGTAGAGTTCAGTCAAGAATCCTGCGGGGATATCTTTTGCCAGTTTTAAGTTCTCATAAACTGACTTGTTCAGACATAATTTCTAGGTGGTTCTAATTTTTAATATCTCCAAAATACTGAGGACCATTTTGAGGGAACCTGTTGAGTCAAATTTGTATCTGGCTGCTTGTGAATATATGGCTTAAGTTGTTGTACCTTAATCTGATCCATTAAATCAAGAAGTCAGTCTCATTAAACAGAATAGGACTAAAGTACAAGTAGTCCTTTGATGTCCAACTAGTCACCCAATGACCGTTGGAAGTTATGATGGACCATTGGACCATGAAAAAGATACAACCTAGATGACCAACTGCATTTTGGGCACTTGGCAACCAGCCTGCATTTATAGCCATTTGCAGTGCCCTGCAGTCGTGTGACTGTAATTTACAATGTTTTTGATGGCAACTGGCATTTTCTTCCACTTATCTGCAAAGAACACCCATAATGAACAATGGGTTTGTTACCGGTAATCACCATAGCATTCTCTGAATGACTGCCACAAAAAAATGTTGTAAAACTGGGTGTGATGACCCACTTAACAACTACCACAACTTATGACTGCAATTTCAGACACTATTCCAGTCATGTCCAGAATAATAAATAATATTCAGAGAGCACAACCTTGCAATGATAACAGTGCTAATAGGAACAGCCATATAAAATAAAGCGAAAGTTCAGCTGATCCCTCATGAACACATTTCTCTAGGTTTTCTCGTCAAGAACACACAAGTAAATTGCCATTGCTGTCTTCCAGGAAATGCATTTATTTTATTAAATACTACCACCAGGCTTACTCCCCACCCCAAATTCTAAAACCACTCAGATGCATATCCCTCGGATCAAAGTTTCTTAATCAAACTCTGAGGCTGACTGTGTACTGAGTAGTCTGGGCCTGGTACAACCACATAAGAATTTGAAGGCCAGAGGCTGTGACCAAACATTAGGTAGTGATCTTTTGGATCACTATGTCTGTGCTGTGTGTTTGTGTGCGTGTCTGTCTGTGTCTGTGTGGAGGTGTTTCATGGCTAAATATAGCCCAGTTTTGGACACAAGCTGAGTTGGATGAATTCCCATTGTCCTTGGGAGGCCAGCTGCCTGCAGTCCAACCAAAGACTCAGCATGGATAGTACCTGTAGTACACAGGATACACTAATCTGTTTGATGAGGGACCAAAATATTAGTGACACGGGAAATGCCATGTAAATCCTAGTGGTTGCTGAAGCTTGCCACTATAGGGAGAGTGACAAGAAACACATTCAGAATCAGTGTAAAGTGCCATTCTTTTGCAGGTATGAAGTTTTTTTATTAACAACCCAATACCATCGGATAACATAACCAATAATAAAGAATATTAAGCATTGCAAAAACATGTTATAGGTAGCCCTCGACTAAACAACAGTTCGTTTAGTGACCATTTGAAGTTACATCACAGAGAAAAGTGACTTATGACTGATATTTACACTTATTTTATTTTTATTTATTTATTAATTTAAATAAAATTTATATGCCGCCCAACTCCCAAAGGGACTCTGGGCGGCTTACAACTATAAAAATAGAATAACAAGTTAAAAAGACAATTAGCACAACAATGCAAGTATACCTTTCAAAAATGGTACATTGCAACACATACATACATGGGGTGATCTCATTAGCCCTAGACCTGCCGAAAAAGCCAGGTCTTAAGGGCCTTCCGGAAGGCCAGCAAGGTGGGGGTATTACGGATCTCGATAGGTAGTTCGTTTCATAGGGTCGGAGCCGCAACAGAGAAGGACCTCGCCCTCGTACCCGCCAGCCGACATTGTCTGGCTGACGGGACCCGGAGAAGGCTCTCCCTGTGCGATCTCACTGGTTGTTGGGAGGAATGCTGTAGAAGGCGGTCACATAGATAAACTGGTCCTCAGCCATGTAGGGCTTTAAAGGTGATGACCGTTGCAATATCCCCAAGGTCACATGATCAAAATTCAGCCGCTTGGCAATTGATTCATATTTATGACGGTTGCAGTGTCCCAGGGTCACGTGATCCCATTTTGTGGCCTTCCAACAGGCAAAGTCAATGGGGAAGCCAGATTCACTTAACAACCGTGTTACTAACGTAACAACTGCAGTGATTCACTTAACAAATGTGGCAAGAAAGGTTGCAAATGGGGGCAAAACTCACTTAACAAATGTCTCACTTAGCAACATAGATTTTGGGCTCAATTGTGGTCATAAATTGAGGACTACCTGTATTCGGTCCGAATCTATCATCCTAACCTCTAAAAGGATCCTTTCTCATGCTCCAGGAAACCTTTTTTAAGTTACAATTGATTATTATAAGGGAAGGGGGATACACCATTCTTCTTTAGGAGAAAGTACATGCATATAAAGCAAGTAGCTTTACATTCCTCCCCAAAATGAAATTATAATGAAATAAAAGTATAAGTATAAATAAAAAATATCAGCACTGTGAAATGCAAAGGAAATACTGTAATGAACAATACTGCAGTGGATTTCCAAAAACAGAGGACCAGCTCAGCTGTGACAAAACAATAAAATCATTTTACCCTATTTAGTCCTCATTTCTGAAAAGCAAGGGTTAATGAGTCATGCCCATCTCACCTCTTGCACCATTCATTCATTCATTTGCTACCCATCTTTAAGCCAAGGCGTCTCCCCATGGGGTTGTTTGTGATGACCCCTCAGAAACTGGCTAGTTCAAATTGGTGTAAACTCTTTTACAGATGAACTCTGTCAATATAGTGAAATCATGTAACAATACATATTGAAAATACCATTACAAAGGAGGAACAACTCATCCTACATGGTGAAGTTAAAACAAAAATCCAGAAAGGTATTGGAAAAAATACATCAAAATATTCTGAAAATTCTCAAAATAAAATTTACACTGAAGACACAAATATTTTATTAGATATAATTCCAGAAAACATAATTGAGAAACACAGCTGAATAAGATATGTACTGACAACTGCAAGAACAAATATGGTACAACATTGGCAAAAAGGAAACTGGCCGATGGGAAATTAAAATGTAAAAATATGAGCAATAGCAAAATTAATAGTATCCAGCAGAGTTCCCCAATCTTTCTGGCTTTGTGGACTGACGGGGGGGTGGGGTGGGGTGAGAGGGGACGGTTCTGCATAAATGGAGCGTGATTTCCCACTTCTCACACAAGTGGGGATGTGTGTATGCACGCACGCTCACCCGCCACTTCCATGGCCCGGTTCTGAAGGGCTCAAGAACTGGTAGTGGGCCACGGGGGTTGGGAGCCCCTGGTATACAGGGTATAGCAAAAGTCAGGCTTCATAGACAATTTATTATCAACTACATTAAACGTTTGAATTGACTGCCATTTTCTTTTAACTGTTACTCGTTTGATGCATGAATCTTTCAACATTCCTAAATACAGTACAGTAACACTTTCTCAGGAAAAATAATAATAAAATATATAGGATCTGACTTTTGGTATATCTTGTATATCCATAATATGATAGTATCCAGTGGTCCAGTGGCTAAGGCACCAGGCTAGAAACTAGGAGACGGTGAGTTCTAGCCCCACCTTAGGCATAACTGTTGGCTGGGTGACTTTAGCAAGTTATTGTCTCTCAGTCCAACACACCTCAGAGTTGTTGTGGGGAAAATAGGAGGAGGAAGGAATATGAATTATGCTCACTGCCTTGACCTGTTAATAATAAAGGTGGAATATGAAAAAAGAAATAATAGAAATTTAACCAAATTTATGGTTCATCATAAAGAATAATTATCTAGATACAATCAGTTGTTGGCAAAACAAATGGAAGAGGAGAATGAGTCATTAGAAAGTTTTCCATTCTCTCTCTCTCTCTCTCTCCCTCTATCATCATCATCATCTATTTAAATCATTTATACAGAAGACCATCTTTCAACCAATTCTGGGCAGCTCCTATTCAAAAATCACATAAAATCACTTAAAAGTATACAACTGAAGCAGTTAAAACATTAAAAAAACCTTTATGTTTGTTTTATTCTACTGACACTATCTATTGTAGACTTTCTTTTTCCTTTGAATTTCATGAATCTAACAATAAAAGTATATTAAAAAAAAGAAATTGTGATTCAAAATATAGTAGCCCACTTATTGACTGGTGTTAATTGCTATGAGAATATTACACTTAAGAATCCCCTTCCAGCTCTTATGATTTCAGTTAACATTCATATTCTCTTATTCCAGATACGTATGTACCAACATTTATATATAATTTTAATGGAAAATTTGTTCAGAAAGCTACAGTAATCCAAAATGAAGATTCCTAAAGCATATTATTATTAAAGCAAATTATATTATTAAAGCAAATTATGTATTTGTGCATAATTGTGCATTTGTGCGGTTAATAAGCCTAACTCAGTTTTACTAGAACTATATAAGACATTTTGTTTGTGGTTGGAATGAAACCTCTTGCTTTTGTTACTTTTAAAACTTAAATGTTTTTAGTCAAATCTATCATTTAGTCAAATCTATCAGAGCCGAGGTGGCGCAGTGGTTAAAGTGCAGCACTGCAGTTCAGCAGTTCAAATCTCACCAGCTCAAGGTTGACTCAGCCTTCCATCCTTCTGAGGTCAGTAAAATGAGGACCCAGATTGTTGGGGGCAATATGCTGAACTCTGTAAACCGCTTAGAGAGGGCTGTAAAGCACTATGAAGCGGTATATAAGTCTAAGTGCTATTGCTATCATTCAATATTTTTAAGAACACTAAAGATAGCCAAAGGATTAATCAAACCTTTATTTCCTCCCTATATTTATATTCCACCTCAGGACTGCAAACAGAACCATCACATTAATTTATATAAAACCAATTGATCAGAAACACATACAGTATCCAAAAAATAGAGATGAATCTACAAAGTACATTTTATGAATTAACCCCAATGTAAATTTTTTTCCAATAATGATAAAAGCAATCCATAGGTTACAATGTTACATGAACCAGTCCCAACAGGCCTTTCAACAATCCCTTACTAGAACTTCTAAAAATTACTACCGGACATTACAAATGCTTCATAATATTTACATTTTAAAATTCCCAGAACAAAAAACGCTGAAGCTGATCCATCCAATTGCCATACTTCACAGTGGCAACATGTGGAAAACAAATGCATTCTAATTTTTGATGACCGAATATGAATGCGGGGAGGGGGGGACACTTTTGAAGGTCTGTTCGCAGAGATGGTATTAGTGTCTAATATTAACATTAGAAGTATGCAGCAATTAGGAATGGAGGCTTTAGAATGAGCACAGGCCCAAGAAGTTTCTGCCCACTCTTGAAAGCAGCTATGTCTTTTTCTGGGGTTGTGTGACTGCCTGCTGAGAAAGAAACCTGGCTACACTAACGAGCTACATTTAACGTCTGCACACTCTAAAGCGTCCATGCGGAGGAGTCCCAATCCAGAGCACTGCACCGCCTAAATACGTGTGTACACCACACACACACACACCATTTCAACACTTTTTACAGCACGGTGCAGAAGCATGTTCTTTCCATACGGAGATCTCCGATTGAACCGGAGGGAGAATCAGTCCTGTCGGAAACTCTGTAGAAGAGCCAGTCAGGGTCGAACTAGCCGACCTAGAAGGGGTCGATTCAATCTAACGCAGCTCCTTACGTTGCCATCCTCTTCTCAGATCTGGGCAACCAAGACCCGTAAGAGATCGAAGTGGATCAGTTTCCTTGCAGAGGCGCCGGACAAGTCGACGTGCTTTCAAACGAGGAGAAATCGTTCAGACGGCAACTCCCAACCCCGATCCCCCCCCCCCCCCCCCAGTCCCGGAGAAGAGTTGTATAAGCTACGACCACTAGAGGGCGCAGGGGGACCTCACTTGGAGAAGTCCCCAAGGCCGGCGCCTGAGCGAGCGAGCGCCCCCTTTTGGGCTCGGCAAAAAGGCCTTTCGTCCACGGCTCGGGCCAAAGTGTCCTGGATCTTCTCCCCTTTTTATTGTTGTGTTTCTCGGGACATCCTTCGCGTCTGCGAGGAGGAAGCCTCAGCGCTGCCGTCTCCCGCGAGAGGTGCACCTGTCCCGGTCCTCTCCCGCCAGCTCTCGGCCAGGGTGGGGAAAGGAGGAAGGGACCTCTGAACCCATCCCACGTGCTTTTGTAACCACCCGGCCCGGGCATCGGAGGGTTAAAATCGGCGAAGGGATTCACCCACCGAAGCGTGCGCTGCGGCTCCGTACGGACGCATTTCTCACTTCCCCCCCGCGCCATTTCGGCGTGTCCTTCCGCCGCCCGAGCTTCCAACACAAAATAAGTACTGGGTTGCTTCCTTTCGCCAGCCGTCGCACCATCTCGCGCCGAGGCCGAGGGGCTTGAATCGGAGCAGGTTTTAAACTGGTCCCTTCCCGTCCAACGGGGAGAGGAAGCAGAGCGAGAAAGGGGGCCGAAGAGGAGAGACAAGTCCCTAACTCCGGGATCCCACCCTCCCTTTTGCATAGGAGGAGGAGGAGGAGGAGGAGGGAGGGGGAGGTTAAGCAAACCCGGAGCTGGCCCAGCAGGACCTACTTTCCTCTCTGAAAATGGCTGCCTCGGTGAACACTTTCTGTTCAATTCCTTAAAGCCCTTCGTTGGGTTGGGGGGGGGAGCGGAGGGGGGGGGGATAAAGCTCAGCCACCGATGCTTCTTTGACTCCCGTTCTCTGCTCGAGCTGAGGATTAGAGTGCGAAGGGAGCAGGTGAGAAGTTTAAAAGAAAAAAGGGAAGGAGAGAGCGAAAACAGGAAAAGAAAGAGAAGAGGCCTGGAACAGAAGCTAGGGAGGAGATTAAAGGGGGGGGGGCGGACAAAAAAAAAGAAAAGGGGGAAATTTCCCCAGGCCGATACACGGAGCAAAGCTTGGGTCGCGCGGCGGCTTTTTCTTCGCTAGAGAGAAAGAGAGAGTGGGGGGGATGAGGGCATTTAGCCTGCTTGGGGAAGGTTCAGGGGTGTAAATGGTGATGGTGATAAGCTAAAGACTCCGGGTTAGTTTGGGGCTGCGGGGCCACATCGCGAGGGGAGGCTTTGCAAGGCGGGAGGGAGGAAAAAGTATGAACGTTCCAGCCGACGGGAAACTCTGAACGTTCGCTTTCCCTCCATTCGCTCCCCCTCCCTCGGGAAAACCTCAGCGTTCCATCCGGAGGGCTCCGGCGTTCCATCCGGCCTCCCAAGCGGTCTGTTTGGGCGCCTCTCGCTAGAACAGGGGAGGGGAGGGGGGGGAGTGGGAGGTCTAGGAAGGGCGACCGAGGCAGCCCCGAAAGCAGGGATCTATCTCTTCCCTCGGATGCGGCTGCTGGAAGATCAAAGGCAAACCCGGAGCTCCCTTTGTGTGCCGTCCTAGGAAGATCTGGCTCGTCGCTCTTTTCTTTTTGCCTTATTTTGAAACTCCGAAGTATCGTGGTGGAAGAAAGCCGAAGCACCCTCTCCTTGTGTAAGGGGGCTGGGCTGCCTGGTGCTTTTTTTGTGTGTGTTTTTAGTTTTTTTTTTCCGGGTGGAGAAAAATCTTCGGATATTTGGATTTAGCATCCTTTCTAAACCTTTTTTTTAAATGTGTTTGTGGGTTTGTGTGTTGTTGTTTTTTCCCCCCGAGTGGCTATAAGTAAGCAACCAGCAATCTATTGGGCATCTTTTTCTTTTTTTTCTTTTTTTTTTAAAGGAGGGGACAAATGCAAATCTTTCCTTCCCCCCCCTTTTCGATTTTTGGGATAATGATTTCTGCTGTATCTTGCCTATGGATTTTGGCGGGTGAGAATTTCTGGATCGTCTTGTAGAAGAGAGGTAGGTGAGGGTTTGCATTTTTTTCCTAGCCCTACTGCTGATTCCTTTAACTGTATTTGAATATCAATGCTCTTTGTATCTTGAGGCTGTATTTACTTCGGACTTTTCAATCTTTGTTGATTTATGTAGCATTTTGGTGCATGAGAAGAAATCTTGTTTAGAAAGTGTTCAGGAAGAGGATGCATGGTAAAAGGCCTTAGAATTAGATCGATCACAAGCAAACTGAAAATATGTCTATGTACCCTTTAAGCCTAGGCCTCATGTTTCCATTGGCTTATATAAATAAGTGACTGTGTGGTGGATGATGGTGGTGGTGGGAGGTATGGCTCCCCTTACATCCTTCTTACTGAAATAATCGAGTTATATATTTTTCAGCAGGAGGAACTGTTAATTTATTTTCCTGCCCATTGCATATCTGCTGGTATGTTTTGCACAAAGAATTAAGCCAGAGGGAACTGTACTTGTGTGTGGGGTCAAAATGGTTGGTCTCATTGTATTATTCTAAAGGGGGGGGGAATAGAGTTAGAAAGCATTTAACACAGAGGTGGAAGTGTTCATTCCTCTCCCATTAATTTACATTTCTGTTTTGTTTGATTGGGGATTTGGATTAAAACGATAGGGTCAGTTTTTAACGTCTAACTGGGTGTTTCTTAACTCAGCTGCATCTGTGAGATGGGGTTTGTTTAAATGGAGAGCTTAACTGCTCAGGAGGTTATGGCTGTTCCTGGATGGAGTCGCTCCCTTCTGTCCCTTAGATAGAACTGCCCTCTTAAAAGCAATGCTGTCTAGTTTTACAGAGTGAGCCAGAAGCCTGCTTTTTTCCAAAGCAGAGCAGCCAACTGGAAAGGCCTGCTTTACCCAGCAGTCCTTTAGCGACCAGTGTAGCCTGCATGGGATTATGGAGGACTCCAAAGAGATTTACCGGGAGAGGAGAAATTGCATTGGCATTTTCTCTCTCTCCAAACCAGCAGACTCCTAGGTGGTTTCATGCTTCGGTACAAGACAGGGTGGCGAGGTTTTTACTCGTCTCTTGAAGTTCAGATTCTTTCTGTAGGTTATTCTAAATGCAGAGTTGCATGAATTGAGTGAATGGCTTTCCTGTTCTGGTTTAATGGAAGGAGGGTTACTGACTTTTGTCACTCTGGCTGTCAAAGGGGACTTTGTGGGCCACACCTGTTGCATGGATATCTGATCACTCACAGTTGGACCTATGCTGCCTGGGGTTTAAAAAAATGGAGAACTTTGATTTTCTTAACAGTGGATAGAGAGCAGCTGAACAGCAACTGGTTTTGAGGAGAGTTAACATGAAGGGACAGAGACTGCACTGGATGTTAAAAATCCCACTGCATACATAAATAGATTTGGCGATGTTATTACTAGTAGAAATGGCTGTAAAGCTTTTCAGGCACCAGTATTTCCAGTGTGTGTATGAAAAAAATGCAGATAGTTTGTAAGTGTAATATATACTTGTATGTAGGAATGCTTTTTGACCACACAAACATACCCAGATAGACACACACACACTTTTTGTATTTTGTATTGTGTTAGAGAAAGGTCTGGTGATGATGTGAATTTTGTGTTCAGTTGGATGGAGGTCAAGGAATAGACCTGGTGGAGCACATTCCTCTCAGGGCCCTGAATCTTCCTTTGATATCAAGGCTTCATGATATTCAAGCACATTGATTGCAGTGACTGTAGATATCAGATCTTTTCACTGTGACAGTTGTGCCTTGATTACATCCTCATGAGATACTAGTAGCATGTACTGTGGAGATGTCTTGGAAAAGTTTTTGGGAATTTCATGTGGCCCAGAGGATGCAACTAGGTTTCCTATACTGAAACAGTTCCACTGAGTATTATTGTTTTGAATGATAATGCGAGCTACTAGTTGTAAACTATGTATCTCTTCACTGAAAGGCCACAATAATTCCCTCTATACTTGCCCTGCCTTTAAAGTCTTGATAAAAGAACCTCCTTTCTCAGTCCTGGCACCATTTGAGGTGCACATAAGAGAAGTAGAAGATCTTCACATGGGCTGCTTCTAAATTTTGGGAGAAGTTCTTTCTGTTACTCTTTCCAGGCCAAGCCAAAACATTTTTAATTAGGGAGTCCCAAGATGATTTGCTTAGTCGTTGCTTTTTGTTTTATTACCAACATATTTTAAAATGTTTTAATTATTTGACAATGTGATTTGTAGGGTGCTTTCTATGTTACTTGTTAGCCATGTTGAGCACCAATAATTTCTGGAATTATGAATATAAATTAATAGAATGCAATAGTTTAAACTATTGATCATGAAACCAGGTTTATGACGATATGGGAACCAGAAAAGAAATGGAAGACACTTTACTGTCATTCTGCTGCTTTTTATTAAATCCTCAAGGAAGCAAAACCTGAATGAAAAAATGCCTAGAAATGCCTCCTGAAGTTTCCTGAACAAAAACATATATTAAAGAAACATTCCATGGAAAATATGAATATGAACCTTTGCTTTGGCGATTTTGGCTGTATCTGAATCCAGACCATTAAGTATAGTGTATTTTTCTATGTATATGCACAATCCAAGGCTCTGAGGTCAGTAGTTGAGGTGAAATATTACAATGTAATGTCAGTGAATTTCTACTATTTATTCAAGTTTGGCCAGGTAGAGTTTTCAAGCTGTGTGCTACTAGCAGAACTTGATGCTAAGTGCTTTATTTCTTGCTGTATCTAAAGAGTGCTGCAATTTAAAATGTGCATTGATCCATGAAACTTGTTATGCAAAGTCCCAGCCTTAGGTTCTTGGTTTAAATCTGTAATTGTTTTAATATTGAGAGATCCTATAGAGAAAATTTGTTTTCGAGGAGTTCTTTGTTTCTTCACACTTGATAATTGCATATACTTATTGCCAAATTTTGCATACCAGTCTCAGCCTATCCTTTAAGCTGAGAACTATTCTTTTGGAATGACAGTTTGATACTTTATCTTTTTCATTTAAAAGTTTGGGGGGGACGAATGTTCTGTTATGTTTCCAACATTGTAGAATAACATATGTGTAATTTACACAGTATGGAATGAAGAGAGAAAGCAATTTGACATAGCCTAATTGAATATGACATCAGCAGAATCTTTATCCAGCATTTTATCTATTGATCCTACTTCTTGTATACTTGGTCAGTATATATGAATAGGAAGAGAGTTGGATTGTTATGTAGGCAGATGGGGGATGCTGGGGGGTTGTACAGACCACAATTGACTTGTGACCACAATTGAGATCAGAAACTGAGATCAGATCATTTTTTAAGATATTTTTCATGGTGTCATTAAGCAAATCACATGGTTGTTAAGCGAATGGCACAGTCGTTAAAAAAGTCATTGTTCCGAATGGGTGTTTTCTGCTAGAAATGCCAGAAATTGGCAAAATGTCGCAAATCAAGTTCCTATGACTGTGGGACACTGCAACCAGCTGTAAAAGTGAGCTGGTTGCCGAACACTAAAAATGTGGTCATGTGACCTTGGGGTAGGTAACACAATGGTCCAAGAAGTTTTATGGGATGTAAAGCACCTGTTCTGAGAGAGTCCTAACTCCATCAGTCGACTATCTGTAGTTCAGTATCTGTAGGGCCATAGGTTCTGTATTACTAGGCTAGACATGCAAATGTAGTTGAAATTTAAAAATAGCTAAATTCTGTGATGCCTTCCACACTTAGTATTTTGGCAGAAGTAGAGAATTGAAGCCATATATGAATAGAAAAAACTCTGTTAAAGATCTTCTCCCCGGAACCAAAGTTTCTGTCCTGTAATTATAAATTGACAGTGTGAAATTGACTTTACTTGAATATGAAGCGCTAATGTGCTGTATAGGTTGTTAACTTTCTTCGATTTTGGATTCTACCTCTCAGTTCATTGAAGTTTCAAAATAATAAAATAACTTTTAAGAAAAACTTCAAATTTATATTAAAATAACATATTGAAAAGGAATATCTACATCTATCTAACTAGAGGACTACAAGATGGTTGCAAAATCCCTCTGGGAGAGAGAAGGACAACCTCCGATTTATAGAGAGGCATCTCGAACAGGGCCTCTGATTATTTCCCTAGTAGATTTGGGCAGACTTTGTTTAGATTTCCTGGGAAGCTTGAAATTTGCACTTTTAGCCTGGCAACTATAGAATTGCATCCTGGAGAATGCAAGGATTCCATGCAAGTGGCTGGGAGAGAAGAGGTTTATACGGTATGGAAAGAAGACAGCTCCTCTGCCCCCAATGCAAGTGTTAGACCTTTCTGAATTTTTTATTTTATTTTACTACATTTATATGCTACTCATCGCCCTGTCCAGCGATTCTTTGAATAGTCTTCAAAGGCCGCTCCATATCCAGATGGCTGCATCAATCCAGCCTGGAAGATTTCAATGAATGGATAATAGCAATTAAAATTATCTGTCTAAATGGATTTATAGTTAGTCGTAGTACCGGTGTTTCTCCTTCTATATTCAGAGCACAAGGAACTTTGTTTTTTTTTATGGTGAGAGCCTTCAGTATTTTGTTACATAGTTCTTTTTTGTTTAAAAAAGAAGTCTCAAGTCTTTAGTGCTTTAAAGCAACTTTTCATATGGTTGGGTCTCTGGGTATGTAATATTTGGCATACAAATAGTCCTCAATGTACAACAGTTTGCCTAGTGGCCATTCGCAATTACAGTGGCACTGAAAAAAGTTACCTATGCTTGCTTTTCACACTTACGACCGATACAACATTCCCTTGGTCATGTGATCAAAAGTCAGCTGCTTCACAACTGACTCATATTTATAACGGTTGCAGACTCCTGGGGTCATGTAATCACCCTTTGCGACCTTCTGAAAAGCAAAGTCAATGGGGAAGTCAGCTTCCCTTAACAACTGTTTAACAGCTGCAATGATTCACATAACAACTGTGGCAAGAAAGGTCATAAAATGGGGGCAAAACTCACTTAGCAAATGTCTCACTTAGCAACATAAATTTTGGGCTCAATTGTCATAAATTGTATTTAGTCCAAAACTATCACACTAACCTCTTAAAGGGTCCTGTGACTGTCCATTGATCCAGGAAAGCTTTTTTTGAGTTACAATTGCTTATTATGGGGGGGGGGGGAGAATATACCATTCTTCTTTAGGAGACAATGCACAAATATAAAGCAAGTAGCTTTACACTCCTCCCCCCAAAAAACATAAATTTTGGGCTCAAGTGTAGTAAGTGGAGGAGTACAGGTACAACTTCAATCCTCTATCTATCTATCTATCTATCTATCTATCTATCTATCTATCTATCTATCTATCTATCTATCTATCTATCTATCTATCTATCTATCATCTATCTATCTATCATCTATCTATCTATCTATCTATCTATCTATCTACCTACCTACCTACCTACCTACCTACCTACCTACCTACCTATCTATCTATCTATCTAGATTTATATACCTCCTCACAGTGCAAGCACTCTTGAATATAGAGGTGGGAGGTTCTGGGAATCTTATTTCAATGGGTTCTGGAAGTTGAGGATTAGGAAGCACTGGATGACTGGATTATAGTTGGTAAACTTTGTTGTTGAAAATGTCATAAGTGGTGTGCAATCTAGAAGAAAATGTGTTCATGTATGCGTAAAGGCAGGGTGATGTAAAGCAATTAATAACTTTGACAGGATGGCTTGCTTAGCTTCTAAGAACAGGTATGGTTGATCAGATGGTATTAGACACAATGCTACGGTTGTACAGTTCAGTAAAATATTATTAACTCTCGTTCATATTTTCTTGATTTTTGCGTAACTTTACTATTGAGTGTCAATGGAGCTTCATTTGAATCCTACTGTTATTTGAAGGGAGCTTGACTGAATGGACAACACTAAAGTCTGGTGCTTATTTTGTGCAAGTCATCCAGCATATGATGTGCCAGTATGAAAACATAACTACCTCCCCCCCAGTTCATTTAATTCAATAAAGGAGTTAACTAGAGTCAGTTGTGTGATTGTTTAACAATCAGGGTTGGTTTGGGTAAACCTTCCTCTATATAAGGCTCATAAATGGCTCTCTTCATCACAGTGACATTCTTTTCTTTAATATAATTTTTATTGATTTTAATTACAGTAGTCAAAAGTAATAACTAAAACGAGTTATTGAGAGAAAAGAATGGAAATAAAGAATAAAGTACAGGAAAAAAAGAAAAAGAAAATTATATATATCTTTCAACCTTTATCACAACAAGTCTAAACATACTTAATAACTCTTCACTCTGTATAAGATTAATTAGTTATCTCTTCCTCCCATTTCCCATTCCTTATCTATGAGCAAATCCATAAACATCAACTTTTCAATTTTGCTGGTCAGCAAAAAAAAGTCCACAAAGAGTTGCCAGAACATTGCTAAAATGTCTTCTTTTAACCTTGATCAGATAAATCAACTTTATATTCCTTCCTTTTACTTCTTAAAATTTAGTTCAATCAAATATTGTTGTAGACTTTGATTTCTCTTCAATTCTTCATCTGCACAGATTTCTTCAAGGCTTTAACAAGCCTCTTTTGTAGATCCAGCAAGAAAAAACTTTCTAGTTCATTCTCTTGGTTTATTATTTATATTTCTCTTTAAATTATTAAAACTTCAGCCAGTTTCTGTTGCATATCCAGCCCAGGTAGTCCCTGATCTATGATCAGTGGAATGGCTCGCCTTCAAACGTTGTGGGTGTTCCATCACTAGAGGATTTTAAGAAGAGGCTGGACAGCCATTTGTCTGAAATTGTAAGGTCGTCTGCTTGAGCAGGGGGTTGGACTGGAAGATCTCGAAGGTCCCTTTTAACTCTGTTATTCTGTTCTATCATTTGTCCAGCGACCATTTCAAATTATGACAAGGCTGGATGAATGGTGGTTATGAACTCCTTGGATTTCCAGCCATCCCAGCACTTGTGGTCCTGTGATCGTGATTTGGGTGCTTGGCAACCAGTTCACATGTAGGACCAGTTGCAGTGTCCTGCAATCACGTGTTTGTCATTTGCTACTCTCCCTGCCAGCTTCCCCAGAAAGTCAATGACGTTGCAAATTGTTGGGGTAAAGTCTTCCCCATCCGCCCACTCTCCCTGACCTGCGTCATACCTCTCGTGTATCCTTTCATACCTTTGCACATCTTCCCTGATCTTCGCTGTCTCTCTCACACACCCCTTCACCCCCTTGTACACCCTCTCCAATCTTTGTGCCTCTCTCACATCTTCATGCACCCCCTTGCACTTTTGTGCCCTGCCCCCGGCCCTGCCTCATACCTCTTGCACACTCCTAGACACCTTCTCGCACCAATATTGTGCCTTTTGCACACTTTTGCTCTCTCCCCCACCCAGCAGCAGCCACTTATATGTCTGTCGGCCTGATACTCACAAGTTCTTACTGGCATCTCCACTGATTTTGGTGCTGCCCCACTTTACAACCACATCGTTGAATGATGGAAATTCCAGTTCCAATTGTTATAAGTTGAGGATTTTCTGTAAAATATATTTTTCCAGTTATTATCTCAGCCTGTCATTTATAGTGCTACATTTTGTATTTTATCTTATCAGGTAAAATTTGTTCCACATCCATATTCCTTCATTAACGTCTTTTAGACATAGTCTATTCGTAGAAGCAGACTTCCTTATGGGTAGTGTTGATATCTGGCTCTATTCTTCAAAGATCTGCTTTAATATTTCCAATGTTATAATGTTATAATATTTTGTTTTCTGCAAGTGCCAGTATTAATTGACATCAGGGTTGTTATTTATCTAGCTTAAGTTATTTGGTCCCTTCTAATGTCCAGTTTCTAAAATAATCATTTATCTTTTATTATGACTTGCACTTGCCAGGATAACCAAAATATGTCTGTTTTCCCCAAGAATTTGTTCATTTTTTATAATTAATTCCAAAATCAATATTCAAACATTTACCTGGTCCCGTAATCTGTTGATAACTTTTGGATCAAAATCTTATTTAACTTTTTGCTGTTTATTTCAAGTTCTTTAAATTCCTAAGATTATAATTATTTTTTTATTCAGAGTTGAACTCGTCCAGTGAAGATTCCCCCCCACCAACCTGTAGTTTTGAAGGTTCCTTAATACCTTTAGGCAATTCCAAAAGTGATTAGAAAATGAGCTTTGTGAGCTTTGTGTTGTTTAAAAGACTCTGCCACAGTTGCAAGAAAGATAGATAACCCCTTCACCCAAAGGAGACCATTATCCTATGGTCTGCTTGTGAGAAGCAGCCATCAGGAACACATGTGGGCGATCTCTTGTCTCCTCCCTATCCAGAGAGGTTAGAAAGAATCAAGATCACGCGAAGTGTTAATACCACTTTATAATGCCTTGGTAAGGCCACGGCATTTTGGTCGCCACAATGTAAAAAGGATGTTGAGACTCTAGAAAGAGTGCAGAGAAGAGCAACAAAAATGATTAGGGGACTGGAGGCTAAAACATATGAAGAACGTTTGCAGGAACTGGGTATGTCTAGTTTAATGAAAAGAAGGACCAGGGATGACATGATAGCAGTGTTCCAATATCTCAGGGGTTGCCACAAAGAAGATGGAGTCAAACTATTCTCCAAGGCACCTGGGGGTAGAACAAGAAGCAATGGGTGAAAACTAAACAAGGAGAGAAGCAACTTAGAACTAAGGAGAAATTTCCTGACAGTTAGAACAATTAATCAGTGGAACAGCTTGCCTCCAGAACTTGTGACTGCTTCAACACTAGACGTTTTTAAGAAGATGTTGGATAACCATCTGTCTGAAGTAGTGTAGGGTTTCCTGCGTAAGCAGGGGGTTGGACTAGAAGACCTCCAAGGTCCCTTCCAACTCTATGATTGTTGTTGTTGTTGTTGTTATATTATTATTATTATGATGATTATGATTATGATTATTATTACTATTATTATTACTATTATTATTACTATTATTATTACTATTATTATTATCTACTCATTGGTTCCTTGGTCTTTTCAGCAGTTGTCAGCTCCATTTTTGCAGTCATCTTCCGTTTGCCATACCATAGGGCAGTGATGGCGATCCTTTCTTCCCTCAGGTGCCGAAAGTGTACGCACGCACACTGATGCATATGTGCGAGTGCCCACACCCATAATGCAATGCCCCTCCCGCACATCCTGCCCCCTGCACGTGTTCACATGCCCCTCCATGCATGCGTGTGTGACCCCTTCTGTTTTGGCCTTACATCCCAAAATAGCGGTGGGAGGGGGGGAAAGCCTCCCATCCTCAAATAAAGCTGGGAGGGCGGAAAGCCTCCCGTCCTCAAATGGAGCTGTGGGGGGGGGAAGCTTCCCTTCCCCAAACGGAGCTGTGAGGGGGAGAAGCCTCCCTTCCCCAAATGGAGCTGTGGGGGGGGGGAAGCTTCCTTTCCCCAAATGGAGCTGTGGGGGGGGGGAAAGCCTCCTTTCCCCAAACGGAGCTGTGGGGGGGGGGAAAGCCTCCTTTCCCCAAACGGAGCTGGGAGGGGGTAAAAGCCTCCTTTCCCCAAACGGAGCTGGGAGGGGGGGGAAGCCTTGCGTACCCAAACAGTGCTGGGGTGGAATCTCCAGAGATCTGGGAAGGCAGGGGCCGCAGAAAGTGAGGAAAAAGCATGCTTGTGTCTGACCCGAAAATCAGCTGGCCGATGGGAGGCACATGTACATGCGCAGTGGAGCTGAGCTGGTCAACGGCTTGTGTGCCTGCAGAGAGGGCTCCGTGTGCCACCTGTGGCACGTGTGCCATACGTTCGCCATTACGGCCATAGGGTATGCTAGAGGTTCCATCTGTGAGAGACCTACATTTGATAGGTCCCAGGAGGTGGGCCTTCTCTGCCTTGGGGGAAACTTTATGGAAGTCTTTCCTTCCCACCTCTTAGTTAGATTAGCTGTATCACTCTGAATGTTCAGGGGGTCTCTCAAGACCTGCTTATGTCACCAGGCTTGGGGAAACCTGTGACATTTTAAGGTGGCTCCTGTATTGTGGATGACATGTGATTGCTATACTTCTGTTTCCATTTGTGATTTGTATTTTTTTGATTCTTTTAATGATTTTTACATTGTTTATAATAATGGCTTTTATATCGTGGTTTTATTTGAGTGTTATACTCTGGCCAGAATCATTTCTGGTCAGATGGGTGACTATGTAAATTTGATAAATAAATAAGTAATAAATAAATAAATAAACAAACAAACAAACCCCAAAAGCCTCTCTCTCAAGGTGTTCCCCATCTCAGGGACGTTTTCACGACAGAGATTCTAAAGGCATATCGTACCTCGCTGCCAAGAAATATTTGAAGACCTCTTTAAAGTAGTCATTAAAGTCTATTAATCCCAAGAAAGCTACAAAACTGTTTCTAATGCTCTGGAGTCCCACGGATCCATAGTCAAAAGCAAACTTAGAAAGGAGAAGATTGGGGACAACAGTAAATCTTCTCAACAGTGGCAACTCTCTCAAAATTACTCAAGAGCACAGCATAGAATTATCCTGAAAATCACAACCCCAGACCAACATCCAGGAAATTGCAGGCCTCTCACCTGGTTTGTGAAGGTTTTGTCATTCAATCAGCAAAAAATAACTAGGTAAAAATGGGGTTATAGAATAGCAAAATGTAGATAATTGCTTCCTCAGGGAAAAAATTAATTCTTGTCCCAAGTTTGTCAAAAAGCATCTAGATGACCCTCCAGATTTCTGGAGAAATGCTGTTGATATGTTCAAAATGTGATCTAGGGCAGGGGTCCCCCAACCCCCAGTCTCTGGATCAGCCCGGTCTGTGGCATGCCAGCAACTGGCCGCACAAACAAGCAAAGCCCCATTTGCGGAATGCAGGCAGCAGGCAAAACCATGTCCCTTCCGGTCTGCGGAAAAACCTTCATGGAACTGGTCCCTGGTGCCCACAAGGTTGGGGGGCCACTGATCTAGGGCGACTGTAGAAACCAAACACTGCATTCCACAACAAGAATCTCATACTAATGATGACATTTGGAAATGGCTTGGCTTGGCTGTCTTACTTCCTGGATGACTTGCCATCATTGAAGGAAGCAGATTTTCACAGGAGAACATCATGCTACAGTTCCATCATCAGTGGGTTATGGAGCAAGACAATTCCAAGCATGTAAACAAGTCATCTTGTAGACAGTAGATGACAAAGTCAACCCCGTAGAAAAATTCTAACAGGATCTGAAACGACTACAGTAGTTCATGTGGGAAAATTCTCAAACGTTAGTGAGTTGAAGTCTTTTGTCTTGGAGGAAATGGGCTATGTAGTGATGTGAAAAGCTAGTCACCAATTACTGCAGCTAAAAGTAATGAACCAGCCACTGAATTTAACAGGTAGCTAATTACTTTTTCACACAGGCAGATTGTAAGTTGGATGACTTTGTTTATAAAATAAATTCCAGACTTGGGTATTATTTGTTCATTCAGGCTCCCTTTATATAGTGTAGCTATAAGTCTTGTGTAAAGCATTCACGGAAAACTACCCCAAAATTCAGTTAATCTGAAAAGTGAATTTTTTTAAAGAACAGCATAAATTGCTGTAGTTCCATAACTGTCTGATAATAAATGCTATTTTAAGTATCTAAAATAGACAATATTATGATCTACTATAATCACAATTATGTGACACAGAAATTGTTTTTATAGATTTGATTTGCAATTGTAACGTGACAGAGAGAGCTCCAATTATTTTTATTAATTGAGACTCATGTAAGTGAAAAAGTTTTACCTTTTGTCCGAAGAAGGCATCAGTATAGAAAAATAATCACATTTGCTATTAGTAAATTGTAATGTTTAGTCAACTATCTGGTTCAAATAATTCACTTAAAAGCTGTAGTTAAAAATGTCAGGTGTGATTAACCAGATCTACCTATAAAGAGTTCAATTAGCTGTTTTATTCTTCAAGCCTATACACAGGAGTCTTCTCAGACTGATGATTTGCGCCTGGGTAAGACTAGATAAGGTTCAAGAGCATTCAAGGGAGTGTCAGACATAGCCCTCTTTTGCCCATCTAGGGATTCCAGACTAATTCTGCATTTGACTCCTCCCCCTGGCTCAGCCAGTCTCTCCAACAAAAACTAGACAATCCATGATACATCGGGTCATTGTTTCAGAGATCTTTCCTTACCAGATTCCTCAATGCCATGTCAGAGCTTCTAATGTACTGCCTTCACTGGAAAAGTTCTGAAAAATTCAGAGAGATTCAAAGATGAATCTGCCTTGAAAATAGCTCATGGCGCCAAAGAGCAATCCTCACAGTCAAATAGCCTGTCAGCAGAGAATGGATGGGACCCTGATTTAAAAAAGATGCATATGGCCTCAGAGGCCACCTTTACCCCCCACAGTGGCGGGACTCCGCCCAGGGGAGATTCAAAGCTCAGAGATTTCTGAACAAATGAGACTTTTGATATCCTCAACACAAGGACTTGTCACATCCTTGCAACACGGGAACCAGAATGCTTCTGTGGCATCAGACTCACCCCTGGAGCATAGCCAGCACCCGGCACCCCAAGATCAGGAAGACTTGAGGATTTTTAGGGAGTCTCACTCTCCCACTCCATCCCTATAGAGTAGAGATTCGGTTTCAGGAGAGGAGGACCAGAGAGACTGGATTCTTTCAGAGGATGAGGGATTGGCTCCTGAACCCCCATGATTCACGGGGCTGTTCCGCCCTTCCCTCTTCAGACCTCTCTTGTTTAAGGTCAAGACTACAGGCAACATGGGAGCTGAACCTAGTGTATCAAAGGCTGCTCTGGACCTACCAGATCCAAATGTGCTCCTCTTTACACAACCAGTTGCGCAGAATGAGGATGTCCCCTCGCCACAATTGTTCCGTAACATGGTCCAGAAACAATGGACTCAACAAGGAACATATCCCAACCCAAATGGGAATGACAGGAGATTTTATAATGTAACCACAGACTTTGCAGAGGAGCTACAATTACCAACAGTAGACAGGCCGGTAGCAGCCTTAACATCATCTAACCTTGTGTCCCAAGACACAGCAGACACTCTGAAATCAGAGGATAGGAGGGCAGAGTTTTTCCTTCACAGGATTCATCAGGCGGCGGCCTGGGTGGTCAGGGCAACCACAACCGTCTCACTTTTCAATAGAGCCTCCTTAGCCTGGCTTCACCAGATGCAAAATAGAATTCCACCTGATGACCAACGCCTTCATCAAGCCATCAGCAAACTGATAGCGGCGACGGAATTCTCGGCTGATGCCACCTTGGATGCAGCTAAATTCGCTTCCAGGGCTATTGCATCAGCGGTAATGGCCCGCTGCATGCTGTGGCTTTGCAACTGGCAGGCGGATGCCAAGTCCAAATGGAGGCTAGCCTCTGCACCCTTCATGGGTGGCAAGCTGTTTGGGGAGGCCATGGAGCCATCTTGGTAGAAACCAAGGACCGGAGGAAAATCCTGCCATCTCTACGCAGGCGAGCGGACCGACAGCCCTCGCCTTATGTTCATAGTTCTCCCTTTCGGCCAGCAGAAACTGGATTGTGCTACTTCCAAAGGAGGTTCCCACATGGAACTGATAGACAAACAGATAGAGATGGATTTCGAGATAGAAACAAACAGCAATTCCAGGCCAAGAAACCATTTCATGGCTCTGGAAGCCGTCCCTTCCTGTGCTACAAGTGACACCAGGTCAGATCCTCCCATTGACAGCCGCCTAGCGCTATTCGCGAACCAATGGGAGGCAACCATGTCAGACACCTGGGTTCTAAACACAGTGAGATTAGGTCTCAGGCTCGAATTTCTCTCCACACCCCCGAGATTCTTCAGATGTTGTCCCATACCAGGAGACAACACAAAGAAGGGCCTCATAGAGTCTGCAATCCAACACCTGTTGGACATTCAAGCTATCCAGCCAGTCCCGGCGGGCCAACGGGCAGGGATTCTACTCCATACTATTTGTGGTTCCCAAGGCCTTGGGGTGGTGGTGGTGGAGAACAATTCTAGACCTAAAAAGAGTAAACAAGTACCTCATTTACAAGATGTTCAAAATACAATCTCTCAAGTCCATCTTGGAGAGCGTCTGGGAGGGTGACCTCTTAACGTCCATAGACCTGATGGAAGCGTACCTCCACGTGCCCCTCCTACCATTACACCGACGGTTCTACTACGCTGGTCAGCATTACCAATATAGAGCCTTACATTCGGTCTGTCTTCAGCACCCAGGGTGTGCACCAAGGTCCTAGCAGCACTCTCGGCCCACATCAGGGCACTACCGATCCGAGTCCAGTGTTACCTGGACGACATTTTAATCCAGTCCTCCTCCCACAATCGGGCGACGGAGGACCTGCAAGTCACAATCCGGATTCTTCAGTATCACGGTTTTCCTGTCAATTACGGGAGGAGTCATCTGACTCCTATCACCCATTTGCCTCACCTGGGGTTGATAATAGACACTTCACTATGCGAGGTCTACCTGTCACAGGAGCGTCAGGACAGCATAAAGACATCAGTAAATCAGATTTGGGCGGATCTCAAGGTTCCACTAGCCCTTCTCTCAAAGCTCCTAGGCAAGATGGTATCGTGCATCGCGATAGTTACCTGGGCATGTCTACACGCAAGGACCTTACAGTGATTTCTCTTACCTTACCAGAGGTCCGGAGAAAGCAATTCAAACACCAAAGTTCCAGTCCCACAAAAAGTGCTACGGTCCTTCCATTAGTTGACGTCCCGGGCCATGGACAGGGGTTGTGCCTTCAAAGAGGCCAATTGCCTAACCATCACAACAGACGCCAGACTTTTCGGCTGGGGCACCCACTTTCAGGCGCAGATGGCACAGGGGCAGTGATCACAAGAGGACCTAGCAAACAATATCAACTGTCTGGAACTCAGGGCAGTTCGCTTGGCCATCACATTCTCATCCTGACAGACAATGTAGCCACCAAGGCCCACATCAACCGTCAAGGGGGCACACATTCCAGAGCACTCATGCGAGAGGCAGAGCAGTTGGGCCTCTGGGCAGAGAAGCATCTTATCTCCATCAGAGCGGAGCATATCTTGGGAACAACGAATGTTCAGGCAGACTGACTCAGCAGGACCACAGTCGATCACGCAGAGTGGCTCCTGCATCTGGAACTGTTCAAGGAAATGACAGAACGGTTCAGGACTCCGGCTCTGGACCTGTTCACCACACCATTAAACAGCCAGCTGTCGAGATTTTACTCCAGGTTCGTAACACCGGGGACGGAGGGGACAAATGTACTCCGCACTCCGTGACTGAGAGGACTCCTATACGCCTTTCCCCCTTTTCCCTTGATCCTGAGGGTAATCAGGAAGGTGCTGGAGGAGAAGGTGGAAGTATTACTCCTAGCCCCCCACTGGTCCAGGAGGCCATGGTTCGCAGACCTGGTCAGCCTATCAATAGCCAGACCCTGGAGGATTCCACAGAAAAATATATCCCTCAGGGGGCTTTAGTGCATCTGGAGCCATAATGGTTGCAGCTGACCATCTGGCATTTGAGTGGAGAGCCCTGACATAGGGCAAGTTGTCTATCAGGGTAATCAGAACAATCCAGGCCTCCAGGAGGCCATCAACTAACAGGATCTACAATTCGACTTGGAAGACCTTTTGTAGCTGGTGTTCCAAGGGCGGCGTTGATCCCATCTCATTAATGGTGGCCCAGATTCTGGAATTCCTTCAGGATGGACTGGACAAAGGACTATGACCAAACACCACACGCAGACAGGTCGCAGCATGGGCATTGGTGTTGTCATGCGGTGATCTAGGTTCCCTTGTGCATCATCCTATGGTGCGCAGCTTCATTAAGGGAGCAACCAATTTAAGGTCTCTGGTGGTGCACAGGTATCCCACCTGGGACCTACCCAAGGTCCTGCAGGCACTCTCCTTGACCCCCTTTGAACCATTACGGGAGACTAGCGTGCGACACCTCACATGCAAGGTAGCCTTCCTCATGACTATTACTTGTGGCCAGACGAATTTCAGAGCTGGCAGCCCTCTCCGTAAGGGAGGACCTGTGTATATTCCATCCAGACAGGGTAGTACTGTGCATGGACCCCTCCTTTTTACCCAAGGTTAATTCTCAATTCCACAGGGCGCAGGAAATCATATTGCTGGACTTCTGTCTGAGGCCAACCCACAAACTTGAAAAGAAGTGGCACACCTTGGATGTCAGGAGGGCTCTTCGCATCTACATAAAGAGAACAGCTCCCCTGAGAAAAACGGAGTTACTGTTTGTGTCATTCCAATCTTCTACGCTAGGTAACAAGGTTACTGCATCGACAGTGGGACGGTGGATACGGGCATGCATTGCCAAGGCCTACAAGCCTCAAGCTCTTCCATTACCCCGGCGAGTGACTGCCCATTCTACCAGAAGCGTGGCCACAATGGCTGCATGGGCAACACAGGCCTCTGTAGAGGAAGTCTGTAGGGCAGCGACTTGGTCCTCACCGTCCCCATTCATCAGGCACTATAAGCTGGACGCATTCGCCTCGGCTGAGGCGGCCTTTGGCAGAAGGATCCTCCAGAAGGTGCATACAAACCTGGGGACTTGGGACCAGACTGCGACGCACCCTCAGGACAAGCCGGCTTTGGTATGTCCCATACTTTGGATTCACACATCATCACATCTGAGAAAGGGCGTTGGTCTTACCTGACACGCTCCTTCTCAATGTGCTGAGTGAGAATCCAACCCAACCCTGGTGACCGTCTGGTCCAGAGTCCAGGAGTGGACAACAAGATCAGTGGTACGTCATGTCAACTGCTACGTCTTCATCAAACTGGGGTTCAGTCAGGAGAGGTGTGGCAGAAAGATTTAATGGATTCAGTCTCTAAAAGGAAGAAGGCAGAGTTAACCCATACTTTGGATTCTCACTCAGCACATCGAGAAGGAGCGTGTCAGGTAAGACCAACGCCCTTTTTGGGCAAAACTGCCATAAAATGCAGTCATTGGACCATGGGACATTGCAAATGACTGTAAATGTGGGGTGGTTGCTGAGTGCCCAATCTTTGGTCACATGACCGCGGGGTCGGTGGTCATCGGATCTTTGAATCTGGGTCATAAATACCCCCAGGGAGGTCTGAGTAGCTTTGAATGATCACTGAGTGACCGGTCATAAAATCGAAGACTACCTGTAATGCCAAGTTACTGCCTGTAGAAGAGCAGCCAGAGCTGAGGGGGCAGAGTTAAACAAGTCATCAGCCTAGAATTGTTATGTTCCCACAAACAGTCTAAGTCCAATCCCTCTTGAATTCTGTTGACACTTATGTGGTGCCAATTTAATATTGAACTTTGGTTGACTAGATTCTTATGTATAGGTTTGAGCAATAAATCATCTAACCTGGAACTTAATTTATGATCCTTATTCTTTGTGCTGATACTGCTTTTATTTTAACAAAGGAAAACTACATCACTGTTCCTCACCGTGATGCCCTTCAGGTGTATCTCTAGTCAAATTGGGATTGCAATGGTGTGACATCCGTTTAAAAAAGATTGAGCTTCAGACATGTTGAACGCTGTGGAATCCTTGGTTATGGGGAAATTTATTTATTACTTACTTATTACACTTTCTTTTATGCTGCTTCAGTCGTCAGGACTCTGGTAAGCACCCCACAGCAGCAACACAAGACATAATAAAACCATAATAATAAAATTTGTCATAGTTAATAATTACAAACCAATGAAGTAATCATATTTACGCTCACCTCAAATCATAACATGGGAGGCATATAAATTTAATAAATAAATTCTGCGGACCATCTCACAGAACTAAGAAGAGTGCAATATATCATGCTACATGAGGAGGGTTCTCCAAAGTGATCAGTATCGACCCCCAAAATTTGTTATTATTGTAGTACTAGTTAAAGTCATATTTATTAAATGATTTTCATATAATAAATATTTGGGGGTCAGTGAACAATCCGAAACGTCGCGGTGTAGTTTGCACTACACTGTCCATTGAGCGCAGGAGAGCAACAAGCATAGATAGCATCTGGTTGCTTATCAATTTCAACTCCTAATATAAAGTTCTTATATACGGTATTTTTCGGACTATAAGACACACCGGAGTATAAAACGCACCAAGATTTCAAAGAGGTAAACAAGGAAAAAATAGTTTTTGCCCTCCCCAGCACCCAGGAGCACTCTGCAGGCTTCCCAAACCCTCTGCGTGTCCTATATTTTCAAAAACTGGCCCGTTTTTCGCATAAACGGGGCACACAGAGGGTTTGGGAGGCCTGCAGAGTGCTCCTGGTGGCTTGGGAGGGTAAAAACACCCCTGTTTTTGCAAAAAACGGGCCCAATTTTTGCCTCCCAAACTCCCCACGCATTGTGTTTTTTCCCTCCCCAGTTTCCCAGGAGCACTCCGCAGGCCTCCCAGAGCCTTTGCGCGCCCCATTTTTGCAAAAAATGGGCCTGTTTTTAGTAAAAACAGGACATGCGGGACGGGGTTTCAGGAGGCCAAAAATGGCTGTATTCGGTGTATAAGACACACCAACATTTCTACCCTCTTAGGAGGGGGGGAAGTGCGTCTTATATTCCAAAAAGTACGGTATTTTGTTTTCCCAAATGCTGCCTCCATGTTGCTGAACATTTGCTGAAAGCCTGAAAAGTTCTTGTCCGGTCTGAAAGAAAAGCATTATTATTATTTCTTTAGTAGGGGGAGATATGAGGCTGTTTCTCTTGCACTGAACTGGATGCCCTAGTAACATCATGGGCTGAACTGTGTATTTTCTTGGCAACAATATTTGGTTACTAACAATATGAAAAGTGAAAAGGGCTTGTACCTACTTTTTAGAATATGGCCTTCGGTTTGCTGCCCAAAACTCAAGCGCATTCATCGTCAGCCGAAGTAGTGCAACCCTAAACTAGCCTAAAATGGGCTACAGAAATTATTAGTCATCTCCAGGATTTCAGGCTGACGGTTGGAGTCATCATACACATATTGGTATTTTGATGGAGATGCCAAAGACTTTTTGATGGAGAGCCAATTTGGTCTAGTTATTAAGGCACTGGGCTAGAAAGCGATTGTGAGTTCAAATGCCGCCTTAGCCATGAAAGCCAGCTGGGTGACTTTGGCCAGTCTCTCTCTCTCAGTCTAACCCATCTCACAGGGTTGTTGTTGTGGGGAAAATAGGAATATCACATATGTTCCCTGTCTTGAGTAATTTATAAAAATAAAGACAAGATATGAATAAATAAACGAAGATTGCATTTAGAACTTTAAAATAGTTCTATGCTGGGTCACTAAGTTGTGGCTCCCTTCCCATCCCTACTCTATTTGTCAGCAAATATCCTGCTAGATATTGGATAGATCCATGCTGTGCTAAAAGTAGCCACATCCTGGGTCTACAGTTTTCACTGAGCCATAAGGGCCAAAGACAATTAGGCTCCAGCTATCAAAACAGACTTGCTGGCTTTGGGCTAGATGTCTTTCAACTCCATGGACTTGTCAAGAGGTGTTGTGCTGGGAGAAGATTGGAGAAGGGTGTGTTGTTTTGACTTCCCGGAGGGGAAAAATGTGACATACAGTATATGTATGTATGTACTGTATGTGTATGTATGTATGTGTATGTGTGTATGTATTTATGTATTTATGTATTGTTTATTTGATTCTGGCTTAGCATGTTGTGTTAAGTTAGCCAATTGTAATTTAAGTCACAAGTTTTATTTAAAATGCACCTTGCTCAATACAGCACCTGGCAGTGTCTGTTTCGGGGTGTTAGGAATTGTGGGTTCTAATTATTGTGGGTGGACCTCTCTTTGCATGCATTTTGGTGCTGCTATGTTGATCCTGAAATTTTGATTTGGCGATAGTAGTGTAAATGTTGGTTCTGATGGTTAGAGCCCAAACAATTAACCATTTTATGGAATTAGCTCTGTATTTTATACTCCCAACTGAAAATTGAGAACTTTGATTAATGTGTGTAGCTACATCTTTAAAGAAATCAAAATAGTGTGGTAAAACCACTTTACTCCTTATCCCCAAGCTGCAGAGTCCTTTTCAAAATTTCAACACAGACCCAGTAGCATTTGGGTGTAACATTATGCTGCAAATAGTCTACCTGGGAGAGAGAACTAGACATCAGAAGAGTAGTGACCTTTCCTATGATGTGTGACCTTTGACCCAGGAACAGAATTCAGTTCTGGTTCTCATCTCTACTCCAGTTCAAAAATGTCCTTGAACATCTTGAGCACCTCCTGACCAAAAAAAAAAAAAAGACAAATAGGTTTTTTGTTGCAGTACTCAATGAAGATGTTACTTGATTTATTTAGAGAAGCTCCTAGCAGAAGTGAGCAGCAATCTTTTTATTCCAGTGCATGATTGGGGGGAGGGGAGAGCTAAAATGAAATGTAGCTATGTGATCCCAGTTTTCTTTTCTTCTAAATCCAGGGGAACTTGAATGATTCAATGCGACTGGTGATCTTCTATTTTATCAGCCTGGGTCTTGTGTTTAGCTTTAAACTGCAGAACTCTTGCAAACTGAATGTTGTACCTTAGGTTTTTGTCCACCTCTCCCTCTTCTCTTAAACTTCAGAAAAATGGCATTGCTGGGATGATCCACTTCAGATTATTAAATTATGGGATATGACCATTAAGTAAAGATAAAATGTATGGCATCTTTGGATGTAGAGTAATGAATTTTAATATAATTGTCACCCACTAGTTTTTCATTAGGAAATTATCAAAATCCAAACTACGCTGATTTGCATGTGGTGCTTGTTTGTAGAATGAAATTATTTACAGTATTGTTTTTCTATTTCTCACTAAGCTGTTTAGCAGTTGGTGGTATCTAGCTGAGTTTAGCTGATCTGAAAAAAAATTGAGCGGGTTCAGGCCTGCTTAAAACGTGGATGAAAGAGCACCAGGAAATGTCAGAGCTGTAGGCTAGACTGGGAATTACAAAAAATATTCTGACATAAGACAATAGCAAACAATTTTCATATTGTTACCAGGGAAGGAAAATAGATGGCTATGTCCATGAAGTAAAGAGACATCAAATTTGACTTAAGGGAGACCTAGCTCGATTCACTGGCTTGCAAACACTGTGCGGTTGTATTGTGTCAAGCCATAATATTGCTTGTTTGAATTCAGTTTCTCTTTTTAAATGTGACCTTTGCCAATATAGCATAGCTATCAAGTTATATTAAAACTTGGTTAAGCCCAATTTCAGTTTGGCTCAGAGGTTCTGTATGATAAACCTATTAACTAAACAGGTTCGGATTTGTGAGGGACTTGTCTTTTAAGCTAATTCTGAAAACAGTGACCTTACAAGATGAGTCTAGATTTGAGTTGGCTTAGGTATATGTCAAGGCAATGAATTCTATATTGATAGAGGTGACCTTTGTTTGCTTCCCACCCACCTCTTAGTTTGAAAAGGTGCCCAGTTCAATCTTTCCTTCAAAATGGAGTTTCCATTTGCAAGAGTCGAGGATTCCGCTGCTATGGCGATAGTGCAATTCAGGCCTAACAAAAAGCAAAACCAAACTTTTTCGGTGGGGCAGGAAAGAGGTATGGTGCAATTTGGACAGGAGAAAGGACAGAGAGCAACACGCTTGTCTCTTTATTCATCCTGGCATCAGGAAACCTTGCCTGGAACCTAGGCCCTAAAGTAAATAGCTTAAGAAAAGCCTTCTCTCCCTCACTACCCTCCACAAGATTTTAAGCAGCTGTCTTCTAAGTTACTTTTCAGGAGCGGTCCAGGCTATCAAAATTGCAGCCACAACTTTGAAAAGTTGACAGGGCACGTAGTCTCTACACCAATATATGTGGCTTATACCTTTGCAAGGTGAGGCCCCAGAATTTATTTTACTGCCACTAGCTTTTGTATGCTTTATTTTATAAAGTCACTATTATTAAGGGAGCATGTGACAAAATCTTTGCATCAATAAGGAAAACATGAAGATAATATCTTCTCAAGAAACTGCAGATTAATTCCCCATTTGGTCTAATGTCCTTTGAAAAATGAAAAAAAAAAGTTTTTTAGGAGATGGGCTAATCTGCTTTTTCTACACAAGGCCTGCAGAACCATGCCTGAACACGGCAGAGCAGGGTTGGAGGAAAAAATGAGGTGGGAACACAGCTTGGGTGTAACACTTTGCAAAGTGGTCAAAAGTATCCAAAGGGAGCCAGTAGTGACTGGCCTCTTAGCTTTCTCCATGTCCCTCTCCTTTCCTTCTCTCTGCCTGGCTCTGTATATGCTTTTCCTTGCATGAATTCATTGTCCTCTCTATGCTATTCATCCTGTTTGGCAGAGCTGTGCACAGATCCGAATTTCAAGAGCCCTGTGTGATTCTTAGTGCGCACAGGCACTTTTTTGGCCCTGAGCCCAGGAAAAGTCACATCTGTTTTAAGATGCTACTGACAGATGTTACATGTGCACCCATACAGTCCCCAAGTCCCACTTTCGAAGATCACTGCGCAGTAGGACTCTTTGGCATTAGGGTGCTTCTGTGCTTTGCATATTATTTACACCACTTAAACTGTTAAGTCCTCGACATATGACCCCGCGCTCCGACCGCTCCGGCTGAGGCTGCAACGTTATGTCGAGGACTTAACATAAACAGCTACTTTTCTTCCTTTTGTGTGTATGTGTCTGTCTGTATATGCACTTTTGAGTCGTCTTCACTCCTGGCAACAACATGAAATAAGTCTCTGCAGTTTTCTTAGTAGTATTCTCAAAAATGGTTTGCCTTTGCTGCCTTCCTGGTGCTGAGAGTAAGTATCTAGTCCATCATCACCTAGCTGGCTTTATGTCTAAGGTAGGATTAGAACTCCTATTCTTCTGGTTTCTAGCCCAGTGCCTTTAATCACTTCACCATATTGACTCTTCAGTTACAATACTACCCTTGACTGTAACTCTGATATTTGCTGAGGTCCTTTAAGATCCGATAAAGATGAAAGTCCAGTTGTACTGTTAAGATATCTTATTGTATCTTCTGAGCCATGGTTTTCAATGAAGAATGTTTCTTGGAGTCCATTTCTTATAGTCAAACCAAAATGGCTAAAGAAAAAGCATAGATGGAGATAGTCCCCAGGGCCATCTGATTTCTAGTCCTTTCTCATCCCTGCCTCTTTTAGGTGGAACATCAGTTGAAATATTTTTGTTGCTTTCTGTGTTTTTGAGTTGAAGCCAGTCTGTATAAATGCCAAAGGACCTTGTACAGCTTTGCCCACCTCTTCCTGATAATGGAGTGCTTCTTCCTGTCCTCTTAACAAGGCAGTTCCTCCATTGGGAATTATTGTTTTGAAGGATGGCTGTGAGGCAGGTGTCGCTTTCCTGGATTATAGCAATGAATGAGAGCTATAGTATTTGTTATCTCTCGCAGGTAGGGATAGAAGCTGTCTTAAACTGACCAGTTGCTTGTGAATGGTTTTGCCTTGAGGTAATTTTCCTTGGTTGGGATTGCAGAATATATTTTAGGGGCAATAATTAGAGAAGAGTACAGAAGAGTTAAAATGGAATGAAATTCAATAGCCTTGATCACGTTTGGGCACAATTTAATAATAGCTTTTCATTCTCCATAAATTCAGTTTAATGTTATGCTCTTATAAGAGATCTTGGGAATTTTTAAACCAATAAAGATTAGTTAGTTGTTGCCTGTTAGCTTTTTGGTGTAGCTCCTGGGTATCCAAATTGTCCTCCTGGACCACCTGATTTTATATTCCTATTTATTTTAATTAAATGATAAAATAGTATTGCTGTAAAGCAATGTGTCAGTTTTGAGCATCATCTTTATGTAAATGACCTAAGCGTTCTTAGAAAATTCTTTAGAAGCATCACCATCTGCCCCATAAAGTCAAAGATATGTTAAGGTGATAGATAGACAGTGTTTTGAAGGCTTAGAATGATGGAGAATTATAGAATAATGGAGAAGAGATCACTGAATTCAACAGAGAGTAATCTCACCAGTTTATCTTCTGGAAAATGGATGTACTATAATTGGCTGTGTTCTCCATGGCAATTTTGTGAGAATGCCCCATGTATTGCCATCAAAATTCCAGATGTTCCCATTGACTGAAAAATATTGTGACTTGTACATTTTCACAACATGTGAACAGAGTAAGTGAATAAACCAGTTTGTTTTAGGATTGTAAGTTGTTATTGTCACCTTACTGATTGCAATCATAATTTACTATTTAAATATAGCATGCATTTTATAGGTTTCCTGGTTTAATCCTAATTTATTTTTGTATCTTGCCCAAACCTGAAATGTTAAAAAAATGGAAACTAAATCAGAACTACTGCTTCTGCCAGACTGAATCTGGTTTGTTTAATGAAGTGTGTCCTGGTTTAAGTTATGATTATCAGGATGAGCATAGAAATAGGAAAACCATAAATGACTTTACTAAGGCATGCTGCACGTTTTTCTGGAAGACCTTTATTTATTTATTTATTTATTTTGGAATTCTTATATGCCGCCCAACTCCCTAAGGACTCAGGGCGGCGTACATCAGTGAAAAATACAAGAACAACCAAAATCTAAAATAGTAATTAAAACAATATAAAAATTAAAACACAATATAAGAAATCAACAACCATTCAACATCATACATACTTGGGGGGTGAGCTCGAGTGAATTAAGCTCTACCCCCCGCCTGCAGGAAGAGCCATGTCTTAACGGCTTTTCGGAAGGCCAGCAGAGTGGGGATAGTTCGGGTCTCTGGTGGAAGTTGGTTCCAGAGAGCGGGGCCAGCCACAGAGAAGGCTCTCCCCCTTGGGCCCGCCAGCCGGCATTGCTTGGCCGACGGGACCTGGAGGAGGCCAACTCTGTGGGCCCTAACCGGTCGGAGGGAAGTATGAGGCAGAATGCGGTCCCGTAGATAACCTGGTCCTAAGCCATGAAGGGCTTTAAAGATGGTGATCAACACCTTGAATTGGACCCGGAGACCGATGGGCAACCAATGCAGCTGGCGGAGTATCGATGTCACGTGGGTGTACCTTGGCACACCCACCACAGCACGCGCAGCCGCATTTTGCACCAGCTGAAGTCTCCGGATACTCTTCAAGGGTAGCCCCATGTAGAGCGCATTGCAGTAGTCCAAACGAGAGGTGACAAGGGCATGAGTGACCGTGAGTAGAGCCTCCTTCTCCAAATATGGCCGCAACTGGTGCACCAGGCGAACCTGTGCAAAGGCCCCCCTAGCCACAGCAGAAAGATGATGGTCCAATTTTAGCTGTGGATCTAGGAGGACCCCCAAGTTGCGGACCCGGTCCGAGGGAGTCAGTTTCGCTCCCTCAAGGAACAAGGAGGGGCAGTTGTCATGATCCTTAGGAGGCAATATCCACAGCCACTCAGTCTTGTCGGGATTAAGTCTGAGTCTGTTCCTCCCCATCCAGATCCTAATGTCGTCCAGGCCACCGGCACATTACATCAACTGCCTCACTGAAGTCAGACGGGGTGGTGATGTACAGCTGGGTGTCATCAGCGTACTGATGGAAACACACCCCATGTCTGCGAATGATCTCACCCAGCGGTTTCATGTAGATGTTGAACAGGATGGGCGAGAGAACCGACCCCTGAGGCACCCCACATGATAGGGGCCTAGGGGACGACCTCTGCCCCCCTGCCAGCACCGACTGCATCCTATCAGCGAGATAAGAGGAGAACCACCGCAAAACGGTGCCTCCCACTCCCAACTCGCTGAGACGATGCAGAAGGATACCATGGTCGATGGTATCGAAAGCCGCTGAGAGGTCAAGTAGCACCAGGATGGAGGAGTTCCCCCCATCCCGGGCCCGCCAGAGATCATCCATCAGAGCGACCAAGGCAGTTTCTGTACTGTAGCCGCGCCTGAAGCCCGACTGGTAAGGATCTAGATGATCTGTTTCATCCAGGAGCTGCAGAAGCTGAGTAACCACCACCTTCTCCACAACTTTCCCTAAAAAAGGTAAGTTGGAGACCGGACGATAGTTCTTCAAGTCAGCTGGATCCAGGGAAGGCTTCTTCAGGAGGGGTCGCACCACCGCAGCTTTTAACGACTGCGGTACGGATCCCTCTCTCAAAGAAGCGGTGACCACCGCCTGGATCCAGCCGCGTGCCACCTCCCTGCTGGTCGAGACCAGCCAGGAGGGGCACTGGTCCAATAAACAGGTGGAGGTACCCATCGCTCCCACAGCCCTGTCCACATCCTCAGGAGAAACAGGCCCAAACTCTTCCCATAATGATGGACTAGGACTAGCCCCTGTCAACTCAATGGACTCTGCCCAGCCAGAGTCCAGGTTTGACCGAATCTGAGCGACTTTATCCGACAGAAACTCAGCGAATTCCTCAGCTCTGCCTTGTAAGTGTTCCTCGCTCCCCCCTTTTGCAAGGAGGGAGCGCGTCACCCTAAACAAGGCGGCCGGGCGAGAATCTGCGGACGCAATAAGAGCGGAAAAATAGGATCGTTTTGCCGCCCTTATCGCCACTAAATAAGATCTGATGTAAATTCTTAATAGTGTTCGATCAGACTCGGTTTTTCTGGCCCTCCAGCGGCGTTCTAGACGTCTCTTCTGGCGTTTCATCTCCCGGAGCTCCTCGGTAAACCAGGGAGCTTTCCGGGATCCACTGCCATAGAGAGGTCGCTTAGGCGCAATTCGGTCTAGGGCCCCTGATGCTGCGGTGTTCCAAGCAGCCACCAGGGAGTCAGCCGAATTGTGTACCAGGGTTTCAGGTATTTCCCCAATGCACTTTAAATGGTGCATTGAACAAACTGATTGCTCTAGTAATAGCAGGATGGTCTCTGAAGATCACTTTCAGGTAATTTATGTGAACATACCTATCAGGGTAAATGGGACCCATTTCCTCATCCACTTTCTTGTTTGCCATAACAAATAGGCATGATTCTTATTTACTGAAGGGACATTAATTTGAGAGATGCAGACTAAGATGCTTCTTAGTTTATCGGTCATACTTGTCAGAATATGTTTGGAACTGGCTTGGGATTTTAGGAGTTTTAATCCAACCCACAGAATGTTATATGTTTCTGCTGATCTTTCTGACTTTTAACATTGTTAGCTTTTTGCCTTTCATTTTTCTTTTGGTGGAAATAGTGTGATCTAAACTTGTTTCACTTGTAATTTTGTGTTTAGCATTTGGGAGTTTTAGGGCTGAAAATTTTGAATGTCTGCTTTGGAAAACAGTGTATATATTTGGATTTATCTCATACTCTTGTACTAAAAGCTGAAGATGTTGTAAAGCAAAGACAAACGTAATCTATTAGGATTACTGTAATACTATATTATTATTAAATATGGTATATTATTTAAAATCCACCTGAGAAACCTAGTTACAATAAATTACATTCAGAAGCTAGGCTGCTTTCTTTTCTTCCCATAAGGCCGTTATTACCTACTGCTGTTTGGGAAAATTCCTAGATTTTTTTTTTAGTATGTTTTAAAAAATACAGTTATGGGTTTTTTTCCTTCATATTTGTTGCCTGTGGCCAATTCTTGGGTGGATGGGGAGTCTTATCCTCAAAGGCAATATAAAGATAATTTTTAGTAAATAAATAAAAGAATTGCCTTCCTGGAGCTTGGATGAAGATACCATTTGCAGTTTTACATATTTTTATGTTGGTTGCAGAGTATATTATTTTCATATAAGGAACTTAAAGTTGTGAAGTCTTCTTTTATGGCTGGAGCTCATAAATTAAACGTCAAGAAAAGGAGGGGAACCTATTTTTTCCTCCGTATTACCACTGACAGTCCTTTGAGCGTGAGATTTCTCTCGTATAGCAGTTTTTAAAATATTTGATTTGTATTTGATTTTATAATGCACTTTAAAAAGCCCGAAAGTTGTAATATTAAAAGCAGAGGTTACAAGTTTTCATTTGCACTTGACATCTAGTAGCAAGAATATCAAAATAAATATGCTGTGTTACACACAGTGGATGTTTGTGTTAATGCTTATCACAATGCCCTACAATTACATTTAACATTTTAAAAAAATGATAAGTATCTCAGCGCACTAAAAATGAACATATTACTTCTATGGAACTATCATAACCATTAGAATTTAACACTAAATTCAAAAATACATTTAATTGCATAAAGATTTTACTTGTGCCTGGGATATGCTAACCTTTATACCACCCTTCCCCACTCGGGACTTTCAGATGTGTGGGCTTCAACTGAAGAATGCCCAGGTTGGACATGGCTGCTTGATACTAAACTGTGGTTGTATTTTTCTTTCCATATAAATGTTTGAAATTAAGAGTTGCCATAAGTAAGGTTTAAGGGATGGGGGTATTTTCTTAACGTTTATGTTGATTAGGATAGAATAACTACAAAGGTAGTCCTCGACTTACGACCGCAACTGAATCCAAAATGTATGTTGCTAAGTGAGAAATTTGTTAAGTGAGTTTTGCCCCATTTTACAAGTTTTCTTGCCACATTTGTTAAGCGAATCACTGTAGTTATTAAATTAGTAACACCGTTGTTAAGTGAACCTGGCTTTCCCATTGACTTTGCTTGTCAGAAGGTCACAAAAGGTGATCGCATGATCCCGGGACTCTGCAACCATCATAAATATGAACCAGTTGTCAAACATCTGAACGTCAATCACATGACCACTTGGGATGCATGCAACAATCATAAGTGTGAAAAATGGTCAAAGGTCACTTTTTTCAATGCCTTTGTAACTTCGAACGGTCACTAAACTAACTGTTGTAAATTGAGCACTATCTGTACTGAGTTTGTAGTCCACCATTTGTATCAACTATAGCTGCATACTAGGGCAAGCCTTAATTATTGAAATGAGAACATTCTCTTACAGAGTTCTTAATCCCAGGCAACTCTGATCCAATTGTTCTTTGATTCAGAACAGACGTTTTGAATTATTAAGGGGGGAAACCCTTGCAAAAGTCATGGAAATCGGTACTGTTTCTGGTAATGTGCACACAGGCATCCTTGGATGTCATTGATCAGGGTTTTCAATAGCAGAGAAGTCAGTGACCTGATCTTCCTTTTTGTTCCCCCAGAGTAGTTTGTTCTTTGTTACACTACTTACACTACTGTTGCCCGGCCTTCCCTAATCCGATACCCTCTAGATGTGCGAGACTGCAATTCCTGAATATGGCAGCCAAGCATGCCAGTGAACAAGGGGGTTGTAGTTATCACAACTAACAAGACTCCAAGTCAAGGAATGCTGCCCTAGTCCCAAGCTCATGCCAATCTTTGTTTCGTATCCTTACTTCCTCATTCAGACAGTCAACTAGATTATGGAAAACAAGTGGCTATAAAAGTGCCTGACATACATACCCATGTTCCTGTGTTAACATAGTCTTATTATATGAATGCATTTATTATACTTATTATACTTTATTATACTTACACCTTAATGCAACTAAACAGTGCTCAGCGATCGACACAGTATGAGGAAAAATGATTTGAAACATCCACCTTGCTCCATTAACGCTCCATCCAATAGCAGCACAAAATGTGTAGCGTAAATTAGAGCAGCTTCTTAATGGAACTGGTGAAAGAAAGTGAAATGAGCTGTTTTCTCTGTTTTCTAGGTCTCTTTGAGACAGGATGGATGATCAGAAACCACCTGGTGAGGACAAATGCTCTGGTACACCAGGTAGGTATGCCCATTATGGTCTTTTCTCTTGATAAGCAGTTTTAGGCAGATATATTACGTCACGCAGCATGAAGGTGGGTGGATAGTAGTATTTAGAAAACATGCAAGCTGCAGTTATAGAACAAATGACATCCTCCTCCAAATTACACCTACAGTGGCTAGTCAGAAATTTTCTTTGATGCTGGCAAAATGGCAGTAGCATGCATCATACCTGAGGACCACAGGCTAGTTTAGGGGGTAGGTTATAGGGCCAGGATTTGCTGTCTAACAGAAATGACTACTTCGCTCTGATTAATACCTGAGCTCACTCTTCGGTCACCCAACAATTTTGTGCTTATGAAGAGGGTGCATTTACATATCTCTTGGACTACAGTTAATCCACTTTCTAGCATAGCCAAATAGTTGGGAGATGACATGGTGGTGGGGCATATTTTAGGCTGAAGAAGATAAACAACTTGCTTTATACTACAATGCTGAAAAAAATGACAGTTGAAAATGATGTATGCTTTACCCTCGTTAAGAGTAAACTGCAGTGATTAATAGTTATTCTCAAATTATTTGACTGTCTTGAATAGAATTCAGTTTGTTTTATCTCCAGACCAGTTCTGAGGAGTAGGTTCTTAATATGTTTTTGTACAGTGACAGGTCGTTTAGGCTATTTACTACTGTTGTTTCTCCCAAGGGGCATTCAGTTTATCAGAGGTTTAGCATACTTTATTTCTCCCTTAATTTCCACCGGGAAATTCCAGAAATATAGTTTTATTTGATAATTTGCTGCTGGGTATCAGCAAAATGTTCTTGGAGGCGCCAGTAGTGTCAAACCGGGGTGGTTGGTTGGTTGGGTTGTGTATATAAGATTGAGACTGTCTATGCCTACTTTAAGGGTGCTTTCCCCTCATATGAAGGCAGAGTCCAGGATGGGTTGTTCTAGCCTCATAACTCTATGGACTGGGTTGAATATTCTGAGGATCCGCCTCCCTGGTGACGTTCCTCAGTCGTTCAATCCATCCTCAGCTCTTGGATGCTTTTTTCCTCGCTCCTTTGAGCTTTGGGTTGGCTTGTATTTTTGGTTAAATTTTGTTAGAATTTTCAGGGATGGTTGTTCTCTTTCAAAAGTAAAATGTCAAAAGATTTAGATGTTCCAAGTCTGTGAAAAGTAGCCTTTTGATCTAAGTCACTTTCTCCTCATTTTCAAGCAAAGCTTTGTGCAGATGGCAGGGCTTCCTATCTGCATGCTAAGAGGCTTCTTCCTGAGGGTAGTGGGGTCTTAATTGACAGAAAGGCTTAAGTTTTCCACTTTGAGAGAGAAATGGGCTTTTGTGAAATAGGACTGAATGGAATAGGAACATGAAGAACAATATATGTTACTGATTCTGTGATCTAATTTCCCTAGCTAAAAAAAGGAGCAGTTTTTGGTTTTTCAACTTGTGACACCTCCTCCCAGCCTAGTGATTTCTGGGTATGTTGGGACTGCAACGCCCACAATTTCCTATAAAACATGGAGACCGTATGAGAACACTTGAGAGCTGCAGTCCCAACACATCCAGAAGCTATCTGGTTGGGGAAGGCCTTATGGGATGGTTCCAGTACTCTGCTGAAATAATTTGTAAAGGTGTATTTTATTCCACGTTCATAATTGGGCGGGAATGGTAGTAACCCATGTCCTTTCCTCATGAAAGGATAACTGAAGAATTTTGATTTCTTTGCATTTTACAAATGTGAGCGTGTAGTCTCCATGTAGTTTTCTTCTTTTTTGCAATTTGGAGAAGAAAAAACAGGCTGCAAAGAACTTCCAGTGTGGTGGAATGCTATGAAATGTCCTTTTGTTCCTTTTCTAATGTGCCACTCCGTCTGTCTCGCATCCTGATACCTCATGTGGGTAATTTGTTATACATTCCCCACTTTCAGACACTGGATTCATAGTTTGGAACTAAGGCAGGGGTGTCAAACCCAAGGCCCGCAAGCCGCATCTGACCCGCAGAATGCTTATACCTGATCCGCAGGGCCGCCCTGGAAACAGCAAAGAATCGGCCTGCGGTGCCTCTGCCAGCAAAAATGGAGCTCGGGAGGGCCGCTGGCAGAGGGTTGCAGGAGGCCGTCACAGCTGAAAATGGAGCTTGCAAGGGCCACAGGCGGCCCTCCCGCGCTCCGTTTTCGCTGACAGAGGGTTGCAGGAGCTTGTCGCAGCTGAAAATGGAGCTTGCGAGGGCCGCAGGCGGCCCTCCTAAGCTCCGTTTTCGCTGGTAGAGCACTCGGGCTGTCACAGGTGCGCCCGACACAAGTGACGTCGAGCTGGCCACGCCTATCCCGCCCCCCCGAGGTCAAACAGAACCTTGATGCGACCTTCATTGAAACTGAACCCTGAACTCAACCCTGAAGTAAGGGGATGCCCATCATTATTTGTCAAGGTACATTGAAATAGATACTGAACTTGCTGATTTGGAGGAAGATCCCCATATACTTTGACATCCTCAGGGCAAGCAATGTGGCAGAAACCATGAGTCTTATGCCAGGATGCCACACCAGAGTCTTAACAGATGTCCTCTTGCAGCAGCAGATGGAATTGTCTCCTCAGAAGAGCAGGGCAGTGTGGAAGCTGATCCTCTGAAGCCGCCAGAAGAAGGCCTTGTGAGAGAAGCATTGGACACGGTGGATGTTAAAGAGGAATTGCTCCAGACTTGCAGGTGAGAAGTTGTTTAAAACCACGCAGAATAGTTTTGGCTGGTTGATTAACTCTGAACCTAGGAGGTAGATTAGCCTGGATGAATGCCAGAGGTTCAGCCTGAGGTTTGCTTGCCACTGAATGTGAAGCGGGGTAATACATGGTTCTGATAGCAGAGGACATTTTGAGTTCAGGGTTAAACTGGGGGTTCTTGGTGCTCTCCGAGCTTGGTGGGGTTTTTTTCCCCCCAGACATAATGAAATGCCTGCAAGAAAGCCATCAAGCTCAGAGAGCACCAAGGTTATTCAAGGCTGTAACCAGGGATAATAGAAGCCTGGAGTGTTTATGTGTTATGGGGGTTGGTGGGATCCCATAGATATTTTGATCTGGATGGCTCCTCTTAAGAAGGCTTGGTGTTTCGGTTGCTTATGGAACCGGAGAGATTTTCATTCCTTTGCAGTGATGAGAGCTTTTCCTTTTTCCTTTTTCTCTGCTTGCCTCCCTCAGCCTCCCACCCAAACGCTGTGCGTTCTGTAACTGCAGCAAGTGGAGCTTGCATGGACAGCGAGAACTGCTGCGATTTGATCCTGCACCTGGCTGGACAGCGGACCTTTCTGATTTGCCAGAAGGGAAGCAGCCTGCCTCTACAGAAGCTGGAAATGATGATCTCACCCTGATTGGCTTTGCAGACAGCGTGTCAGCAAGGGAGGTGTTTGAGCCAACAGGTGAGTGATAGGTGTGCGGAAGCTTCCATCAAGGGAAGCCTGGGTTTTTTTTTATATTCATTGTGAAGCAGTTCAGTTGTAACACACGTGTTCTGTCCCCACGAAGCATACAACCACACAAGCAGATTGTACACACTTATTTAATGAAACAAAGGCTACTAATAAAATGTCTTAGTAGTAAACAAGATGCACACACCAATTTACAAACAAACTGTTATCAGCAAGCAACCAGCTATCAATTAAGCTTCATTAATAGCTGGTATTGGTTCAAAGAGTTCGAAGACAATGACGAGCAATTGAGTCTGTTTATCTTACGGTGTTTCCAAGAGTTGGCAAAGTTCCTAGAAATTAGTCCTTGATAATCCAAGCCAACGCAGAGAATGCCAAAACAAGAGTCATGGAGCAAGCTATGATCAGACAGGTCTCTTTTTCAAAAGTTGTTCTCTGCAGCTTGTTAGCTGCAACTGATGACCTTAAATAGACTAGGGGAGTGACCAATTAGCCTCAATTCTTAGTCCCGAGTAGACCTCCTCCAGAGTAAACCTTCCTGCCTCTTGGTAGCCCTGCGTGCTTTTGCATTCAGGAAAGGAGTAGCCCCTCCTTTCTCAGCACTGCCAAGAGGTACTGAAGGTTCCAAAGGCCCAGGCTGCACAAGCTGCGGGCGAGCCACAACAACACGAGGCTCCTTATGATCAATTGAAAGCTCCATTCTGTCTCTATGTGTAGAATGCTATCAGTAAAATGGAATGACAGTTCTTGCAGCTCCTTAACTTTTATTTTCTCCCTCCCTCCTTCTTTCTCTTGCTCCCTCCCTCCTCCTTCTACTTCGTGTGTGTGTGTGTGTGTGTGTGTGTGTGTGTGTGTGTGTGTGTGTGTGTGAGAGAGAGAGAGAGAGAGAGAGAGAGAGAGAGAGAGAGAGAGAGAGAGAGAGAGAGAGAGAGAGAGTGTTAAGGTAAATTAGGTAAGGAGAAGGAAGGCTGATAGGGTTGGCTTCCGATTAAATGGAATCCAAGGCCTCCGTACTGGACTCAGGTGGCAAATAATGAACTTGGAACCATGTCTAAAGAAACAGAACTTTGCCAGCATATACTCAGTCCCAGGAGCCTTCTTTTCCATGCCACAACCAAGCTTTCAGTACTTTCACAGAACCACTTCTAAATTTCTCCCCTCACCTGTGTTTAAGTCAATAGTTTTGTGGAAGAGGTTTGGGAATAGCAGCTGTTTCTGAATGATTAGGGATCCTGAAACGCTAATTTCTGTATGGAGGTGTGTAGCAGCAGATCTTGGAATAATACATTCCTCCTCTTCAATTATATCTCCGTGTTCGTTCCAAATTCTCTACCTTATCAGGTACCTCAAACCATAGGTCCCTCTCCTTGGCTGAACTTCTTAATATCATAAGGGAAGGTTAATATTTTGCATTTACCTATCGTTTTATTTGCCTTTTCTTTTCCAGGGCACTTCTGGGCTCATCATTGGTGTGTGGTGTGGTCAGCTGGAGTTGTACGTGCAGAAGGGTCGTGGCTGAGCCTTGTGAACAAAGCTGTCATCTCAGGGATTGCACAGGTCTGTCCTGGTGGAGGGGAGGGAGAGTTCCTTTCTAACTGCTAGTGGCCAAGGACAGAGCTTTGCAGACTCTTTGTTAAAGGGGTTCCACGGGATGCAGTATCATGTACCACCAATACAGGTAGTCCTTAACGTGTGACTGTAATTGGGGCTGGAATAGCTGTCACAAAGCAATCCAGTCACTATGTGAGTCGTGCATGGTTGCTAAGCAAATGGCCATGGTTCTTCAGCAAATCATGTAGTTGTTTAAGCAAATCTGGCTTCCCCCCCCCATTGCTCTGCTTGTCAGAAGCTCCCCTGGGAAGGTTGCTAACGGTGATCACATGACCCCATTTACGATGCTGTCGTAAATACACGCCAGTTGCCAGGTGTCCGAATGTCGATCATGTGACTTCAGGGATATTGTAACAGTTCTAAGCGTGAGGACCAGTTGTATGCTCATTGTAACTTCGATAGGTCGTTAAACGAATGCTTATGAGTTGAAGAGTACCTGTAGTTAAACTCAAAGAAACAAGAAATAAGGATATGCTCCTCTGAAATGCATGATCTAATCCTCAGCCATGTCTTTATACACAGAATAGAATAGAATAACAGAGTTGGAAGGGACCTTGGAGGTCTACTAGTCCAACTCCCTGCTCAGGCAGGAAACCCTATACTATTTCAGACAAATGGTTTTCAGACAATCTCTTCTTAAAACTTCAAGGTTTTTACATTTACAGGGTTAAGTTATACTGGGAATCAGGACTTTAGATGGTTTTTAACATTTGCCAATAAGGAAGGGATCAAAATCAGAAGGGGTTCCTTTTTTCCTACCACATGTTGCTACATTCTATCTAATTAAATTTGTCTTGTCATAATATAACATCCTTCTCTTCAAATACAAATCCTCTTTAAATTCAACTGAATTTGCCATGCTGTCTAAAAATGAAGACTTGAAAAGAATATACCCATTCTTCATTTAGCACAGGGGTGTCCAACTCAAGGCCCGGGGGCCGGATCCAGCCCATGGGGTGCTTAGATCTGGCCCGCGGGGAACAGCAAAGGACCAGCCTGTGGTGCCTCTGCCAGCGAAAACGGAGCTCAGGAGGGCTGCGGGTGGTGCTCCCAAGCTTTGTTTTCATTGGCAGAGGGTTGCAGGAGGCCGTCGCAGGTGAAAACAGAGCTCGGTAACCCATTTTCACTGGCAGAGCGCTCAGGTCACCACAGGTGCCCCCCACACAAGTGACGTTCAGCTGGCCATTCCTCCACTGGTCACGCCCCCCCCCCCCAAGGTCAAACACAACCCTGATGCGGCCCTCAATGAAATCGAGTTTGACACCCCTGATTTAGCAACTTAGTTCCATTCCAGTGACCAGATCATTAGGCAAAATGGTTGCAAAGTGAACATGTAAGACAGAGTGTATGTGCGACAGAGAGATGCTATGAAGATCATTGGTTGCTACCATCTCATTCAGATAAAGGTCAGTTGTGCAGATTTGCCAGTGTTATTTCTTACTCCAGCGTGCATTGTGTCAGGCACATACAATTTTGTCATAAATGCACATAAGTCAGAAAATAATTTTTTTAAAATTACCGTTGTATTTGCGAATGGTCACTAAGGTTGAGATAGTTAGTAAAGGAGGAGGGAGTGCAATATCGGAGTCAGGTGAACAAATCAAGTAGAATTGTCAGTTCGTTCTCTTAACTTCTCAACTCTTCCTGCAAACAATCTTGTCCCCAGCAAATTGTGTCCTTACATGCTCACTCTTGCAAAAATGAAACTGAACTTGGAACCAGATTTTTTTTAATGTATGCAAGTTCACTCGTTATAATAGCAACATCCTGAATTTCTTTTAATGCTTCCAAGCTTTCATCAAAAGAGTGTTATTGTCTTTTGAAGCAAATAAGATCTGAAAATGCCAGATTCTGGGAATCGTTTGCAGAATAGTTAGGATGAACGTCCATATAATAAGCGATTTAGCAGCTCTGGATAGTTTCTTAGTACTGCAGATGAATTTTAGATGAATTAACCTACGCCATATCAGAAGTCGAGCATCTGGTATCTTCTTGGTTCTTTGGGTTTTTTTAGGTAATATCCTTACCATTGGCCCCGCAGGAGACAGATTGGAATCTTGCAGTTTGTACTGAGAATTTTCATGCAATGTCCTGTGATGGCATAGGCTTAAATAGTTAATAATTTTAAAATCTTGATAGGGTAGAGTTGCAGCTGTGATCATTGGGTGCTAGAAAGGTCTCTTAAAAGTTACAGCCAATGTATTTTCAGTTAACATTTCAACTAGCTAAATTTGGATTGTGTAAAGAATTTATAAATTTAATCTGGATTCTGCTACTTCTATATCTTGAGTGAAATTTAATGGGGTTTTTTTCATCAAGTTCAAAGGGAAGAGATAAGAACATCTTTCCCCTTTAACTTTAAATATTTATTTCAAACCCTTAGTTATGTTAGAAATTAGAGTATTTATAGTTTATATCATAATTCCTTAGAATATAAATTAATGTTGTATGGTGATGTTTTATTATTTATATCTGTATTACAAACCTCAAGTCTAGCTTTATTTAATAATTATTAAATTATTAATATTTAATAAATGTGTTTGGGGAAATAGCAGAATACCTAGTTAACTGGTTCAAGTTGGAATTGATGCAAAATCTCTTCGTTAATTCGATCAGTTATCAGTTTAATTTTCCAATAACTATATTGACTCAGTTTCAACTTGATAACTTGCGTAGTTATTTGAACCAACAAATAACTATATAAACTATCAGAGTTCTTACTCCATGTGGTGTTTTGCTCATAAACACAAATAAAATATATAAAGAAATATCTTTGGATCTTGATAGATGACAGGATCTAAATTTTATCCTTTGAGCAAGATTAGACTCTAGAAATAAATGTATTTCTTAGAATATTATACATTTTGCATAGAATTCCTATACTGTCCATAAAATGTTTTTTAGAGATTGATATACTACTTTATAAATTTTTAAGGGAGGAATCTTTCAATTTCCGATAGATGATAAATAGATAGATAGATAGATAGATAGATAGATAGATAGATAGATAGATAGATAGATAGATAGATAGATAGATAGATAGATAGATAGTGTTTTGCCCCAGCTACGGACCACAAAGAATGCAGCACACACAAAGTCTGTACAAACCTTAGTTTACTAATTAAGGACTACTAATGAGCTTTCTTAGTAGTCGTCAAACACAAATACAGTTTAAAGCAGTCTTTTCTGAACACCGGCTGTTAATTCAACTTCATTAACAGCCAACACTGAGTCCCCGAAATAATAACTCAATTCTGAGTGAACAGTCTTGCAGATAACAGCAATCTTACGGTGGCTGGCAAAATGCCCAGAAGCAATTTGCAGGAAAAATGCCAAGAGTGAGAACAAGAGCCAATCAGATGTTTCTGGAGTCAAGACACGAAGGAATATGAACGAAGTTGTTTCCTGCAAATTGGCTCCTTCATCCCTTAAATAGGCTAGGCCGAGGAGTGGCCAATTATCCCCAAGCCTTACTCCCGAGGACACCTCCTCCTGAGGAACCATTCCTGCATTTTGGCAGCTCTGCGTGCCCGTGCATTGAGAATAGGCTCCTCTTCTTCTTCCTTGTCACTGATGGGAGCTTCTGGAGGTTCTGAAGGCCCTGGCTGAATCTCTGTGTCTGGCACCGAGTCCTCTCCAGCCTCCTCACTGTCTGACTCGGGTGCCAGCTGCACAGGCCGCTGACACATCACCATATCAGCCTCTTTGCTGTCGGAATCAGCTACCAGCTGCACAGGCTGCTGGCGGGCCACAACAAATAGGTAGGTAGGTAGGTAGATAGGTAGATAGGTAGGTAGGTAGGTAGGTAGGTAGATAGGTAGGTAGGTAGGTAGATAGATAGATGATAGATAGATAGATAGATAGATAGATAGATAGATAGATAGATAGATAGATAGATAGATAGATAGATAGATAGATAGATAGATAGATAGGAGTTGTTTATTAAAAAGAAGGGATTTGATTTTCCAAATCTTGAACTGCATCATTCTGCATTTCCCTTAGCTAACCTCAAATTTTGGATGGCTCCCCCTGGTGGAAATTCTCCTTGTGTCCCTAGAATATTCATACATTATACCCTTAGTTAATTGGAATGCTCTGGGATGTAAATATAATATATATAAAATAGTTTCTCTTATTATTACATCAAATTTGAAGATTGTGCTACATTATTTATAGAAAATGACCTTTGGATGCTTTTATTCATCCTAGGTTAAGACTGAATAATTGAGGTCTTGAAATTAATTTTTTAAAAATCTCCCAATTATGCAGAAAATTTGGATTGGGGCTAACATTTTATGTTACAGGTTAATTAGATGAAAATGATGAATTGAATTATCATGTTCCATTTAAAGGACAAATATTATCTGCCCAATATGATTCAGTGGCAATATTTACAATTACAGCATCTGTTCACATCCCTGTTTGCACCTGCAGCATTTTTGGCCTTACAAACAGTTATTACATCTAAGACATAATTCTCCTACAATTATTCTTTATAAAATTCTGTTATAGTGAACCAATTTAGAATAAAGAACTGGCATTCCTTTCTTTGCCATGTTAACGGCAAACAACCTTAACACCATCATCCAAAAAGATATTGGATTATATTTCTTCAACCAACAATAATATTTGAAATTTATTAGATTCCACAGGACTCCAGTGTTTATATAGAAAAAGCTACATAAATCATTATGTGGGAAATGTAGTGAGATATGTTGCTTAATTCAGATATATGTGCAATATCCTATAATTGTTCCATTTTGGGAGGAAGTTGTTACATGTAATTCATCTTTGAGGCAAGATTTAATTTTCAGATATTCATATTCCTGCTGCGTGGAAATTGACATCTGGGCAAATAAACTGGATTCTCCATGCACTATTTATTCTGCGTTGGAAACTACGCTATGGTCTGCTGAGTTGATGTCATTAGTAACTTATGAATGAACCCCTTACCAATGTAGATTAGCTATGTATGATAATAAGGGAATATGGTTATCATTCATTAAAATGCCTATGTAGCATACCTACTTGTAGAGATATGTTTTGGATGTTTTGGCCCATCTTTTTTTAAAATGCTATATTCTTTTTAATTTTTGTTTGTAGTGTTTCTTTTTTGTATTCAATTAATAAACAGCAGTGAGAAGATTGGTACTGTGTTCTAATCCCCAGTCTGCAGAGTGTCTTTAGTTTCGCATGGCCAAAGTGAAATCATAATAGTATTATTCTAAATTATGTTTATACCTCATTCTTCCTTAAACACAATTGCCTGGCCACAATTATTTCATCACTGGATATGTGACACATTTCTGGCTCTCTTTTTTTGACTACTTTTCTATGCAGGAATAGTGCTTTTGTCCTGCTAGCTATAACCTTACCTTACTCTTTTCAGAAATGTGAACACTGTAAAAGACAGGGTGCTACTATTCCATGCCACGCAGAAGGGTGCCAGCGCCACTATCACTTCCCCTGTGCCGCGGCTAGTGGCTGCTTCCAATCCATGAAGAGTTTGAAACTTCTGTGTCCAGAGCATCTCGATCAGGCTGTACAGATGGGTAAGTCTTTGCAGGATTGTGCCAAGAGCAGTTTCCTGGGATTATGACAGAGTCTACCCTTTGAATTGTCTAGAGTGCTGGCTGGGGAATTCTGGGAGTTGAAGTCCAGATATCTTCAAGTTGCCAAGGCTGGGAAACACTGAGCCAAAAAGAGTCACTTTAATGGGTACAGTTGACACAAAAGGATTAGAACAAGAAAAGTCCAGAGTGTGAATGGGGTGTTTCTGGATTTGGCTGTAAGGAGAGGGTTCGGATTAACGGGAGAGGAGGTGATGCCAGTATCTTTTTTTTTAGTGGTTTTCAGTCCGACTTCTTTTCTTTCTGCAGAGGATTCACGCTGCATGGTGTGCGATGCTCCAGGGGAACTTCGCGACCTGCTCTTCTGCACTAGCTGTGGCTTGCACTATCATGGCACCTGCTTGGAGATCACGGTAACGCCGCGGAAACGCTCGGGCTGGCAGTGTCATGAATGCAAGGTTTGCCAAACCTGCAGGTGCGTGTGAAGGCCCCCTCGGCACGTGCCGAGCACCTCAGGAAGGACTGAGGATGAGGACCCACTGGTTTGACTGGGATGTGTGATGTCTCTTCCTTTCAGGCTGTCTGGTGAGGACAGCAAGATGCTAGTGTGCGAAGCCTGTGAAAAATGCTACCACACCTACTGCTTGAAACCTGCTATTGAGAGCCTCCCCACAGACTTCTGGAAGTGCAAAGTAAGTCATGTCTTTTTGAGCAGCTAAGCAAAAAATGAGGTGACCACATTTTAATAATTTCTCTCCTTAATCCTGAATCTCCCAACCTTAGCCAGTTAAGACAAAGAAATGTGCGTGTTTGCTGATTTTGTTCAGGACAAGTCCAGGTAGTCCTTGACGTATGACCACAATTGAGCCCAAAATGTATGTTGCTAAGTGGGACATTTGTTAAATGAGTTTTGCCCCCATTTTACAACCTTTCTTGCCCTAGTTGTTAAGTAAATCATTGCAGTTTAGTTCATAACATGGTTGTTAAGTGAAGCTGGCTTCTCAGGGGTGGGTTCCACTTACCTTTGCAACCGGTTCGTATCGTGATGTCCCCTTGCGCAATTTGGCTTCCGCGCATGCTCAGAAGCAGGAATGAGCCCGAAACACAGCTGAGGAGCTCATCAGCTGTGCTTCGAGCGAAGAAATAAATGTTAGAATTCACCCGCGGGTGGGTGGAGCGCCCTTTTCAAACCGCGGAAGGGGAAAAATGCGCACAAAATAAAAAAAATGGCGGCGCGCACGGACCGGCACCGACAGTGACGTCACCAGCGGGTCGCTACCGGTTCGGGCAATCCAGCCCGAACCGGGAGGAACCCACCCCTGTGGCTTCCCCATTGACTTTGTTGGTCAGAAGTCGCAAAAGATGACCACGGGACACTGCAACTGTTCATAAATATGAATCCGTTGCGAAGCATCCCAATTTTGATCATGGGACCGCAGGGATGCTGCAGCTGTTGTGTGGAAAACGGTCATAAATCACTTTTTTCAATGCTGTTATAACTTTGAACTGTCACTAAATGAACTGTTCTAAGTCAAGGATGATCTGTGTTTGAGGCGATCAGTGGTAATGCTACTTATTTTTTTCTGTCGAGTGGATATCTGGAGGGAATCCCATAATGTATCTGTATGTATGCTGGCCTAAGGATTAGAAACCATGTTCTTCATGTAAATTACAGTCTTTTAAGCTCCTGTCATGTTTGTAGCCATGGATCTGTTTTGGATATGACACTAAACAATAGTTCAGTGTGAACAAGCCATCATCTTCTTCCTGCCCCCTCCTTTCTGACATGGCTGCAAAAGGTGATTGTAGCATTTGTGTCCAAGTTTTAAGTATCTAAAGCTCAGGATTCCATTCAGAAAGAGAAGGTATTGCTTAATATTGGTTAAAATTCAAAAAAGCCAGGAACAAAATGGATTACAGTCCTGGCTCTTACAATGCCCTATTGTTAAAATTAACTGGTATTATTACAATGATAAACTCTGCTTAGTTTGGAGTGTACAGAAAAGCCTTCTAGTTTCTTTTTCATGACATGTTTGCAAGGGTATGAGGGGTGTAAATGCAAGGCTGGGGCTTTCATGGGTTATATTTGGGGATTTTGCTTTGGATAGTGAGATGGTGGCATATCAATTTAATTGATTGATTGATTGAAAATGAATGAATGAATGAATGAATGTGTGTATAAAGGAAAACGCTGAAGGGATGTTGTATAGGTCTGTTGCACTGGGATTTTAAGTAATACGACTATAGTGGCAAAGAGAACCATCTGTAAACATTCAGAAATTCTCTTTTCATAAAAACAAGTTGTGAATGTTACAGTTTTCAATGGTCTAAAAGATTGTTCCGGTGACCAACCTGGTTTGGGTCTAAAAGATTGTCCAGATGATCTACATTAAGATCATTTCTTAATGATCTACTACATTAAGATCATTTCTTAATGTAAGGCAGTACACCATGTTTGGCTGTGATTCCTTACTTTAAGAGTTCTTATCTTCAGCCTGAGTGGAATTGATTTTCCTGTTGAAGAGTTGAAAAATATTATATAACAAGCCCACAGAACTTTGGAATCTTTGAAAGAGTTGGTAGGGAGAGCAGAATTTTGAGATTCTAATTGTATTTTTAAGTAAGTTCCTGTCCTTTCACTGTGGCAGAGACATCCTAGAAAACATTTCAGCAGCATATCGGTTTTCAAAGAGTGAAACTGCTATTCTTTACATGGCTGGGTTCTTGAAATTTGGCAAACCTCAAATTTTTACTGCCTATGTAGATTGAAAACATTTAGACAAATTAATCTCTCTGTCTGGAGGGGAGGGAAGCCCATTTCATTATGATTAGGCTAGGGAAATTGTTTCCTCACATAAGCATACCTAAAGTATTTTATATTAGAATTCCCAAACAACTGTATTATCACCTAACCATGGATCAATTTACACAAATTCTACAATGCTTACATAAGAAAAAGACCCATATACTATGGGTAGTCTTTCCCATCCAGTCAAATGGAATTGATTGCCTCAATGAAAGACACACACACACACACACACACACACACACACACACACACACACACACACACAGAGTAGGTCTACATTTGTTTTTTGGTGCTTTAGCCAGGTCTATTTACTTGCACTATCAAAATACACCTGACCCTGTCCTAGTTTATTAGTCACAATTTTAGGAAAATCCAATGCAATCAGGCTGTCCGTGAAAGACTCCACTCCGTGCTCTTTTCCCGTTCTGAATGCCTGTATTTCTCCTTTCTTCCAGAGCTGCCGTGTTTGTTCTGACTGCGGCTTCCGCCCATCCTCATTGGAGTCCAGCATTCAGTGGTACGAAAACTACTCTCTGTGTGAAGGATGTCGCGAGCAGCGCTGCAACAAAGCTAACAGTACAGAGGCTGTACAGCACAGTCCGGAGTGAGTTCCCCATCTCTTTGGCCTCAGTTAAAATGGGTTGTCTGCAGTGATGGCTCACCTTGTTTTCTGCTCCTGAGGGTGATTGCGAGATACGTTTGCCCTGCAAATAAATTCGGAACCTCATATAATAAGTTACAGGGCCATCTGTCCTTGCGTTCACCACATTCGTGCATCATGTCATATGTGATCGTTTTACCTCTTAGACTTTTCAATTTTTTTCTTGATTTCATCCATTCTGTTCAAGCCGCCTTCTCAACCGTTCACTCTTCCTTCATGTATTGGTTTTGCGATTTGGTATACATTCATTCTTTGTATATGAGACCAAACTACAGGTAGCCCTCAACTTACAAGCACCCTTGAGCCCAAAATTTATGTTGTTATAAGTGAGACATTTGTTGACCAAATGTTGTCCTATTTTGCGACTTTTCTTGCCACATTTGTTAAGTGAATCACTGCAGTTGTTAAATTAGTAACACGGTCGTTAAGTGAATCTGGCTTCTCCGTTGATTTTTGCTTGTCAGAAGGTTGCAAAAGGGGATCACATGACCCCAGGACACTGCAACTGTCATAAATATGAACCAGTTGCCAAGCGTCTGAATTTTGATCACATGACCATGGGGATGCTGCAACGGTCATAAGGGTGAAAAATGCTCATAAGTCACTTTTTTCAGTGCCGTTGTAACTTCGAACGGTCATTAAATGAACTGTTGTAAGTCGAGGACTACCTGTATCTTAATTTGATTTTTATATTTAATCTGTATTCTCTTAACCACCTTATTCTTGACCTTATCTCTTACCACCCAGACTTAAGTACTTCATTCCCACTACTGAACATTCAACGTACGTTTAGGTTTTCCTCACTGTATGACAGAGGGAGCAGGCACGTACTTTTATACCCAACCGTTTTTAGATCTTTTGACCAACATTCATTCTTTACAACATATCATATGATTTCCACTACTTTCTAACTGTAATTTACACATCTTAAGGTATCTCACATCTTTAAGAAACATTCTACCCGTTTTTGCTTTTCACAGTGTATTTTTTAACTTGTAATTGTTCACTCTTATTTTCCCTGTCAAATATACCCACTTTGGTCTTTGATACATTAAATTTTCAGATCCATGTTCACTGTTGCATCATACATTTTAATATTCATGGTCAGTCATTGTGGGTTTGCAGCTGATATTGTGGCGTCAAGTACGGTACCTATAAAAAGACAACGTGGCATGTGATTCCTTGTATATCCGTCCACAGATACTTCATTAGATATTATGAAAACCTATGCTTAACTGATGTGGAGAGATGTGGCCATTATTTGTGCAGCTGAGAGAGAGGCACTCCAATTCTGCCAAGGTTGATTAGGTGTCTGCTATTTCAGAGGTCTCCAACCTTGGCAACTTTAAGACATGTGGACTTCAACTCCCCGAGTTCCTCAGCCGGCTGAGGAATTCTGGGAGTTGAAGTCCACAAGTGTTAAAGTTGCCAAGGTTGGAGACCACTGTGCTATTTGAACATTCTGTAAAGCGATTTATTTATTTATTTATTTATTTATTTATTTATTAGTGACATTTATATACCGCCTCACAGTGCAAGCACTCTCTAAGCGTTTTACACCAGTAAACAATGTATATTTATATTGCCCCCAACAATCTGGGTCCTCATTTTACCTACCTCGGAAGGATGGAAGGCTGAGTCAACCTTGAGCCGGTGAGATTTGAACCGCTGACCTGCGGATCACAGTCAGCTAAAGTGGCCTGCAGTACCCCACTCTAACCGCTGCGCCACCTTGGCTCTATCTTTTACACTTCTGTGTAAGCAGTGATGGAACACTGAACCTTCTGATAATGGTTCCTTTGGCCCATATGGAGCTGGGCATCCAGATGCTTCTGGCAGAAGTTATGTTTTCACATGTTCTCAGTTTATAGGTTTGTTTTTTTCACCTAGATTACTATTAAAATTGAGAGAGTATCTCCCCCTGGTGGAAGCTTAAAGCTCTTCTTCCATTGGCTGTAGGAGCTCCCATATTGTAACTGAATTTCCTATGCTTTATGAATACAAAAGACATTGACGATAAGTTCAGGTTTTCACTTTAGACTGAAGGGCTTTCAGGAGAATGGAACATTTCTCTTCAGTCTTTTAAATGAAACATTAGATTTTACTAGATCAAGGAAAGCAGAAATTCAGTTTCCCCCATTCATATTGACATAGATTTGTTGGATATTAGTCAATTCACTCTTTGCTCCAAGTTAGAGCAAATCACCAATGCCGTCTGATAAATAATGCGCCAATACGAATGGGAAGAGACTAAATCTCTGCTTTCCTTGACCTCCAAATATGACTGTTGAGATCATACTTTGGACACATTAGGCAGCTCCCTTGAGAAGGACATAATGCTGGAAAAGATGCAACGAAAGGGAAGAAGATGGCAACCAATAGCAAAGTGGGTGTACTCTGTTACAGTGATGATGTAGGGACTAGAGTGCACCAGGAAGAATTGAAGGCCCTGGTTTGGGACAGATCAAGCTGGAAAAACTCTATATGTGGTTGTTAAAAATTGACACTGATGAGATGGCAAACTGTGAGTGTCTGTTGAGAGAAAATTTGGCAATAGCTTACAAGGCTGAGTTATAAACAGTCATTATGTCTACCACAATATTCACAAAGTAGCCTTAGGCTACCACTCTCCATCCCTCTAAAGCTATAAAAGAAGTACCGTATTTTTCGGAGTATAAGACGCACCTTAGTTTTTGGGAAGGAAAATAGGGGAAAACAATCTGGCTAGCATCCTTAGTCTGGTCAGCTTCAGCACATTATTTTATCCCCTGGTTAGGACTTAAAAAAACCTTCTTCTGAGAGAGTAACAATGAAAGAGCATGCAAGCCAGTAAGAGCTGGGAAGATCGTTAACACCTAGTTAGGGCTAGAAAAAAACTTATTCGGAGCAAGTAGAGCAATGAAAAAAAATTCTGCAAAGACTTAGGGCTGGAAAAACATTCTTTGGAGAGAGTAACAATGAAAAAGCCTGCAAGGTAAGAGCTGGGAAGATCTGTTAGCACCTGGTTAGGGCTGGAAAAAAAAAGCTACATTCGAAGTATAAGACGCACCCAAATTTTCAGCCACTTTTAGGGAGGAAAAAGGTGCTTCTTATACTCCGAAAAATATGGTAATTATAAAGGCATGCTTCATAGGATTATTATTGTATGGAATATTTATAGAGAAAATGCCGGTGAATGCAACTTCTAGCCTCAAACAATTCATTTCAAATACTTCCTTTTGAACACCTTAGGCATATCCCCCCAGCAAGCAGCATCCCCACAACCGACAAGGTGATGTCCCCTCAACCCCGAGAAGAAGTTGATGTGGCCAGTCAGGGACAACTAGAAGGTCACGTCAGCCCTGTAAGCATGCAACAAGAAGAACAAGTGCCACTGGAGACTGGCCAGCAGCCCCTTGGTGAGTCACCTTCTTTCTCCTTTTGGAAGTTGGCTGTATTGAATCTGAGAAGAGCCATCATGAGTTCATGCTTTTTACAGCAGTTGGCTAGGCTGAAACAAATGACACGTGCCAGAATTATACATGAGGGTCAGTACAACTCTTACTCGGCAAATTGTTTTTGTTTGTGGCCTTGCTGGCTTTAGGTGCCAAACGGTTGTGTGAATAGGCTCAGAAATCATGGAACAACTCTAGAGCAAGAAAACTTTGTAACTATCCTGTTTTATCTCCCTGCATTCATTTACCCAGGAGTTATAGGTCAGAAGAAACCATTTATTTTATTTTATTTTATTTTATTTACATTTCTATGCCGCCCAACTCCCGAAGGACCATGAAGTGCCGTTTTGTGAAGAACTAGACAGGGAGTTAGATTTGATCTCTGTGCAGATTCTTTTCAACAAGATGCGTGTTTCTGTTCCAGATGCAGACAGACCTTTAGAACTATGCAGTGTGGAGTTGGAGGCCACTGTAGGGCAGGAGCAAATGGAAGTGGAAACGGCATTAGAGCCTGAAAAAGCCCCCTCCCCACCACCCCCTCCCCCAGTACCACCAGGTGAGTTGCATATCTTGGATATAGCGCTGAATTTTAGATCACAAAATGATCACAGTATTTTAGAGATGGTGAGGACAAATTTAGTTCCTTGTTTTGATTCTGTTAAGGGACGCGGTGGCTCAGTGGCTAAGACGCTGAGCTTGTTGATCGAAAGGTCGGCAGTTCATCGGTTCGAATCCCTAGTGCTGCGTAATGGGGTGAGCTCCCGTTAACTTGTCCCAGCTTCCACCAACCTAGCAGTTCGAAAGCACGTAAAAATGCAAGTAGAAAAATAGAGACCACCATTGGTGGGAAGGTAACAGCGTTCTGTGCGCCTTTGGCGTTTAGTCATTCCTGCCATATGACCACGGAGACGTCTTCGGACAGCGCTGGCTCTTCGGCTTTGAAACGGAGATGAGCACCGCCCCCTAGAGTCGGGAACGACTAGCACATTTGTGCGAGGGGAACCTCTTCCTTTACCTTTGATTCTGTTAGTGGGATTCCAGTTGCTGGCTTTCACCTTTAAAGCCCTTCATGGCTTGGGACCAGGTTATTTTGAAAGACCATATTTTCCTGGTCTCATCTGGCTGACCCACTAGAGCCAGAAGGCAAGGAATGTTGTGGGTCCCATCTCCTAAGGAGGTACATCTGGCGGGACCCAGAAAAAGAGCCTTCTCCATGGTGGTTCTCTCCCTTTGGAACAGCATCCCTGCAGAGATTAGACTGGCCCCCAATTTGACATTCTTTTGCAGGGTCCTGAAGTTGTGGTTCTACTTACGGGCCTGGGGAATCCAGAGTGGAATGGAGCCCATCAAGTGGCTTATCTGATTGATGGTTGTTGTTGCCAAGGGTGTAGGGGTTATTGTTTTTATTGTTTGTATATTGGGTTTTTTTATTGTTGTGTAAGCTGAGAGTGACTCTGGGCGGCCATGTAAATCTTCTAAATAAATTATGTTTCTTCCATGTGTGAGTTTGGCTCCTTTCTCCTCGGGGCTATTTATTTATTTATTTATTTGTTTATTTATTTATTTATTTATTTATTTATTTATTTATTTATATTTTTTTATTTTTATTATTTTTATTTTTATTTTTATTTTTATTTATTTATTTATTTTTTGATTTGATTTGATTTGATTTGATTTGATTTGATTTGATTTGATTTGATTTGATTTGATTTGATTTGATTTGATTTATATACTGCCTCATAGTGCAAGCACTCTCTAAGCGGTTTACACAATTAAGCAATGTATATATTTACTTTGCCCCCAACAATCTGGGTCCTCATTTTACCTACCTCGGACGGATGTCCTCCTCTCATCTTTCTTCTTATATCCATCCCTCAGATCCAGTGTTTTCTGCTCACCCGGAGGAGTCCCCACTTGGTGCCAAAGAGCATCCTGCCTTTGAATTGCTGCCCGCGGAGCCAGAACCCCCAGAGAGTCACCTTCCATCTGCACTCTTGGCTCAGGAAGCAGCGTCCTCTCCGAGGAGTCCTCCTCCGCTTGGTGTGCTCCAGGGTGGCTCTTCAGAAACAGTTGAAGAAGGGGAGCCCAGCGAAGAGCCCATGGACACAGAGGTGGAAGCCTCAGGCCTTGACAGCCCTGACAGGAATAGAAGCCAGCGCAACCAAGAGGAGGAGGTGGAGGAAGAGGAGGAGGAAGAGGTGGAGGAAGAGGCAGAGGCGACGGCAGCACCCAAGATGGAACATGAACAGAGATTCTCCCCGCAGCTGAGTGAAGAGGAGGGATTAGATGAAGGGCATGTCACCGTTGAACCAGAACCCAGTGAGATTCACCTCAGCTTTGCCAATGAATCCAAGTGCCCTCCTTCCCCCGTAGAGGTGGAATTGCTGGACAGAACGTCTCTTCCAATGGAAGCTTATGGATCTGCCACCCCACTTGAAGGAGGGGCTGTTGGAGAGGAGGAACTAGGGCCAGCATCCCCATCCCCATCCCCGAGGCCTCGCCACCTAGTGAAGTCGGATATTGTGAATGAGATCTCAAACTTGAGTCAGGGGGATGCCAGCGCCAGCAGTTTCCCAGGCTCAGAGCTCCCCTTTGCCTCCCCGTATCACGAAGGCGGAGGCTCGCTTTCCCTAGAGATGGGTGGCTTAACCTCCACAGACGTCAGTCTGCAGAGGGAAGACGGAGCCTCTTTGCCTCTGGGGGAAATGGAGGACTCTCTGCTATTTGATGTAAAAGGCGAATGTGAGAAGGGACGACGGCGTAGCTCCCCAGCCCGCTCTCGTATCAAGCAGGTAAGCGGAGGCCTTCGGCCAGCTAATTTTGGATGTTGTTTGCTGTCTCCTTCATACACGATTGAAATCCCCCCTCCCCACCTGCATGTAGGGGAGTCCTGGAGGAAGGGTGGTGAAATAGAGGATGTCTATAACTCCCCTATATCTCCAGCCATTATTCTCCCTCCCTTTTTTTTCTTTTGGTCATAGGGTCGCAGCAGCAGTTTTCCTGGGAGGAGACGGCCTCGGGGAGGGTCTCACACGGGCCGAGGGCGGGGCCGATCACGTTTGAAATCCACCACTTCTTCCATCGAGACACTGGCGGTAGGGGCAGCTTTTAGAAGGCAGGACAATATTTGGGACTGGGATCGGATGGGATGAGTGGGATCCAGTCTAAGAGACCTTACGGTTCCCAGAAATTGGGAGATTAGTTAATATGGAGAGCAAGTACGGGCTGACAACCAAAATTGGGCCCAAGCTTTCTGTTGCTAAGTGAGACAGTTGTTAAGTGAGGCTTGCCCCATTTTACGACTTTTCTTGCCATGGTTGTTAAGCGAATCACTTCAGTTGTTAAGTTAGTAACACAGTTGGTAAGTGAATCTGGCTTCCCTCCATTGACTTCGCTTGTCAGAAGGTCGCAAAAGGTGATTGCATGACCCCGCGGACACTGCAACGGTCATAAATATTGAACCAGTTGCCAAGCATCCAAATTTTGGTCACGTGACCATGGGGATGCTGCAACGGTTGTTAAGTATGAAAAACGGGTATGAAAGACACCCTTTTCAGTGCCGTTGTATCTTCAAACAATCACAAAATGAAAGGTTGTAAGTCAAAGACTAGCTGTAAGGGCCTCCATTTTAATTCCTTGTGTGGCTCAGACAGAGAGGCAGGTAGCAAAGCATTATTGACCTGCCTACAGTTGACTGGTCCTGTAGTCCTTCCTGCAATGACTGGAGCCAGTGGTCTGAGTTTTCTCATCTCCCTTCCTTATTTTAAATGGGGTTTTCTAGGGGATTCCTCCTCGGTTGGCTGGTTGTCTTCTAGCTATGATAGGATTTCTCCCCTTTTGGAGCAGTGAATTGTAAGGAGATGGAGAAGCTCTAGTTGAAATTGCCTTCCTCTTGTGCTCTTTCAAGGGTAGGTTTGGGAACAGGGACATCCTACTGAGGCATCTTGCACTGTTAATGAGAGAGAAGAAGACAGATGGTTTGAGTAGTTGGTCGGCCTCCTCTTCTGTAGTATGGACAGGACTCTGGTGCACTCATGAGCAGGCTGAAGCTACCTGTCCCATGTGCCCTCAGCTATGAATGCTTATTAAAATAGCAGCACATAAGTTCTTCCTGAGTCTTGGGTCATTCCTAAGTGGCCCCATTCAAATCCAGGGGGGGCAGGCCTGCCAAAGGACCTGCTCTGACAGCAAACACAGCAGATCGTGAATAAGAGAAAGAAAGCCCCTCCCTCTTCAGCAGCCATCTTGGGGAGGAGTCCCAACAGTCCATACGTTCTGTCAGCTGAAGGCCGCAGCAGGTTCTGTGCGGCATATGCCTAGGGCTACATTCCCGAAATGCAATGCATTTTGGGAGCAATACCTTACGAGAATCTTAAGGGATAAAATGGGTACCTCAAACCCCATTTTGATCAGCTCCACTATGGGCAAAAAAAAAACAACCTAAAAAAATTGGCCCCCTCCTGTTCTGGAAATGGGATGCAGGCCACACTTTTGGCACGCCCGTTCTAAATGCCTTTCAACCCTTACTTTGTGCTTCTGCACTCTCTTCTACAAGCTGGCCGATATTGACAGCTCCCCAAGCAAAGAGGAGGAAGATGACGATGACGACACAATGCAAAACACAGTGGTGCTCTTCTCCAACACGGACAAGTTTGTGCTAATGCAGGTGGGTCAGCTAACTTCAGTTGGTTTCTTTTTTTTTTTTTATAAAATAGTTTTTATTAAGTTATTTTAAAATATACAAAAAACATAATATAGAAAAAAAACATACAAAAAACAACATACAGAAAAGAAAAATGTACATATATATATATATATATAAGTATCTATATACAAATCAGACTTATATGTCACTATATATTTTCATAATTAATGTGGTCTAAATATATATATATACATTAAAAAAAACAAAAAAGGGGAAAAATACATACATCAACATACAAAAGAAAAAAGAAAAAAGGTTATATATATTACAGCTTTTGCGTATCGTTGTCGTTTCGGTATCTAGTTTGTTATATCATCAGTCTTTAGACTGTGCAGAAATGTGTAGATTAACAATGAAACTACAGGATAAAGAAGATTCAGAATATTATAAAATTTGGGATAACTGGTATAAATGGATGGAAAATAAACAAACAAAATAAACAAATTGAATACTTTAAGGGTGATGATAATCAAATTAAGAACTTCAGTTGGTTTCTGATTGCATGAATTGCATCAGTGGAAGGAAAGATCTACCCAGATTGATTTCTTTCGTTTGTGTGAGTAGGATGCATAAGAGGGCTCAAAGAAGAGCAATTTTTTTAAAAATGTAAACCTTATACCATGCAAAGCTCCGGAACACGCTCCCTGCTTTAAAGAGGGAAGATGCTGCCTTGCAGGATGAACAGACTCTGTCTGTTTCATATAAGACATCCTGTAGCTGACTGATAACACCCAATTGAAGTCAGTATCGTTCTTTTTTAAACTTAGATTGCACATAGATCTGATAGCCTTCAAAGTTATTGAGACATATTCAGCTTGCCACTTTATAATTGTGTCTGTGCTCCATTCTCGGGCGATCTGCTTTGTTAGGAAACAAGCTTTTGCATTCTAATAACAAATGGCAGATTTCATTTAGAGAAGTTTTCCAGCTGATATATGTTATTCACTTGGAAATTATGATTTAACCAGTTAAAAGCCAGAATGCAATGTAGCATTCATTTTTTTATGGCCAACTATCAGTGTGTTTATGGGAAGGGGTGGTAATAACATACCTACCATCAATAGAGTAAGCAGAATAACAGAAAAGTAAGGGTAGATATGTATACGCTTTCCCTAGGCTTGGGGAGACCTGATTGTTCTCTGTCTTTTTAAAAAAAATAGTTTTTATTTGATTATAAACATTAAAAAAAGACAAACAAACATTAAACAAAACAAAACAGTACATTTACATTTATACATATAAACCTCTAGGGTTATTCTACGGTAAGTTATCTCGACGATCAATTTTTGCTTATGCATAATTTACTATACAAACTATATTTTCGTTACATGTTCTCATCCTGATTTTTCTTCTTTCCTGGATAGGACATGTGCGTAGTGTGTGGTAGTTTTGGCCGTGGCTCAGAGGGCCATCTCTTGGCTTGTTCTCAATGTTCTCAGTGTTACCATCCTTATTGTGTAAACAGCAAGGTAAGACCTGGTTTTAGCTACTCTTCTTCCCCAAAATTCCCCCCAAAAATGCTGCCCAACCCATCCCTAGTTAGGCGATGCAATCAGATTTGCCAGTCTATCTACATATATTGTGGACTACAGAACCCTTCTTCCATAACTAACGTGGCAAACCAAGGATGAGGATTAGAATCCAGCAATCTGGAGGATATCAGAGGAGAGAAGTTTTGAAAAATAGGATTCCACTTCAGAGGTGTGGTAGCAGGGGTGAAATTCAGCAAGTTCTGACAGGTTCTGGAGAACCAGTAGCGGAAATTTTGAGTAGTTCGGAGAACCGGCAAACACCACCTCTGACTGGCCCCAGAGTGCGGTGGGAATGGAGATTTTGCAATATCCTCCCCCAGGAGTGGGGAGAGAATGGTGATTTTGCAGTATCCTTCCCCTGCCACACCCACCAAGCCACGCCCACAGAACCGGCAGGGAAATTTTTTGAATTTCACCCCTGTGTGGTGGTTATCATTTGGTTTCTCATGGGTTAGAGGCCTGGTGTGTTTGGAGAGAACTAATAGTATACAGGAAAGATTGGGTTGGGTTACCAATAAAAGAGAATATTTGTAGCTCAGGGTTGAACTGGGGGGTCCTTGAGACTCTCTGAACTTGGTTGTTTTCATTTCATTTTATTTATTATCACATTAGGTAACATCATTGACATCAAGCTCAGGAAGCAACAAGGATCCCACATTGGGATGGGGATAATGTTTTTTTTTAAAGGAAACACTGGGTACCTGTCAACTTACCCTGTCCTGTGGAAGTCCCATTAGACCCCTAGGATTTGAATGATCTATTGTGTCATTGGAATTGATTATAAAATAACTTTTTTTAAAAAAAATCAATTTCTATCGGATAAAGTTACCCTGTGGTAATATGGGTGGCGAATTAAATTTATAAATAAATATACATAAAGTGATATCTTTTTTTTGCCCTGTTTTCTATTGTCTTGCACAGTTAGCAAACTTCAAGAGCTTATCTGTGCTTATCTATAGTGTAGTAAACCCTATGGGAGAGTAGTCACACAACTAATTTACAAGCAGTGGGTCCCAAACACCCCATCCCATTGTTACTGTGCTGCAGTTTCCATCCTCTACACTCACAGGATGATAGATCATTTGTCCTACACTATTTGCAGGCAAGGCTGAGAACCATCGACACAAAGGAGTGCCAGATGTTCTGCAGTCCATATGCCTTCGGTCCCAGTAAAGCTGCACTGCATGCTCTCAATAACCTCTCCTACCAGGATCCACCAATCTTTTGACTATGCCAGGGGTCAGCAACCTGCGGCTCTGGAGCCGCATGTGGCTCTTTCATCCCTCTGCTGTGGCTCTCTTTCGCTGGTCTGCTTCACAATTGATAGGGCTTTCAGTTAGGACAAGTAGAGGAAAAAGGATGCTGCGTTAGGAGGAGACTCTATGGTGGGGGAACTGGACTTCCGGTCGGCTCCAGAATTGAACGGGGGGCTTCCAGTTAGGACCTCTGTGGCTCTTTGAGTGTTTAAGGTTGCTGACCCCTGAACTATGCATAGGCCTCCATTTCTCCATGTCTGCCTCTCTTTCTGTGTTAAGATTACAAAGGTGATGTTGCTCAAGGGTTGGCGTTGTGTGGAATGCATTGTGTGCGAGGTGTGTGGCAAAGCATCTGATCCCTCCCGCCTTCTGCTCTGCGACGATTGTGACATCAGCTACCACACATACTGCCTGGATCCACCTCTCAACACCGTGCCCAAGGGCGGCTGGAAATGTAAATGGTGAGCAACAGATCAAAATTTCTCTAGGGAGCCCCAAAGGGCAGATCACACTGTGTGTATGTTTAACCCATCGTAGGATTTGTTTGGGTTGTTGGCTTAGCACAATCCACGTGTTGCAGCTTAGCGTATGCAAGAGCAACGCTTCGGATTTATTTCCTGAATCATGCTTTAATAGTATTTCATTAACATTTTATGCAAATTCGTCTGATGTATTTTGCTTCAAATAAAGTGGAAATTAAGTATCATAATGAAACCCTTTTTTCTCCCAATCTTTGCTCTTGCACTTGGATGATACACCGAATTCTCAATAAGAATCTTGCTAGGAATTCTGGTTGGTTAGGTTAGCTGAAAATGTACCTAACTCCTCATTAAGTACATTTTCAGCTATACATAAAATCAGATGTTTCGAATTGCATTATAAAGTAATACGAGATATATATTTTCCAATAACATGCCTCCAGTTTTCTAAAAACAGGATATAACCTCCATGCATTGTTTATTTACTAGGACCATTCTTTGTTTTTGTTTTTAAAAACCATTCTAATATACTTACATAGTTGCACAATTTGTAGTGGCAAACTCTAATGAAAAACCAGATTTCCACAATGTAATGGCCTCCAGATATTCTGCAGTTACAACACTTATAAATCCCCATCCTCACAATTATGAAATGTACTGACTGGGCAGTTCCCATCCAATAGAATTGGAAGACAGGCACCTATAGAATGCTGAATGTAGAAGAGAAAATTCCTGACCTCTTTTTCTCACTTTAAAAGTATTTCTGGCTTTCTGTTCTTCGAGACGAGGAGGGAAATAAGTTGAATCTCACAGGCAGCAGTAATCGTTTGCCCATCTCTCTTTTATCAGGTGCGTGTGCTGTGTGCAGTGTGGAGCAGTGTCACCTGGCTTCCACTGTGAATGGCAGAGCAATTACACCCATTGTGCTCCCTGTGCCAGTCTTGTCACTTGTCCCATCTGCCACGTGAAGTACGTTGAGGATGACCTCTTAATCCAGTGTCAGCATTGTGAACGGTAAGCCCCAGTCCCTTGACCCACCTGGTATCACCATTTTATCGTGGTATTAAATTTATGGAAATACTTTTGGATCCTGGCACCTGTTTTGTTTCCTGGAACATCCTTTTTAGGGTAGTTTGTTTATTGCTATACTCCTGGACATTTCAACTTGCAAAAGGCTAAAGTTCAAGGATGCTAACGTAGCCTAGAAGTTTTATTTATTTCTTTTTCATTATTCATTACAAATTCTTGCTGGCATTATTACATTGGCGAGTGACACAGATGAGAAGGTGCATTGAAGCCATGAAAATGAAAAGAAAGGGAAATAGCCTCTAGAACAGGGGTGTCAAACTCAAGTCCCGTGGGCCAAATCCAGCCCGCTGGGTGCTTAGATCTGGCCCACGGGGCCACCCTGGAAACAGCAAAGGACCGGCCCGCAGTGCCTTTGCCAAGAAAAAATGGAGCTTCGGAGGGCCACGTGCGACCCTCCCGAGCTCTGTTTTCACTGGCAGAGGGTTGCAATGTTAGGTTGAAGATAAAGTTCGAGCTGTCCGATTGCTACCATGTTAAGGGAAGAATATCTCATAGAGGCGAGATTTGGATCTTTTACTTGGAATTCAAACATTTAGAAATAAAACTGAGATTAAATGTCTAATTAAAAAATATTTATTTCAGTACAAAACAATATAAAACAATAAATCTACATCTTTGCTAATGAACACGACCGTTCAGGTCAAGAGCCAAGGCAGCCAAAAATGGAGCTCGGGAGCCTGTTTTCTCTGGCAGAGCACTCGGGCCGCCACAGGCACCCCCGACATGAGTGACACTGAACTGGCCACGCCCACCCTGGCCACGCCCACCCCAGGCCCCCCCGAGGTCAAACACAACCCCAATGTGGCCCTCAATGAAATCGAGTTTGGCATCCCTGCTCTAGAAAGTTTAATATGTGGCATTAATGATATAAGAGCTGTGGTGGTGCAGTGGTTAGAATGCAGTACTGCAGGCTAACTCACTGCTTACTCCAGGAGTTCGATCCTGATCGGCTCAAAGTTGACTCAGCCTTCCGAGGTCGGTAAAATGAGGACCCAGATTGTTGGGGGCAATATGCTGACTCTGTAAACCACTTAGAGAGGGTTGTAAAGCACTATGAAGCGGTATATAAGTCTAAATGCTGTTATCCAATACATGAGATATATTGGAGAATTGCAATTGCCAATAAAGAGAAGATTGGTCTATAGCTCTTCACTAATATGCTAATTATAACCGGTTCCCCAAAGTTACGGCCATTACAAGGTCCCATGGTCATGTGATCAAAATTTATCACACTTAACGATTTGGTTCTCCCTGGCAGCCTCTCTCCTCTGAGGACAACTCCTAATACTAGGGTTTATTTCCTGGAGAAACCACAGGTTCATGCTATGAGGTGTCCTGACGTGGCTCCTAATTCTGGATTAATTGTAATCCCTTTATAGTGTTCCCCTGTCTGGCAGTGGTCGAGGTCATTCTGAGAAAGGTGTAGAACATTTCCTTCACAGTCTGTTTGTCCTTTGAGGACTTAGTATTCTTCTTGGAGAACAGAGCGAGGTGTAACCTGAATAATGAAAGATGTGAGCAGCAGGGTGTGGACTGGCAGCAATAGTTCAAATGTTTTAGCTTCCTCCCTTTTCTCTTAAAATACAGTATATTAGGATGCTTGAAGTGCGTACTGTATATGTGTTTCCCTTTGCCCTTTCCTTTTTGCCTTGTCCTTTCAAAAAGATAATGGCAGGAACAGTCTTAACTCCTAGAAGGACAAAATTTATTTGTTTGTTTGTTTGTTTGTTTGTTTGTTTGTTATTTATTTATTTATTTATTTATTTATTTATTTATTTATTTATTTATTTATTTATTTATTTATTTTGTGAGATTTCACAGTGCAAGCACTCTCTAAGCGGTTTACACCAGTAAGCAATGTATATATTTATATTGCCCCCAACAATCTGGGTCCTCATTTTACCTACCTCGGAAGGATGGAAGGCTGAGTCAACCTTGAGCCGGTGAGATTTGAACCGCTGACCTGCTGATCACAGTCAGCTAAAATGGCCTGCAGTACTGCCTCTAACCGCTGCGCCACCTCGGCTCAATGTATTTAAAATTTAAGGCAAGAGTAGCATCTACGTTTAGCATTTAACATTAGCAGCATCCACAAAAAATGGGAGTGCAAGTGCTACCGCTCTCTAACTGTCTGTTTCTCAGGTGGATGCATGCCGTATGTGACAACCTTTTCAGCGAGGAAGAAGTAGAACAGGCAGCAGACGAGGGGTTTGATTGCACTTCCTGCCAGCCATATGTAGTCAAGCCTGTTGGTGAGTACTGCAACGGGTGTAAATCTTGTGATCCTTCCTTTTTTCCAAAGGGGGGAGGGACAGCATGTATTGGACAGAGGGCTGCAGACGAGATCTCTATAACATCCTTTTTAAGATGCTTGTGTACTGGTATTCTGGCAAGCATAACAGATCCTTGCCTTACCCTGTGTTGTTGTTGTTGTTGTACTTTGAAGACTGCCTGGAGGCTGAATCTAGGAATGGTTCCTATAATATGAGGGTGAATCAAAAAGTAATGCCATTTTCTTTAGGACAGGTATAATTACCAACACAGGAACATGTAGCATACATCAAAATGAAGCTGGTCCTCTGTGGATCACATCCCTACTTCTCAACAGTCACCGTTTCTCTCAATAGCAATGTTCCACCTTCGAATGAAAGCATGTATCCCTGTCTCGTAAAATTTTGTTGACACTTCTTTGAGCCACCACTTCACTGCAGTTTTCACTTCCTCGTCACTGGAATAATGTTTGCCTCTCAAACCCTCTTTCATGGGGCCGAAGAGATGATAGTCTGAAGGTGCTAAATCTGGTGAGTATGGAGGATTATTATTCCAGTGACGAGGAAGTGAAAACTGCAGTGAAGAAGTGGCTCAAAGAACAGTCAACAAAATTTTACAAGGCAGGAATACATGCTCTCATTCGAAGGTGGAACATTGATATTGAGAGAAACGGTGACTATGTTGAGAAGTAGGGATGTGATCCACAGAGGACCAGCTTCATTTTGATATATGCTACATGTTCCTGTGTTGATAATTATACCTGTCCTAAAGAAAATGGCATTACTTTTTTACTCACCCTCGTACAAATAAATATTTTTGAAACATTTGCAAGAAATGAAGAATGCTGCTCCTAGAAGCCTGATGTGCTCATAGCTGTCAGCTTCCCTACCACAAACTAAACCCACCATGGACTATTTTGAGAGGATGGTTTTATTAAAGCCCTCTCAAACCTGGAGCCATCCTAAGAAAGAGACTTTGCTTCTTAGAGTTGGCAGAATGGATCTATTTCACGTACAGTGTAACCTCATCTAGGTGATCGCCAGCTACTGTCACTTCTGCAAAGTCTTTTTTTTTAAGCCAGATGTTTCAGATTCAAGAGTAAGGGCTACTGATGTTCTCTAGATAATTGTTAACTTTAAATGGCTTGAAGAGATTAGGGCATAGGAGGGAAAGAAGCAGAACGTGACTACATGATGGCTTCAGCAATGCTATTTGGGGAGACCGTTTGGAGGGCATGCATTGAATAAAAACACGGGTGTAATAGGGCAACACTGAAGCTGCTGCAGTTGGAAATGAATAGAATGTGGTTGGGTGTCACTGATAGAGAATAGTGTGTGGGAGCAGAACGGGAGAGACTGGGTATGAGGTATGCTCTTAAAATATTTAAAATGGGATGTCTGAGTTTATTACATTTATCTAGGACAGAGGTGGGGGATCTGTGGCCCTTTTATGGTCTTTGTGGACTTCAACCCCCAGAATGCATGGCTGGCTGAGGAATTCTGGGAGTTGAAGTCCACAAGTCATAAAAGGGCCATAGTTCTCCACCCCTGATCTAGAGGGACACAAATCATATTAAGTAAATTAAGTGTGGTAAGGTCACACTTGGAATACTGCATTCAGTTTTGGTCTCCATGATGTAAAAAGGATGTGGAGACTCTAGAAAGAGTGCAGATAAGAGCAACAAAGATGATTAGAGGACTGGAGGCTAAACATAGGAAGAACGGTTGCAGGAACAGGGTATGTCTAGTTTAATGAAAAGAAGGACTAGGGGAGACATGATAGCAGTGTTCCAATATCTCAGGGGCTGCCACAAACAAGAGGGAGTCAAGCTATTCTCCAAAGTACCTGAGGGTAGGACAAGAAGCAATGGGTGGAAACTAATCAAGGAGAGAAGCAACTTAGAACTAAGGAGAAATTTCCTGACAGAACAATTAATCAGTGGAACAGCTTGCCTCCAGAAGTTGTGAATGCTCCAACACTGGAAGTTTTTAAGAAGATGTTGGATAACCATTTGTCTGAAGTGGTGTAGGATTTCCTGCCTAAGCAGGGGGTTGGACTAGAAGACCTCCAAGGTTCCTTCCAACTCTGTTATTATATTATATTAATAAATTGACTTACTGCCCCCAGCAATGATTTACCTTTTGCTTTCTTCCAAGTTCCAGTTCCCCCTCCAGAAATTATCCCAGTGAAGATCAAGGAACCAGGTAAATTGCTTCAATTTAAATACCTTAAATTGCATGTATCTACCTGGCAGTCAGGTAGGTACGAGCAAGCTTGTCTTTTATCCTGTCCATGCAGAGCCCCAGTATTTTCGCTTTGAAGGTGTTTGGTTAACGGAGACAGGCATGGCGGTGCTACGTAACTTGTCTTTGTCACCACTGCACAAGCGTCGGCCGCGCAAAACCACACCAATGACACCAATGATGCCACGGCCAGGTGTTCTTAATGGTGAAGGTGGACTGGATTGCATTGGCTCTCTGGATGCAGATGAAAAAAAGGATGGGGACGTGGAGGCAGATGAGATCCTGAAAGCTGAAGGTTCGTGTTTATCCTACTAGTTCCTTGGGAAAGTAGTAGAATAGCCCCATTGTCTCTGTAATATAATACCAATTGAGATTAAATGCTGCAGCGTCATACTTGAATTCTTGAAATTGGACCCTGTTAGTCTAGACACCTGACTCTGCGAGGCAGTAGAAGCTAGGATGCAATTGGACAGTTGCAAACTAGAAAAACTTGTTTTTCTTTTAGTTTTGTGCTATGGAGAAAGATTTTCCCCCAAGTGGTTAATTCTGAGTAGTGAGCTCAGGGCTTGCTATTTCAAGCAGAGGCTGGATAGGCATTTGTCCAGGCTGCTTTAATTTGGTTTCCTGACCTGAGCAAGAGTTTGGGCTAGATGGCCTACAGCAGGGGTCAGCAACCTGCGGCTCTGGAGCCATATGTGGCTCTTTCATCCCTCTGTTGCGGCTCCCTGTCGCCAGTCAGCTCTACAATTGATAGGGCTTTTGGTTAGGACAGGTAGAGGAAAAAGGACGCGGTGCAGGAGGGGACTCTATGGTGGGGGAACTAGACTTCTGGTCGGCAAAGGAAAAAGGATGCAGTGCTAGGAGGAGACTCTATGGTGGGGGAACCAGATTTCCAGTCGGCAGAGGAAGAAGGACGCCGCGCTAGGAGGAGACACTATGGTGGGGGAACCGGCCTTCCAGTCGGCTCCAGAATTGAACAGGGGGCTTCCGGTTAGGACCTTTGTGGCTCTTTGAGTGTTTAAGGTTGCTGACCCCTGGCCTACAGTATGGCCTCTACTAACCCTGTGTTTTTGAGATTTTAGGACTCTAGGACCAGTTCATTTGTTTCCAAAAATAATCTTGATTTCTTGATAAAGGATTGTTACAGTTACAGTTTTAATCCTAATGGATTTGTGGTAGAAGGAAAACTGGGACCCCCCAACCCTATACCCACTCCTCACCCCAAAATTAGCTCTGCGTGCGTATGCAAAGTCCATTACAGTAAAACCTCATTTTGTAGACTGCCATTCAGCAGGCCTCATGTGCGTAAGGGACAATTCTGTACCAGGATGTTCAGGTGGCTGGTGTGGTCTGGCATGAGCACAGAGGGGCTGGGGGGGCGGGGGATGGACTTTCCCAAGCAACTTGCAACCTCCCGTGCCTACTTCCCCATTGATTTTGCTTGAGGGAAGCTGACGGGGAAGATTGCAAATTGCCATCCTGTGACTGTAAGATGCCACAGTGTCATAAGTGCAACCTGGTTGCCCAGCAGCCAGATCATGAATTACATCACTGATGGGGCTGGGATGGCCAGAACTTTGTAGACCAGTCGTAACCATGCCTCGTTTAGCGCTGTCGTAAGATGAACACTGACCGAGTGGTCATTAACTGAGGACCATCTATATGTAAATTTATGTGGTGTTTTTTTTTACACAAATTGTATACCTTTTCCCTATAAATGGGAGACTTTTGAACGGTTCGTTTTTATTTTTTGCTCCCATTGCAGTTAGTGTTGAACACATGGAGTGTGAGATCAAATTGGAAGCCCCGCCGACTCCGGATAGGGAAGCTGCAGCCGAAGCTGAAGCGGGGAAAGGCCTTCTGGAAGACTCTGAGGAGGTCAAGAAGCGGAAAAGGAAGCCCTATCGCCCGGGTAAGTGCTTCTCGCTTTGGCCAAGCACCAAAGAGCCTGTATTCTTCCCACACCGATCCATGTATGTATGTATGTATGTATGTATGTATGTATGTATGTATGTATGTATTTATTTATTTATTTATTTATTTATTTATTTATTTATTTATTTATTTATTTATTTATTTATTTATTTGGTGAGATTTATATACCGCCTCACAGTGCAAGCACTCTCTAAGCGGTTTACACCAATAAGCAATGTATATTTATATTTACATTGCCCCCAACAATCTGGGTCCTCATTTATTATTTATTAGTGAGACTTATACACTGCCTCAAAGTGCAAGCACTCTCTAAGCGGTTTAAACCAGTAAGCAATTTATATTTATATTTCCCCCAACAATCTGGGTCCTCATTTTACCTACCTCGGAAAGATGGGAGGCTGAGTCAACCTTGAGCCGGTGAGATTTGAACTGCTGATCACAGTCAGCTAAAGTAGCCTGCAGTACTGCAGTCTAACTGCTGCGCCACCTCGGCTCATTTTCTAGCTCTCGGCTTGTTTCTCCTCTGCCTTGGAATAGGTATTGGAGGCTTCATGGTGCGGCAGCGGAAATCACACACACGCTTGAAAAAGGGCTCACTGGTCTTGGCCGAAGTCTCTCGGGAGCTGACAACTATGGAAGGTCAACCGGAAGAAGGTAACTTACTTGCAGTTGTACTTCTCCCTTGCTTCATCCAAATAGTTTGAATAAATGGGTACAAGTCTGGGAAGGTTCTTAAAACTCCCCAAATAGCCATAATCTTATTTTTTTTTTAAAGAAAGAGGATTGCCACTCCTCAGATACAGTAGAAGAGAATATTTGTAGTTCAGGATTGAATTGTGGAGTCTTTCTACCAAGGGTCTTTCGGGACTGATGATGTTACTTAGTTGGGTAACGAAACGTCTTCAAGTATAAAGAGCCACGCTCAGAGAGCACCAAGGACCTCATGCCTCAGTTTGCTGGCTGAGTCATTTCCATCAGCGTTCCGTTTAAAGTTTTGGCTTTAAATTGCAGTGCACATTCTGACTTACAGACCTGCATTCTCAAATTTGGAATGAGAGGTAGGGGGTGGGGGAGAGAGAGAGGAGTGTCAACAAGTAGGAGAAAAATAAATGATGGAATCTAAGGCAGGAGTAGGGAACCTTTGGCCCTCCAGATGTTGTTGGGCTGAATGTTTATCATCTTTTGGTCTCGGTGGATGGGGTTTCTTGCCCCCAGAATTTGCTGCTGGGAGAAAGATTATTAAGGAGCAATAATCATCAGTGTCCTGTGCACGTCCTCTCCTTTCCTTTCCTAACTTGTTGCTGATCCCGAAAGTTACTGCAGCAAAGTCAGCAAAGGTCCTTAGCATTCCTAGGCTTGATTGGTTCATACAGGCCATGGTAAATTCAGTCTTCTCTTTTTGTCAGGGGTGCAACCTAACCCACCTGCTGAAAACCCTGCTGAGACCTTGGCTGAGCAGGGAGTGGTTGAAGCGGATGAAAAGAAGAAACGGCGGGGGCGGAAGAAGAGCAAGCTAGAAGACATGTTCCCTGCCTATCTTCAGGTAAGAGTGTTTTAGTGGTGTGCTTCCCAACTTTCCATCTCTGTTGGGATACAGAACCTTGTCACCCAAATGCTTGGTTAACTGTTGATAATGTGAGTTTTAGTCCCACGCACCTGAGAAAAACAAACAAGCCCAGGAGAGGCCTAGCTTAGTGGGAAATAAACGTCTCTGGGTAAGGATGACCAAGTTTCTTTTGAGTCCAGTTCTTGTTTTAGTAGCATTGAGGAAGGGCAGAGAAAAGGGATGTGGATCTCATGGATCAAGGTGGAAGAAACAGTGATGCTTTTGCAAGTAAAGGAAGTAGATCTCTATATGGACTTTTTAAAAAGGAAATCTGCAGGGGGTGGGAAGGTGGGGGTTGGATAGCTCGCAAGATGGCCGGAAAAACCAGATGCACAAGTGCAGGATAGGCAGTGCCCAACTCGACAGTAGTGCCTGTGAAAGGGATCTAGGTGTCCTGGTGGATCACCACTTCTGCAGCTGCCAAAAAAGCTGACACAGTCCTGAGCTGCATCAACAGGGGGATAGAATCAACTCATGTGTACATCAGTTACCCTTTCCTTGCATATCTAGATATGTTTCTTTCTAAAGGCACAAAGAATACTTACTTATCCAGGGTGATGTGTGCCCATGTTTACTCACTTCAAATACTCCCCTTCACTCATATAGTCCATAAAAGACCCTGTTAACTCAGCAAAATCTTCCAATACAAGACTGGTAGAGTCCTCACCAGACAGGTCACTGTCAGGCCGAGATTTCCTAGGAGGAGTACAATGAGACACAGTGCAAGGAACCACAGGAGCTGTTTGGCCAACTGCAGGTGAACCACCTACAGGCATTACTGGCTCTTCATACTCTGCCTTTTCCACCTCTGTGTCTGAAGTAGGTCCTAAGACATGATAGAGGCTGGGTAAGCGGATGTCAAACTGAAGGCCAAACTTAGCAAAAAGCTTTTCATTCAAGGCATAGAGCTTTTCTGAGATGTCATAGCCAAGGAGGACAGAGAACAGACGGGCAATATAGCGCTCCTTAGCCCGAAGCAAATGGAGCTTTTTCCTTTGCCAAGTGATAAAAGAGGAGTCAATCTCTGCTGTCAAAGTTACCTGCCAGAGAAAAAAGTTCATTTGTTTGTTTTTAAGGATAACGAAGTCACTGTGTTAACTCACATTTTGTTAGATTTATTATACAAATATACAAGAAATCCATATTTGAAATAAATTCATATTTAATATACTGTTAAAAAAATCAACGTCATGTGAAGTGTTAGTACTGCTCTATACTGCACTAGTGAAGCCACACTTGGAATACTGCGTCCAGTTCTAATTGCCATGATACAAAAAAAGAAGAAGATGCTGAGGCCCTAGAAAGACTGCAGAGAAGAGCAGCAACAATGATGAAGGGTGTGGAGGCTAAATTGTGCGATTTATGGCTAAGAGAGCTAAGTATATTTAGCCTGTGAAGAGAAGGCTTAGAGGTGACATGATAGCTGCCTTCCGGTGCTTGAGGGGCAATCAGAGAGATGAGGGGAGAGATGCAGACTTATTCTGCAAAGCACCTCAGGGCAGGACAGCAAAGCAATAGGTCCGAGCTCATTAAAGAGAGATCCTACCTAGAACTAAGGAGAAATTTCCTGACAGTTGAGAACAATTAATCTATGGAACAGAGATTAATTGTTCTTAACTGTCTCCTAGAGTTATGGGTCCTCCATCGCTGGAGGTTTTCAAGAATTCATTTGTCTGGGATGATATAAGTCTCCTGCCCTGAGTAGGGAGTTAAATTAGAAGACCTCCAAGGTCTCTTTCCAGCCCTATGATTCTATGTATATTATTAGTTAAAGCAATAGCCCCCCCAGACACTTGGAACGAGGGAGTTTCCAGAAATTCGTTCATTCATTCATCTGGGCCTTTATCATGTGTTTTTTCCCCCTTCTTCAACCTCTTTGACAGGAAGCATTTTTTGGCAAAGCACTCCTAGACCTGAGCAGACAGGCTCTGTTGGCTGCTGGTGGTGTGGGTGGAGATGGAACTGCCCATCCTCCTGTTGGTCAGGGAGCTCCCAGGCCCAAGGTGGATTCCAGCAGGCTCCAGAAAGGGCCAGAGGATGGAAAAGCAGCTCCAGTTCAGCTCAAAGGTAAGTAAAAGGCTGAGGAAAAATAGTGGGATTAGAGGAGGTAGAAATGGTGGGATTTGGGGATCGGACTTTGATTTGGCTCCCGAGGGAGGGAGGGAGGGAGGGGGGAAGGGAAGGAAGGAAGGAAGGAAGGAAGGAAGGAAGGAAGGAAGGAAGGAAGAGCAAAATGTTTATGTTTTAAATACATTTGCTTGGGAGTTCAGAAGAAAATTTCATTTGATTTTGAAGAAGCATTGGCCAGATAAAATGTCCTCAGGCTCGTAGGTGGAGGCAAGCTATGAAGTGAAATAAGTAGTTGGCCCTCAGATGCCCAGAACCATTTTTAGAGCCAGTATTGGGACATTAGCTGTCTGTTCTAACAGATCAGCTTCCTGTCTTCCCATCTCCAGGGGATGAATGCCTTAGTAGCAGGGAAGCAGCAGCTCCTGAAAGCAACTTGAAAGCAGCTGATGCCAAGACTGAGAATACTGGTGGGTATCAGGATTTTTAAAACCACATAGGAGGTTTTTGGTCCTCAGGATATATTTCCATGTTACTTTTTGGGGGGATAACACTCCACCTGTGTATTTCAATAAGGATGCATAGCATGGTGCTCTAAGAATACTTGAATCGCCTTGAACATATTTGCTGCATATTAATCTGCACAATTTCTTATAGCTACATACCCAAACGTCAGTTAAGAATTAGTAAGCCGAAAAATCTGAAGACATAAGAAAGAAAAAGAAAAAACCCACAGCTAAAATTAGATTACTTCTAAACACCATGTCACATATTGTTGTTTGTTCTTTATAAATGTCTTAGCTCTTTCTTGTTGTGGAACTCATCAAATCCATCCAACCACAATTTGCTTGTTTTTTCATCAGCTCTGCTATTCAGGATCAGATTACTTTTATTCTGATCTGTTACCTATTTTCCTTTTCAGCTAATTTCACAAAAACATAGCATATCTTTTTTCCCCTCTTTATTTCAATTGATCTGTTTTCCTGCTCTTTATTCCTGTTACATTCTAAATTGCAGTCTTTCTTATATTATGGAAATCGGTAGATGGACCTATATATATATATATATATATATATATATATATATATATATATATATATATATATATATATATATATATATATATATATATATATATATATATATATATATATATATTGATCACTCCCACCTATTGTGACTTCGATCTATTAAGAGTTTTCAAATAACACTTTTCAGTAATTCTGAGAAGATGGCACCTAGATTACCGGTCTTAGTCATACTGGTGCCACATGCAGCATCCCTTGCTAGAGGTTAGTATGGGGGTGGTCAGTTAGGGCACATCTAGGCCACTAGAATTTCCAAAACCCAGTTTTACCCCCAAGCACAGTCACTCTCTTCTATGGAAGCTACCGTGTTTCCCCGAAAATAAGACCCTGTCTTATATTTTTCTGAACCTTGAAATAAGCGCTTGGCCTTATTGCAATGCACTCAAAAGCCCGATTGGGCTTATTATCAGGGGATGTCTTATTTTGGGGGAAACAGGGTAAGTTGTCAAATCTACAGATTAGTTTGCAATCCAACATTACAGCTTAAAAGCCTGCAGCCCACAAATTATGGAATATATTGACATGCACTCAAGATGCCATTAAGATATGGCTCTTCCTGCAGGCGGGGTGATTTGAGACCATTAATACCTTAGGTCTCCCCCATGTATGTATGTTTTGTATGTTTTTTAATTTTTTTAAAACTGTTATTAAATTATTAATATTGTTTTTATAGTTGTTCTTTACATGTTGTACGCCGCCCTGAGTCCCCAGGGAGTAGGGCGGCACATAAGAACACATAAATAAATAAATAAACAAACAAATAAATAAATAAATAAATAAATAAATAAATAAATAAATAAATAAATAAATAAATAAATAAATAAATAAAATGCTTAGGACATAGAATAGTTCCTTATAGTCTTACTTAAATCCAATACCTGTTGTAGTTATACTTGATTCTTGAAAGTTTGTGAGTACAATTGTAGCTCATACAGTTGGTGCTTGTTAGTTGGAGCAGCAGCATTGGCTCCCATTAATGGAAAGATAGCACAAAATGGATTTCTTTGACATGTAAGATGAAAGAAAATGGATTTGCTGCTGCTGCTCCTCCTTCCTGACAGTTTGTCCCAAGGTCTTGGGAATGGAATGAGAGGCCCCCACTTTGTCTGCTAGTGCAATAAGATTTTAATAAGATGGAAGCTTTTGAGGGTGGTCCCAGCGTGGTCACAATGACCGCATTCTGCCTCATACTTCCCTCCGACCGGTTAGGGCCCACAGAGTTGGCCTCCTCCAGGTCCCGTCGGCCAAGCAATGCCGGCTGGCGGGCCCAAGGGGGAGAGCCTTCTCTGTGGCCGGCCCCGTGCTCTGGAACCAACTTCCACCAGAGACCCGAACTATCCCCACTCTGCTGGCCTTCCGAAAAGCCGTTAAGACATGGCTTTTCCTGCAGGCTGAGGGTTGAGCTTAATTCACTCGAGCTCACCTCCCAAGTATGTATGATGTTGAATGGTTGTTGATGATCTTTTTATACTGTGTTTTAATTTTTATATTTGCTTTTAACTAACATTTTAGATTTGGTTATTCTTGTATTTTTCACTGTTGTACGCCGCCCTGAGTCCTTAGGGAGTTGGGCGGCTTATAAGAATTCCAAAATAAAATAAATAAAATAAATGAGTGTCACTTTGTCAAGAAATGCTAACTAGGAGGGAATTTTCCATAAAAGGTTTGGCCGATGATTAAAGGAGAAGGCATAACTGTTCCCTCTTAGTTCCTTTTAAAAGGATAAATAATGCCTAACATCTCTGCAGTGCTGAACAATAAAACCATATTGTCCATATAAGCCAATACCCACTAAAAATGCTTAAGAAAGATAAAAACTCTCCCCAGCAAGTATCTGAATTATAATGAACAGTACTTGTTTTATTTCTGAGGGAATAGGTATTCATAGTGGCTGGGCCGTTCTTTTTAAGAAAAGTTTCCTGTCACAATTGTTACCATCAAAACTCTTAAACCTGCCCCAGTGGCAGTTTAGTATCCGATGTACATTTTTCAGCAATAGTGTTAGTTGGTAGTGCCTAAACTTAAAGCACAGGAACTTTATTGTTACATTTGCACTATCTACCTCAGCAGCCCCCAACCTATTGGGCACCGGGGACTGGTTTCATGGAGAAAGATTTTTCCACGGACCAGAGGGGGCGTTGTTTTTGTGTGTTGCGTGCATCCCGCAGATGGGGCTTCACTTGTTTGTGCGGCCCAGTTTCTGGCATGTTGCAGACTGGTGCCAGTCCATGGACTGGGGGTGGTTGGGGACCCCTGATCTACAGTAACTAGAGTGAGCATCAAAGCAGTCCATGGTGGCATATGAAGCAGGCATCAAGATTTATAATTTAAGTCTTGTCAGTGCACAGATTTGTAGTTCAGCTAAGTCTTATCTAAGAGTCGCTGTAGCCAGCCTTCTGAGTCAAGGTGGCAAAAAGCATTCCTTGTCATTATAGTCACTGGTCCCTGTTCTTTACATTCGGTCTTTGTCTTGCCTTCACAGCAAAGAGATGCAGGTGCCTTTCAAGTTCCATTGAACAGAATGTTTAGCTGAGGGGGAAAGAAAGAAAAAAAGACACGCAAACACAATACCTGGGGTAGCCCCACTGTAGAACACCTGACGTTAACATTTACTCAAGTACCAAAGGTGCTTTTTCCAAGAGGCAACTGGACTTTCTGGTTTTTCCTTGAAAATGTTTCACTTCTCATCCAAGAAGCTTCTTCAGCTCTGACTGGATGTTGGGGAATGGAAGGATTTATACTCCTTGCAGACAGCTGGTCATTTGCATTCTTTTAGCGGGTCATTAAGGTCACCTGGAGGTTTATCTGTGTCCCCTGGGACCACCTGAGTATTGCAAATAGGTGTGGAGCCTTCTTGGAACTCTTGAAAGGACTGTGTTGTAGATTGGAGATAGATGATGTCATATCCCTCCCCTTCTGTTGAGAGAGGGTTGTTCAATTTTGACATAGATGGCCTCTTTGACCCCTCTTTTAAATCAGCAGTCCTCTCTGTCCAAAATGTGGACTTTAATATCTTTAAACAGAGGGGGTGAGATACAACACCATAACACCATCTATCTCCAAACTTGCGGTGTCACGTTGTCAAACTCGCGGTGTCACATTGCCGTCATGTGACGTATCGCGATGCGATGTTTCCCTCCCCTTCGTGGAGCTGGGGTGGGCGTGGCCTGCGCGTGATGCATCCCACCCGTGGGCCACCAGTTTGACATCCCTGCTCTAAAACAATGCAAATGACCAGCTGTCTGCAAGGAATATAAAGCCTTCCATTCCCCACCATCCAGTCAGAGCTGAAGAAGCTTCTTGGATGGGAAGTGAAACATCTTCAAAGAAAAACCAGGAAGTCCAGTGGCCTCTTGAAAAAAGCACCTTTGGGACAATCTTGACCTGGATGTCTGAGAAGGCAGTAATCCATGAAGGGGAGAATCTCCATAGACATTTACTGTAGTATTTTTTTTAATCTAAACAGCAATTTTTATTTATTAAATTTACATGCCGCCTGTTTCCACATCCAAAGTGACCCTGGCTGGCTTTCTAAATGCCCAGAGACATTCCTTCTAAAAGCCTTGCTTTCTAAATACCTAGCTATAGGAGATTTGGGATACACCTCTTCGACAAACTCAACTTGTTTCCATAAGAATGCAGCCAGCTGTGGGGGGGGGGGCTTAACCTTTCATTTTAAAGAGTAAGCCATCCTTCCAAGGTACAGAGGTTCGACCTCTTGCCCACAGTCTGGCCACTTCGTACTGTAAGTAATGCCGTGTGCTGATTGACATGGTATGCTTGCTCTCTACAGGGACAGAAGAGCAGATGGTGCCCAAGACCTCTCCAGAACCTACAGGTGCCGAGAACCCAGCCACACCCCCGGGGGAGGGGGTGCTCAGCTCCGACCTTGACAAAATCCCCACTGAAGGTCAGGCGGGTCTTTGAACAGACCCTACTGTCCCCATCCCCCTGCCAAGCGTCTGCTCCGTGGAGAGCAGCAGAGAAGGAAAGCTAGGTTTCTCTCCTGGCTTCCCTTCTGACTGCTAGCGAAAGGCTTAAAATCAGTCTTAGGTGCTCTCGTTTCCCATGTTTCTTGTTTTTTGCTCTCCTCATTCCCCATTCATGTCTCACTTCCCTTGTAATTCAGCCTGCCGTTATTGGAGACTCTCAGATTCCCTGCATTACTGAGCTTGCTCCAAATGAACTTCACTGCCTTGTGATTTCACCGTGACTCTCCCCCCCCCTTTTAACAGAGTTGCCGAAAATGGAGAGCAAGGATGTTCAGCAGCTCTTCAAAGATGTCCTGGGTTCTACTGAACGAGAGCAGCAGCTTAATTCTGTTGGGGTAGATGCTGAGGCCAGAGGCATGCGTGATCCGAACTGCTCCCAGCTGGCCCAAAGGCCTTTTCTTCAAGGTGAGCTGTGAATACTGAGATATGGGGCAGGGGGAAAATGCTCCCGATTCGGACTGGTTCTTGCGTACCGGTAGCGGTGGGCGGCGGTGGTTCGCCGAGCTGGTAGCGACGGCTGGCTGGCCACGCCCCTGAATCAGTCCCCCGATCGCCCTGCCTCGCCCAGTCTCTGCTCTGCAGCTTGCCTGACTGAAGCGCTGTGCCCCTGATCTGCCTGCCAGGTAAGCCTGCAAAGTCGTGGCCTACCTAGTTGCGCCTGCCCCCCCCCCCGTCCCAGCCTGCCTTCCCTACTTCATTCCCCGCAGCCCGAACATGATTTCCTGCCTTCCACGCGGCCTTCCCGGTGTCCCCATGGCCAGCTTGTGAAGGCAGGCAAGCGGAAGGCCACGTGAAAGGCAGACAAGCATGTTGGGGCGGCGGGGAAGGGAGGTAGCAACCTACTCCCTTCCCCGCAGCCCCGACATGCTTTTCTGCCTTCCACGCGGTTTTCCCGGTGTCCCCATAGCCAGCTTGCGGAGGCAGGCAAGCAGAAGGCCACGTGGAAGGCAGGAAAGCATGTTGGGGCGGTGGGGAAGGGAGGTAGTAGCCTACTCCCCTCCCGCATGGCGATCCAAAGAGGAGAGGGGGATGCTGCCGAAAAGGCCGCCTTCCATCCGGGCCCGCATGCCTCCCATGCCAGCTCCGTGGTTCTTGGGGTTCCAAAGAAGCCCACTGGCCTGCCACCTGCCTGCTCTCTTTGCGGATTGGCCCAGCTGTTCACTGGCGCCGTTCTGGGAACTCGGCCTGCAGTGGCGCTTCCTGCCGGCGAAGAACTGGAGCGACAGGCACGGGTGGAAGACGGCCTTTTCTACAGCATCCCCCTCTCCTCTTTGGATCGCTCTGCAGGACTCTGCCTTTGCAGAAACAGGGCGGGCAGTTTGTACGGAGGATTGGCAGAAGGGGGGGGAATGTGCAGCCCTCCGGGATCGAGAGCAGGGCAAGAAAAGGCACAATAGGCTGCGCTGCCCTGGCCCCGCTTAACTACGCTTCTTTGCTGCGCTGCAAAGTAGCGTGGACATTCCAGCCTATCCGCCCCACGAGTGAAGCAGGTGGCGTGAACGAAACCGCTCGGCAGCAGCAGGTTGCGCAGAGGAGGGGCGCTGTGGGCGGGGGACCCCCTGCCCTCCCTTCGCCTGCTGTCTGCGCACGAAGACGAACCACCACCTGCCGTGAACTCGCCGCTCCCACACTAACGCCCCAGTGCTGTCACTGGGGAAATACCACAGGGCTCCCAAGCACTCTGGTGGGGGGTCAGGGAGGGGGTTGGGCGCCTGGAACACCCAAGACCTGCAGCTGTGACAGCTCTCCAGGCAGCACCACTGTCTCCCTGCCCCACCAAGGCCCCTGCCAGCCCCTGAGGCTGAGGCTGGCGGAGCTCCATGGGTACGCGCCCTGATGCTGCCCGGCCCGCGAAGGTCCTGGAGCCGAAGCCAGAAAGGTGAGAGGGGCGGTGGCAAAGGAAAGGAAAGGAAAGGAAAGAAGGAAAGGAAAGGAAAGAAGAAGAAGGAAAGGAAATGAGGAATGGAAAGGACGGAAGGAAAGAAGGAAAGGAAAGGAGGAAAGGAATTGAGGAAAGGAAAGAAGGAAAGGAAAGGAAAGGAAAGAAGGAAAGGAAAGGAGGAAAAAAAGGATAGGAAGGGAACGAAGGAAAGAAAGAAAGGAAAGAAGGAGGAAAGGAAAGGAAAGAAAGAAAACTTATGACCACAATTAAGCCCAAAATTTTGGTTGCTAAGCAAGAGCATTGTTAAGTGAGTTTCACCACATTTTACAAGTTGGCCACGCCCACCCGGTCACCTGATCACCAAGCATGCCCAATGAATCACCTGATCGCCAAGCCATGCCTACCTGATCACCAAGCCACACCCATAAAACAAGCCATTTTTAAGATTACTTCAGACCTCACCTGCTTAAGCTCACACCTTCTTGCGTTAGGTGATATTCGCCAGAATATCTGGATGGTGCTTTATGTATGTGAGCTCTTTTTGATTCAATCTCTGCAATGTCTCGACTCATTTATAGGTGCTGGTACATCTCTTGGGCCCCTGCAGCCTGCTGTACCCATGGAGACTTACTCTGGAGTTTGCCAGTCCCCGTTCCTTGATAATAAGTAAGTCACCTACGTGTGCAGCATGATCTCTGGGCTCAACCCAGTCCCTTTCCTTGACAGTTCCTGTCACGGTATGAATATTGTCAGTTGTATGTCTATGCAGGGTGATGCACCCCTATTCTAATATTATGGTATATTCCAATACAAGCAGAACACGTGATATGATCTTGTACGCATGTCCACATTCCTGATCCACCATTAATCACTTTTGACTTGGCTCTTGACCGGAACGGTCGCATTTTCTTAGCAAAGATGTAATTATTCAGGATTTATTGTTTTTGTACCGAAATAAATATTTCTATTAGACTTTTAATCTCGGCTTTATTTCTAACTGTCTGAATTCCAAGAAAAGATCTAAATCGCCTCTATGAGATATAATTCTCACTCCAACAGTTCCCCCATTATACCCTGCTGTTAATGTGTTTTCCTGTCTTCCCTCACCTCCGTGTAGGGAGAGGAGTGGCTTCTTCAGCCCCGAGCAGTGTGAACCAGAGAGTCCTTGGGCCAGCAGCTCTGCAGCTTCCACACCAACCACACCCACCACAGAGGGGGAAAGTGACGGACTCTCGTATAACCAGCGGAGCCTGCAACGTTGGGAGAAGGATGAGGAACTGGGAGAGCTTTCCACCATCTCACCTGTCCTTTACGCCAACATGAATTTCCCCAACCTGAAGCAGGATTACCCAGGTTAGTTACTTGTCTTTCTCCCCTTTCTTCCTTTTGTGTTTGAGGTCCTTTTAATGACCTCTCGGCCAGATCTGTGGAGATGGAAACAATATGCTTCCCTTTTGCGGTGGGCCTGCTGTGCAACAAAAATCAAAGTCGGCAGCTCAAGGATCCCAATCATCTTCAAGAAACCAAACTTTGTGTGATTCAAAGAATCCAAGTAATGCCGCTAGGATCAAATAAATCTGAAGAGCATTACAACCCAGACCCTTACTTTGGGAGTCCTCCGCTTCCTTTGTCGGTATTATTGTTGTGTATTATCATTGTGTGACCCGCTGTTGCCAAATGCTAATACATTTCATTCAGTTGTGTTATTATGTCATAGGGGTGGGCAACTGTATGGCCCATTTACAACCTGTGGACTTCAACTCCCAGAATTCCTGGACCAGCCACAGCTCTACATTTGCCAGTTTGGATCAGCTGTCCTTAAGCTCTATGTTCTCCTAGAATATATATGGAACTATTCATGTTGCCACTAAATAAATCCTTGATCGAACCAGTTTAATGTGATAATATACTAGACGGAAAATAAATCTCTGCTTAGTTCGTCATATCCCAAATTTGTTTCCAAATGACACACCTCACTTTCCCAGTTACTGTCTATATACTTTCTATTAAGCAGATCTCTAGGAGATGGTCCGTGAGTGACTTTAGAATTAACGATGGTGTTGGTCTCAGAATATTTTTCATGAATACCAAGTTCTCTGCGATGGGATTATTTATGAAGGAGAATGTCCAGACACTATCCCATCTTAGTTTTATCCAGGGGGTCAAAAAGCCAGTCCTAGGAGTTGTCCATGGTTATTTGAACAGCAATTCAGCAGTTCAAATCTCACCGGCTCAAGGTTGACTCAGCCTTCCATCCTTCCGAGGTAGGTAAAATGAGGACCCAGATTGTTGGGGGCAATGTAAATATATACATTGCTTACTGGTGTAAACCGCTTAGTGAGTGCTTGCACTATGAGGCGGTATATAAGTCTCACTAATAAATAAATAAATTTGTAGCAATGTGTTCAGAAGAGCTGGTTATGGATATTTTTTCAGAAATGGTTGGGGGAGCAGTGAAGTTTGGGAAGAAGCCTCGGACATTGATGGCTGTGCAGACTCCGAGGTAGGGAAGGAGGATAGGGAACGTGCTAGGAAGATTGGGGAGGTAGTAGGCCTGCAGGATATGGTGTTCTGGGATATTGAGGGAGGGCTCAAGAAAGCTCAATAACAGGCAGGCAGACCTGGAGTGGTGGAGTGGGCAGCAGCTGTGTGACGTGCAGCAATCTAGCCCTGCTGGATTTGTTCAGATTTGTTTTTTCTAAAATCTGAAATAACCAAAGTGTTCTGGATTTCAGTTGATGCAAAATCGGTTTCCAGGTTCCAAGCAGGAGATTTCCCATTTCATGCACAATGCTAGTGCTTCTTGTAATCTGTGAAACAAATTCTACTGTTTGACTCCCGGCTGAAGCCTTGTGTGAAACTTTGTGGCTGCTCCAAAGAGATAGTGATTCTAAACCCTGATTTGTGTTTTGCACTGTATTTTCTTATGCGTTCTTCTCTCATCTGTTACTTTCCAGATAGCTTGAGCTTTTAGTACCATTATGGCGGTTAAAAATCCAACACATCTAGAAGCCACTGATTCAGAAAAATTGGCATAGTCTATTATCTGCCTGTAGCAGGATACAGAATCTACTGTTCTCTAGGTGTTGCTGAGTATGGCCAATGATGAGGGATACTAGGCGATGCTGTATCCTGTAATATTCTGGGGTTGACAAAAAGAGTTGGCTGTTTTCGTTTTCTGAGATGCGTTTAACAAAGCTGTTTAAAATTATATGGCTGGAATAAGCAGAGATCATGCAGATACTGACTGGGAAACTAGGCAGATGTGTTGCAATAAGAATAGAATCCTGCTAGCCGGGTGGAATAAAGTGAACCTTTCCCTAAGTAGACTCCTACGCTGGCTTTATGATAAAATGTTTTTGTAGAATCCCTGGACAAAATTAACTGGCCTTGGCATATAAGTGTTTCCATTTCATTTCCATTTTTATTCTTCTTGTTCTGCCTCCAGACTGGTCTAGCCGTTGCAAGCAGATCATGAAGCTTTGGCGAAAGGTGCCAGCTCCAGATAAAGCCCCGTATTTGGTAAGTGGGCCATGTAAATACGAGTTTTGAATTGGATGTTTTGTGAAGCTTTTTTTAAAAAAAAAAACTGAGTTTATTTTTTTTTCTCTTATATTTAACGGAATGTATTAGATTTCTTAAGGGGAGGGTGTGTACACTCTTGGTATCCTTATATCAGTGCAACTCCTATGTTCTTAGCACAACCGCTACAGAATGTTGTACTGTATGTAGAGCATTTGTGTTCAGTCACCCACTCTTTTAATACACCCTATTTCATGTTCTCCCAGTTCTCATATACCCCAAGCTTTCTTTTTGGAGGGTTTTCCTCTTTAATGGTTTTTTTATACTTCTCCAGACTGAATGCCCTGAATCAGGCGATGCCACTCTTGCTTGTAAGCAGATTGTGCAGAAATCCACACTTGGAAAATGAGATTGCTATTATGAGCCTGTGAGGGGGAAAAAATCATTTGTTCTGAGAGTCTGTTGCACTTCTCTCACAAACAGAAGTAAAGCACTTGTGCCGGTCTTTGAACTACTTTAGGAGTGGGACACATGAAGTTCCAGGGTTTCTCTATGAATAAATTAAGAGAGTGACAGGCAAAATAAAAATCCTGGTGATGGTGTTTCACTCAGAGTAGCTGGGTAGCATCATTAACTTGAAGAATTTGAAACAAAGGGGGTTTCATCAAATTATAATCCTCTAATTTATGCTTTTGGGGACTAGAAAAGATTAAAAGGGATGGGGAAGACAATTACTAACTCAGAGGAGAGAAAAGAGGGATGAGAAAGAGCAACATGACAACTACTCGATCAATTTATATTGTTTTTATTTGTTTCCTAGTACGATTTGATAGCTTATTAGTAACCTTGACTATCACTAAGTGTTGTATCTTTTTATTTTTGATGAATGTATTTTATTCTCCTTATGTACACTGAGAGCATATACACCAAAGACAAATTCCTTGTGTGTCCAATCACACTTGGCCATTAAAGAATTCTATTCTGTTCTGTTCTGTTCTGTTCTGTTCTGTTCTGTTCTGTTCTATTCTATTCTATTCTATTCTATTCTATTCTATTCTATTCTATTCTATTCTATTCTATTCTATTCTATTCTTCTAAAAGAAAGGCAGGTCATAATTCTATTCCTCCTTCCTTTCTCTCTCTCTCTCTCTCGTCTCTTTTAAACTTATTGTATTAAAAAATTCTAAATAAATGTAAGGTTTGCTATTCCAGTATAGTGTGGTCTAATGAATCTAGTCTAGATGTCTAATGTAACGAAGAGAAGGACTGGGGTGACCTGATAGCAGTCTTCCAGTGTTTGAGGGGCTGTTGGGGAGAGGGTGGGTTTGGCCTGTTCTCCAAAGCACCTGAGGGTAGAACAAGAAGCAATGGGTGGAAACGAATCAAGGAGAGAATCAACCTAGCGCTAAGGAGGAATTTCCTGACAGAATAATTAATCAGTGGAACGAGTTGCCTCCAGAAGTTGTAGATGCTCCATCACTGGAGGTTTTTGAGAAGAGGCTGGACAGCCATTTGTCCAGGGTGGTATAGGATCGCCCTGATTGAGCAGAGAGTTGGACTAGAAGACCTCCAAGGTTCCTTCCAACTCTGTTATTCTGTATTCTGTAATTATCCTGTGATCCAAGTGTCTTCCAAGCCCGTTTGGCCTGCAGAAAGAAATTCCCAGTAAACCCTTCTTCTGTTCTGATGTAGCCAAAGCTAATCAGCTCTGTGGGAATAGCAGGACCTCTCCTGTTCTATCTTGTTCGGTATTTTGGGCAGTATGCTAATATTTCTTGGATGACTCCCCTGCTTCTGCATACCCAGAACAGAATAGTTTTGGGTTGTCACCTTCTTATTTCCTTTCTTTTCTTCCATTCTGAGGACAGCTGCAGACCCTGTCATTTGCTCCACTGGGCAACAACTGCTCAGGAATCCTTCCCCCCCCCCCCCGTGTTGAATGTTTGCTGTACCAACCATAGCAAGAAAGTGGGGTTAAAGGAATAGCAATAGCACTTAGACTTATATACTGCTTCATAGTGCTTTACAGCCCTCTCTAAGTGGTTTACAGAGTTCAGCATATTGCCCCCAACAATCTGTGTCCTCATTTTACCGACCTCAGAAGGATGGAAGGCTGAGTCAACCCTGAGCCGGTGAGATTTGAACAGCTGAACTGCTGAACTAGCAGTCAGCTGAAGTAGGTTGCAGTGCTGCACTTTAACCACTGCACCACCTCGGCTCAATCATAGGGTCCCTATTGCCCTCCTCTGCTACAAATACTTATTCGGATTTGTCTAGCTTTCTATAAATGCAGACAGATATCTGATTTTTAAAACATTAAACCTTGCTTTGGATAAGTTGATTTTGATCCCAAAAGGATGTTATATACTTAACAGTATACGACTTAGAGTTAATATGTATTAAGAGCCATGCTGGCGCAGTGGTTAGAATGTAGTATTGCAGGTGAATTTTGCCAACTGCCAGTCCTGACCGGCTGAAGATTCACTCAGCCTTCCATCCTTCCAATGTTGGTAAAATGAGGACCCAGATTGTTGGGGGCAATATACTGATTATGTAAACCGCTTAGAGAGGGCAGTAGAGCACAGTGAAGCTAAGTGCTATTGCTAGAGAAATAAAGGTTTTGAGGCAAAATATTTTATCTTTTTCTTTTTTGAAGTGTTTTGAATTGATAGCCATTATCAATAATCAATTATTTTATATTACACATATAAATATATTATACACACATGTATGTATGTATGTATGTATGTATGTATGTATGTATGTGTATATTACACTATTATTTATTTTATTTGTATCCTGCCTTCATTGTTTTGACAAATAATTCAAGGCAATGAACATATCCAACACATCTTCCTCCTTCCTATTTTTCCCATAGCAACAATTCTGTGAGGTGGGTTGGGCAGAGAGAGAGAGTGACAGGCCCAAGGTCACCCAGTCAGCTTTCATGGCTAAGGCTGGGTTAGAACTCACAGTCTCCCGCTTTCTAGCCTTAACCGCCAGCCTAAACTGTCTTTCATAGTATTAAAAAAACGATATATTTTGATGATTTGAAAATAACAAATTATGTGACTTGTTCAATAGCATTGAGTGACTGGAGAGAGGTTGTATGGGAGGAATTTTGTTTTCCCTCTCTCATTTTAATTTTGTTTCTCTGATAGCAAAAGGCCAAAGATAACCGGGCAGCCCATCGCATCAACAAGGTGCAGAAGGTAGGTAAGACAATAGATATGAAATGGGATTGGTTGAAACCAGGACAGGGAAATTTGGGGAAACTAGGTCTGACATGCCATGGTACCTGTATGGAATATATTCTTGCCAAGGTTGCATGTAATTCTGTGCCGAGAAAAGCTGAATCCTATATTGGATGTTGACACCAACTGTGTTTCCCCGAAAATAAGACCCTGTCTTATATTTTTTTTGAACCCTGAAATAAGCGCTTGGCCTTATTGCCATGCACTCAAAAGCCCGATTGGGCTTATTATCAGGGGATGTCTTATTTGGGGGGAAACAGGGTATTTTTCAGAACACATTAATCAAATTTAGAGGGAGAAAGAACAGAGACCATTGAAAATGCCTCAGGGTTTTTCAAGGGCCGCTTAGATACTCTTCTACTCCCACCTCCCCAGGAATATCTGGCTTCCCACATCCCTTAAAACTTTAAACTCTTCGTATTTTGCCTTTGCGTCTGCTCTTCCGGCATTAACGATGCCTTTGTCCTTCTGGGGCACTTTCTTCTCCCTTTTCCACAGCAAGCTGAGAGCCAGATCAGCAAACAAACCAAAGTGGAGGTGCTGCGAAGGCCCGACCGCCCCACGCTTCATCTGCGCATACCATCTCAGCCGGGGGTGCTGCCTGGCGCCCCTCAGCCGTTGCCACCTCCTTCCTCTGCTGCTTCAGCCTCGGGACAGCCCCTCTATATTAATCACGCTGCAGCTCTGCCAAGTGGGCCGGGTATTGAGTCGCCCAGTGAGCTCTTCCTTAAGCTTCCCTCTTCTGCCACCAGTGCCCAGCCCCCAGTGCAAGTGCCTTTGCACGAGCCCTACGGCATGGCCTCTGCTTGCCCCCCACCAGATCCAGGTTTTCCTTCCCCTTCCTTGGTGGGCCAGAGTCCTACAGTGCCTAGCGGCTTTGTCTCTTCCTCTTCTGTCTCCTCCGGACAATCTCCGCTCCTTCCAAACCTTCGTCCGTCCCCGCAAGCTGGAGAGTTGCAGCCCACCCCGCCTGGAACCCCAAGGCATCAGCCCTCCACGCCGGACCCCTTCCTTAAGCCACGCTGCCCCACTGGATCCTTGGAAAACTTGACTGTGCCTGGAAGCCCTCAGCGAGCTGCGCTCCTGCTTTCCCCCCCACCCTTTGGGGAGCAGCTAAAAAAGGGGTTGGATATCAAGAAGGAAGAGACCGGTCCAGGGATCAGCTCTCCTAGTTACAGCTGCAGCTATAGCAACTCCCCTTCCAGTGCTCTCCCCTCCAATGAAATGAAGGCCCCGGACGTTTTTAAAGCCCCGCTCACCCCACGCCAGTCTCAGGTGGAGCCACAAAGCCCAGGTTTAGGGCATCGTCCCCCAGATTCTCACCCTCTGGCTGCTTCCCCACCCAGCCAGGCTGATCTCTACAGGCAGTCGCCTTACCCAGATCCCTATGCCCAGCCCCCACTGACCCCGAGGCCTCAGCCCCAACCCCCAGAGCCCTGCTGTGTTTTGCCTCCCCGCTCATTGCCTTCGGACCCCTTCTCACGCATACCTGCCAGCCCACAGTCTCAGTCAAGCTCCCAGTCCCCTCTCACTCCCCGTCCCCTCTCCACTGAAGCCTTCTGCCAGTCTCCCGTCACTCCTCGCTTTCAGTCCCCTGACCCCTACTCCCGGCCCCCCTCCAGGCCCCAGTCCCGGGACCCCTTTGCCCCCATGCACAAGCCCCCTCGGACTCAAATTCCAGACATTGGCTTCAAGCCGATGCCCGTCTCCCATAATACCCTGGCAGTTGGGAATTTCTCAGCAGTACCACCTCCATCTGAGTCCCACCCAAAGACCAACCAGCAGTCTCAGTTTATTCGTTCTCCTGGTGCCAGTGTCTTTCCCAGTGCTCAGCCACAGATGCGGTTCACCTTCCCTCCCAATGAGCCAGTCAAGAACTCTCCTTCCCAAGGGGTCAACAGCCATTTTGCTCCTGGCAAACCTCAAAGCACAAGCTATGTTTCTTCACCGGGCTTCCACCAGGCTGGGAGCCCTCTGGGCCCAAGCAAGAACACCCAGGACTCTTACATCATCTCCCCGTTACGACCTCCGTCGGTGCTGCCCCAGCAGCCACCTTCACAGCAAGATGGCGCTTTGTCCTTCCTGCCACGAGGAGGCATGCCTTCAAGTGACAAGAGGGAGGAGGGGACAATAGGACCCCCCAGCAGGGAGCTGCAAGAACTGACGCCTGGCCAGGAGGGGACCGTTGGCAGCAACGCTACCCAGACAGAGATGGAAAAACAGCGCCAGGTGAGTGAATTACATTGGGGCAGGGAAGTTGGATTTCAGCTTTATGGGAACTAGAGCAGATGGACCGAGAGGCAGGAAAGGCCTCAACGGCCTTTTTCCAGTCCAGCTACCTGAGCGCCTAGCAATGAGGTGAAGGAGGGTAGTAAAGAATTACGTGTGTCCTGAAGGAGGCAAGAAAGGCAGATTTGCTTAAAGGGGCTTCTGAGCACAAGATATTCATAACTGTCTGTGGCCTGTTCCTTTGGTCCTCTACCAGCGTCAGAGGCTCCGGGAGTTGCTTATCCGTCAGCAGATCCAGAGGAACAACTTGAGGCAAGAAAAAGAGAGTGCAGCAGCTGCAGCCACCGGTGTTCAGTCCTCCTGGAATGCCGAGGGCACCGGACCAGCCTTCGAGCAGATCAACCGCAGCATGACTCCTTACCCATCGGCACAGGTAGGCCTTATTGCCACAGACAGAGACCTGGATCCAACTGCACTGTGAATTGTGGAATCTGACTTTCCATACAGTTTTTGATATGTCACCGAAAGGATTCTGTCAGGCATGAAAGACAGGGTCCATGCTCAAAGGATCAATTAAACCAATTTACTGAATCTTCTCAACTAGTTGTCAGTACCTGGGAAGAGTTAGATAAGGGTCGACAGCACCCAAGAGGGGGTTGGACTTAATCCGCTTGTACCCAGTTTCCCCCAAAATAAGTCATCCCCTGATAATAAGCCCAATCAGGCTTTTGAGTGCATGGCAATAAGGCCAAGCGCTTATTTCAGGGTTCAAAAAAATATAAGACAGGGTCTTATTTTCAGGGAAATACGGTAGCTATGTAGGGATTCTAGGCTGATCTCCCTTTTCACCCTGCCCTCAGGTTCTGCCATTCCTTCTACAGATTCCATTCAGAGATCTGAAAGAGATCCTCTTTCTGACATTCTGGAACAGAGACAGTACCAGGGTCTAAATCTGCTCTATCTGTTGTATACATAGCCTTTTACACATGTCCAGTGTTTTAAAAAATCGATACCGCCCTGGTGGGTTAAACCTGTAGTGCTAAATCTGTAATGCTAAATCGTGTTAAATCTAGTGAGATAAATGTTCTAATGAATACAATTGGGTGATGTCCTGATTGCACTAAACTTTGTACATTATTTATTTTATGTATTTTTTTTATTTATTCGTTAAGTTTTTATGCCGCCCATCTCCCCTATAAGGTGACTTTACATTATGACTTTCCGGAAAGTATTTTACTCTACATAGAACTCATACTAACAGACAAGAATAGTTGTAGCTCAGGGTTGAACTGTGGGGTTCTTGGTGCTCTCTGAGATTGGTTGTTTTCTTGCCCATGTTTCATTACCCAACAAAGTAACATCAATAGTGCTAAAAGTCTGTAGAAGTCTTGGATGAGAAGCAAAATGTCTCCCAAAGAAAAAACAAAGTCCAGTTGCCTCCTGAAAAGTGCTAGTATGATGATGTTACCTAGTTGGGTAATAAAACACGGGCAAGAAAAGACACAAGAACAGTTTTTTCCCGAACGCCATCACTCTGCTAAACAAATAATTCCCTCACCACTGTCAAACTATTCACTAAGGCTGCATTACTATTACTATTAGTCTTCTCATCGTTCCTATCACCCATTTCCTCCCACTTATGACTGTATGACTGTAACTTGTTGCTTGTATCCTTACAATTTATATTAATATTGATTGTTTCCTGATTGCTTATTTATACCCTATGACAGTGGTGGCGAACCTTTTTCGGCTCGCGTGCCGAAAAGGGGGGGGCGCTCACGCGCGCTCGCGTGGCCACACCCATTCCCTCCCCCCCACGCATGCGCACAACACCCCCCCATGCTGCCTCCTGCGCATGCGCACACCCCCCCACCCCCGCACAGGCCCACTTACCGGAGCCTGGAACGACGAAACGGAGCCTGGAACGATGAAACCGGCAAACCGGAAGTGCGAAAAAACGCACTTCCGGTTTGCCGGTATGCTGTTTTTTGCACTCCGGAGGGTTCAGGGAAGCTCCCTGAAGCTCCGGAATGCAAAAAACTACAAAACGGACAAACCGGCGGAAGTGCGGAAAAGTGCACTTCCGGTTTGTCCGTTTTGTAGTTTTTTGCATTCCGGAGCTTCAGGGAGCTTCCCTGAACCCTCCGGAGTGCAAAAAACAGCACACCGGCAAACCGGAAGTGCGTTTTTTCGCACTTCCGGTTTGCCGGTGGGAACCCTCGCGTGCCGGCTTCTATGGCTCCGCGTGCCAGCTCTGGCACGCGTGCCATAGGTTCGCCACCACGGCCCTATGACAATCATTAAGTGTTGTACCACATGATTCTTGACAAATGTATCTTTTATTTTATGTACACTGAGAGCATATGCACCAAAGACAAATTCCTTGTGTGTCCAATCACGCTTGGCCAATAAAGAATTCTATCTATCTATCTAAGCTCAGAGACACAAACGACCCCCAGAACCCATACTGTTCTGTCAAGCAGTAATAGTTTTGAATGTTGACTCTTCCTTTCCGTAGGACAAGGGACTACTTGGCAGCCTGGGGAGCGCTCCAGGAGGCAACAAGCTGCCCAGTGGTGTGATGGTACAGGCACCCTACATGCAGGATGAACGAGTGGGCCGGCCACCTCCAGCGGCAACACCCTCTGCCATGGATATCAATGGCAGGTAAGGCTCTAGTTGGTGTTAGAAAAGCCAATCCAGTCACAATAGCAAGATGGACTGAAGGAAAGAGGCAAATCATTGATCAGTAGGACTCACTTTCTAGCCAACAGGAGGTATCTTGCTTGTTTGTGACTCACTCCACCTGCTTTTGTGCACACACACACACACACACACACACACACACACACACACACACACACACACACACACACACAGCATCCTAGGATTGAGCCACGGTGGTGCAGTGGTTCGAATGCAGTACTGCAGGCTACTTCTGCTGTCTACCGGCTGCCTGCAATTTGGCAGTTCAAATCTCACCAGGCTCAAGGTTGACTCAGCCTTCCATCCTTCCGAGGTCGGTAAAATGAGGACCCAGATTGTTGGGGGCAATAGGCTGAACTCTGTAAACCGCTTAGAGAGGGCACTGCGAAGCGGGATATAAGTCTAAGTGCTATTGTTATTGTGCCACAGAAATTCAGTGATAAAACGATGATATCGAGTAGCAGAAACAAGCTGTGCATATTATTCATTTATTAAATTTACATTGCTGCCCCAATTTTCGGCAACCGTGGTCTACAAATGATTTAAACCGGGGGGGGGGGGGGGGAGTGGCAAACAAAAAAAGGTAGAGATGGCAGAATAGTAAAACTGGATAAAAACAAACGGTCACAACTGCCACCTGGTAGGGAAACTGTCCCCTATTTTTGAGGATTTCTTCAAATTGGCACCATTATATTACCTGGGGGGAGGAGGGGAGAGTTATAAAAGATATTAATCTATTTATCAGATTTGTAAATTTCCCATCTCGCTGTTTGGGTCGACTCCAGAAAGCTTTTTGGGGTGAATGATAATAGGTTACCTAACCTGTTTTTTAAAGAATGTCTCCTTTTTCAGGCCATCGGTGACAGCAGCTGCCCAGCCCTTTTATCCCCGCAGTGTCTTCCAAACGCCACCTACACAGCAACAGATGTGGCAGCAGCAGCAGCAGCAGCAACAACAAGCAGCATCCATGCGTCTCCCAATCTCTTCACGTTTCCCCCAGCCCCCCACCCAAGACCTAAGTCGACAAACTCTGGGAGGCCTGGCTCCACGCCTGCCCGGTCCTGGTGAACAATTTCAGACTTCCTCTGGCCCACTGGGAGCCCAGTTCATTGAGTTGCGGCACAACATCCCAAAGGGAGTGCTAGGAAGTGGAGCTGGCCCTCCCTTCATCCAACAGAACCTGCAGTCTCGACCCAGATTCTTCCTGCCTGGGAACGACAACACCAATCAGGCTTTGAAAGCTTCTGTTATGCCTGTGCAGGCCCCTGTCCTGGGAAACCAAGGCCTACAATCACAGAAGATCCCTATTTCATCCTCTCTTCAGGGTTCAGAGATGAGCAATAATCATCACTCTCATGCCAAGGCCATTCCCCAGTTGATACTGCCCCCCGGCAACATGGAGGTGCGACACATCGCAGCTCGAACACCCTCTTCATCTGTCCCTAAAGATGTACCCCTCACCTCAACTAATATTGATTCTACCCCAGCCGCTGGCAAGAATCAGCTAAGTCTGGTCAGTAGGCCATTAGCTTGCGAGGTCCCAGTGGAACCCGATTTAGATGATGAGTTTGATTCTCACAAGGATCTTGTTGAAGATGACGATGACTTGGCCAACTTAAGCCTTGATCCAGATGTTGCCAAGGGTGATGATGATCTTGACAACCTGGATAACCTGGAAACCAATGACCCGCACCTAGATGATCTATTAAATGGTGATGAGTTTGATTTGCTGGCATATACAGACCCAGAGCTGGATACTGGAGATAAGAAGGATATCTTCAATGAGCATCTGCGGTTGGTGGAATCTGCCAACGAAAAGGCTGAACGTGAGGATCGGCTTAAAAAAGAACCCTCCATAAGTCCCTACCTCAAGGATGCTCCTTCTGCTGGTATTGGCAAGCCAGATGAACAGAAGGCACCATTAATGCCCAGAGATGATGTTCCCAAAGTGAAAGAGGGACTTTGTCTTCTTCAGGTTCCCTGTTCATCTTCTGCAAGGGTGTCTCCATCCCCCATCCTTGCAACCTTCAAGGCCCAAAGTGACCTGCTGGACAGCAAAATGGCTAGCCTGCCAGCTGATATCAAACCCAAGATAGAGGAAGGGTGTTTAAAGTCCTCGCCCTGCCAGTTTAACACTAGCACTGTAGAGAAACCTCCTGTGAAATCTGAAGGAGCAGAGAAAATGATTGCTAACTTAGGAGTCAGCATCAAAACCAACCAGAATCTTATGAGCCCTGGTGGAGTGCAACTTGGCATGACTCAGTTCCACAGCAACAATCACCCTCCCATATCAGATAAAGTCCTCTACAGCACCCAAACTCGTCCATCGCTTATTCCTGTCTCAATGCCCAACAACACTAATTCCATCCTGGAAAAGTTTGAGCTAGATGGAGGACCCTTGAGTTTGAGTAGCAGTCAGCAGCATTCTCCAGCTGATGAACTAGACAAAATGGAAAGCTCCTTGGTGGCCAGCGAGCTCCCTCTCCTGATCGAAGATCTGCTGGAACATGAAAAGAAGGAACTGCAGAAGAAGCAGCAGATGTCTGCCCAAATGCCAGGGGGTTCCCAACACCTCCAGCCCCACACCGTATTGGCGCATCCTGCTCCCTCTTCCCAACCTCATGATGGGCAGCTAGTAAGCCCTCAGCAACAGCTTCAGTTGAGCATTGTGGCCAGACCACAGGGCATGGTGGGCAACCAGCAACTGATGCATCAGCAGCAGCAACGTCTGGCTGGTCCCCAGCAAAACCAAGGGCTAGCACCACACCTGGCAGTGCCTCAGAACCAATCTCAACTGCTCACCCCTCAGCATGGCATGCAGGCAACTCACAGCCAACAGAACCAACAGCAGCTCTTAGTCCAGAAGAATATGCAAGGTGTCCAGCAACAGCAGCAGCAGCAGCAGCAGATGATGGGACTTAAGCCTCAGCAAATTGTGATGCAGCAGCAACAGCAGCAGCAGCAGCAGCAGCAACAGCAGCAGCAGCAGCAGTTGGCTAACAGCTTCTTCCCTGATACTGGTATGTGTGAGGTGCAAAAGATCAGAACCACATGCGAAGTTCCAGTTAAACTTTATTACTAATCATGCCTATACACAAGCATCTACTCAGCTAATGGTTAACACTAACTTGACATTAGATAAGGATCAATGGAATTCAAGAAGGTTGTGACTATATAGAGACTCTAGGCTGATTCCTCTTTTGACTCCACTCCCCAGATTCTGTCATTCTTTCTCTTACATGATGGGAATTACAGCTAATCCCTGTAATTCATTTATAGGGATCATTTAGCGCCCAGCGCCCGTTTGAAGTTACGAGATAAGCACCCCCTAGTGTTTACCAGCAAGTCCCAAAATTGCAAATGTTGCAGCACCACAGCAGTTGTTCACCTTTACGAATGACTGCAGGTCTGCAACATTCACCCTATTCCCCCCACCCCCGCTCCCCAGAACTACTTCCACCTCCCATCCTGCCGGGGCTGGACTCACTTACCTTACAAGATCTGTCTCCTCTCTGCCACGGTCACTGAATGCGTACAGGGAGGATATCCTATCAATCAGGTGTGATTTATACATATGAAGGAGAGAAGACTTAGAAAAATTACCTTTACCATGTAATCTTAGCTCTAAAGAATTAGTTCTCTGTGAATTTGGAGCTGTCATATGGTGAGTTCAGTTCACTCCCATATTAGAAATAACAGCCTGAATCAGCTGTAGATTGGTGGTGATGTTTGTTTGAGTTTACTGTATGCAAGCAATAGAAGTCCAGGTGATCATTAAATGGTAGCAGAGAATTAGAGTTTAATATTTCCAGCAAGTCTTTAGCAAGGGGTGATTTTCCGGTCAACTAACTGTTCGTTTTAGTGAACACTGCATTAGATCACAAATGCTTTTAATGTTGAGATAACAGCAATGCATAGCCTCCTCACGTGTTGGTCTCTTTTCTCTCTTGTTTGTACCTCCCACCTCCTGTCCCCCACGTGCTTGTAAAGATCTAGATAAATTTGCTACTGAGGACATAATGGATCCCATTGCCAAAGCCAAGATGGTAGCTCTAAAGGGTATCAAGAAGGTCATGGCACAAGGCAGCATTGGGGTTGCTCCAGGCATGAACAGGTAAGCAGAAAACTGGGCCATTGATGGAGCAGAAGGTTTTGAGGCAGGATTCCCATGTAACAATAGCAGCAGTTGCTCGACACGATTTGAGCTTCCTCCTCATCCTTATTATTAAATTCAAATAACGAGTTTTATAAGTAAAAGATAAATGATAGATTTGCACCAGCCCTCCTGCCTGAGTTAATATAGTATTCTGGTGCCTACTGAACTGGAAATTTGGGGGGCTGTGCTATCTTACGTGGCAGAATGTCTTTAATTTTCATTTGATTATTGAAGAGGTAATCATTGTTATTAATACTACATGAATGTTCTGGAAGCAAAGACAGTGACTTTCTAATGATGGCTCCTGATGAGATACTTACATTGCAATAATAAAAACATAAAAAGGCCATTTGACACTTCCTGTCTTTTGAAGAAAGTCCTTGCTTAACAACTGGTTGCTTTGTTGTTAAGCAAAATCGCTTAACGGTTGTTAAGGTTCTGGCAGACCCTTCAAAAGCAACTTATGACCCAGTCCCGAAATCACAGCTGTTGCACCACTCCCATGGTTGTTTGTCTCTACTACTGACCACAGAAATGCTACAGCGTTCCCGCATCTAATCTCCCACCCACCCACCTCCCCTCCCGGGTCCCCTCAGGCCTTTCCTCCCCTCAGGCCTTTCCTCACCATCAGGCCTTTCCTCACCATCACCACCTGATGGTGAGGAAAGGTGGCTTCATGGCACGTTTCCAGAAGCAGCTACCATTTTCCAATTGATCAAAATTGAATGCGGCCACTTGGAAAATGGCGGCTGCTTCTGAATCACACCATGCAGCTGCCTTCTGCTTCTGCACAGCACTGCACGGGCCTCCTCGGAAACTTTCATCAATCAGGAAGATCAGGAATCGAATAAACAGGTGACCAAACTCACACCTTGTTTGCTTCCTTGGGACCAAGAGGCTGCACCTGCACCCCAGACATCTCCACAGGTCCTGTACCAAGGCTAGCATCAGTTGGAAACAAATATTTTGTTCGCTCTTTTGGTTCGGTTGATGAGCCAACAATTTACCAGCAGTTTTGCGGATTCCCAATAATTTAACTTTATTCTCCTCAAAGCAGTTTAACCTGCTCAGCATAGAAATCAACTAGCTCCATGTTGGCTAACATAAAAGCATTATAAGTTTGTTTGGTAGGATTTTTTTTTTTTGCATTGACTGAATTAAACTTTCTTTAATTCCTGTTGATACCGAAGATTTTTAAATTTCCCTCACCAAGCAACATAAACAATGATTCATATCCTTCCATTCACCTTACATGTATCCCAAATTATCTGAATATTAGTTGGATTACAATTTTTTTAAAAAATGATAATATTTGCTGTCTAATATAAGTAGGAAAATTATTACATTATCACAGAAGTATTAAAATTCTACCACGAACTAACATTTTTAAATTGAAGTGTTACTATGATTGAAGCTTCATCTGATACAACAGCCTTAGCATCTAAAACACGATCTAATAGAAGACAAAATAAAAAAATAATCACAAAAAAATTGTGGCATGGGAAGCAAATGTATAATCCCTAATGGTGAAATAAAGTTTATGACAAATATATACAGAGTTAAGTGCATGGAAACAAGCATAAAACATTTTCTAATTCTGATTACAAAGTACATTTTGGGTAGGATCATAATAAAATCAAAGGCATAATTGAGATCACCACCAAAAATTACGAAATCATGTTGAATTATCTAGCTGCTGTCAGTCCCAGACAATGTGTTCATTAGTGAAGGAAGACGGAAATTGCAGTCCAGAAACTTAACGGAGATCCAGATGTTGCCCATCCAGTCCTAGACTAATACTAGCTGTATCCATTGTATTTATATGGTATCTTCCAATCACTCTGTGCCCTGCATCCTTCCTCCTTCTAGGCAACAAGTCTCCTTGCTGGCTCAGAGGTTATCTGGAGCTTCATCTTCATCTGAAGTGACAAATCACATTTTACCTGTAACTGGAGGGCAGGTGAGCAGTGATTGGCAGGCCGTGTGAGATTTTCTGTTGGTGGGTTTGGGGGGGAGTTGAGGTGATTCAGTAGGTGTCAGGTGCAACAACCAAACCCACATGTGCAGAGTTCAAGCGAATTACTTTATTCTACCTATAGTACAGGAATCTTCCCCAAGTCTGGCAGCCGTCTCCTGGGAGCTATTACATAAGGCTCCAAAGAACTTGGGGTGGGGGGAGGTGTTGGTCCTGGCCAATGGTGAAATCCAATTTTTTTACTATCGGTTCTGTGGGCGTGGCTTGGTGGGTGTGGTGTGGCTTGGTGGGCGTACTTGGTGGGTGTGGCAGGGGAAGGATACTGCAAAATCCCCATTCCCTCCCCACTCCTGGGGAAAGGATATTGCAAAATCTCCATTCCCACCCCACTCTGGGGCCAGCCAGAGGTGATATTTGCCAGTTCTCTGAACTACTCAAAATTTCCGCTACCGGTTCTCCAGAACCTGTCAGAACCTGCTGGATTTCACCCCTGGGACTCCTGGCCCTTTTGCAGTTGCGCAGTGACTCCAGGCTGACTCTGTGCTTGATCCCTCCTTCCTGCCAGGCTGAATGTTTCTGCACAATTGGCAGTGGAGAATTGGCTAGAGAAGCTACAGAGAGAATAGTAGGTGGAGATTCATTTTAGCCATAAAAGTTTATTAGGTTACTTTTAAGTTATCTCAAGGAATAAAGTATAGGAGGAGGAAGGGTTTTCTTTATCCATTTTGAGGTAGTTTGTGCATAAATGGAAATGGCTATTATAAAATATTTTTTTAAAAAGATAAGGCTGCTTGCAGTTCTTATAATTTAAACTTCCTTGCAGGAGCGCAACAACGATCCAGCGCAGCCTCGTCCAAATCCTCCAACCTTTGCTCAAGGTGTCATCAGTGAGTAGCTGGCCGCCTAGGCTGGGTTCTGCTGGGTAGTGCTTTTCTTTAAAGTCTCCTCTTGGCTCATCTTGCCTACAACACAGCCATTTGCTGAGATCATTTCGGATTGCTTAATTTGGAATGACTATTGCTTTTTCTGGTTCCTAGCACAATTTCTTGTGCTGCATAAATATTTCTTCTGTTCATGAACGTGTGGAAGGTTGGCACAAAAGGCTAGTAGCATAATTCTTATTTGTATTGGTTTGTTGTGCTAAAAACCAGGCATCCATGTTCTTTCAGCTGTACACGGAAAGTCAAGGAAAGGTGTGGGTAGATGCCATTCTCAGACATAACTGAGAAACTTTTTCAAGGTCCCACATCAGTTCTCAGCAGAGCCTAAGCTATCTTCTGTGAAATTTACGAGTTCTGAAGTAATGGGCCAAATTGAACATACTATATGCCAGTGATGGCGAACCTTTTTTTCCTCAGGTGCTGAAAGTGTGTGCGCGCGCACTATCGCGCACGCGCGAGTGCCCACACCCATAATTCAATGTCTGGGGAGGGCGAAAATGGCTCCCCCCCGGAAGCCCTCTGGAGGCCGGAAATGGCCTGTTTCCTAACTTCCGGTGGGCCCAGTAGGCCCGTTTTCCGCCCTTCCCAGGCTCCAGAGGCTTCCCTAGAGCCTGGGGAGAGCGAAAATGCCCTCACCCCCCCCCCGATTTAATTTAATTTAATTTAATTAAAAGTTCTTATAGGCCGCCCAATCCCGTAGGACTCAGGGCAGCGTACAATAGGAATAAGAACAGTACAATAAAATGACAATTAAAACATAACATCATTTTAAAACCTACAGTCAGGGGGAATCCGATCTTCTTCTTCACCCCGCCTGCCGGAAGAGCCATGTTTTTACGGCTTTGCAGAAGGCCAGTAGAGTGGGGATAGTCCGGATCTCTGGTGGGAGTTGGTTCCAGAGAGATGGGACTCCCACAGAGAAGGCTCCCCCCCGTGGACCCACCAACCGACATTGTTTGGCTGATGGGACCTGGAGGAGGCCCACTCTGTGGGACCTCACTGGTCGTAGGGAGGAATGTGGTAGGATGCGGTCCTGGAGGTAACCTGGCCCTGAGCCATGTAGGGCTTTAAAGGTCAAAACCAACACCTTAAATTGCGACCGGAGACTAATAGGCAGCCAATGCAGCTGGCGGAGAATAGGTGTTACGTGGGTGTATCTCGGCACACCCACATCCACCACAGCTCGCGCAGCTGCATTCTGTAACAATTGCAGTCTCCGGATGCTCTTTGAGGGTAGCCCCATGTAGAGCGTGTTACAGTAGTCCAGCCGTGAGGTGACAAGGGCATGAGTGACTGTGAGCAAAGCCTCCCTCTCCAAGTAGGGTCGCAATTGGTGCACAAGACGAACCTGTGCAAAGGTCCCCCTAGCCACAGCTGAAAGATGTTGCTCCAATTTTAGCTGTGGGTCTAGGAGAACACCCAAATTGCGAACCCGTTCCGAGGGAGTCAATTTTTCTCCCCCGAGAACCAAGGAGGGGAAGTCGACATAATCCCTGGGGGGCAATATCCACAGCCACTCAGTCTTGTCAGGGTTGAGTTTGAGCCTATTCATTCCCATCCAGACCCTAACATCGTCCAGGCAGCGGCACATTACATCAACTGCTTCCCTGAACTGACAAACGTCCTCCCAGAGCCTCTGTGTGAGCCGAAAATCAGCTGGCTGGCGCGCACATGCACACTGGAGTTAAGCTATGGCAACGGCTCGCATGGCGGCAGATATGGCTCCGCGTGCCACCTGTGGCACGTGTGCTATAGGTTCGCCATCACTGCTATATGCTAAAGAGAAAATAAGGAATTGTTTGGAGGCATACTTCCTAATCTTCATTTTTATGTATTGCGTCCCCAATTGCTATAAAAACAGACTGAATATTTTAAAAAACTGGCCGAAGTCTGTTGAAAAATAATACGCAACCTTGAAAATGACTGTTGTCTTTCTTTTTTTTAGTCTACGTGCAATTGGTAGATCCAATAACTTTGTAAAGCACTTACTGGATGCTAGTTGGCATGCTGAGAAAAGGAAGAGAAATGTCTTGTCATCTTTAGCTCTATTGAATAAGTGGTTTGTTTGCCAATACAAATAAGCATTTTTAAGGGCAGTTAATACTTTGTGATGTTTCTGGGATGCCTTAGTTACCCACAGATATGCCTGGGCAGGAGAATGACTTTCACCCAAACTAGCCTGTCACATTGCAGTGCAATAATGTGGTTTGCTGAATTCTGGCTTAGCGTAGTGTGTGAAATCTGCCATTGTAGTTTGATATCCAGGCTTTATCACAACGCACTGTGTAAACCAGGTCATTATGACATTCGAGAAACCACGTTTTAACTAATAATATTAATGTTAATAATAATGTTAATATGATGGAGGCAGCAGCGGCAGCACCTAATGCAGCACATTCGTAGCTTTTGTGTTCCTTCTTTCTGATCCTGAGGTATTAGTCCCCAGCACACCTGTTCCTAGCACACTCCAAAAAATAAATCCACAAAAACCGGAGGAAGAGGGGAAAAAAACCCTGAAGATTTTAATATGTACCTATCCTGTGCTGCTTCCTGCAGCATTCGGTCTTGACTTGCTGCAGATGTTAGCAATTTTTGTTTTTTCCTATGCAAGGCATGATTCACAGGCGTGGCTCTCCAGCTACCCAAATCCTCCTCTTCTGTTTCCATCTCCAGATGAGGCTGATCAGCGTCAGTATGAAGAGTGGCTTTTCCACACCCAGCAGCTTCTCCAGATGCAGCTAAAGGTGCTGGAGGAGCAAATCGGGGTGCACCGCAAGTCCCGCAAGGCCCTGTGTGCCAAGCAGCGGACGGCTAAAAAGGCCGGCCGTGAATTCCCGGAGGCTGATGCTGAAAAGCTGAAGCTAGTAACTGAAGAACAGAGCAAGATCCAAAAGCAGCTGGATCAGGTATGTTCCTGTATCGGGGCTCTCTATACACCCGGTTCCTGATTTAACCCAAGAAAGTGGCACACGTGCCTGTGTCTCTGTGCACACGTGTACAACATTAGAAGGCCCTTGGTTATTTATTCATTTATAGCTTAGTTCACCCAGTAACCCAGAGCTGTGTGTGCAGTTTCAACTGTGGCTAAAAGATCATAAAAGGTAGTCACTACCTATGGAAACAGAACTAAAATATCGTAAGAATGGGCGAGATGGGCGGCACACAAATTGAATAAATAAAACAATAATAATAATAACAACGACTAATAACCTATAAGAACAAGAGACTTGTTGTTTCCTCTGGAGTGAGGGGTGCTAACAGAGGAAGACGAGTGAGAGTTTGAACAAATTAAGGTAAAGTTCAATCAATCGGAATAGAGCTGGGAGCAACCGTGGAGGGTCTTCTAGTCCAACCCCCTGCTCAAGAAGGAGACCCTACACCAGAGGTCTTCAAACTTGGCAACTTTAAGACTTGTGGACTTCAACTCCCAGAATTCTCTAGTCAGCATAGCTGGCTGGAGAATTCTGGGAGTTGAAGTCCACAGGTCTTAAAGTTGCCAAGTTTGGGGATCCCTGCCCTACACCATTTCAGACAGGTGGCTGTCCAGTCTTTTCTTAAAAACCTCCAGTGATGGGAGCACCTACAACTTCTGAAGGCAAGAAGCCATTCCATTGGTTAACTGTTATCGCTGTTAGGAAGTTTCTCCTTAATTCCAGGTTGCAGATTGAGATGTCCAGTGAGAACAAGGAACGGGGGTGGGGGGAAATTGCCTAGTGAACTGGGGCAATTGCTAGGCGGAAGAGCAGGCGGAGATAGTATATTTTCAGTGGGGAGATTAGAGTTCAGAGTGAGGCAGATCTCTATCCTTGACCCTTCAGAGCAAAGAGAGTTGCCCTCTGCTGGGGAAGAGAAAAGGAGGTGAGCCGTGGAGTCCCTTCTGATGTTCTCTTTCCCACTCAACAGGTCCGAAAACAGCAGAAGGAACATACCAACCTCATGGCTGAGTACCGCAACAAGCAGCAGCAGCACCAGCAACAAACCTCCACAGTCATGGCCCTCAGCCCCTCCCAAAGCCCTCGTCTCATGAACAAGCTTCCCGGCCAGTTGCTTTCTACTCACGGCCTCCAGCAGGGGACACAAGGCCTGCCTGGTCAGGCGGGGGCCCTGCGCCTCCCTCAGGCTGCGCCCATGGCCGTGCAACAGGGCTTACCGTTCATGAGCCAGCAACAGTCACCGTTGCCACCGCCATCCGGGGCCACCCCCACCGGCAATTTCTTTCCTGGCAACCGCCTGTTACAGGAGAGACAGCTGCAGCAGCATAGGCTGCAGCTGGCTCAGAAGCTGCAGCAGCAGAACTTCATGGGACAAATGACAATGCAGCAGCAGCAGCAGCAGCAGCAGCAGCAAGGCATGATCGGACAGCTGTCTGTGCAACAACAACAGCAGCAGCAGCTTCAGCTTCAGCAGCAAAACCTGATGGGACAGGTATCCGTGCAGCAGCAACAGCAGCAACAACAAAGCACAATCGGTCAATCTGGTTTGATGGGTCAGCCGCCTCCACCCCCACCCCCCACCCCGCAGCCAAATCAGAACCTGCTCCCTAAGCAACAAGGGCTGCTGAACAGCCAGCCAGGAACTGTGATCCAGCAGCTCTCTCCGCAGCAGCAGCAGCAGCAGCAGCAGCAGCAGCAGCAACAAGTCATCCTAGGGCACTCCATGCTGCAGCAGCATCAGGGTGTGTTAAGCCACCAGGCTGCCCAGAGGCCAATGCTGTTGACTCCTCAGCAACATCGGGCCCTGGGTTGTCCTCAGCAGCTGGCCCAGCAGACTCAGGGGATGATGGGGCACCGGCTTCTTTTGTCTCCTCAGCAGCAGCAGCCGCCCCCACCGCCACTAACACCACACCAGGCAGGGCTCCTTGGCCAGCAGAGGTTGCTAGGCCAGCAGCAGCAGCAGCAGCAGAATTCCCTAGCCCAGCACCAGGCCCTCCTCAGCCAGGGGCAGGGCACGCAGCCAGGAATGTTGTCCCAGGCCCCTCCACCAAGTGCCCTTAGCCAAGGGCAGGGCATAGCCCCCGAGCCTATCCAGCACTTTGCGCAGCAGGGGTCTCTGAACCAGCCGCTGCACTCAAGTCAGGGAATGCAGCCAGCCCTGCCAGCACAGCAGCAGCAGCAGCAGCAGCAGGAGGGCTTGGCTGTGAAGGAACAGCAGGGAGGGCCCGAAGTCTCCAGCGTCCTTCCCCAGGAGGGAGCAGTCCTGCAGCAGCAGCAGCTTCGGCCTCATTTAGGAGGTCAGGAGCTGGGAGGGCAGATGAATCCCTCTGACCAGCAAGGGATGCCTGGCCACGGAGCCCCTTTGCAAGAGCAGTCCCCTCAGCTGATGCTCCAGCAGCACAGGGAACCTCAGAAGCAGCCGGCCGATCTGGGCCAAGCACAGCAGCTTCACCTGGACTCTCAGCAGAAGAGCCTGCTGGGCCCTATGCAGATGCAGATGCAGCAGCAGCAGCAGCAGCCAAACAGTAACCTGCAGCAGCAAGGCAGCCATCTGCAGCAGCCCCTGCGGACTCACCCGACAATGGATGGTATCTTGCAGCAAGAGGTGTCTCCCCAGCAACCGCCACATCACCACCATCAGCACCGGGAGGCCCCTCAGCCTCCACACTTGCTAAGTCAGCAGATGGAGCAGCAAAGCCAAGGGCAGAACACCATGGCTCCACAGCAAAGGATTGTGGGCCAAAACCTGGAACAACCTTCCAAAGGCTTACCGGGCCAACTTGCGCAACAGCAGCAGCAGCGCCTTCAAAGCCCAGCTGGAACTTCCAAAACCCCTGGGTTGATAATGTCATTGCAGCAGCAGCAGCAGCAGCAGCAAGGCATGATGGTTCCACAATCATCACCCCAAGGCCAAAACTTCCTGGCCAGCCCTATAATGGGTCAGATCCGGGCTCAGCTTCAGGGAGTCATCTCTAAAAATCCACAGCTCCGGAACCTCACTCCTCAACAGCAGCAGCAGCTGCAAACTCTGCTCATGCAGCGGCATCATCAGAATTTGCTGCAGCAGAACCAAGCGTTGCGGCAAGGCAGCCCTTATCCAGGGCAGGCCCAGGTGTCATTGGACCAGGGCCGGCCAGCTGCTCCCCAGCTTCCCCTCCCCAGCTCCATGGGACAGCAGATCCCAAGGCAGCCCCCTCTTGCTGTATTCCAGTTTCGTCCAGAGCAGGGATTTGCTGCATCCGCCGAGCACCAGAAGGTCCCGGTGAACCAGCAGGTGGCCACCGGTCCTCACCAGCAGGGGGCACCAAGGCTTCCAACTCCTCAGACTCCCTCCGTTCCCTTGAGCGTTGCTGGTGTGGCCTCTCTACCACCGCAGCAGCCCAGCCCTTCAGAGCCAAAGAGACCATCCCCATTGCTCCTGGCTAAAAGCCCTGAACAGCAGCCGGCTCCCAGCCAAAAACACCAGCCGACCACTCTCAGTCCCATGCTCTCCCCAGCGCTTTTCGTTCCAAACACAAAGGAAACGGCTCTTGGCCCTGGGAGCTTCAGAGACTCAGTGTCCCCCACCAAAGTGCCCATGGAGCCAGCAGCAGTCAATGGGCAGACGAGGGAATTGGCTTCCTTAGTCGGGGGAAAAGCTTTGCCTCAATTGGGAGACCCTCCCCTTGTTTGTATCAAACAGGAACCCAGGGAAGAGGTAGCCCAGTGTGCACTGATGAGTGGCCCCCAGCCAGTCAAGCGGGAAGCAAACGGGGAGCCTGTCTCGCAAGCAGCCACTGTGGCTGCTGCTGCAGTTGCGGTGCCCACTAACAATAACAGCCTCAGCCGCACTGAAGCCGGCCACCTCTTGCTACAGAAATTGCTACGGGCCAAGAATGTCACGCTGGGGAATCAGCGCTCGGGCGATGTCAATGGGCACGTGGATGGCAAATTTGCTGGGACGGAGGGCCGATTGCAGATGGCGCCAGATGTTCGGGAGGTAAGCATAAAAGGGAAAGGGAATAGTGGCAGCCGCAGTTGCAGAAATCCTGGCTTTTTGAGCCCACCTACTCGAATTGAAAGCTATATCTGAAAACCAGTCCCACCTACCCAATGGCAGAGAAGGTATTTTTGGCATGGTGGAATGGGTTTCACGAAGAATCGATTGAAAAAGGTCTCCTTTTGGGAGAAGAAATCCTTTATAAAAGAAGGTAGTGCCATCCTCAGCTTTTGGTGGCCATCGCTTCTCTGCCACTGGCTAGTTTGGGCCACCCTTTTATTATGGAGTGGTCAACATAGTTGGGGGAGGGATAATATCACTAAAATGGGCTGAGTCAGAATGTCCAGAGTCACCCCACCCCAAAATAACCCAGAAAGAAGTTTCTCGTTTTATTTACTTATTTATTTACCGTGTTTTTCGGACTATAAGACGCACCGGTGTATAAGATGCACCAAGATTTCGAAGAGGTAAGTAAGAAAAAAAAGTTTTTGCCTTCCCCCAGCCCCTAGAAGCACACTGCAGGCCTCCCAAACACTCTGTGTGATCCGTTTTTCGCAAAAATGGGCCGTTTTTGCAAAACACAGAGCGCGCAGAGGGTTTGGGAGGCCTGCAGAGTGCTTCTGGGGACTGGGGGAAGGCAAAAACACCCCTGTTTTTGCGGAAAACGGCCCGTTTTCCCTAGGGAGTTGGGCGGCATACAAATCCATTAAATTAAATTAAATTAAATTAAATTTTTGCCTTCCCCCAGCCCCCAGGAGTACTCTGGAGGCCTCCCAAACCCTCTGTGCACCCCGTTTTTGCTAAAAATGGGGCCATGTTTTGCAAAAATGGGACGTGGGGGCGGGGCTTCGGGAGGCCAAAAATGGCTGTATTCGGTGTATAAGACGCACCAACATTTCCACCCTCTTAGGTGCATCTTATACTCTGAAAAGTACAGTATATCTTGCCTTTATAATTTTTACAAATAATTTCAAAATGGCGAACAGATCCAACATATCTTCCTCTTCCCGTTTTCCCCATAGCAACAACCCTGGTGAGTTGGGCTGAGAGAGAGAGTTGGGGGTTGGGGACTCGCCCCGTTTGGTAGTGTAATTTCTGCAACTTCTAGGTGCTCACATGAGGCTGCAGGGGGCCTCCTTCGGCCTTTTTGACAGGCTTCAAACGTCTAATGGAGATTACTGTTGTGAGCCGCCCAGAGTCTCTGCGGAGTGGGCAGCATACAAATGCAACTAATAAATAATAAATAAATTCTCAGTCATCCAGGTCATGGTCGTCCCAAAGGTGCTTTTCTAAAAGGCAGCTGGACTTTCTTGGGTTTTTTTCCTTGAAAATGTTTGGGTTCTCAAGCCTCTTGGATGAGAAGCAAAATGTTTTCAAGAAGAAAAAAAAGTCCAGTTGCCTTTAGGAGAAGCACCTTTGGGATGACATTGCCTTTCATTCAGGTTTTGAAATAACTTATTTCTGTCCCTTATACAGGTTGTCCTCGACTTACAACAGTTCATTTAGTAACTGTTAAAAGTTACAACGGCACTGGAAAAAATGTCACTTACGACCGTTTTTCACAGTTATGACCTTTGTAGCAACCCCATGATCATGTGATCAAAATCCAGGTGCTTGGCAACTGGTTCATATTTATAACTGTTGCAGGGTCCCGGGGTCATGTGATCCCCTTTTGTGACCTTCTGACAAGCAGAGTCAATGGGGAAGCCAGGTTCACTTAACAACCGGGTTACTAACTTATCAACTGCAGTGATTCACTTAACAACTGAGGCAAGGAAGGTGGTAAAATGGGATAAAACTCACTTAAGAACAGAAATTTGTGGCTCCATCGTGGTCGTAAATCGAGGGCTACCCGTAATGCTAACTGATTTCTGCCCTTCTCCTGCTACAACCATTGAGATGAGGAGTCTTAAAAGAGGGACATACCTCTTTATCCCCATCCCCCCATTAAAAAAAAATTCCCCCAATGTGGTTGAATGTGTAGATTCTCTAGTAAAACAGCAAACTGAGATGAGAGGTTTGGCATAGCCATCTGCAGGGTGTTGCCACTGGACACATGAGGAAGCAACATTTAAAACACTTTCTTTTCATTTATTTATTTATTTATTTGGTCGTTTATATATGCCGCCCAACTCCCGTAGGACTCAGGGTGGTGTACAACATAATACAAAACAATTTATAAAAACGATACCAATGATTAAAAAATTACAAAATTTAAAATTTAAAAACAGACCATCATTCACACATGGGGGATTGATCTTGATTTCACCCCGCCTGCAGGAACAGCCATGTTTTCACGGCTTTGAGGAAGGCCAGTAGGGTGGGGATAGTCCGGATCTCTGGAGGAAGTTGGTTCCAGAGAGACGGGGCTCCCACAGAGAAGGCCCTCCCCTGCGGTCCCACCAACCGGCATTGCTTGGTTGATGGGACCTGGAGGAGACCAACTCTGTGGGACCTAACCAGCCATAGGGAGGTATGCGGTAGGATGCAGTCCCGGAAGTAACCTGGCCCTGAGCCATGGGCTTTAAAGGTCAAAACCAACACGTTAAATTGTGTCCGGAGACTAATGGGCAACCAATGCAGCTGGCGAAGAATAGGTGTTACGTGGGTGTATCTAGGCACACCCACTACAGCTCGCGCAGCTGCATTTTGCACCTATTGCAGTCTCCGGATACTCTTTAGGGGTAGCCCCATGTAGAGCGCGTTCATCTGCAATGTAAAATAGGGCTGCCCATAATTCTGTCCCTCCTTCTCGGGCTTCTTGGTACTTTTGCTTGTGACTCACTTAGTCCGTCTGGGGCAGGGAGGGTTGAGTGGGTGAGCTTTGATAGCTCCATAAAATGACTCCACCGTGGAGCAAGTTTGCTGAGGAGAGAAAGGGACTACTGCCTACCTCTCTCCTCACCAGGATGTCCTCTCAGCAAAGAAACTCCCCCCACCGAAGCCAAAGCGATCCCAGAAAGCTGGGGAGCGACTTGTCAATTCCCGCAAGAAACTGCGCAAGGAGGATGGAGTGAAGTCCAACGAAGCCCTCATGAAACAACTGAAGCAGGTACAACTCTTTTGGGTTTGTCTGGCTGAAAGGCCGAGTCAAAAATCGAAGTGTGTTTGTGTGTTGCGTGAAAAAGACCACGACAGTCTTAACTAGATAAATAGGGCTTTTCTTTTTCTGACCATGGTCACTTGGGTATTTTCCTGCAAGTATTTGTGTCATCGTTAAGATTTGAATACATTGAATATACAACACTAAACATTGGATTTCGGACTCTATTATTCCTGGGAATAAATTGATTTATAAAATTTAGGAATGGTATTCCCCCCCCCTTTTTTTTGTATTCCACTGCACAGAGTGGAGCTATTCTAAACTCATGCACGCCTCCAATTTTTCCTCACGTTTTTAATCCATTTTATGAATCTAGTGAAATGTCAATTATTTTCTATCTTTTCACTTGGGGTTGATTTTTGGTTGGTCAGAAAACAAAAATAAGTGGACCAATACAGTTGAAGCCATTTTACAAACCAGATTTGTTTTTCATTGCAAACTCATACATTACATCTCCAAATATCTAAAGCTATTTTCCTTTATTCATTCACCTTTAATAAACAAGAAAACAAAGTGGCCTAATAAATCTTGTGTTAGAATGCATGCAGCTTTTTTCAGCATAATGAGGGCTGTACACACTTTCCTCTCATGGTTTTAAGCTGCAGACCTGAAAATTTAAATCCGATGATAGGAATGATCCCCTACTTTTTTAAATTTAACTTCTGAATGTGAGATGCTGGTGATGATAACATTGCCATTTCATTCAAAGACATTTGATTGAAATAATACATTTAGCAATCCTCACCTGTTATCACAGAGACAGCTTTTTGTTAGAGTAAACTATGCAAAATATGCACAAGCAAAGAAATTGAAAATCAATAGATTTTCAGGGCCAGATTATTTTCTTGTAGAATAATATAAGGCAGAAGTAGATAAATTGCTTCTTAACTGTGTAAACTTTTATCACATCAAGTATTTGAATGTTCCAGTTTGTTTAAAAAAACCCAAACCTATCTTATTGTAAATTCTAAACTCAGAAAAATTCCATAAATGTTGGGCTAATTGCAGAGTCAAACTGGTATACAGATTCTTTCTAATTAATTAATTCCAAAAGTAGCGGTAATCCTGTTCAACCAGGATTTATTTATCATGTACGAGGAGTTGATAATTCTGTGCATCAGATTTACAGCACTTTTTGACTTAAAATAAATCAATACACATTTTTCATTCCTTCCAGATTTTCTTTTCATACAGATTTCTAAGTATGGCCCATCATTTTATATTCTTTTTTGGAAAGATGAAAAGAAATGGTGTTATGTCTCAACCTTATTTGTAGAAGAATGTTCTGTAACAGGGCAGAATTTTCTGTCTATTTGTGCAGATAACATACTAGAAAGTGACACAAGTTGTTTTATTCCCAGATGACTTATTGGTGCTCATTCATAACCTTGAATCTTCCCTATCTCAATAAAATAGATTTGGTATCGTTTTCAGGGTATCATATTAGGAGTTCAGAAGCAGCACAAACAAGTCCTACTTCAACTGCATTAACACACACTGTCTTAGAGAAAGACTTGAACTGGTTGGGGTTGGTCTAATGCAGGGGTGTCAAACTCGATTTCATTGAGGGCAGCATCAGGATTGTGTTTGACCTTGGGGGGCCGGGATGGGTGTGGTCAGGGTGGGTGTGGCCAGCTTGACGTCACTCGTGTCAGGGACGCCTGTGGCGGCCCAAGTGCTCTGCCAGCAAAAACGGGCTCCCAATCTCCGTTTTCGGCTGGGACAGCCTCACGCAACCCTCTGCCAGCGAAATCTCCATTTTCGCTGGCAGAGGGTTGCAGGAGGCCATCCCAGCTGAAAACGGAGATTGGGAGCCCATTTTCGCTGGCAGAGGCATCGCGGGCCAGTCCTTCGCTGTTTCCAGGGCGGCCCCGTGGGCCAGATCTAAGTACCCCATGGGCTAGCTCCAGCCCGCGGGCCTTGAGTTTGACATCCCTGGTCTAATGTAGCTTCTTCTTACCTTCAGCAAAATCCCACCAGCTGTGGATACTGTAGATATAGAGAAATATATTTTCAAAAATCATGCAGGAGCTATGTAACCTCGAGATTTTCCCACTAAAGTAATGGGAGAATAGGCCTAGATAGGAGTCCATTAGACTTTCAATGCCTGTGAACTCATATTGTTCCCTTTTATTTATATCAGAGGATTCCTCTAATACGGTCTGAAGGATGTAGTCAGCATATGAAGAAGCCTTGGTCTGATTCAGTTTTTTTCTCCTCAGGAACTCTCTTTGCTGCCTCTGATGGAGCCGGTAATCACAGCCAATTTCAACCTCTTTCCCCCCTTCGGAAGCAGCCCCATCAATGGCAAGAGCCAGTTGAAAGGCACGTTTGGCAATGCGGCCTTGGACAGCATTCCGGATTACTACTCACAGCTGCTCACCAAAGTAAGGCCAGCCCTGTGGCATTTTCTTCTTCTTTAGCTAACTGAATATAGAAAAAAGAAAGAAAAAAAGAAAACATTAAATTATAAGAAAGAGGGAATAAGTTGGAAAAAAAAAAGAAAGCCACTCATATTTCCCCCATTTATAAATACATTGTATGTTTCGTGGAGACACGACAAATAAAGCTATATGACAAAATGGATACAAAAGTTCAAAGAAGCAAGAGCAGTGGATCAATGGGAAGATTAATTTGCGGGGGTGGGGGAATCAAAATGTACACCAAGCTGTAATTTGAGGGAAAACTGGTACAACATGTTCTACAGATGGTATATAATTCCACCAACAATTGCTAAGATGGATAAATCCTGTAACAATAAATGTTGGAAATGCCACCACAAAGAAGGAACATTTTTAGGGCCTAGGACAATTCACCGCGGCCACCGTGGCACCACAAAGTTGCCGCCAGATACTTCCACACATCCAACTAGCTGCAGGGACAACTTTTCACGGGTGGCCAGAGGGTTAGGGGAAGTGAGCAGGTGGGCAGAGCGTGTATGGTGTGACAGGCGAGTGAGCGGGTGAGAAGAGTGCACGGGATGCAGCAGGCGAGCAAGCAGGAGGGCAGAGTACGCAAGGTGCTGCAAGCAAGTGGGTAGGCAGAATGTGCAGGCTGCAACAAGAGGAGCAACATTGGAAAAGAAACTTTACCATCAACATAGGAATGGGAGACTAAAATTGAAGAATTACCATATTTTTCGGAGTATAAGACGCACCGGAGTATAAGACGCACCGTAGTTTTGGGGGAGGAAAACAAGGAAAAAAGGCATCTGCCTCCAAGCAATTTGCCAAACAGCAAACAGCACAGATGATATACACTGTTTGCTGTGTATTTCTGTGCATGTGCGCCTGACCCATAGAAATAGCAAAGAATTGGAGAAATGTACATTAGGCCAGAAAGTTTTCTTAAATGTAGTCACACTAACTCATCCCAATTATTTAAATAGATCTACTCCAAGGTAAGTCAGGATTTAACTCTTAATACTAAACAGGACACTGTTACATTTCAGACTATACTTGTACAGAGCTGTTAAAATTAATTAAAATTTCTGGAAGTATACATTATTCTCTATTATTTAAAAGAAGATACAATAGCACTGGACCTCTTCAGAGCAAGCATTTATTTTAAAAAGCTTCTTTATTTTGTTAAGTTGTCTAGAGGTCTCCAACCTTGGCAACTTTAAGACTTGTGGACTTCAACTCCCAGAATTCCACAGCCAACAAAGCTAACAAAGCTGGTTGTGGAATTCTGGGAGTTGAAGTCCACAAGTCTTAAAATTGCCAAGGTTGCAGACACCTGGCTAGAACAATAATAAAGCAGTCTTTAAAAAATAAGTCTAATAATTTGAACATTCTACAGACATTTATAGTTATTCACTTACCCCCTTGCATCCAGCAGAAAATAAAAATCTGGGTGTCTCTCCCAGCTATTTGCCTCTTTGCAGCTAGTTTCACTTTCATTTTCCCACCTGGCAAACCTAATCAGCTGTAGGTCGGGAAGCTGCTACTGACTTGCTTGGCTTTACAGGCTCTTCCCTCTTTGCTGCAAACAGGTAAATTGCTGGAAGATAGAGGCCAAAGGGTGGGGGTGGCTTGGTGGGTGGGGCTGCATTAGGTGTATAAGACGCACCCAAGTTTTCACCCTATTTTGGGGGATAAAAAGGTGCGTCTTATACTCCGAAAAATACGGTATGTGGCAATGAAGAAAAAAAAATAACTGTCTACATCAGTGGTTCCCAACCTGGGGGTCGGGACCCCTTTGGGGGTCGAACGACCATTTCCCAGGGGTCGCCCCGGCATCCTCAGCTCCCCCCCCCCCCACTGCCACAAGCCTGGCCATATCGACTCAACTCGCCCGAGCCCTCCGATTGGTCGGGAGAGGTGCCATTCAGTGAGAGGCGTTTGTGACGCCTGGCGGCCGAGCTTTGACGGCATCAGCTAAGGGGCCAGCTTTGCTTTGAATTCTGGGAGTTGAAGTCCAGGCACCTTAAAAGTTGCTGAGATTGAGAAATATTGCTGTACACTTGTTGGTTATCAAGTCTAAATACAGAAGTAGACTTGTTGTGGAAGATGATATTCCTTGTGCTCTTGCGAAGACTGGCCCGAGAATTTCTGATCTGGCATAATTACATATTGTTTTTGTGATTAATCGCTATGCTTTACTTATGTTCAATTTGTAACAATGAAAATACATCCTGCATATTAGATATTTACATTACAATTCATAACAGTAGCAAAATTACAGTTATGAAGTAGCAACGAAAATAATTTTATGGTTGGGGGTCACCACAACATGAGGAACTATATTAAGGGGTCGCGGCATTAGAAAGGTTGGGAACCACTGGTCTACATTCACAGCAGAAATTAACCAAATTTAAACAGAAAGAGATCTCATATGCAACATATTACATAGTATGGCAAGCTAAGAAACAGTATATGATTTTTAAAGAAAAATAACTGTTTAAATAATAATACCTAGTAACAACAAAATAATCTAAACAGAAATTAGCAATACTGTAATATCGAAATGTCTATGGAGATTCTCAATCCTCCAGGTCATGGTTGTCCCAAATGTGCTTTTTTCAAGAGGCAACTGGACTTTCTGGTTTTTATTTGAAGACGTTTCGCTTCTCATCCAAGAAGCTTCTTCAGCTCTGACTGGATGAATCCATTCCCCACCATCCAGTCAGAGCTGAAGAAGCTTCTTGGATGAGAAGTGAAACGTCTTCAAACAAAAATCAAAATGTAATATCCAAAGTAAAATATACAAATATTTAAGTAGCAATTAGTAGCATTTGCCATATGCTGGAGCTGTTGGCTCAGTAATTTTTAAAACTATTTAAGTTTATATAGACACAACAGTTAGCAAAACAATCTTTAATCTAAAAAAGATTTTTTTTAAAAAAAGATTACAAACTAAAATTACAAACTAGTTCTGCCTAATAATTATGAACTTTCAATAGGTGTTTGATCTGCCCTATAACCCAAGATTCTTCCTCTTTGTCAATAAAGGAAAATTGGTAGTCCTTCAGAGGTGTCACACCGGTCACTAGCATCTTTTTTCATAGACTACAATTTAGTTCTTTCCTAAAGTTCTAACGAAGGTCAAAGAAAAGAAAGAAACACTGTAGTACTTTTGTTGTGCTATGCTTGAATAAGTCAGTGCAGAGTGTTTCCATTCAGGGGTAAATGTAATACAATTTAGTAGAAAATGTCTTTTTCAAGGCAGGGGTGTAGAGCAGTAGACCAGGCCTCCAGAGAACAGTTGTAGCCAAATCTCCATGACCACAAAGATCACTCTTAACACTTCAGTCGTGTTTTAAAATGTGTTCATTTCTTTGCATTTACTTACAACACAATTTTGGGGCAGCTCAAATGGTAAAAGGAAGAATGTAAATGCCGCATGTGCCGGAGTAGCCTGTCAGATTTGTGCAGCCTTGGAAATGAAGGGGGGGAAAACAACAGGCAGGGGACTGTGGTGGGTGTTGATTCCTGTGTTCTCTGTCTAGAACAACTTGAGCAACCCTCCAACACCACCTTCCTCACTGCCCCCCACACCCCCACCCTCTGTGCAGCAGAAGCTGGTGAATGGCGTCCTGTCTTCTGAAGAGCTGACCGGGCAGTCCAAAGAGCCAGAGCTACCCCATGAGCCTGAAGGACAGAAGGGTAAGAGCTATTGCTGAGCATGGGTGTTAATGTTATGGTCTAAAATACTCAGGGAGGCACTTGAATGCTGCAGCATGGTGGACATTCAGCATGTGTTCTGTTCTGCATCTGGTGGGATAAAACCGGAAGCTTCTGATTTTAGTGTTTGTAAGAGGAGGAGAAGAGGGAATTAAATACATTGCTTCAATAGAAGGTGCTGTGATTCAGAAGGGTTTATCTTAGCAGTGAAATGCATTATAATAAGGTGACCAGATTTTAATATTTGTAAAGCGGGACACCATTGACGGGAGGGGTTTCTAGGGGAGCAAGACGGGAGGGGTCCGTCTCTCTTATCCTGCAGCTTTGTGCACCCCCCCAAACACCTCTCCCCCTTCATCGCAGCCCTTTCCGCTGCCATGGCCGGGGCACGCCTCTGCTGCGTCTGGCCCAGAGAGGGACAGCGGCAGGAGAAGGAAGAAAGCAAACCGTGGCTGTGGTGCTTCGGGAGGGCGGGTGGTGAGGATTCTTCACAGCCGCGTGCTGCCTCCGTTGCAGAAGCCACCGCCAGCCAGCTGGGCAGCAGCCCTCTGTGTGGGGAGAGGGCCAGGCCTGCGCTTGGAAGAGGCTGCCGCTCTCACTGCCCGCTTTCTTCCTTCTCCCGCCGCGAAACAAAATGAACTGCGGCAGCGCAGCTTCGGGAGGGCAGGTGGACGTCTGCAGCCAGGCAGGGAGGGAGAGCGGCGAGAGCGGCGGCCCCTTCCAAGCGCAGGCCTGGCCCTATACCCGCCCGGGGGCTGCCACCCACCTGGCCACCAGCGGCTTCAGCGCCGCACTTGTAGTCGCGTGGCCGGCCGGATTAACAGGTGTGCTGGGGACGCCTCCATGCGCTGCGCTTGGCAGGGGCCGCTGCCCCTCTCACTGCCCTCCCTCCCCGCCTGGCAGGAGGAGGCAGCAGGCAGAGGGGTGTGCAGGGCTCGGCTCAGCCACTGAGCATGTGGGGCGCCCGCCCCAGCTCTTGGGCTGCTTCCCGCTTTGCGCAAATTCAAATTCAAAAGCGGGACTTTTTTGAAACGCCGCGGGATGCGGGACAAATTATTAAAAAGCGGGACTGTCCCACCAAAAGCGGGACGTCTGGTCACCTTACATTATAAGCAATGCAGGTGATCCTCGACTTAGGACCACAATTGAGGCCAACATTTCCATTTGCTAAGCAAGACATTTCTTAAACGAGTCTTGCCCCATTTTATGAGTTTTCTTGCCATGGTTGTTAAGTGAATCACTGCAGTTGTTATCCCCCATGTTTGAATGTTGGTCTGTTTTTAAATTTTTTAAATTTTTTAAATTTTGTAATGTTTTAAATTATTGGTATCATTTTTATAGATTGTTTTGAATTATGTTGTACGCCACCCTGAGTCCCACGGGAGTTGGGCGGCATATAAAAGCGACCAAATAATAAATAAATAAATAGATAGATAGATAGATAGATAGATAGATAGATAGATAGATAGATAGATAGATAGATAGATAGATAGATAGATAGATAGTAACGTGGTTGTTAAGTGAATCAGGTTTCCCCATTAATTTTGCCTGTCAGAAGGTCGCAAAAAGTGATCACACGATCCTGGGACGCTGCAGCTGTCATACTTCCCTTCGGTTAGGTCCCACAGAGTGAGTCTCCTCCGGGTCCCGTTAGCCAAACAACGCCGGCTGGCGGGGCCTAGGGGGAGGGTCTTCTCTGTAGGAGCCCCTGTTCTCTGGAACCAACTACCCCCAGAGATACGAATTATCCCCACCTTGCTGGCCTTCCGAAAAGCCGTTAAGACATGGCTCTTCCTGCGGGCGGGGTGATTTGAGACAATTTCACATTTTAGGCCTCCCCTATGTATGTATGATTTTGTATGGTTTTTTTAATTCATTTTAAATTGTTATTAAATTTTTTATACTGTTTAGTTGTTCTTTAAATGTTGTACGCCGCCCTGAGTCCCCAGGGAGTAGGGCGGCATATAAGAACACTAAAATAAATAAATAAATAAATAAACTGTCATGCCAGTTGCCAAGCAATTGAATTTTGATCACCTGACCATGGGAATGCTGCAACGGTCATAAATATGAAAACCGATCGTAAGTCACTTTTTTTCAGTGCCCTTGTAACTTCAAATGGCCACTAAACGAATGGTGGTATGTCGAGGACTACCTGTAGAGCAAACATTTAAGGCAAAGGTTGCAGGTGTGGAAAAGGCAAAGAGGAAGAGCTTTGAGGTCGTCTCTGGAAATGATTTCATATGAGCCCTGAGAAAAGTGCCAAATATTAGGAATACATACAAATTGCTGTTACGATTTTTTTATATACAGTTTATTCCCATCTTCTGGGGAATCCTTCCCTTATTTTTTTGTTTATATTTTATAAGAAATTTTAAAAGGAAATAAAAAATGATAAAGGGCGGCCAAGAGGATAATAGGAAATGATGGCAAATTTTTGAAACATAAATGATGGTTTATCTCTTCCTGGTTACAGAATGGCATTTTGCAAGGCACTGCTGTATCACTGAAAAGGTCTTATCCTTGCTTGCCATTGACCTCTTCTTTGCCAAGAATTGGTAGAATGTATAGGGGGGAAAAAAAGCCTCCCGGTGTATATCAGTGCAGAGTCACAGGCTGTGAATTCTTATGCTGTAGGCACGGTTAATGGCACTCCTGTAGCATCTGTTGTTTGATCCTTCCTTTCTTATCCCATGTGTGCAGATGCCCCCCCTGTGGAAGTGAAAAGCTTAGATCTGCTTGCAGCTCTGCCTACCCCACCACACAACCAGACTGAGGACGTCAGGTGAGAATAGACATCTGATTGAGCAGAAACACAAAAGACCGAACTGGAAAAGGAAAGCTGTTTAGCTGTGTGCCATCTGAAATCTTCCCCAACCCGGTTTCCTTCAGATGTGTTGGCCATTAATTCACACCATCCCCAACTAGTGTGGCAAAGCCCATACATCTGGAGGGTATGAAATCAGGAGATATTGCTTAGTTTATATAGGAAGCAAATGAGGCCTGGTGCATAATCTTTTGAACTTGGACCATATAAAGCTTCTTTTGAGGAGCGCTCGCCTTTTTTTGTCTGGGTGTAGTTGGGATCCCTTGCTGATTTGCTGCATTTCATCCAGTTCCCAGATCTAAATCCTGCCCACCTCTTAACTCTGGAAATGGCAAGATAAGTTGGTATTCACCAGCACTCCCATAATGCCCCTAAATCACTTTCACAAAAAGTAGGCGAGAGCGGATGTGTCCTCAATTGTATAACCGTTCTCCCATATCTCTGCAGGATGGAGAGTGATGAGGAGAGTGACTGCCCTGACACCATTGTCCCAGCATCGTCTCCAGAGAGCGTCTTGGGAGAAGAGATACCACGCTTCCCATTGCTGGTTGGAGCCAAGTCTGAAGTGGAGGAGTGCCCCATGTCCCCTGTCATCCCCATAATTCCAAAGGGCAAAATCCCAGGTTCGCGAAAAGTAATGACTTGTAGGGAAGATAACCCATGAGCTAGAACCGTGGTTCTCAACCTGAGGTCTGTGAACCCCTAGGGGGCTGCGATGTCACAGAGGGTCTGGGAAGGCTTGAAGAAATGTGATTTAAATCTTGGGGTTCCGTGGCCACAACACTTATTTAAAGGGGTCTGTGGTGAAGACAAAATTGAGAACCACTGAGCCAGAATAATCTTTAATCCTTGTTGCATCTGCATTTCCCAGATGAAAAGTACCCTATAATCCAAACTGTTTTGATCTAAAAAGATTCCAAATGTTATATACCTGAGCAATGATAACAACATACCAATGTCTATCATAACCATAATAAACTTGCATTATGCACATTATAACTGTAACAATAACAATTCCAGTTTGGCATTAGACATAAACTCTAAAGACCTCTCAAAATAGCCAGGTCTTCAGTAGGTTATGAAAATGGGAGCCACCTGGGGGTGGCAGACAACAAGGTATTTTAGACCAGGGGTCCCCAATCCCCCAGGACACAGACGGGTACTGGTCTGTGGCCCATTGGGAACCGGGCCGTTTAAGTGGCAGGTAAGTGCGCAGCGCTTCATTTGTGCATGCGCGGGAGCCATGTTGCATGCCCTACCCCCCGCCACCACTGCTGCCTGTGCATGGAGCCAGAAAGATTGGGGACCGCTGTTCTAGAGGAGAGGCACTTCTGTGATCTTTTCCACAATGTCCCGTTATAGATGGAAAACTTCAGCAGGCATTCGATGATTTCTCAGATGGATAGGCAGAATCTATCTGGGAAAAACAGTATGTTAGACAGCCTGGCCTTTGAGAGGGTAAGGAATAATCAATGTTTTGAATTGCACTTAACAGATAACAGATTAACAGAGTTGGAAGGGACCTTGCAGGTCATCTAGTCAAACCCCCTGCCCAAGCAGGCGACCCTATATCTGCCTCTACCTAGGATCGAACTCACAACCTCCTGATTGTGAGGCACTTAGAAGCATACTAGCAATCAGTGCAGCTCCTGTAGCAGTAAGTAGTGTTAAATGATAGTATTGCAACAACTCTGTAGGCATTGTATACTAGTTGAAGTTTCTAGGTTGTCTTCAAGGGCAGCCCCATGTAAAGTGTAATACATGAAGTGAATGAGATCATGATGAATGGAGTCTCCTAGATGTTGAGTTCCCCTTGCTCAGTTACAGATTAACTGTCGTTATCCTCCACTTCACCTCTGACCTTCTGCTCTGCGTAATTTTTAATCTCCCAGACTGACACTGGGAGCCACGCCTTCAGGAAAACGCTGGCATTTGTATTGGTTGATTTGTGACTTAAGTCTATTCAGGTACACGATTCCGGATTGAGCGCCGAATTACCCTAATTTTAGATAAGTGGTTTGAATTTCTGGAATACGAACTTGAGTGGCAGCTTCTGACAGGTTTTTTTTTAAATTTTCCCTTTGCTTTCCTTCCTTCAGTTTTCCCAGATTCCAAATCTTATGGGACTGTAGAGCCAGTGGGAAAGGAGACACCCGGGACTTCCTGGGAGAGAGCCAAAGGGAGTGAGGTCTCCGTCATGCTCACCGTGTCTGCAGCTGCCGCCAAGGTATGGAGCGAGCACCAAAAGTCGTCTTTTGAGCCTTGGGAATTATAGTCCAAGATATTTGAAGGCCGTGAGTTGCCAAGAGTTGCTGTATAGATATTTTAGGCATGATAAAGTCCTCATGAAGTGACTTATCTGGCCTTGATTGTCTCAGAGCCCTATCAACTGGGGTACCATTATCAATTTTCCACATTTGGTAGAAATGCAAGAATCTTTTTGTTTTGTGCCCTCACCTATTCTGACAGCTTCTCCTGAGTCTGAACATCTTTTATTGTTGCTACTTTTCTGGGTCTCTTTACCAAACAGCTGCCAAGCACTCGGTAGGTGTTCAGGTTGGTGTGTCCCCCACATCGACAAGAATGTGCTGACATTCTTCTGTCACATGACCTGCACTATGGATACTTTAAACGAAATTTTATTTGGTGATTAGGCTACACTGAAGGGTTTGGGGGGCGGGGTTCCATTTCTCAATCTGCTCAAAATACTTCCCTGACAATTCCCATCGTCTTCTCCAGAACCTGAACGGTGTGATGGTGGCAGTGGCAGAACTTTTGAGCATGAAGATTCCCAGTTCTTATGAAGTGTTGTTTCCAGAGCGAAATGTAACTGGTGAACCCAGGAAAAGTGAAACTGATGCACAAAGTGAGTATTCCAGTCAAGATGGCCTCTTGGTAGCACATCTTTTTCTGATGTTTTCCAGTCTGTCTTTTTATTGGTCCCTGTTTCTCTATCCCAACCTTCTTTAGGCAAAGAGAAGCCAGTAGTTTCAAAGGGCCCTGAAGGAGGACCAGAGTGGCTGAAACAGTTTGATGCCATGTTGCCTGGCTACAGTCTCAAGAATGAACTGGACATCTTAACTTTGCTCAAACAGGTAAAGGAGGAGCTGGGAGCTGTTTTTTTTAAAAAAAATCTCCTTTGTTATTGAACAGTTTTTAACTACTTGCAATAAGTTTATTTGAAAGAAAATTGTTCAACCTTTTGGCATAATTCTTCTTCCTTTTTCATGTAAGAATAGATTACAGATTATCACCACAACCTCATATTTTGATATGTATTTTGTTCAAATTAGGACAAAAAGATCTTGAAAGAAGATAATGATACTTCTTTCATCAATAGAGCCACATCCCTCCCCCCATTTCATCTTTTGCACAAGGATCCTATTGAGAAAAGATGTTGATTACCTTAAGTAGCACTTGTGATCTTTCTCAGACTTTGTTGCTTTCAGGGTGGAACTCCTATTTCCTGTCTGAGGACACCCACACTCTCCTTTTGTGACATTCAGTCAGTTCCCCTAGCCAGCTATCTCTCTTAACCAAATTCTGATGAAAAAAAAAGGAATATCAAATTTCTGATAGCCAACTGGCTTTGGTGTGATGGAATAGTGCTCATATTAAAAGCATACGTTGTGCTGGTAGGATGTCTACTATCAAGCAAATTGGCTGGTAGCCTTAGTTGGGTCTGCTTCTTTTTCAAAGAGGTTTGTGGTAGAATCTCTAGCTAGAGTGGGAGGAAAAGTGAAAAAACTATCAAGCTTGGAATTGCTCCAGCTACGGACCAGAAAGAACGTAGCACACATGCAGTTTGTTCAAACCCATGTTTACTCAATTAACTACTAATAAGCTTGCAAGAAAAGCAGTCTTTTCTTGAACAACCAGCTGTTAATTAAACTGCATTAACAGCTAGCAGAAGTCCATAAAATCAGAGAGCAAGTCTAAATAAATAGTCCTGGATATATCAATAAGCTTACAAGGGTTGGCAAAATGCCTAGAAGCAGTCCGCAGGAAGAATGCCAAAACAGATAAGCTGAGCAGACATTTTCAGAACACGAAGGCACATGAACGAACAAACGTTGTTTCCTGCAGAGTTTTTGCTGTCATCGTCATCCCTTAAATAGGCTAAGGGAGTGGCCAATTAGCCCCAAGCCTTACTCCTGAGGAGACCTCCTGAGGAACCACTCCTGCCTTTTGGCAGCTCTGCGTGCCCGTGCATTGAGAATAGGCTCTTCCTCTTCTTCCTCATCATTGATGTGAGGTGCTGGAGGTTCTGAAGACCCTGGCTGAACCTATGCCTCTGTCACCGAGTCCTCGCCAGCCTCTTCACTGTCTGACTCGGGTGCCAGCTGCACAGGCCACTGGCGCATCACCACATCGGCCTCTTCTCGGACGGGATCCGCTACCAGCTGCACGGGCTGCTGGCGGACCACAACAGGAATCCTTGCAGGGAAGGAAGCCACAGAGGCCCCCCTCCTTTAGAATTCCTGAAGCCTTTATCTGATGGTTCCCAAGAGAGTGTAGTCAGTCTGGCGAGATCCTTGTAAATAGTCAAGCAGCAATAAAGAAGCAACTCTGATCAGCTCATAGAATTATTATGGTTCTTAGTACCTGACAAGTTTCTTTCTCCCCCCCTTTTAGGAGACTTCAGTTCCAGAAAAAGCTGCTCAACACTGCTACATCAACAACGTTGCCAATCTGGATGTCCGGCAACTCCTGACACTTCCTGAAGAACCGTCCCCTCCTCTGTCCCCGTTTGCACCCTCTCCACCAAGCCCACCCAAGATTCCTGAGCCACCCCCTGAGCCCGAAGCACCACCTCCGCCTGTGACCTCCCCTCCACCCCTCCCATCTCCTAAAGAAGAAGCTCCTCAGTCTCCCCCTAAAGCCAAGCCTCGCTCCAGGCCCCTGGAAGAGAATGAGGAGAGCAAGCCGAGGCTAAAAAAGTGGAAAGGGGTACGATGGAAACGATTGCGCTTCCTCATTACCATTCAGAAGGGTGGTACCAAGCGTGATGGGGAGAGGGAGATTGCGGAGTTCATCGAGCGCTTGGCCACCACTCTTCGGCCCGAGAAAGTGCCACGTGATTTACGGAAGTGCTGCTTTTGCCACGAGGAAGGAGATGGGGCCACGGACGGTCCAGCCCGCCTCCTTAATCTTGATCTGGACTTGTGGGTGCACCTCAACTGCGCCCTCTGGTCCACGGAGGTTTACGAGACTCAGGGTGGGGCCCTCATTAACGTGGAAGTAGCGCTGCACCGGGGCCTGCTCACCAAATGCTCACTTTGCCAGAAGACTGGTGCCACTAACAGCTGCAACCGTATCCGCTGCCCCAACGTCTATCACTTTGCTTGTGCTATCCGTGCCAAGTGCATGTTCTTCAAGGACAAGACGATGCTGTGCCCACTGCACAAGCTGAAGGGTCCCTGCGACCAGGAGCTCAGCACCTTTACTGTCTTCCGGCGGGTTTACATCGAGCGAGACGAGGTCAAGCAGATTGCCAGCATCATCCAGCGTGGGGAGCGCCTCCACATGTTTCGAGTGGGAGGCCTGGTCTTCCACGCCATAGGGCAGCTCTTGCCCCACCAAATGGCGGACTTTCACAGCGCCACGGCACTCTACCCTGTGGGCTACGAGGCCACCCGCATCTACTGGAGTTTGCGGACCAACAACCGGCGTTGCTGCTACCGTTGTACCATTTGCGAGAACAATGGCCGGCCAGAGTTTGTGGTTCAAGTGATGGAGCATGGTTTGGAGGATTTGGTCTTCACAGATTCCTCGCCACAGGGTAGAGATCCGCTTGGGCTCCGTTGTCATGGGTTTGCTGGTTGTGAGCTTTTGGAGCAGGGCCAGAATTCTTCCTCTTAAGATCCCGAGTGTCTTAATATTGTGCACGGTTGACTTGAGAAATCCCACTTCCTCTGCCCAGAATTAATTATTTGAAAAGCACAGCAGCTGTAGGCGTATGTATGCTGTGTTTCTGAGGCATTGAGCTTATTCCATGTTTGAAAGTAGGAGGAAGACTCTTGGGACCCTGCACAGCTCAGCAGAGACCTCCAAAGATGTCCTTTTGGGTGCATGTAAAATTAATAACACTTTAGAATAGTTGCCACATTGTAAAACATGCTTTTCAGACAACCAGGAATTCAAGTGGCTAAGGGGATGCTATTTTCACGTTTTCGGTCTAAAAAAGACCATAGGGAGGAGAAGGAAGATTAGTTTTTCAAGGTCAGGAAGATGAGGGAGTAATACATTGGCATATAGAGGCAGTTCAGACTAGCGTGACCATTTCTTTGTGAAGTAAATGTGGAAATAACAATCTGTGCCATCGTTTCTTTGGCCCAGGCCTGAGGCCTGTGTATACGGACCTTCAGCCTTCTGACAGGAGGATGTGGGCATGGCAAGCTCCCTGAAGGAACTTTGGTGGGGGCAGGGAGACAGAGAGTTTACTGGGGCTGAAACAATACAGGTAGTCCTCAAAGTATGACCACAATTGAGGCCAAAATTTCTGTTGCTAAGCAAACCAACCGTTAAGTGAATTTTGCCCCATTTTACTTTCTTTCTTGCCACCATTGTTAAGTGGATCGCTGCAGTTGTTAAGTCTGTAACACCGGTTGTTAATTGAATCTGGCTTCCTCAATGACTTTGCTGGTCAGAACTTTGCAAAAGGTGATCACATGACCCCGGGACACTGCAACCGTCATAAATACATGCCGGTTGCCAAGTGTCCGAATTTTCATCACATGACTACGGGGATGCTGCAACAGTTTTAAGTGTGGAAAACGGACATAAGTCACTTTTTTTCAGGGGCATTGTAACTTCAAACTGTCACTAAAGGGATGTTTGTCAGTCAAGGACTACCTGTATTTGCTGACAAGGGAGCAATCTTTTCCCCCAAGCCTAAACAAGCAAATAAACAATCCCCACCCAGATTAAAAGATCCTCTCTTCCTCTTCCTTAATTGAGAAGGTGAGTCGCTTCCCCACCAGAATGAAACATAACTACCAGTTGAGAAGCATAGCTGTATATTGATACATATCAAAACATCGTTCTCTTTTAGGGTCAATTTCATTTCCCAGAGAACAGGTTTCCTTAAAAGTAAAACAGCTTTCACTCACGTTCAAATTTTTGGTCTTCTTCATGTCAGAAAGTAGTACCTATTCCATGTCTGCAGTTAGAAGACACGGTATAAATTATACGAGCATCCAGATAGTTCTTGTTTAATGACGGCTCACCCGTTCAAAATTACAAGCGCACTATATGAATGGTACTAATGACCAGTTCTCGAAGTTCTGGCTGTCCCAGCCAGCACCCCTGCAGTCACGTGATCAAATCTGGGTGCCTAGCAACTGACTCACCCTTTCAACAGTTGCAGTATCCAAGGGTTACATGATCACCATTTGTGACCTTCCATGCCCGCTTGCCATAAGCAAATCAACTGGGAAGCCGGAAGGGAAGGTTGCAAGTAGCTCTGGTAAATCGCATGCACTCTCCCTCACCTGGCAACAGCCAACCCATCTACGCTCCTGTTGTGCCTCACTGGCACCTGCACACACTCCCCCACCCAGCTGCAACCACTTACCTCCCTGTTGGCCTGCTTGTGAGTCACCTGGGACTCCTTTAATGACTTGTGATCCTTGCTCAACGACAACAAGGGAGAGTGCAGAGATTGCTGTCACCCAGCGACGAAGTCATGTGATATTGTGCTTTACAGCCGCATCACTTAGCAATGGAAATTCCAGTCCCAATTTACCATTGTTAACGGAAGGACTACCTGTATTCTTTATATTAGATGGAGTTTTAATATTTAGATATAGAAAACAGGTAATAAGTAGAACAAATTGTTTTGGTGGAACAAATATAGGGTGGATGCCTTTCGGCATGGACATTATGAGACAAGAGCCTTTTTGCCCAATTCTGCCCTGTTGTCACTCAGTTTTTAGGGAGCTGGCTGCATGTATCTACTTAGCAGTTGTTGAAGGTTGCCTAATGCACATTTGTGCCATCTCTAGTTTTTGCATTTTTATGCCTGAATTCCTGAACACGTGTCTGAAACCATAGAGGATTGTCCTATGGCCAAGCATTTTGATATATTTGGAGTCTGGTTTCTGATTCTCCTAGAGATGTAAAATTTCCGGAAATTTTGAAGCTCGGAAAAAAACCCGGTTTTTTTTTTTTTTCGTTTTTTTCAGGGGGGGGGAACAGAAATTTTTGGAAAAATTGAAAAAAATGCTACATTAGCACTTTTTTGTCTTTTTAAAATTGAAAGTCATTCTGTTACTTTAGATACATAAAATATGACTATGGACAATTTGACTTCGCATAAAATTATCACAACTAGCATATTAAAAATATAGTGTAGCCAAACAATTATCACAAACAGAATTTACTTTTTTATAATATTTATTTGTAACAAAGGGAGCAACAATCTCCTGAACTGCTTACTAGTTTATGTGGAACAGCCAAAAAGCCTCCATAAAACAATTTTCAAAACCAAAAGTAACAATTTTTCATATTTCCTCTCCACAGTATTAAATAAAAATAAAAACCCCATTCTCATAAAAAGAATTGAAGATGGGGGAAGTGTTAAAAGAGAGTGGGATTAAGTTTCAATGGACATTTAATCAGAATCATTTTCTGAGCTGAAATTGTCAGTATCCGAGAACAGAACAAACCAAACACACCCACTAACATGCAAAAGCAAAACTGAAACCTTTTTCTTGTTACAATAGCAGCACCTCCTAAAGGAAGAAATGCATACTGTTCTTGCATTGGAGGGTTCAGTTTGTTACCTAGGACTTGCTTGTCCTCACTCACTGCACAGAAATTAAAATAATCTGATATCATACTTGTTTTTTAGAAATGATTTGGAAAATATTTGAACACCCTGTCTTAAAATATTTTATTCATCATGTTAAAATAAAATATTCCACAATGTTTTTTTTTCTTTTTTCAATTTTTCCAATTTTTTGGAAAAAAACAAAAAAGCCTTCAGGAAAAAAATGGGGGGGGGGGGTTCGAATTTTTCCATTTTTTTTCCGGGCCTTCACATCTCTAGATTCTCCCCCTCAGCAAATGTGTACTTAGCTGCCTCAGATGAATGAACATGTCTCGTTTTCAATTCTTCTTTTTTCCTCTGTTCTAACAGCCGTCTGGAACCGCATCATCGAACCGGTGGCTATGATGCGCAAGGAAGCTGACATGCTGCGACTTTTCCCCGAGTATCTAAAGGGAGAAGAGCTCTTTGGCTTGACAGTGCATGCTGTTCTGCGCATCGCGGAGTCCGTATGTACCAAATGCAAGAAATAGGAACCCTGAATCAGGAAGTAACAATTGGTGCCAGCAGCTCAAATCTTGACAGGAAATGATCTAATCCCGTGATGGCGAACCTATGGCACGCGTGCCACAGGTGGCACATGGAGCCATATCTGAGGGCACGCGAGGCGTTGCTCTATGTCAGCTCCAGTGCACATGTGTGCGCTGGCCAGCTGATTTTCAGCCTTCCAGAGGGCGGGGAGAGGTCATTTTTGCCTTCCCCAGGCTTCAGGAAAGCCTCCGGAGCCTGTGGATGGTGAAAAATGGACCCAACGGGCCTACCGGAAGTTCAGTAGGCCTTCCTGTTTTCTCCAGGAACTCTGGCAAGATTGCATAACACTCCTCTATTGTTTTTCCATAGTGACAACCCTGTGGGATAGATTAAGGTGACAGTGAGTCGCAAATAGTTACCGAGTAAGCCACTGTAATCGAGGGTAGACTTGACTCTGGATCTTCCTATGTCTTACTCAGCACCAGGAGAAAGGACTGCTCATGCAGTAGAAATATTGATGATGCAATCCATTCACTTACGTCCGATTCTCAGAGATTCTATGAATCGGCTCGCTCCACGTTTTCCAATCTTAGATGGCTTCTGCCAATATTTTTTATGTTTTGGCCGGTTTTGGTTTTGATAGTGTCTAGCCACTGTGTCTTTCCTTTTATCACTGACCATTCTGAGAATTACTGCGTTTTAAGTGAACCCCCCCCCCCAATCCTCTTCTCTTCCCAGCTGCCTGGTGTAGAGAGCTGTCAGAATTACCTGTTTCGCTATGGACGTCATCCACTCATGGAGCTTCCACTCATGATCAATCCCACTGGTTGTGCTCGATCAGAACCCAAAATCCTTACACACTACAAACGGTGAGTGAACGGCATTTATGTTGCTCCATTGATTGCTGATCTTCAGTGAAGAACCTGCGTTGAGATACCAAGTTGAGAGAGTGTGCAGAAGATTCTGGGACAGAATCACATTTGATAGGAAAGACCATAACCAGCCACTTGTGATTTACAACAAGGGAGCTTCCTGTGTTGTTGTGGCCCTGATGTAATGGCATGAGAACCTAGGCAAGAGGAGCCACTTGAGAAGCTTTGCAAAGCAAAGAATGAGCCCGGTATTTCTTACCTTTTCTTCCAAATCAGGGGTACAATCGCATCTAAAATACCATATTCAGTTCTGATCACCACCTTTGAAAAGGGATGTAATACAGCTGTAAAAGAGGACAACCAAAATGTTTAAAGGAAGCAAAGATTTTAAAAAGAGCTAGACCATTGGGACTGTTCAGGTTAGGAAGAGGTGACATACTGTGTACAAAGTCCTGGATGACATAGAGGAAAATAACAGGAATATATGTTTCTATTGTCACGGTGAATATACTAATACCAATAGTCACCCAGTGAAACTAATTAGGAGATTTAGAGTGAAAGAGGGCAGGTAGTGCAAAATTAAGTTGTGGAATTCATTGGCCCAGGATGTGGTGAGTGACCTCTAACTTAGATCAGGGGTCCCCAACCCCCAGTCCATGGACTGGCACTGGCCTATGGCATGCCAGAAACTGGTCCACGCAAACAAGCAAAGCCCCATCCGTGGGATGCAGGCAGCACGTGAAACCACGCCCCCTTCAGTCTGCAGAAAAAACCTTTTTCCACGGAACCAGTCGCTGGTGCCCAAAAGGTTTTTTTTGGGGGGGGGGGCTGACTTAGATGATTTTATAAAGACTGGATAAATTCATAATCTTTGAAGATTCATTTTCCAGCTGTGTGATGCAAATAAGCAGATTCTACATTATTTTGTTACAGTTAGGGGACAAGTTTTTCTTTTAAACTATATACCTATTTTACAGTTTACGTTTTAAAAGTCTTTTTTCCCACCTTGAACCAGCAAAGAACTTTGTCAATGGATTTCAGCAATTACCGTATTTTTTGGAGTATAAGACGCACCTTAGTTTTTGGGGAGGAAAATAGGGGAAAACAATCTGCCTACCAGGTATTCATCTGGCTAGCATCCTTAGTCTGGTCAGCTTCAGCACATTATTTTATCTCCTGGTTAGGACTTAAAAAAACCTTCTTCTGAGAGTAACAATGAAAGAGCCTGCAAGCCGGTAAGAGCTGGGAAGATCGTTAGCACCTGGTTAGGGCTAGAAAACAACTTCTTTGGAGCAAGTAGAGCAATGAAAAAAAAACCTGCAAAGACTTAGGGCTGGAAAACATTCTTCTGAGAGAGTAACAATGAAAGAGCCTGCAAGGTAAGAGCTGGGAAGATCTGTTAGCACCTAGTTAGGGCTGGGGGAAAAAGCTACATTCGAAGTATAAGACGCACCTGAATTTTCAGCCACTTTTAGGGAGGAAAAAGGTGCGTCTTATACTCCGAAAAATACGGTAGGATCAAAAGAAACTGAGTCCTACATATCCAACACAGTCCCAATGATTGTTGCATCTCAAAATCTCTGTATTTTATCCTAAGTCTTCACTACCCTTACTGATGGGCTTCATATCATTTGTTTTTCTCCCCTCTCCTATGTATTTTGAAGGCCCCACACTCTGAATAGCACCAGCATGTCCAAAGCTTACCAGAGTACGTTCACAGGCGAAACAAACACACCCTATAGCAAGCAGTTTGTGCACTCCAAGTCATCACAGTACCGCCGTCTCAAGACTGAATGGAAGAACAATGTGTACCTTGCCCGGTCCCGCATCCAGGGGCTTGGGCTTTATGCTGCCAAGGATCTTGAGAAGCACACCATGGTTATTGAATACATTGGCACCATCATCCGAAACGAGGTTGCTAACAGGCGGGAGAAGATCTATGAGGAGCAGGTAAGGAATGGAATAAGGACTCTGTACTGGAATATAGTTGTGCTAAGGAAATAGAAACACCCACTTCTAATTACAGGAAGGATAGGTGCCTTCGCTTGGGTAGTAGGCAATGTTCCCTCTAAGCTGCGCGGCCGCGCATGTAACGAGAGAACGGCGCGCGGCAGTTTCCAACTGCCGCACACCATTTTCTAATATCAGGCTGTGTGCCCGTGCACATGACTAGAGAACGGCGTGCAGCAGTTTCCAATTGCTGCGCGCCGTTTTCTAACGTTAGAGGGACCATTGGTAGTAGGTCTTTGTAGACAAGGATTTCCCAACCGTGGCAACATTAAGACATGTGGACTTCAACTCCCAGAATTCCACATCCAGCATGGATAACGGGGGAATCCTGGGAGTTAAAAGTCCACATATCTTAAAGTTGCCAAGGTGAGGAAACCCTGTTATAAAAGGGTATTCCAGGCTAACATTTATAGTGAGAAACTGACTTGGCTTAACTATTGATTATGAAGAGTCTTCAATCAGAATCAGATTCTGATTGGATATTTGGTACTTATAGATCTTCGATTGCCACCGAACTTGGATGGTTCTCTCCTGAATTCTGTTCTGTCCTTTAATTGGGGAAGAATAGTTTACAGTACAGTTGTGTAAGTCATTATCACTTGAGTGGCTCGGTCCACGCCATCAAAACCCTATTCTGTAGATTCATTAATTCGACAAAAATGAAGATGCTGCATTTTTTTGGTATGCCATTTCTTCGGAAGTGTTTCTATATGCTTTCGTTGCAACATATGCAATTTTAAGCTAAGCAAAGTTTTGAGCTGGTGCTAGCAGGCTCTTTGAGTTAGCTTATCCAGATTCTGTTTTGACAGAACTCGTATTTGGCTTGTGAGGAAAATGTGCAGTGCACTGCTTTCTGAAGGCGAAGTGTACATTTTTGTGTACATTTCCATGTGGTTATCTACTAAGTGTGTTCTAGTTTTCCCCATATTCATATGGTAAAAGGATACACAGATAGTCCTTGCTTACTAGTGATTCTTTCAGCAACCAAGTTACAATGGTGCTGAAAAAGGACAGTTAGAACCAGTCCTTGAAGTTCCAGTTATCACATGCATCCATGCGGTCACATACAGGTAGTCCTTGATTTACGACCACAATTGAGCCCCAAATTTTTGTTGCTAAGTGAGACACTTGTTAAGTGAATTTTGCCCCGTTTTACAACCTTTCTTGCTACAGTTGTCAAACAGCCACTCCCAGCCCGCCATGTGCTGCACCTACCTGGGTCTCGCAAGTCACCCTGGAACTGATTCAGTGAACCTACAATCCTTGCTTAATTACGGCAATGGGGAGTGCCGCCGCTAAGTGATGTGGTCACATGATATTGCGGATTACAACCATGTTGCAACTGAAATTCTAGTCCCAATTACCATCTATAATCGAGAATTACCTGTACACATTAAACATACATTGATGTTTCTTCAGCCAATGGATGAATAGATTTCAGTCTAAATATTTTGGTGGATGAAGTCGGGTGATGTTAAGAGTTTTTCAGAAGAGAGCGATCTCATGCTTGTCCCCTAGCATTTATGCTACCAAAACAGTTAATCTAAATTCAGATGGAATTGATGGTAAATCAGTGAAGCATGAAGGAAACATGAAACATGCTGTATAATTTCTCTCTTCATGCTTTTCCAGAACCGAGGCATCTACATGTTCCGTATCAATAATGAGCATGTGATCGATGCCACCCTAACAGGTGGCCCTGCCAGGTGAGTGGATTTGAATTTATAAGTATTCATTGACAAAATTAAAAGTTACTAGCTTTGTCAATCCATTTAAAGACTTCATTGATTTTTAACGGGAATAGTTTCTTTACCTCTCAAGTTCTCATTTGAAATATAGGAAAAGCAACTTAGGTAAAGTTAATTGGTTTCAATATGCCTGGTTATGTTTTTCATTATTGGTCAATGCTGTTTATTCATTACTAGTTACGACATTTATTTCAGTAAGAAGGAATATGTCATTAAGTACTTCGGAACGGCTGTAACTAAGAGTTGCATAGCTTATTGGCCAGTTAATTCTTGGCTTCACAACTGAATACCAATTGTCATATTTTGTTCCTCTCAAATAGAAAGCTATTATTTCCTTACAACTTTTTTTTAAAATGCAATTGTTGATATTTTTATTTATTAATTATTTTTATTAATAATTAAAATTAATTAGTTTTATTGTATTTTATACAAATAAAATAGCGTGCAAATCAATTAAAACAGAAAAACGAAACATAAAAGCCAAGATAGAAAGCATTCAGTAAGCAAGGTGATAGTAACAGTAAGAATAATAAAATAAAGGTAATGTAAGCAATCATTATTAAATCCTGCCCCAGGTAGTTCCTTCACAGAGCAAAGGGGTCTTAATACACTACATATTTTTGTATAAGCTCTTGGTCTCATAAACCCACAGTCCTGTTAATGTTAAAAATAGAATAACAATAGCACTTAGCATTTAGACTTATATACTGCTTCATAGTGCTTTACAGCCCTCTCTAAGTGGTTTACAGAGTCAGCATATTGCCCCCAACAATCTGGGTCCTCATTTTACCGACTTTGGAGGGATGGAAGGCTGAGTCAACCTTGAGCCGGTGAGACTCGAACTGCTGGCAGCCAGCAGAAGCAGCGTGTAATTCCGCATTCTAACCACTGCGCCACCATGGCTCAGAATGCCAGAATCCTGGAACAGCGAGCCTAAAGAATCACCATTCCCGAGTCTCAAGAACGTTCTGAAGAATTCCAGGCTGAGCTCTTCTGACCTTCCACGGAATGGGTCTCCCCAGTGAAGTGAACCCAGGGCCCCCTTGCATGATTTTCCTTCTTCTTCCCCTCCAAGGTACATTAATCATTCCTGTGCGCCGAATTGTGTGGCTGAGGTGGTGACTTTTGACAAGGAAGACAAGATCATCATCATCTCAAGCCGCCGAATACCCAAAGGAGAGGAGGTGAATATTGGATTATTGTGCACACAGACAGCACAACAGTGAACGTGCAGGTAGTCCTTGACCTACGACAGCAACCGATTCAGTTCAGCAATCGTTCCAAATTATGGCAGCGTTGAACAAATGCTGGTTACAACCGGTCCTCAAGAGTTCCAGCTATCCCAACACCCATGTGTCATGGGAAGGCAATCTGGGTGTTTGGCCATCCATTCACAAGTGCAACTGGTTTGCCAAGCGTCTCCCGAAACATGTGATTGCCCTTTGCAGCCTTTCCTGCTGGCTTCTCTAGAATTCTCTAGAATTCTCTAGAAGTCAGTGGAGATGCTGGCAGGGAAGGTCACGTGTTCCTGGGGTAAGCCTCCCCCATCTGCACATACCCTTGCATAGCCCTTCTGCACTCATGCCACACCAGCTATTAACACACACCCCAGGCAGTCTCCCTGATTTGCACTGCAACTCTCACATGCTGCTGTGAGCCCTTTCCTGACCTGTGCCGCACCTCTCATGCACCCCTTCGCACCTCTCGGGCATCCCTTTGCATCCTCCCCGACCCGCGCAACACCTCTCACACCTTTGCTCACTCTTCCTGACAATCCAACCCAGGCTGCACCTCTCATGCACCCCCTTACATCCATTCTGTATCTTGCCTCTCACGTACCTGCTTGCAACTTCCCCCACCTGTGTAACTCCTCTCAGGCACACCCTTGCACACCCTCCCTGACTCTTCCCAGCTCTCCCTGTGTCTCTTCCACGTCCTCCCTGACCCATGCGGTGCCTCTCGCACAACTCTCCCTCACCCTTCCCTGCACTCACACACCCCTTTGTACTCTCCCTCACCCGGCAGCAACCACTTATTGGCCCATGGACCTGGCGTTTACGACTTCCAGCTGGCTTCCCCACTGCCTCTGGAAGTGGCCTCATCAAACTATTGTGGGATTCAGGTAACAATGGCAACCAGGACTGCAGGAATTGTCATCACTAAACGATACAATTATACTTCACAACTACTATGGAAATGCCTGTCTCAATTGCCATTGTAAGTTGAGGACTGTCTATATGGTGCATAATTTCCCTTAAAATGTTACAAAGAAAGCGCCTATCCGATGATAACAGGGTAGATTTCATATTCCAGTACACTTTGAACTTATTTATTTAGAATGTTCTATTTTTCATTAATTCTTCTTCAACTCAAGCTAGAACATACAGGCTTCCAGTGATCTCTCACTTATATATTGACAAAACTGATCTGCTAAGTTTCAACAGAGTTTCTACATTATATTCCCTTAATATTATCCTTTGGGGAAAGTTTTCTGCCTTTCTCCCGTAATGAATACATTGCTTTAAAATGGTAAGTCCCATATGTATCCTAAATGAGGAAGAGAGGTACCGTATTTTTCGGAGTATAAGACGCACCTTTTTCCTCCCTAAAAGTGGCTGAAAATTTGGGTGCGTCTTATACTTCAAATGTAGCTCTTTTTTCCAGCCCTAACTAGATGCTAACAGATCTCCCCAGCTCTTACCTTGCAGGCTTTTTCATTTTTACTCTCTCCAAAGAATGTTTTTCCAGTCCTAAGTCTTTGCAGAATTTTTTTTCATTGCTCTACTTGCTCCGAATAAGTTTTTTTCTAGCCCTAACCAGGTGCTAACTATCTTGCAGGCTCTTTCATTGTTACTCTCTCAGAAGAAGGTTTTTTTAAGTGCTAACCAGGGGGTAAAATAATGTGCTGAAGCTGACCAGACTAAGGACGCTAGCCAGATGAATACCTGGTAGGCAGATTGTTTCCCCCTATTTTCCTCCCCAAAAACTAAGGTGCGTCTTATACTCCGAAAAATACGGTAAATATTACAGCTTATTTCATTTTGGTTTTAATGCTCCACAAAGGCTTTGCTTGGCTTGCTTATTCTGGACAATGGGGCTATGAATATCTCATTTTATGTGTTTGCATTCAATCCTTCCCTTGCCTGTACCAATGTCTGACAGGTGTTTATATACAGTCATGTGAAAAAGAAAAAAAAACACCCATTGAAATGCTTGGACTTTTTTCAACATCTAGGTATTCCTCAAGTTATGACAATTTGTTCAGCAACCGTTCAAAGTTACCGTCACACTGAACAAAACAAACTTACACCCAGTCCCTGAAGTTACAGCTGTTGTTGTACCCCTGTGGTCATATGATCAAAATTTGGGTGCTCGGCAGCCTGCCCGCTCTTACAACTGAGGGGTGTTTTGACTCCCCCCACCCACCTATCTCTTCCCCCCCCCTCCACATCTGCCTTTTTGGCCACCCTGCATAGCAGTACTTCGTGGCGGGGTGTTGGGGCTGGAGTAGAAGTCTTGGGTCTTCAGTAGCCTCAGCTGGCCACCATTGATCCCAGACCTCAGCCCCAGTGCCATCCCCACAAGGGCCACCTCAAGCCCTGTGCCATGGCCAGCAGTCATGCTTCAAAGCCATTCCCCCATTGACTTTGTTTGATGGAAGCCGGCTGGGAAGGTTACACATCAGTGATGGCGAACCTTTTTTGGCTCTGGTGCCAAAAGAGTGTGCGCGGTAGCATTCGTGTGCCCACACCCATAATGCAATGCCCTCCCCGTGCACATGCGCACAACCCCCCCGCTCCACCACGCATGCGCACAACCCCCACGCTGCCCCCCCCCCACGCATGCTCACAGGCCTCACTGGAGCCTCTGGACTTCCAGTAGGCCCATTGGGCCATTTTTCACCGTCCCCAGGGTTCAGGAAAGCCTCCTGAAGCCTGGGGACGGCGAAAAACGGCCAAATGGGCCAACTGGAAATTCATTTCCGAACGTACGGTTGGCCCGTTGGCCTGTTTTTCACCACCCACAGGGTTCAGGAGGCTTTCCTGAAGCTTGGGGAGAGCGAAAACGGCTGAAAAGAAGGTTGAAAATCAGCTGGCCAGCGTGCGCATTCGCGCTGGAGCTGACATAGGGCAACGCCTCGCGTGCCCTCAGATATGGCTCCGCGTGCCACCTGTGTCACACGTGCCATAGGTTCGCCATCACTGTTATACATGGTGATCACATGATCCAGCGCATCTGTCATAAACACATGCTGGTTGCCAAATGTCTGAATTTTGATCACACGACCACAGGGATGCTACAACGATCCTAGGTGTGAGAACCAGCCTTAAGTCACTTTTTTTCAGTGCCGTTGTAACTTTAGAACACTTCACAAATGCCGACTTAACAACGGTTCATTTAGTGACCGTTCAAAGTTATAACGGCACTGGGAAAAAAAATGAGCTGTGACCATTCTTCACACTTCTGACCATAGTGTCCCCATGGACACGTGATCAAAATTCAGACGTTTGGCAACAGATTTATATTTATTATGATGGTTGCTGTGGTCCCGGGTTCATGTGATCCCCTTTTGCGACCTTCTGACAAGCAAAGTCAATGTGGGAAGCCAGATTCACTTAACAACCGTGTTACTAACTTAACAACAGTAGCGATTGACTTAACAGCTGTGGCAAGAAAGCTCAGCCAATGGAGCATAATTCACTTAGCAAATGTTTCGCTTAGCAACAGAAATGTGGGGCTCAATTGTGGTCGTAAGTCGAGGACTACCTCCATTAGAAGTGTGCCAGAAAAAAAAAGCCTGAATTAAGCCTGTTCTCGTTTCTTTCTCCTGCAGCTGACATACGATTACCAGTTTGACTTTGAAGACGATCAGCACAAAATCCCGTGCCATTGTGGAGCCTGGAACTGCAGGAAGTGGATGAATTAGCCCCAGGGGGCTGTTTGGCGAGGCAGAGGCCAACCTGATAGCCTGGCACGCATGGTGCCCTCGGCTGGGCGAGAGAGGCCTTTTCTGCCAACTCTCCCAACCAGCCAGCGTTGCCGAGAGTCACCCAGGGAAAGCATGATTGGAACTTGCCATCCCAACATGCTCGTGGGGTAGCCGGGACCCAGATTTTAAAGGTGGGGGCGATGTCAGCCTACCTGCCCCTGCAAGCCAATATCGTTGGTGGTTTACATCGAGCTGGTTCTTTTGGCAGTTGGGTTCGGTTGCCTCCTGCTTCTTGACAAGGCAAACCGACTTTTCCCCCCAACAAAAGGCAGCCACCGCTAGCAACTCCACCCGGGGTGGGAAAACGGATAAACTGGAACTCAGGGTTTTCTTTTTAGTATTTTTCTTTTGCGGGCAAAATGGGGATCCTTCTACCCCTGTGCACCTGTATATAATGGACTATCAGAAATATACTGTGGTGGGGTGGGGAGAGTCCTGGGGCATTCTGTCTAGCAGAGCTGGGGAAAGAGGGCTGCAGCGTGGCTACGGAAGCCCCAGGGAAGGATTTGTAGGGTTTCTCCCCCCCCACCCCCTTTTATGTGTGTGCGTGTTGGACGCAAGAAGAATTAAAAAAAAACAACCCTAATCTCTATTGCTTGCTAATCTACCAAGGTAACAAGAGACTTCAAAGAGACTTGTTTTAGCTTGACAATCCACCTTCCAGAGCACCTCCCTCTGGATTTTCTTTACTTTTGGGTGTTGGGTTTGAAACTGTGTGTGAGTGCGGGTGTACATACGTGTGCTTTTTGGAATCGGTCTGTTTCTGAGAGAAAGCAGGCGCTGCCTTGCAGGAATTGGAAACAGAACGTCCCCGTCTCTAGCCCTGCCCCCCCCCCCCCCGAAATCTTCCATGTGCGAGGAGCATCTGCACTTGAACCTACCTCATTTGAAGCGTTAGATTTTGGTGTCTTCCCCCCCCCCTTTCTCTCTAATGTGAGCCCCTCGCTGTGCCACCCTTCTTTCGGAGTCCCCTGAACACAGAGAGCCACAGTTGCCCTGACATCCATGTGAAGTTACTCGGAGGTGAGGTGAGAAATGTCTTCTTCTGGACTCGGCCTTCGCCTTTTTTCCTCTTCTCTCCCCGGTCTCCCTGCAACCCCAGGTAGCCCTCAGTGTCCTGGACCTCTTTGGAGGTTGAACCGCAGAGCTCTGGGAATCCCCATCCATCGACAGAAGAGCCGGACGCACCGCAAAACAAGAGGTGGCTTGCCTATGCCAGGAGGAGAGAGAACCTCAGGTCACCTGAAGCCATACCCAGCAGAGCTGCTTGGTTGGTAGACCCAGACCCGAGAAATCCTTTTGGCTGTGGGCCAGAAAAGGGAAACGTTCATTGGATTAAGAAGGAAAGGGTTAGCATTGGTGAACTCTTTGACAGTGTGAGGTGGGGGAGAGCTGGTTCCCAGCGAGACTCCGGTAAGACTTCCCTTCCGGTAAAGAGGCAGTCGGTTCCCTCTCTCCTCTCCCCTGATCAACTTGCTGCTCTGAAGGCTCACAGTGTGGATGCGTGCGAGTGTGGATGTATAATTATGTCTGTATATATAAACGGAGGAGATTGAGAGATGTGGGCACATTGCAGAGTTTGGGATTATTTATCTATTTATATAAATAAATATATATATATATATATAAATATATAAATATAAATATATAAATATATTGTGTATATATTTGAAATAGCATGGGGAGGAACACCCTGCCTGCAGGGTTTTTCTGGACTGCCGGGTGGATCTCTGCAGAACCTTCCCCGCCCTCCCCCTCCTTTGGGTGGGACGGGAACTACGGGAGAGAGAGAGAGAGAGAGAGAGAGAGAGAGAGATACACTTGTTTATTTGCAGAATTTTGGGTAGGAAGCGTGTAAAGAGCTTGTTTCTATGCTTCCTCTGTATATACATATATATTTTCCTTTTTTTAAACATAAGAAAAAATAAATCAGTTTATAACCAGTATCTAAAGAGCCATCTGCCCAGCAGCATCTACCCCCCCCCCCCTTATAGGGAAATTTCTTATTAAACCGAAGGCAAACTATGGGCATTATACAGGTGAGACAGTCAGAAATGTGTTTTCACCATTTAAAATATGACACGTGTTCTCCCTGCTGTTGAATGAAACTTTGGAAGACTGCTGTACCCTTGAACTGAAGTTGACACGCGAGAGGAGCAAGCGTCAAGAGGGTCTTGATGGAGAAGGCTTTCTTATCGTTCAGATCATTTAACGCACAACTGCACCACTTCCCTTCTCCGGTTTCTAAACACACACACACATACATCCTCCAATATGCCCATAAGAGTGGCATCTAACCGACCACAGTTCACAGATGATCGATCAGACAGTGCAGAGGGAACGTGTGCATAGTCGGGAGTCAGAAGAAGGACAAGGGGGGGTATTAAAATCAGGGTTGGCATGCAAAAGTGTCTTTTTTAAAAAACTTGTGGCAAGATGAGAACCATGTTCTTGAGTGCGAAGCTGCTTCTGCAAAACCGATCTAAGCTATGACGGTTACAAAACAGTAGGAGGTAATGACAGATTATTAAAGTAATTAAAACTGTATATAAGGTGACATTTGTGTAGACGAGGGGGGGAATTTTTATCATTTACAAAACCACTGGACGTTGTTTTAAAATAAAGGTTTGAGTTAAAGCCAGTATACATTTTTGTCTCTTTGGATTTTGTTTTTGTGTGTCTTTCCATTAATTTGGAAGGCTGTAAAGATGTAAAAAAATAAATAAATTTTAAAGAATTGCTACAAAGGTTTAAAAGCTTGAGAGAGATTTTAAAGATGATAAAATGACTGAATATAATAGATTGTCAAGATTTTTTGGGATGACGGTTAGAGTTTAAGATAATTCTGTAGATTTTAGCTGATGAAGAAAAAGACTATACGATTTTTAATTTTTATATAAACTATAACCTGGTCTTGAAGCTAAACAATTTTTTAAAGTTCTCTGCCTGTATAACCGCATTTGACGCCTTGTCCCATACATCTGTTTACAGTTGCACATATATATATTAAGTTTTAACCCTTTTATGAACCCAAATAATCACTTTTTTAAAAATAAAGTGTGGACTTTGTGAGGAATAATATTTTGTGTTGGGGATTTTGTTACTTTGTGTGTGTGAGTTCTGTATAGCAAAGTTATCTTTCATAATGAAAGAACTGAAAACAAAATAGACCTATTCCTTAAAAAGCATAAATAAAAGCAAAAATAATAATCATCAAAAATCAAATCCCATCCTTGCTCCTGCTATGTTGTGTATTTGGTATAGCTTTAAAATAGATATAATTTGGGTTCAAAGATGAAAAAAAAATTCTCATGATTGCTTTTCTGAGAAAGGCTTTGTAAATCAAGAGATTTTTTAAAAATGCTAAATGACAAGTCTGATTTTTTTATGCTTAATATGTGCCTGTGGAAAATAGACTCACATCTGATGTTAAATGCAGGTAAGTTATTTTCTTACTAGTTCTCTTTCAGTCAGGAGAGCACATCAAGACCAGGCCGGATTTGCCAATAAACATATATTTGGAGCAATATCTGAGTTACCGTATTTTTTGCACTATGACTCACTCCCCCCCCCCCAAAGTGAGTGGAAACATCTGTGCGTCTTATAAAGCGAATATTGCAGTGGGGGGGAGGGGGGTTGGTTCCCCGCCGCCAGGGAATACTGGAGCTTTCGCTGCTGAGCAACTGATTGGTGGTTGGATCGGCCTCCCGGAATACCGCAGATCGGCAGTTTTAGGTGGGGATTGTTGTTGCCGTTCACCATCGCTGCCGGGCGCCGCCACCATTCGCCGCCAATGGCAGCGATCCCCACTGCCTAGAACAGCTGATTGGTATTCCGGGAGGCCGATCCAACCGCCAATAGCTGCTCAGCAGCGAAGGCTCCAGCGTTCCCTTGCGGCGGCTCAGCTCAGTTGACAGGTGGGGGGCGCAACGGAGCAGAGCCCTGACGAGCCACCTACTGGGGCTGCGATAACATGCTGTTTGCTGCAAGGACGCTAGCCGGATGAATACCGGGTGGATGCTGGGAGGCAGAGGCAGATATTTTTTTTTGCTTGTTTTCCTCCTCTAAAGTTAATGTGCGTCTTATAGTCCAGAACGTCTTACAGTGTGAAAAATATGGTACCTTATTTTGGTGGCTGCTCAGTGGATACTTCTTGTTATTTCCTATTTGGTGTAAAAACAACCCTGGGATCGCCTGCTTGGCAATTGAACGAGAGCGACCATGAATGGTTTAATTTTAGTTTAATTTCTCTGCTGGGCTGCCAATGCCAAATCATCATCTGCTGTAACAATGATCACTGCTGGGTTAATTGGCACTGCCCCTAATCCAGTGATGGCTTATCTTTTCCGGAGCAAGTGCCCAAATGCGTGCGCGTGCGCTGAAACTCCCAAAATGCAATGCACATGCGGCCTCCATGCATGCACGCATGCCTCCTGCACACATCCCATGCATGTGTGCACAGTCCCCCGCACGTGCCCCTGCCCCCATGTGCGCCCTGCATGTGCCCTGAGCATGCGCGGCAGAGACCCGACGACCAGCTGGCTGGTGGGAGGCACACATGCGTGCACAGTGGAGCTGAACTAGGGCAAGGGCTGACGTGCCCACAGAGAGGGCGCTGCGTGCCACCTGTGGCACACGTGCCATAGGTTCACCTATTCCCTCTTTTTTCTGTACATAGTGCAGCAAGATTAGTAAGACTAATGCTTAAGGACAGGCAGGAAATTCATTTAAAATAGAAATGTCCTCCAACCTCACCATTATGGGCCAGCTCTCTTTAGTGATCACCTTTGAAATATTTTTGTGCATTTCTAGCACTATTTTCTTGTACAAAATAGTTTTATCACCACAAGTACCGTATTTTTTGGAGTATAAGACACACCTTTTTCCTCCCTAAAAGTGGCTGAAAATTTGGGTGCGTCTTATACTTCGAATGTAGCTTTTTTTTTCCAGCCCTAACTAGGTGCTAACAGATCTTCCCAGCTCTTACCTTGCAGGCTTTTTCATTGTTACTCTCTCCAAAGAATGTTTTTCCAGCCCTAAGTCTTTGCAGGGTTTTTTTCATTGCTCTACTTGCTCCGAATAAGTTTTTTTCTAGCCCTAACCAGGTGTTAACGATCTTCCCAGCTCTTACTGGCTTGTAGGCTCTTTCATTGTTACTCTCTCCGAAGAAGGTTTTTTTTTAAGTCCTAACCAGGGGATAAAATAATGTGCTGAAGCTGACCAGACTAAGGACACTAGCCAGATGAATACCTGGTAGGCAGATTGTTTTCCCCTATTTTCCTCCCCAAAAACTAAGGTGCGTCTTATACTCCGAAAAATACGGTACTTTTGGGATGGGGGAATTTAAACTAGCTGTGCAAAGAGCTCTTTAGAGCCAAAATAACCAGATATACATGGATTAAGATTTGTGGAGTACTTGGTACTCTCTGAACTTGGTTGTTTGCTTGCAGATGTTTGGTTACCCAACTAGGTACTGTAAGTCTTTGGTGTTAGAAAGGGGAGGAGTTTACTCTGTTTATAAACAATAGCTTGCCCTGTCAGTATTGGTGAGGCTGTGTTTTCTCCTTGGTGGTTTTTTGATTAGGCTATTGTTTACTGCTTGATGGTTGTTGCTGCTTGGGTGGGGAAGGGAGCAAGGGATTGTGAGACTGGCTGGGAAACTGTCACAGAACATTGAAAATCAAAATTCAATGTGTCAGAACATTGAAAATCAAATGCTGGGTGCAGTAGCAGCCAGTAGTACTGAAGCAGGCAGCTACAACTTTCCCAAGTTGATCTCTTGAGAATCATGGGTTCTGGATTTTGAGCACATTCTGTAAGTTAGCCATTTGAGGTACCTTGGTTCAAAAACTGTTGCTCTACAATGCACCATTTCACCCAGTTAAAGATCAAGATGAGAGTTTTACACACACACACACACACAGACACACACACACATACACACACACACACACACTATGATAGCAGAGTGACATTTCTCAATAGCTAACTAATTTGATCTTTTTTCCAGTCAAGGTAGAAGCGCTTCACTCTCAACTTTTTCCAGGGAAGAGAGTACATTAGAAGCTCTGTCACTGTTGAAGGCAATGAGGAATCTGGTAAGGCAGCAGTCCCCAACCTTTGTGGATCCTTGGACTGGCAGTAGCAGCAGCAGCAGTGTGGGGGAGGGGATGATTTTGCAAGTGAAGCTTTGCACCCTCACCTGCCACTTGGTGCGGCCTGGTTCCCAATGAGCTGCGGCAGTACTGGTCTGCAGACTGGGGGTTGGGGACTCCTTGTGGTAAAGAAATAGCTCTGAAACGAGAATCCAACAGAACATACCGTGTTTCTCAGAAAATAAGACCGAATCTTGGACTTGGGCTTATTTTCGAGGCGGTCTTACTTTTTTTGAGGTGCAGCAGGCCAGACTCGGTGAGCTGGACACACCGCGGATGCACCGTCGCCTCCATTCCAAACCAATGGGGAGGGGGATTTTCCTGCCTGTCATCCTCCCCTCAGTCTGTGCTGAGCTTGAGGAATTGATGACATGTAGGAAAATCCCCCTCCCCATTTTCCTCCTGTTCACCAAAAAGCCTCCCACGAGCCTCCCAAAAAGAGGGGAAAAGCAAAGCAGCTTGAGGCGGAGCTGCCAGCTTCGGGGAAGCGGCCCAACAAGCAGAAGCGCGCCCAGAAAGAGAAGAGCAAACTGGATGAATTAGAAATCTAGAAATGGAGGAATTTAGAAATGATAGAAATAAAAAAAATGAATAATCAGTAAAGATATTAAGTGATGTGAGGGAGCAATATGGCCTAAAATTAAGAGGCATAAGAGACAATGATTATTATTTTTTTGAAGTTAAGTTATAGCGGTGAATTCGGGGAAGAATTGAAAATAAAATGGTGGTAGACCCAGGAGACAAAATTAGGTCTTGAGGAGGACCTAATGAATTTAAATTAATTTAAGCATTAAATTAATCGCATATACCCAGAATAAAGAGTCATATATATGGAATAGATGTAAAAATAACATCTATATGAGAGAGAGAGAGAGAGAGAGAGAGAGAGAGAGAGAGAGAGAGAGAGAGAGAGAGAGAGAGAATGTCCCCGTCTGCTGCTCAAGCCCTGCGCTTGTGGGCTCACTGTACCCGACCGGCGTCGCCACCTCCTCGCAGGCAGAAGCACGTTTCAAAATGCTGCCGTAGGCAGAGCCCAGAGGAGACGAGCTAGTCCCGCGGGGTGCGCGCACCCACCTCTCGCTTGCTCTCCCAGCCAAAAGAGTGGCTGCCGCAAAAAGAGCGGCTCCCTGCATGTCCCCAACCCCTTTCCCCGGAAAGTAGTTTGGGGGGCCTTATTTTCAGGGGGGGCTTATTTCAGCTCATGTGCTAAAAAGGCTAATTGGCCTTATTATGGGGACATGTCTTATTTTCGGGGAAACACGGTACATCTACATGGAGGGAAATAAGGTACCACAAGGTCTGTCTTAGGCCCAGTACTCTTCAATATCTTCATAAATGACTTAGATCAGAGAATAGAAGGGGAATTTATCAATTTGCAGATGATACTAAGTTGGCAGGAATAGCCAACACCCTAGATCAGTGGTTCCCAACGTGGGGCCCATGCCCCACAGGGGGGCAATTTGATTTTTAATGGGGGCAATTGGAACCTTGTTTAAATCAAGTTAATGGCCTTTTAGGCTTCCTCAGAGTGAGTAGGAGTTCACTTTTTGAATACTAAGAATTATATGTCACGGGGGGGGGGGGCATCAGGGTTTTAGAGATGCTTAGGTGGGGCATGGCCAAAAAAAGGTTGGGAACCACTGCCCTAGATGGATCTCAACAGACTTGAACTGGGCCCTATCTAACAAAATGAAATTCTACAGAAAAGTAGTCAGGCAAGAAAAACCAAAAGTGCATGTACAGATTAGGTGAAACCTGGCTTAATAACAGTAACTGTGAGAGGGATCTTGGGAGTCCTAGTAAATTAATCAATTAAATATGAGCCAGCAGTGTGCAGCAGCAGCCAAAAAAGCCAATGCAATCCTAAATTGCATTAACAGAGGGATTGAATCAAGATCACGTCAGGTACTAGTACACCTCTATAAAGCCTTGGTAAGGCCACACCTAGAGTACTGCATCCAGTTTTGGTCACCACACTATAAAAAAGATGTTGAGACTCTAGAAAGAGTGCAAATAAGAGCAACACAGATGATTAGGGGTCTGGAGGCTAAAACATAAAGAACGGTTGCAAGAACTGGGGATGGCTAATCTAATGAAGAGAAGAACCAGGGTGACATAGCAGTGTTTCAACATTTGAAGGGCTGTCACAGAGATGAGGGGAACAACCTATTTTCCAAAGCACCTGAAGGCCAGACAAGGAATAATGGATGGAAATTGATCGAGAGATTTAACCTAGAAATAAGGAGAAATTTTCTGACAGTGAGAACAATAAACCAATGGAACAGCTTGACTTCAGAAGTTGTGGGTGCTTCATTACTGAAGGCTTTCAAGGAGACTGGACAACCACTTGTCAGAAATGCTTGAGCAGGGGTCAGACTAGATGATCTCCTGCTTGAGCAGGGGTCAGACTAGATGATCTACAACAGGGGTCGGCAACCTTAAACACTCAGAGACATTTGGACCCATTTCCCACATAAAACACCGGGAGCCACAAAACCCTTTTGATATCTAAAATGAAGATAACAGTGCATATATTGTTTTTTTTACCTTTATGCGATGTATAAAAAAACTATAGTGTGGTGCATTTATGAAATCAATGACTGCTGAAGAGAAAACACAATTTTATTTCTGCATGCAATAAAAACATTTTGAACTCTGAAAAAAAAAGATGGGTCGAAAAGCTCAATAAATCAGGTGCCGGCGAGTGTCGCACATTGGCAGTTGTGACGCATATTTTGAGCGACGGAGCCACAGCAGAGGGATGAAAGAGCCACGGGTTGCAGACCCCTGATCTATAAGTTCCCTTCCAACTGTTATTCTGTATTCTGACTCAGAAAATTAATGCCCCTCATTGTTGAAGGCATACCAAGATGTCTTGTTTCTCTGATTTGAGAAGTGTTAGCCGAGGTTAAAAACAGCAACACAAGGAGCCAAACATTTTCTCTTTGGGTTTAATTTTATTTATAAGCTGCTCTAATCAACTTTGAGCAGCATACATCCCAACTATTGTAAATTGAATTAAAAACATACAGTACACATTAGAGTAAAATAGCAATAATTACAATGCTTAAAACAGGACATAATAAGATATAAACCGGAATTTAATTCAACCACTAAGCAAAAGACCATTTCTATTGCTGGAGGGAACAGACTGTAGCATTCCAGCCTCCAAGGCCTGTATCTTTTGAAAGTGTTCCTAAAAACCAGGATGGAGGGAGCAATTTGGATGCACGGGCAAACACTGTTCCAAAATGGGGGAGCAGCTAAGGAGGTGTGTGATTGTTGCATGGGCATACTAAATGGGGAGAAATGTCATCCCTAAAGGTATGAGTTAAAAGATGGGCAGAGATAATCAAAATGCTAAATAGCCAATCCAGGAGGACAGAGCAGGAACATTCTGCTATTAAGACTGGCTGAGATGAAACAGGAAAGGGCAGCTTTATTCTGCCTTTTGCCTGCTTTCTCATGTAACATTTAACAGTCGGAAAGGACCTTGCAGGTCATCTAGTCCAACCCCCTGCCCAAGCAGGAGACCCTTGCATCTGCCTCTACCTAGGATTGAACTCACAACCTCCTGATTGTGAGGCAAGAGCTCTACGTGTGAAGGAGCAACTTTTCCAGAGGTGCCTCAAAACAAGGCAGACAGAAGCCTCCAATCCACAGCAATTTGGGGTTTTAAACCAGGAAAAGTAGAGGGGCTAGTAGTAGATTAGAACTTTATAGAAAATGATTTCCGCAGTGTTGCCTTTGTTACGGTTAAGGTTAGTGTTAGGTTTTGATTCTATGTGTTCCGTATGTGTCTGGCTGAAGGAACACCAATTGGGATGATCATTTAAGTGTCATTACTTCCCCTTTGGGTTTTCAACCCTGGTACAGTGAACTTCAACTGGCTGGGGAATTCCAGGAGTTGAGGTTCACATGTCTTAAAGTTGCCCAGTTTGAGAAACACCGATTTTCTAGATAATCCTATAAAAGCTGATCTAGTTTGGGAGGGTGCTAACATGATTGCTTTTCATACTAACATAATAGTGACACATCTAATTCTTACTTAAGACTCTTAGCCCTCTTGGATGCTTTTAGTCTTACACTTTTATTGGCTACTTCCACAGTTAATGGTAAGGAATGAGAGAGAATAGAGTACAGTCCCTTGTGGATTTTTGAAGCAAATTTAAAACCACCATTTTAATATTTAGCACAAACTTTGATCAGAAAACAATAGCTATAAAGTGTGTTTGCTGATAACTATAAGCTTGCGTTTATTTATTTGTTTTTGACTGTTTTTCTTGCTTTTTTAAAAGATGGCTATTTGAAATACCAGTAAACAGAGCACTCATCTTGTGCTTCAAACCAATTCCCTCGATGTAACATTGGATCACTTTCATGGATGTGTGAAGAAACCTCACAAGAACTGTGTGAAGAAACCTCACAAGAAATGAGATTCCTGTAGCCTATAAAGTGTCTGCCCTATAAAAATAAGGACTTTTTTCTAGTACTTTTTTTTAACAAGCTGGAGAACTATGATGGAAACTAACAAGAAATAAGGTTCATACACAGATTAAATAAGTGATCTGCCCATGTCATTATCTTTTCAGCTTTTTATGTTGATAATTTCATGGGGCTGGTATAAGCAGGGTTGATAAAAGAACAAATGCAGTGCAGAACATTGACTACAGTATATAATTTAATTTGCATCTTCCAACTTCAATGTTGTGTTACATTATTCCTTTATAACCAGATAACCTACTTTAAAGGGGGGAGAGAGTAGAGGGGCAGCGCAAGGGGGAGTAGTCTATACTTTGCATTCAACTGGAATGAACAAAGTTATGCTAATACGTACCTACCATGTGAGTATTTACAAAATATTATTTGCACAGCTTAGAACCGTAAGTATGAGACCTGTCACAGCAGGCTAATTCATTTTCCTGAGTGGGAAAACTCTGGAAATTTAGCAGCACAACCACACTGAAAAAAGGGAAGTTTACAAACCAAAGGAAGGTGGCTTTAAGCAACATTAAATCCCTTCCAGAAAGGGATCCCAGGCCCCCACTACTAAGAGCAAAAGCAGGATTTTTTTTACACGGGAGAGCTAGAGAACTCACACTTGCATGACAATTCAACTATTGTTTCGTTCCACCAGAGAATTCCACCCCTAGTATAGACTAACCACAAGAAAAATGGCTTAGATCTCCTTGCCAGAAACATCGAAGAATGCTCCATACTGCTCAGTCGTTTGAGCAGTGGCAGCTCGGCTTGCCTCACCCAGCGAAACCTGGTTCCAGAGAGTTCGAGGTGATGCAACCACAATTTTGCCCACACTTTCTTGGAACTAGTTTTTCTTTGGAAGAATAACATCTCAGCAGTGCCAAGATCCCTTCTGCTTCAATACTTGTTGATACCGAAGAGACGGACCCCGTGGAACAGGGGTAATTTGGGCAAGAGGACGCTCAGGAGTGAAGTGGTGTTTATTATGAAGTGCACAGGGTCATATTTTGTATAAAAGCTGGTTAAAATGTACCTGAAGGGTAAGAAATATACTCGATTAGTTACAGATATGCACTCGAGTCTCTCCAATTCATTTTTTTTTACTTAGTTTTCCTTTAAGGAAAAATGATGGAAAGAGTCCAATACGGTCATTACAGGCAGCCCTTGTTTTAATGACTGCCTTGTTTAGCAACCATTCGGAGTTGTGAAGGTGGTGAAAAAGTAACTATGCAAACAATCCGTGCATTTATGACCTTCGCAGGCCTGTAAAAGAAAAGTAAGGTCGTAAGCACAGTCGTGGTTTCATTTAGCGAAGACTTTGCTTAATGACCAAGTTGTTGGTCCCAATTGTGGGCATTTAAAAAAGGACTGTTTTAAGAAAATGAAATTATTAGCAGTCCAGCATTTAGCTCATAGACAATCAGCATTTGTAAGTGAGAAACAGATATTTCTGAGCAAATCAAACTCCAGTAAATTCAATTAAAATGCTGTCTTTCCCTTGGTGCAGGCTTCAATCTGAGTTAGGAAATCACAGTTATAATCAATACAGATTTTTCTACCAAAGGAACTGCTATTTCACATCAGGTGAGTGACTGGGAAAGAAACGTACCGTATGTATAAGACGCACCGGCGTATAAGATGCACCAAGATTTCGAAGAGGTAAGTAAGAAAAAAAAAGTTTTTGCCTTCCCCCAGGAGCACTCTGCAGACCTCCCAAACCCTCTGCACACCCATTTTCGCATGGGGCGGGTCTCTGGGAGGCCAAAAATGGCTATATTCGGTATATAAGGCGCACCAATATTTCCACCCTTTGGGGGGGGAAGTGTGTCTTATATTCCGAAAAATATGGTAGTTCATCTAACATTTAAAATCTGGATGAAAATATGCATCTAGTTTGTGTAACAGTGACCTAGGTACAGGTAGAGTTGGAAATCTTTTTCAGCTACTCTGCCCACCAGATTTCTCCATATTACAGTACACCAGAGACTGCTGGCTATCTATGGACATTCTTTTTCATGTCTTTGAGCACCTGTTGCTATGACTAACTCAGAGTGTGAATAATTCCAATTCTTATTGCTGCCCAGTATTTCTCTGACCAGGGGAATCAGCCAATCTAAAGACAGGCTTTGTTTAAAAGATTTCAAGCATTCATACTGACTGTCCTCACATTCTTGAGGACAACTGCAGATTTCTCCCAGATAGTATGGATCAGCAAACTTGGAACAGAGCGTATTTTTTATTTGTTATTCTGTTGAAGCTGCATTGAAGCTCTGGAGATAGAGCTATTATGGGTGGCTCTATTTCCACAAACATATCACTTTCTGGAATTTCTACCATGATAATAGATTGGTGAAAAATCTATTTGGGGTAGAGCATTATAACATCAGAAATAGTGAATTTGATAGCTTTGGATATTTTTGAACTTACATAATTTAAATATCCCAAGAATGAGAAAAGTGTGTCTGGAAAAGCACAAGTTATTCTGACTTAAAACAAGAAGCCTTCATTGATTCAATAAACCTGGGAAATTCAAAGTCAGTTTCAAGTTACATTCTTGACTAAGAGTTGAGAAGATAATAGCACCGAAAATCAAGTTGTAAACTGCTGATAATCATTAGGAGCTAAGGCTCCCAATTTCAAATGAATATGGAGACCATGTTACACAACACATGCTAATAAGAGGCGTAAATTCATACACATGCAAAATGTAAGAAATATTAAGAGCCCTGGTGGTGCAGAGGTTAGAATGCAGTACTGCAGACAAACTCTGCCCACAGCCTGGAGTTCGATCCTGACAAGGCTTGAGGCCTTCCATCCTTCTGAGACTGATAAAATGAGGAACCAGATTGTTGGGGGCAATATGCTGACATTGTAATCCACTCAGAGAGGGCTGTAAAGCACTGTGAAGCGGTATAGAAGTTTAGGTGCTATTGCTATTAATGACTAAAAATAATTAAATTAATTAAATTAATAAAACAATTAAATCAATTATAGCAGCAATTTTAATAGCAAGGCTGGCCTGAGTAATACCCAACACTTACAGAATGATTGGGGAAATGCTTAAGAATTTGCGGGAGGATGTCCATTGTGTGCCGTAGTCAATCTGCTCCCAGTGTGTTAGTAGGCGATCCTTGCCCTGGTCAGGGGTTTCAAAGGGAGTCCCTTTCACTGTATGGAGAAACCAATACATCACCTGGGAGGAACAAAAAAAAAGGAGTAACATTCTTTTTCTTCTTTCTTTTTCTTCTTTCTTTTTCTCTCTTTCACTCTCTCTCTTTCTTTCATTCCTTCCTTCCTAGTTCTTAACCATCCATCCCACTTTCTTACTTTCCTGAATAATACAACCAAAACAATGGTAACAATAATGACTTCTTGCACTTTTCACTAAATGTGCAAAATCACCTACGGCAAGACTATTTTTGGGGGGAAATGTTCCTAAATAAATTGTACAGTGAATGAAACCGCAGTGGGATTGGAATGTGGTCACTTGTGGCAGGCCGTACAGGAGGCTCCCAAGATTAAAAGCTGTATCCTAAATTCTCAGAACATGGCCAATAAATTGGCGAGGAATCAAGAGTTTAGACTTACCAGGTTATGGATAACATTAGTTAGAGTCCAGACCACGGGGACACTGAAGAAGGGAATGCTAAGAAAGATGATATGGAGCACAGCCACGGAAATGCTGTAAGCCAACCAAATGCCTCGGCTGTTCATCACTCGCGTGTTGGGATTCATCTCACTGTGGGCTACTCCAACATTCATGCTGTTGAGAAAAGATACATTGGTGTGTATATATGTAGGCACCCATATATTGGTATAGGTGTGTGAATGCACATCAGAAAACATGGAACAGGCCCCCTTTAAGCTTGGTAGTTTGAGGTGGGGGAGAACGAACCTGAGCTGTATGGAGCCAAATCAAAATAATCAAAATACTGTCTCAGAATCACTCAGTTAATCCTTGCACATCCCATAATTTCCTCATAAAACTGGGGTTAAGGCAAGCTGTTAAAATACTTGTACACTAGTTGACAGTAATCTTTTACCATGTTCTTTTCCCACAGAAAAGGCAAGCATCTAAAGTTGAACCAGCGCCTTTACGACATCACCAGATCTGCCCACAGTGGTGATATTAAGCTGGATATCATCATCAGGATCATACCTTATCCTAGGGGTCTGCAGCCATGGCATCTTTATGATTTGTGGACCTCAGCTCCCAGAATTCTATGGCTGCCTGGGGAATTCCGGCAATTGGAAGTCCACAGATCTTAAAAGTTGCCAAGGTTGGACACCCCTACTTTATTCCATGCTGTAAGATGATCTCATCCAGCAGCCTCTCGTAGATGTAAAACAGGAATGGAAGACGGTGGGCTAGATCAGTGGCCCCCAATCTTTTGGGCACCAGGGACTGATTCCATGGAGAGAGGTTTTGCCGCAGGGGTGGCATGGTTTTGCATGTCGCCTGCATTCCGTGGACCGGGCTTCGCTTGTTTGTATGGCCTGGGTTCTGGCATCCTGCAGCCCGGTGCCGATCTATGGACCGCAGGTTGGGAACCCCTGGGCTAGATCTCTCCTCACTATCAACTGGAACAAGCCCAGAGGAGGGAATCACTTACTTTTATGGTCAGAGCCATAACTGCCAGGCAGAACAAAGCAAATGGTGACAGCAATCATTTGTTATTTGCTTAGCTTCCTGTTGCTTTCCACCCTGAATCTGCAGACCAAGAAAATTATGCATCTCCCAATGGATTTCATCATCACGACTTCCTTGTAAAGAAAGACACTACATATACATGAAAAACACCTATGATGATTTCATTGCCGCTTCTCCAGCACAATTGCTTTTTTAAAAAAAACTACTGTGGCATTCTCCGTTTAAGGACTATTTTAATGGATATGAACAGCTGTGGAAGGTCGCCTGATAGCACAGACAGTGCTGAAGTCAGGAAAGCCAAAGCACCAGAATGCCTTGCAATGGTACATTCACTAGCATTGATGTTAAATGTCAATCTAAAACCCGAGCTATATGTATTTTCTATTATTTCATTGATGATGTTACGCAGTTTGGCTAATGAAGAGAACGAGCAAGCCCAGAGTGCACCAAGGACCCCTCACATTCACTTCTTATCTCAGCCTTCTTCAATCGGAGGTTAGGCCAACAACTTCTAGTCAGGAGGCTGTGTAGCTTAGTAGCTCCGTCCAATGGTGAAATCCTAATTTTTTTTACTACCGGTTCTGTGGGTGTGGCTTGGTGGGCATGGCAGGGGAAGGATACTGCAAAATCCTCATTCCCTTCCCACTCCTGGGGGAAGGATATTGCAAAATCTCCATTCCCACCCCACTCTGGGGCCAGCCAGAGGTGGTATTTGCCGGTTCTCCGAACTACTCAAAATTTCCACTACCGGTTCTCCAGAACCTGTCAGAACCTGCTGAATTTCACCCCTGGCTCCGTCCCATCTGAAGGGCTGGAAGCTGGGAAAGGGGAGGATATTCTACTCTGTACGGGATGGTCTATGTTTTGTTATTTTAGAAAGTGCATTGAAAACTTCCTTCCGTGCGCAAAAGACCTGGAGGGAGAGTAAAGCAGCGGGCATTCTCGCTCCTTTGGTCCCCAACCCCTGGTCCGCGGACCGGCATCGGTCTGCGTCATGCCAGCAACCGGGCCAAAGAAACAAGCAAAACCCTATCTGCGGGATGCAGGCAGCATGCGAAACCACACACCCTCCAGTCCGCGGAAAAACCTATCTCTATCGAATTGGTCCCTAGTGCCCAAAAATTTGGGGGCTGCTGATCTAGCCTAGAGTCTCCCGGTTCCTATTTTACATCTACAAGAGGCTGCTGGATGAGGTCATCTTACAACATGGAATAAAGCAGGGGTGTCCAACCTTGGTAACTTCAATTGCCAGAATTCCCCAGGCAGCCATGGAATTCCGGGAATTGAGATCCACCAGTCATAAAGTTGCCAAGGTTGGAGGCCCCTGGGTATGATGATCCTGATGATGTTATCCAGGTTTATGTCCCCACTCTGGGATGACATGGTGATGTCGTAAAGGCTCTGATTCAACTTTAAATGCTTGCCTTTTCCTGTGGGAAAAGAACATGGTAAAAGATTACTGTCAACTAGTGCATGCGTCCCCAACCCCCTAGTCCGTGGACCGGCACCGGGCCGCGGCATGCCAGCAACCGGGCAACGCAAACAATCAAAGCCCCATCTGCGGGATGCAGGCAGCACGCGAAACAATGCTCTCTCCGGTCCACGGAAAACGTCTCGCCACGGAATCGGTCCCTGGTGCCCAAAAGGTTGGGGGTGGGGGTTCCGCTGCGCCTAAAGGATCCTTTTTCTTCTCTTCTCGCAAGGACACCTCCCCCCCAGTTCTGCTCCGGCCCTCATCAACTGCCTACCTGCCAGCTTCCGCGAGGGCTCCCGCCGCTACGACGAGAAGAAAATCCCCGCAGCAGCCTCTTTTTCCTCCCGCGGATACGACGCAGCCGGTTTCTAACACCTCCCAGTCTCCACTTCCTCCTCGCCAGTCAGCAACCGCTCCGGCCGGCCGCTTCCTTCGTATTGGTGGTTTCCTTTCCGCCCCTCTTTTGACCCTGCATCCGGTTCCTCACCCGCCAACCAATGGCGAGGGTCGACGTTCGGAAGGGCAGGGTTCGAGTGAGAGCGCGGCTCGGATTGGGCAGGGACTCGGCGAGGGTTCTCGGGGGCGTCGTGGGGGTGGGGTGTTTTTGCGAGCGGGGAGTTGGATTGTTGAGGGAGGCAAAGCTAAGATGGCGGCGGAGACGATCGAGCTGCACAAGTTAAAGGTATGGAGGCTGCTTTGGGCGGAGGAACGCGTCATTCGTTTGCCCCGGAGAAGCGGCGCTCGGCCTTCTCCTCCCACTCGACCGTAGGAGGGAGCTGCCTTCTGTTTGGGTGGGTGGGTTAGCGGACGGACTTCTTTGACAACCTTTCCGAGAGCGCGGGAAAGAGATGCTGGGATTCTCCTCACGCCGCGCATCTGGAGTCTTGTCTCCCGGCCCGCACCTGATCCTTCTTGGCCGATGGCCTTTCCCTTCCACCGCGGTTCTTCTCTTCCCTTTTCAGAGAACAGCGCCCCTGCTTTCAACCTTTTGCTTTCGGGAACTGTAAACCGCCTGCAAGCGTGCTAACATGTTGCTTTTTGTCACCCCCCTTTTTTTGTTTTTGTTTTGCGACTTTGCTCCAGGAGCTTAACTCAACCGTTGAACAAGTAAAGCTTTTTGGGATACAGTACGGGAAATTCGGGGGTTGCCTACTTGTCGGGCAGCTTGTTAGCATAAAAATCTAAGAAAATGATTAATGTATCGTTACTGCTATCTAATACCTTAAAATGATGGGTCCAACTTGAGTTTCTTCATTGACTAATGAGTTTTTGAAGAAGTTCTTCAGTTTTCTTGGTTTCAGACCCCCACTGATGCGTTTCTTTCAAGGTCACGTTGATGTAAACATTCGAGAGTCATCCATAAACCACAGCGACTGCCTGCAGGAATGCCAACTCTACAGATAGACAAGATCAGGAAAACAGTTCCACAGAAAAATTAAATCTGTGCTTTATTGAAATAGGCTATATAGTAACAAAATCTTGCCTATTTCTCTGAAGGTCACCTCTTTCATTTGTTAAAAGGAGGCTTTGGCCTGATTTTTAGAGCTTCGCTTTAATTTTTATATGTCTATAGGAAACCACATGTTTGATTAAGGTTGAATCTTTTCTACTTTTAACAGCTTGCGGAGTTGAAACAGGAGTGTTTAGCCCGAGGATTGGAGGCAAAAGGAAACAAACAAGATCTCATCAACAGACTCCAGACATATCTAGAGCAGCATGGTAGGTTCCTTGCTACTCTTTGGTAAGATCTTCCTTGGCTGAAGTGTTCAGCATGTTAATTTGTAGCATACATATTCTGTAGAAAAGATGGTTGTTACAACAAGAAATGTTAACGTATTTACTTCTAGTGGCGGTGTCACAGGCCTACATCCACTCTTAATTCTTTTTTTCCTAACTCCAGAATAGAAGTAATATCATAGTTTCATGAATAACGGCATGATGAGAGGAAGATGATGGTGACAGCTACATTCTTAAGAATTAAGCTCATTAGGGATTGCTTGCTAGTATTTAGATTTAGATTTATTATTAGAGTTGGAAGGGACCTTGTAGGTCATCTAGTCCAACTCCTTGCTCAAGCAGGAGTTCCTACACCATTTGAGACAGATGGCAGTCCAGTCTCTCCTTGAAGGTCGCAAGTGTTGGGGCTCTCACAACCTCCGCTGGCAAGCTGTTCCCCTGGTTGATCGCTCTCACCGTCAGAAAGTTTCTCCTCACTTCCAGGTTGAATCTCTCCTTGGTCAGCTTCCATCCGTTATTCCTTGTTTGGCTTTCTGGTGCCATAGAGAACAGCCTGATCCCCTCCTCTCTGTGGCATCCCCTCAAGTATTGGAACACTGCTATCATGTCACCCCTGGTCCTTCTCTTCGCTAGACTGGCCAAGCTCAGTTGCTCAGTTCCTGAAACCGCTCTTTGTATGTTTTATTTTCCAGACCCTTTATCATCCTGGTTGCTCTCTTCTGCACTTTCTCTAGAGTTTCAATGTCTTTTTTGTAGTATGGTGACCAAAATTGGATGCAGTACTCTAGGTGTGGTCTGACCAAGACTTTATAGAGTGGTACTAGTACCTCTCTGGTCCTTGATTGTATCTCTCTATTTATGCAACTCAGGACTGCGTTGGCCTTTTTGGCTGCTGCTGCACACTGCTGGCTCATATTTAGTTGGCTGCCTACCAAGACTCCAAGATCCCTCTCGCAATCGCTGCTATTGAGTGTGGTTTCGCCCAGTTTGTATGTGTATTTTTGATTCTTCTTGCCTAGGTGCAGAATTTTGCTGTTCTCCGTGTTAAATTTCATTTTATTAGTTTGGGCCCAGTGTTCGAGTCTGTCCAGGTCCCTCTGGATTTTGAGTCTGTCCTCCGGGGTGTTTGCTACTCCTGCCAGCTTGGTGTCATCTGCAAATTTGGTTAGTTCTCCTGCTATTCCCTCATCTAGGTCATTTATGAAGATATTAAAGAGTACTGGGCCTAGGACGGAACCTTGTGGTACCCCACTGCTTACTTCTCTCCATGTGGACTTAGAGCCATTGAGGACTACTCGCTGGGTACGGTTGGTCAGACAATTGTTAATCCATCTGGTTGTGTAGCTGTCTATTCCTCTTTTTTCTAGCTTATGAAAGAGTAGGTTGTGGTCTACTTTATCAAATGCTTTGCTAAAGTCCAGGTATATTATGTCTACTGCATTTCGCTGGTCTACTAATTTGGTCACAGTGTTGAAGAATGAAATGAGGTTGGTTTGGCATGACTTGTTCTGAACAAATCCGTGTTGGCTGTTGGTTATTACTTGGTTTGTTTCTAGATGATGGGAGATCTGGTTTTTAATTATTTTTTCCAGTATTTTCCCAGGTATTGATGTTAGACTGATTGGTCTGAAGTTTCCTGGGTCTGTTTTTTTACCTTTTTTGTAGATGGGGACCACGTCAGCTCTTTTCCAGTCCTCAGGTAGTTCCCCTGTGTTCCAGGATTTGTGGAAGATGTGGTGCAGTATGATTAGAGCCTATGACAAATGTTTATTTTTTCAGTAGAAAGAACATTTTTCTTTGTAGCTTAATCTTGGAATCTCCAGTCTGGTGCCTTTGACAGCTCTCTTGAATGTCTTCAGGGTTCTGTGTTCTACCTGATATATTTTTACTGATCATTGCAGCTTTTTATAATTTGGGTAGGTTTCCAAGCTGCCGTAGTGCCCAAGTATTTTAATGTCTATGGAGATTCTCAGCCATCCAGGTCATTGTTATCCCAAAGGTGCTTTTTCAAGAGGCAACTGGACTTGTTTTTCTTTGAAAACATTTTGCTTCTCATCCAAGAAGCTTCTTCAGCTCTGACTAGATGGTGGGGAATGGAAGGATTTATATTCCTTGCAGACAGCTGTTCATTTGCATTCTTTTAGAGAGTTGTTAAGCCACATGGCGGTTTATCTGGGTTTTCTTTCAAAATCTGATTTGAAAGGGTCAAAGAGGCCATCTATGTCAAAACTGAACAACCCTCTCTCAACAGAGGGGAGGGATACAACATCTGACAGTACTATAATATAGTACTGTCAGCAGTTCCAAGAATGTTCCACACCCATTTGCACTACTCAGGTGACCCTGAGGATAGAGATAAACCTCCAAGTAGCATCAATAACTCTCTAAAAGAATGCAAATGACCAGCTATCTGCAAGGAATATAAATCCTTCCATTCTAAATTTGACCTTTAAGCAATTGGAAACTAAAGGTGAAGTGAAGAAAAATAAATGGACATTTATCTAGGGAAAATATGTGGTGTGTGTGTGTGTAGGGCAAATAACTCAGCTGAATTTTTCAAAAAATAACTGAACGAGATAAGTGTATTCTACGGTTATTGGCAAAAAATGCCTGGATTCAGGTATCTGCCCATGGAAAATTTATATCATGCTTGAATTCTTAATTGTGTGTAGAGGGATCTAGGAAATTACAGCCTAGATAGTTTAACAACTGGTCTAAGAAAATTGATCAAACAAAATTATCAAGCATATTTAATAATACATGTTCCTGAAAAAAGAAGCAATATGATTGCTGCATGAAAGGATGGCTTAATTCAAAAGATATGGTGGGCTGACTCTGAATGTGCCATTTAATGAAAACAGCATCCAGATTAATATACAATACTTTAAAGAACACAGATTAAAAATAAAATCTACATTAAATTAAAATTATATTCTTTATTTTGCAAGCGGTATTTATATTTAAGTAGCGTTAATGCAATTCAAAATCATACTACATTTTTCCATTCAACCAAAACACAGATCCTCGTTTAGTGACAGCTTTGACTTTGCAGGTCTGTAAAGCAAAGGAAAGCTGAAGTAAGATCATAAGAACAGTCGCAGCTTTACTTAGTAACTATTTCACTTAACAACTGAGTTGCCAGTTCCAATTGTGGTCACTAAACGAGGACTACCTGTATCTTTGTTATTACAGATTTACACAACAATACTTTATTGATTAGCCATTAGGCCAGATGTAAACACAGATCAGTAATAAGACCATATGTTCAAAAACAGAGTAAAAGACGTAAAAGAAAATGCAAATCATTCCCGTGTCACCCCCCTAAAATGTACAAATGTACACAATCTCAGAATAGTTAAAATAAATATGGAGGATCTACTCACTATAATAGTTGTTGCAGAACATGTTTCCCCTCATCTTATTACATTGCAACAACACAACTAAACAAATCTGAATGCTGAGATAAATCTTGGTGGGACATACCGTATTTTTCGGAGTATAGGACGCACCTAGATTTTAGAGGAGGAAAACAAGGAAAAAAATATTCTGAACCAAATGGTGTAGTAATATATTATTTAATAAAATACCAGTGTAGCAGAATATTTTTTACAACCATGTACACTTTTTACAAACTTCAAACTTGACAGCTTTAAGACTTGTGGACTTCAACTCCCAGAATTCCTCCTCCAGTCATGCTAGCTCAGGAATGGGAGTTGAAGTCCACAAGTCTTAAACTTGCCACGTTTGAAGACCCTTGCCACCCCTAAACCAGGGGTCTTCAAACTTGGCAAGTTAATAACTAATGGACTTCAACTCTCAGAATTCCTCCTCCAGTCATCCTTGCTCAGGAATGGGAGTTGAAGTCCACAAGTCTTAAACTTGCCACGTTTGAAGACCCTTGCACCCCTAACCTCTAAACCAGGGCTCTTCAAACTTGAAAGTTGGTCTTCAAACCTGTCAGGCTGCTCGCTTCGGGGCGAGTGGCGGCAGCAGCAGCGGCGGCAGTGGCCAGCAATGGTGACTCCGCCGCCGCTGGCGGGCAGCAGCAGCCAGCAATGGCAGCAGCGGGTGGCAACAGCCAGCAATGGCAGTGGCGGCCAGCAATGGCGGCGGCTGTGTGGGGCAGCGGCGGCCGGCAGCGGCTCCGGGCAGCAATGGCAGCAGCGATGGCCAGCAACGTCTGGAACCGGCCGAAAATGCGACGCGCAGAGGCCGAAAACCTCCGAAGGGTGGGGACTGGCGGGTGGGTAGGGCTATATTCGGTGTATAAGACACACCCAAATTTTCACCCTCTTGGGGGGTAAAAAGGTGCGTCTTATACTCCGAAAAATACGGTAAATGTGATTCCAATGTACATAGATACAGGCTGCTATCTATTCTTATTGGATTTATATAATTTATTTTATTATAGCACTATAGCACTTAGACCAATGGTTCCCAACCTGTGGTACGTGTACCACTAGTGGTACGCGAGGGCCTTCCAGGTGGTACGCGAACACTTTCGGGGTCATGAACGATTTTTAGTTAGTTATTTTTTACTTCACAAAAATGTTTACTGCCTAACACAAGATAATCTGGCAACGATTTGCAACTGTTGCCACACGCCACCCACCTGGTCCCAGCGGCCCGAGAATCCAGTTGCTGGATGCGCGGAGCCAAAAAAGGAATGGTACAATTATGGAAATAAAGTGATATCTGATTGAATTTAGTTTCTCTGGAACCAGGTGGTACGCGGCGACTGTACGGGACCTCCAAGTGGTACTCGATCACAAAAAGGTTGGGAACCACTGACTTAGACTTATATACCGCTTCATAGTGCTTTACAGCCCTCTCTAAGCGGTTTATAGAGTCAGCATATTTCCCCCAACAATCTGGGTCCTCATTTTACCCACCTCGGAAGGATGGAAGGCTGAGTCAACCTTGAGCCGGTGAGATTTGAACTGGTGAACTGCAGTGCTGCATTTTAACCACTGTGACACCTCGGCTCTTCTGATTATCTCTCTTGTGGTTGTAAAGATGACTAACCTCAAAGGAGATATCTAATATTGGATTGATCTTCAGAGGAGAAATCATGGAGGAGCTGAGTTTTGATTTTGCTATGCTGACAAAAAATTCTGGCCAACTCTGGCACTGATTTGTCTCCATTAAAGTGCTGCCCAAAAAAAACCAAAACAAATATTCCTCCTTTTATGGTCTCCAATGCTGACATCTGAGATTTAGGAATAATCATATTTTCTTCTTATAATTTGCATAAAATATAATTGAATAATTTGTGTTCTAAAAGTGAGCATTAGAAAAACAACTGAATGAAGAACATGCTAGCTAAAAAAACTTCTACATATTTACTTGTATATTTTAAACAATATGTCAAATATGTTTCTGCTGTTCTAGATGGGTTGCAAAATAAGTTTGGGTCATATATAATGGGACTTTTTGATCTAATATATCTAGATTCATACATCACACCAAAATATAATATGATTTGGCCTAGTTCCCTTTCTCACATCTTAGTACAAGCCACAGAATATCTAAGCATCAAACTGGGTTTGGCTTGTTCAAACTAAAACTGAAAACTAATCAAATAGACTTGCTCTTAACTAAATAATATAGGAGTGTGGTGGCTCACATGGTTAGAACACAGGGCTGACAATTGGCAGGCTCGTGTTCGAGACCCGGTTGCTGCCCTGTGATAGGGTGAGCTCTATCACTCGCTCCTGCTCCTGCCAACTCAGCAGGAAGGTGGGCAACTGCAAGTAGATAGATGGGTACCACGTCAATGGGCAACTTAACAGGGACATGAAAGGAGCCCCCAACCAGGCATCCCCTGGGCAGCGGTGATGTTGCTGACTAGTTCTTTCAACCCAGAAGCGCCTCAGTACTTCCAACATGAGAGTGAGTGAGCTAAATTATAGAATACCTTGGAGACATAAAGAAAATACGCCCTCGAATTCAAGAAGACTATGGATACAATTGTATTGTTTTTTGGCAACATTGTCCTTTGCTGCTGCGTTGTTTTGGAATGCTTTTTGACTTTCCAGTGTAGCCTACACCTCAATATTCCCTTTGGTATTGTAGTTTTCCATCCAAGCACTATTTAGCTTCCAGGGTCAATCAGATAGGAAAATCATTTGTGCACAGATAATTGATATTAAAAAAGCAGACCTTGCACCTGCGGGAAAAAGTATAGGATGATGATGATGAATTGACATTAAAAAGATGACTTCTAGCTTTTATTATTTGTTTATAACTGCTTTCATTTTAAACTTTCATTTTTAAAAATGTCAAAGCCACTCCATTGCATAATAAATATAACAAAATGTAGAAATAACAAATGTTGTACAGTCAACACAATAAATCAGCTATCAGTGCAGTTGTTGAAATGTTAGATGAGAATTGAAAAGAGAGTATTGGCCAAAAGATTTTTATTTAATGATAGAAGCCCTAAACTGTACAGGCCTTCCTATATGTACAGTATATAAATTAGTATTACAGTTCAATTTACTATTTCTACTTTGAGTGTTTTGGATAACTTGAAAAAGACAAATATTTTAAAACTGAAAAATATATTGAAGTGGAGACAGAATAATATTTAAACATCTAGGGCAGACCACAGACTGGTACTGGTCTGTGGTATATTAGGAACCGGACTGTGCAAGTGGCGGGTAAGCGAGTGATGGTTCCATCTGCGCATGCGCAGGATTTAGGTTGTGCATGAAACCATTCCATCACCACCCCAGGCCCATGGAAAAATTGTGTCCCATAAAACCAGTTCCTTGTGCCAGAAAGGTTAGGGACAACAGATCTAGGTTTCAATATGTCTTTGATTTATAATCAAAAATATTTTAATTAATAACTTCATTTCCCCTTGAATTATTTAGCTGAGGAAGAGGCAAATGAAGAAGACGTTTTGGGAGAAGAAACAGAGGTAAATCTATGTCATACTACTATAGCATCAATTCTTTAATCATGTAACAGTGGATTGATTTGTATAGGAATATGCTGTAAATGCTATATAATTTGTGTTAGCAGAATTCCTGTTCAGCAAGAATTTTTATTTTTGTTTCATTGAGATCATTTTACTTCCATTTCTTTCACACCTGAAAAGCTTGATTAAGTGTTCTTTATATTATCTTTGAGTGAAGTAAACTTAACCTGCAAATAACTTAGAAATATTTTTATAACAAGTATTTAGTGGTTCATAGCAAACGTCTGTGTTGTTTCCAGTACTAGTTTTAGATTAGTATTAATTGCTTTATTTTTAAAATGTCTATAATACTGTCCAATAACAGTTTGGAAACATACTGTCTGTTGGAATTGCTGAGCCCCTCGATATTGATTTTGAAGATTCGAATAGTATTCCAGATATCTCTTGTCACTTGGGCCTGAAAAGGTTTGTTTTCATGTGGCCATGTATTTTGAGAGTCAGGAAAGTCTGCAGAGTAGTCTGGCTGCCCGCAGTGTAGTATCTTCCCCTCAGTGTGACTGCAGGGTGTCTTGTAATCTGAGGGCATGTGTCAATCCAGTATCTGATTTAAAAAATGTATAAACGATGCTGTGCTTCAATGATTAAATGGCCTATTGGTATTCGAGCATAGATCATTTTAACTTTTATATTTGATTATGTTTACTAATTTGGGTGAAATATTACTATATATTGCTAGGTCAGGGGTCTGCAACCTTAAACACTCAAAGAGCCACTTGGGCCGTTTCCCAAAGAAAAGAAAACAACGGGAGGCACAAAACCTGGGTGGGTATGGCCAACTGGATGTCACTCACTCCCACCCACTCACATGACTCCCCCTAGCCACACCTACCCAGGTTTTGTGGCTCCCCGTGTTTTGTTTTCTATGGGAAATAGGTATCTCCCTCACTCCCTCTCCTCTCTCTCTCTCTCTCCCTCCCTCCCTCCCTCCCTCATCTCTCTCTCTCATCTCTCTTTTTCTCTATCACCCTACCTCTCTCTCTCATTTCTCTCTCTCTCTTTCTCTTTTTCTGTCTCCCCCCCCTCTCTCTGTGTGTCTCTATGTCTCTGTGTGTGTATGTATCTCACTCTCTCGGGGAGGAGGAAGGCCAGGCTTGGGGAATGGCCCCCACCCCGCAAGATCCGCCCCCGCCCTTCTCTCCCAGCACTCTTTGCATTCTTTTTTTATATATATAAAAAGTTTTTTATTTATAAAACAATTAAAAACAAACGTAAAAACAACAAGACAGAACAAAGACCAAAATATATAAAATTAAATGCATGACGGATTATCCAGTTAACCTAATTACATATGGTCATTTCTTTTTATACATTTTCCTTATCAAATGGAATCAAGTTTTAATACAATTTCTAAATCTTTCCAACCTTTCCAATATTACGCAATCTTGCCTTTCCTCTTTTCCCACCATTCATACAGTTTGTCCCAGGTTTCATAATATTCCGTATCCGATTTGTCCTTCAACTCTAGCATTAATCTATCCATCTCTGCACATATTACTATTTTATCTAAAATTTCATCCTCCGTAGGTATGTCTTTGCACTCTTTGCATTCTTTATAAATGTTATAGATATTGTGCTCTAAAATAAAAAAAAACTAATGCAGAAGTGTGATTTATTTTAAATAATCACATTCTTTTAAGGTGCATAATCTTTCTGTTCCCGGTCATGGAAATAACATAGTTCATTATGAATTTTGAATGTGATTCCTCACATGATTCATTACTCCCCCTGTTCTGTCCCCACATATTCTTGAGATACTGCTATATGGCCCATACTTTCATGCATGCCTTCCTAAAGTATGCAAATAAGATTCCGGGTGGGTGGGCGGGGCCTCATGCTGCCGGCGCTGCTGGCTTGCTGGCGGGTCTGCCTGGGCCGGGAACATTTCACCCCTGGAAAAGATACAATACAGATAAAAGGGGGGGGGGGAGAAGCCAATAGAAAGGAATAAAAGGATAAACAGAAAATCAATACAAAATGGAATAGTAGAGAGACCAAGAGATAATGGTTAAAAAAGGGAAGATTAAGGAGGGAGGAAGAAAGTTTTGTAGGGGTAGATATAAATAGGATTTAATAGAATTGTACTAGTACTAAAAATCTTCGATTGTTAATTATTGGAAAAATGGTTTCTCTTATGTATGTTAAACTGAAAATAGATTTTAAAAATGATAAATGTTATAAACAGTAAATATTTGTAAAGATAAAATGGAAAAAGAAATGGGATTAATCTTAATTGTAAAATGAATATTGAAAAATGGGTAAATAAATAGGTTGTTAAAGAAAACAAGAAATTAAGGGTGTATAATGGTAAAATGTTGATTTTGAATATGTATGAGAAAGAAAGGAAGAAAATGAAGTGTACTACTACTAAAAAATGTGGTAAATGGTTTTATATATTTGTAAAAGTGAAATAAGATAAATTATGTTATGGATGATGAAACTTCAGTAAAGAAATTAGACTGAAATTAACGTTGGTGTTTGATTATAAAATTAATTAAAGATTTAAATGTGGAGGGTTGAAGAATTAGAAGGGAAACTTAAAAGGTGCTTACAGAAATAGACTAATAAGAGGGCATATAATGATATGTGTTTTTTAAAAAAAGAAAAATTATGTATAAGAAAAAAAATGGATAAGGATAACAAATTATAGGGAAAAAGAAAAATATGGCTGAAATTGAAAATAAGATATATTATCGATTATGTATAAAAATGATGTAAGAGATAGGATCTGGAAAACACTTTCTTCATAAAAGATGTGTATGTTTTGTGTTAAAAATAAAAAACTTATTTACAAAAAAAAGATTCCTAAATTACTTATTTTGCTTGTGTAGACTATAGAAATTTACTTTTTGTTACATATAACCAGACTTTTTAAAAAAATCAGCTTAAAGTTAGCCCATAAATGTATAAAATGTTTGTAGGGCCTCGTTTTTCAAAGTCAGGATGAATCGAAAAACCTTTAGCAAAGAATAAAGGGGAAAATATTTTTTTTCCATAAGCTGGCATATTGCCTGCATTAAATTCTTGAATACCTTTGCCGATCAAGAGAGCTGCTAAAAACATAACAGCATAATTCTTTCCAAGAATATCTAAAAGTTATAGAAGTCAAACTTTGTAAATTTGTAAAACAAAATTTGTAAATTATGTGAATAAAAATTCACATAAAAAATACTGGGGCATGTGGAAAAATTACTATATTGAACTGTAATTTTATATGGTCATCCCAAGTTTTATAAAATAACCAGATAAATTCTGACCTTTATGCTAGATTAAAGCCATGGTGGCACAGTGGTTAGAATGTAGTATTGCAGGCTAACTTTGCCCATTGCCAGGAGTTAGCAGCTCAAGCCTTTCATCCTTCCGAGGTCGGTAAAATGAGGACCCAGATTGTTGAGGGCAATATGCTGATATTGTAAACCGCCCAGAGAGTGCTGTAAAGCACTGTGAAGCAGTATATACATAGTGCATTCAGAAAGTATTCAGGCCCCCTTCACTTTTATCAATTTTGTTATGCTGCAGTCTGATTCTACAGGTTGAAATTCATTTTTTTCTGATTAATCTACACTCAGTACGCCATAAGTGAAAACAGAATTCTAGAAATGTCTAAATTTATTAAAAAGAAAAAAAAACTGAAATATCATATTGGCATAAGTATTTAGACCCTTTGCAACAACACTTGAAATTTAGCTCTGGTGCCTGCCCATTTCTTTTGATTGTTGCTGACATGTTTCTACAGAGGCAGGATTATTTTAAGGCACACATCTGGGGAAGGCTGCAATAAAATTTCTGTTGCACCGAAGGTTCCTATGAGCACAGTGGCCATAATTCTCAAATGGAAGAAGTTTGGCACAATCAGGACTCTTCCAAGAGCTGGTTGTCCCGTCAAAATGAGCAATCGGGGGAGAAGGGCCTTAGTGAGAGAGCTGACCAAGGACCCAATGGTCACTGACTGAGCTCCAGAGATCCTGTGTGGAGAAGGGACAGAGTTCCAGAAGAACAACCATCACGGCAGCCCTCCACCGTTCTGGGCTTAATGGCAAAGTGGCTAGACGGAAGCAAAACACATGAAAAACCCACTTGGAGTTTGCAAAAAAGCATCGAAGGACTCACAGACTGTGAGGAACAGGATTATCTGGTCTGATGAAACCAAGATTGAACTGTTTGGCCTCAATTCTAAATGTTATATTTGGAGGAAACCAGGCACTGCACACCTGCTGCCCAATACCACCCCAACGGTGAAGCAGGATGCTGGCAGCATCATGCTGTGGGGATGTTTTTCAGCAGCAGGGACTGGGAGACTGGTCAGGGTTGAGGGAAAGCTAAATGGAGCAAAGTAGAAAGATATCCTCAATGAAAACCTGTTCCACAGCAGTCAGGACCTCAGACTGGGCCAAAGGTTCACTTTCCAACATGACACCAATCCTAAGCACACAGTCAAGACAACACAGGAGTGGCTTAGGGACAACTCTGTGAATGTCCTAGAGTGCCCTAGCCAGAGCCCTGACTTGAACCCTATTGAACATCTCTGGAGGGACCTGAAAATGGCTGTCCACTGACAGTCACCATCCAACCTGACTGAGCTCGAGAGGATTTGCAAGGAAGAATGGCAGAAAATCCCCCAATCCAAATGTGCAAAGCTTTTCATGTCATACCCAAAAAGATTCGAGGCTGTAATTGCTGCCAAGGGTGCTTCAACAAAGTACTGAGTGAAGGGTCTGAATACTTATGCCAATGATATTTCAGTTTTGTCTTAATAAACTTACAGACAAAAATTATAAAATTGTGTTTTCACTTTGTCATTATGGCATACTGTAGATTAATGAGAAAAAATGAATTTCAACAACTCTAGAATCAAGCTGCAGCATAACAAAATTGACAAAAGTGAAGGGGGTCTGAATGCACTCTAAGTCTAAATGCTATTGCTAGGGCTATTGCACTTTTTCTTGACCACAGAGTTATTCTTGCTTTGTATGTGAATTGAAAAGTACCAATTTTAGCTCTTCAGTTCACTGGAGAGAAAAAATACCAATGGTATTGTGATTCTTTAGCCTGAATGTACATGCATTCCTTATATATTTCTTCAAATTATCCCCATCTTTTAATTACTGGTTTGTTCTCTCTTCTGTTTTTTTGTTTTCCTACAAGGAATCTATGTATTTTTCTTCAAGGTGGAAGCTCTTCTGAGTCTTAATAGCAGAAATTATATTTCTAGAAATGAATAATGCAAATGTATTTATCTTCCTACAAGTCTTTGAGAAGTATATTGGTGCAGCTGAATGTCACTCTGGTTAGGAATAAACTTTTATATGGATAACATTTTTAGAGCCCTGTCTGCACTTCACTCTCATATTGGCTATCCAATAGACTGAACTACAATACAAATTAAATACTGGGCATGCTACCCCCCCTGCCCCAAATATCTGTTAAATATTCCCAGCCTCAAACTTGCAGGCTTGTCTGTTGACCAAGAGTTGTGGTTGTGGGGCTGGATCTCTTCAGAGGTGAAATTCTGTGAATGTTTACTTTAATTCATAATTTACTCATTAATGTCTACTTCAGTACGGCATATATGTAAGATTGGGCTGGAACTGTTTGTGCAGCCTATATTTGTTCTGCTTTGTAGATTCACTCTCTAACTTTGAATATTTACATTGCAGGAAGAAGAACAGAAGCCCTTAGACAATCCCATTAAAGAGGAAATAACTACAGAGACCTCTCCTGAAATGTAATTTTACTTCAGAATATATATTGGCCAAGTATTACTCATTTATATACATTTGCCATTTGTTTATTGCAATTCTGACTGTCTCAATAAGCAAGTGGATTATGAATCTGGATTAGGAAGGATTAGTAATGGATTACATTTGAAATAGTGTGACATTTTGGAAATCTCAGGTATGAGTACAAAGAAACTAAATATAATTGACCTGAATAAAAAGCCAAATTTAATGAAGTGTATTTAAAATAAGTATAGTCCAGAATTCTGTAATTTAACATCCAGTCCTCATGACTCTTTTGTACTTAGACAGATTTACCTAATCTCTAAATTTGTAACACTGCGTGTATTTTACCTTTGACTTTTAAAGAAATTAACATTCTTTTCCAAAGCATTTGAAATTGTGTTCTAGATAAAGGTCATTTATATCAATTATATAACCAAAGCTGTTATAGTCCGTTCTCCCTTGAATGACATTGCTTTATTTTTCTGCATATACATTGACTTTCCCTTTAGAATTTCAAATTTAGTTCTACCAAGCTTTCCTAGGCAAAAGAAAGCTATTAGAAGTTACCCCTGAATTAACAAAGACAAAGCAAAGATACACAGTTCAGCTTGCAGTGCCCATTTTCATTGCACATCAAGGAACAGGCAAGTTGTAAAAGCAAATAGGGCCACCTGTGTCAACGACATGCTTTAAAGGCTAAAAGAGAGAGAAGCAAATTGCCCATTTGGCCTTAGTGCCATTCGTCAGCTGAACATTTGAAGTAGACCACAGTGTATTCCTGTGGCCCAGTCAAACAAGCAGCCATTCAAATTGCGCTAAAAGAGGTCAAGGAGGGTGAACTTGTAGCTCATCATGAAATTATCATGTATGTCACATACTGAGAATTATGTTTAAGGTAGATAAAGTAGGTAAACAATAGGCTTGCTTGTGATTTTGTCATTTACTTGCTTTCCAAGCTTAGATTTTGGCAGATAGAACTATTCTTGTAGAATGGTTTGGGTTACCTGAGAAGTCAAATTTTAATCCAGTTGTTTATGGAGTGATTTGGTACTACTTTTCAAAACTAAAAGACTTTCAGATACATTAGGGGGAAAAGAGTTTTAAAATGCATTAAGAATACTAACTAAAACACAAATATGTAACACAAAAGTGATACGTTACAACACTAAAATAAGGATTTTAGTCTATTACACAATTTTTAGGTAACATAAGCTTCATGATATATATTGAAAGAATCCATTCTGCCTAGACATTGTGTTTTTCTTAAAAGCAAGGTATATTTAAAAAGTATATTTAAATTTTTTGTTAAATTTATATAGCTACCTATCTCACTTCCATGACACTTGGCATTTTACAAAATTAGCAAAACAGGGTTTAGACAGGCGAAAATCTTGTTCCTTTCCAAATATAGATTTGGTAGTCCAGAATCCTACATGGATTTGTTCTTAGTTGTAATATAGCTGCAGCGCAGTCAAATGCAGCAGTGAAACTGCCATATTCATTTTCTGTGACAACATCAGATCTTATTTCTTAGTGAGTGTGATTAGACCATCGTTTGTTCAAAAGGAATAAATGGTTCCAAAACTAAATATGTTTGATTAAATCATAGCTGAACATTTAGTACAGTATCAGCTTCTTGGCAGCAGGGGGTGCCATTTCTCTATATCTATTGCAGGTTGCAAACAGTGCTTGCCAGGGACAACAAATCCCTGGTTCCTGTTTTGAATTGCTTCCTGTGAAAAAGTCATTAAACCATTACTACCTTTCAGGGCATAAAATAGAAAAACTGTCCAGGAATCTTGAACAAAAGCCATCCATTTCTCTAAATGGGAGACCTTAATGAGTCAGGTTATGACCCACTGTTTTATGGGAGCTGTTTGGAGGAGGAGGATGCCGTTTCATTTAGCCTGGGAACTTCCGAACTTTGTGTCTTCCACTTTTGTTTTTTCTTCCAAATCTCAACCTTGTTTTTAGAGCATAAACTTCCAAGCACACCTACTCCATTATATTTTTGTTCAAGGAGCTAACTGGCTTCCATTGAACATTGTTAAAGAAGTGTATATTTGATATGGAGATAGACCAAGCTAAAAGTCAACCATAGCTATTTCATGAACTATAACTCATTTGTTAATATAGGGTCATAAAAGGATAAAATTCTCAGGGGATGTAACATAGGCATTAGCTCTCTGGCTTGGATTGACTCCTTAGCATAAGTGATCTTTTTTCTTGTTTTGCTTTGTATGTGAGTGATTATATGCTAAATGAAATCTCATTTATCTTCATGTAGAAGGCATTCAAATATTTTAATATTCAGATGTTCAAATGACAGTCCAGTTTACATTGACTTGTAGGAGAGAGAGTGTGAATTTAAATAGCTGTAGTTCAGGCAGATTGAGTTCTCTAATGTCTTTGTCAGCTTTCTTCCTTCTTCACCAATGTGCTGTTTTTCCCCATGCTTTTGAGTTAAATGACATCTGTTTTCTCAGAGCTGAAAATAATTTTATTCCTTTCAGTGTGGTACAGATAACAGACCTAAATTAACTAAAATACAAAAGCTATCACCATATGATTAAATGAAGAGTTACAATCAAGCCTCACATTTGATCCTTTGCTCATACACTTTGTTAAGGGAAATTTCTTTTTGTGCTATGTTGCTTTTATTCCCAAGACTCAAATTGCCTTATGGAGTATATTATTTCTCACGTCCATATCATTCTCTCATCTATCTCTTCGTTAGACATAGAAACTGAGAAAAATTATTTTAGCATAAAGTCTAATTTTAATAACCTTTCATCATTTGCATGATGAAAGTATGTTTCTACATATATTTACCCATTTTACTAAATCTTTATCCTATGAATTTTTCTTTAACCATCAAAATGGTAATTGAATATATTCTGCCCTTACAACTGTATAAATGTTTTCATTAATGTAAAGTGCCAGACTTCCTTAATAAGTTGATGTTACCACCTGAAGTATTTTAGTAATTCTTCTAGGATTGCTAACATTTACCAATTGAACATTATTTTGTGGTAATATTCTAATTTGTAAAGTGTAACATGATTGAGGTTGATGTTTTTATAAATGATCCTCAAGTAAGGTTTAGGGAACAATTGTTCCAAGACAGAGTTTGAAGGGTTTTAGGGTTTTGCAGAGTAAATTATTTATAGATAGAAGTCTCTTTGAATGTTGTGTACTTACTCAAGATTTATAGGAAACACTAGTAATGCTTCACAGGAATATAACCACACAGAAAAGGCAGTCCATGTAGAATCATTTTTTTAAGTAGATAGAATTCAGGCAAATAAGGACATTAAATGGAGTCCTTACGCTAGTTGATCAAAAGTTGTGTAATAGACATAAATCCAGCACCATGGATAGCGCCAGATGTAATTTATATTCTGACATTCCCCCTTGCTCCGACAGTGAAGATGTTGTCGCAGCAACAAGCTAAAGGTAGCTAATCTATAATATGGGCAGCTCTTCATTCTCTGGAGAAGCCCAATTAAAAGATCCTCAGCTGTTACTGTAGCTATAGAACTAAAAATTACTTGAGGGTTTCTCTAGATTCAGATTCTGATGGCAGGGCAGCTTCTCTGACTGGAAGAGACTTCATTTAAGATTGTCTTTCCTCTGAGAGTACAATTTCATCACCAGATTTTTCTGCTACAACTTGAAAGGGATGTTGTTTGATGAGCATGTTAATGATACAACAGTGCTGCTTTTATAATTGTGGAGTCAAAAACAGACTATTTTCAGAATATCTTTCATAGATCCATATATTCTCCTTATTTCCCAATGTACCAAAGCAAGGACTGGGAATTGTGCCAGCTGTAAAATAGGTGTAATATTATTTTCATTTTATTATCAGAGAAAAATTAAGATAAATAGTTGTAGGAAGGTAAGATTACCAACAAAATATCTTTGGCGACAGCTGGTTATATTTAATTAGGCTTCAGAAGCTCATGATATATTTGTAATGCCTATGGTAACCTTTCTCAACTTGATATTGTCTAGATATGGCTGCATCTCCAAAATTCCGCTCTTTTCAACTACTGTGGTTGAGAATCTTTGGACTTGCAGTTCTTATGTATCCTGCTTGCATCATGTTGAAGTTTTAGTTACGAGAAAGCTAAAAAAAACATACTCACATAGCAATAGCATTTAAACTTCTATACCACTCCACAGTGCTTTACAGGACACTATGAGCGGTTTACAAAGTTAGCATATTGCCTCCAACAATCTGGGTCCTCATTTTACCGACCTCGGAAGGGTGAAAGGCCGAATCAGCCTTGAACCAGTCAGGATCAAACTCCTGATGTGTGGACAGAGTTACCCTGCCATACTGCATTCTAATCACTGCACCACAACGCCACATCGCTTGAAGTATGAGCATATTGTGTTCCATAATAGCCACAAGCAGGAAATAGCCCTGACTTAGTAACAGATCAAACATGGGATTCTACACATCCCAAAGTGAGGGCCTTTCAGTGTCCATGGCTTGCAGTGCATCTCAAACTAGTAAGCATCCGTTATTCAGTAATATATTTTATGTCCATCAAACTGAAATTACTTTTGTTTATGAAAGGCAAGTAATATCTTGCATTCTGATCAATCTGTTTTGCTTTTGTTTAGAAGTGCAGAAAAAAAGGTGGTGAAAATTACCTCAGAAATTCCTCAAATGGAGGTAAGTTGCCTTGTTGCAGTTTACAGATACAGCACCCAAATATGGGAAATGTTTTCTGCCCAAACCATAATTTTGTCGATACAGCGAAGATTTCGTTAGTATTTTAGAGTGTATCAGACTTAGGTTTTTTAAAATTTTCTAGCATGTTGCTTATCTTGTAATATTAGGTTGAGAATAGTTCACATATATTGGCTTCCAGTATGAGTCATAACTGAGTGAAGATGTCTCCGCAAATAAAAAGGAAATGAAGACTGCTGTGAAGAATAAAAGTCCAGTTGGTAGATTAGTCCTTCAAATTTCTCTGGAGAAGGAGAACTTGAAAGATTGCCCATTGGTTCTCTAATTGGTAGCCCCTCACAAGGAGACCCTAAAACAAGGGCCTCCTGTGGGCTTGAGCACCAGGAGCTAAGGGAAATGACCTCTTTGCTGTCTGTCAGCAGCAGCAGGACCTTTCATAAGGACATTAAGCAAACCTAACTCACTTTCTAATCACATTTGGAAATGTTCAGTTTAACCATTTATGGATATTAGAGAGCTTCAAAATGGCAAACTTAATTTGACACCTGGTGAGACTTGGCAAATTGGCAAAAACCCAAAAAAAAGGAGAGGTGATTTAAGAAAGTTTTAAATGGAGTAGGAGACCAGAGAAATTTGCTATAATAAATGCATATAAAATGACTGAAATGAACCTAGTTAGGAACCAAGGCTTGATGAAGTTTGCAAATGGACACAATTTAAAGGGATTTAAAGGATTGGACAGAAAAGAATTAAAATGGCTAAGCCGACTATAAGATTTCTGTATTTTTAAGAGTTTTTTTTAAACATCTACTGAAATATTAATAACCAATATCTCAGAAAGGATACATATTTCAATGAATTAGCTTTCAGAAGTTGATGAGAAAAACTTTTACTGACACAAACATTGTAGACTTTCAAGACATGGAAGATTACAACATTGACATCACGAAAATGGGACTACAAAAGACAAATCAAGGAAAAGGATCTGGACATGGAACAGCTCTGACAAGAAATCCCAGACTATTTCTTTATGAGATGGAAGTTAGGAAGGAAGGAAGATAGAAAGAGAGAGAGAGAGAGAGAGAGAGAGAGAGAGAGAGAGAGAGAGAGAGAGAGAGAGAAGATGGAAGGTAGGAAGGAAGGAAGACAGAAAGAGAGAGAGAAAGAAAGAAGATGGAAGTTAGGAAGGAAGGAAGAAGTTAGGAAGGAAGGAAGACAAAAAGATAGAAAGAAAGAAAGAAAGAGAAGAAAGATGTTAGGAAGAAAGAAAGAAAGATGTTAGGAAGGAAGAAAGACAGAAAGAAAGAAAAAGAAAGATGGTAGGAGGGGTAGTCTTATATGGCGAGTATATCCCAGACTCTATATTTTAACTGGAAAAGTTGGGGGTCGTCTTCTACGCCCAGTCATCTTATACGCCGGAACATACAGTACATTTTTTTTCCAAAACTCAGAATAGCCAAGACAGCACTAGTAATGAAAATTTGAAATGTACACAAATGCACTAAATAAGCAACAAAATTACCGTATTTTTCGGAGTATAGGACACACCTTTTTACTCCCAAAAAGGGGGTCAAAAAGTGGGTGCGTCTTATACACCGAATGCAGCCCCCAGCCCCCACCCTTCGGAGGTTTTCCCCGCTGCCACCGCCACTTGCCCCCCCCCCCCGCTGCTTGCCCCCACCGTCCCCGCTGTTGCTTGCCGCCGCCACCACCGCTGCTTGCCCCCGCCACCCATTCCTGAGCTAGCATAAAATCTAGCACCCCAGTCCTTTCGAGGTGCCACCGCTCCGCTTCGATCCCCACCGCTGCCCGCTTGCGAGCGAGCGGGCGTGCGAGCAGGCGAAGCGCGGCGGCAGGCAGGTGTTTTGGAAGCGCCGAGGGCAGCACGCGCGTCCGGGATGCCACTCTGTGCTTTTTGCTTAGCCGGCAGCAGCGGGCGCAGCGAGTCCCGTCCTCACGCGCGTCCCCGGCGCTTGCTGTGGCGACGCTGTTTTCTCCGAGACCTTTGTCTACTGCTCCTTCTCCGAGACAAAGGTCTCGGAGAAAACAGCGTCGCCACAGCAAGCGCCGGGGACGCGCGTGAGGACGGGACTCGCTGCGCCCGCTGCTGCCGGCTAAGCAAAAAGCACAGAGTGGCATCCCGGACGCGCGTGCTGCCCTCGACGCTTCCAAAACGCCTGCCTGCCGCCGCGCTTCGCCTGCTTCCTCAGCTGCTCTTCTCTAGCGAGCGCTCTTTGGCCGGGAAAACCAGGAGCCGCTGCTTTCGCCGCAGATCTGCTCAGCTCAAGTTGCAGCCCTTGAACTTCAGGAGGGAACTGGCTGCGAGACCGGGAGGACTTGTGGACTTCAACTCTAGCTAGCATGACTGGAGGAGGAATTCTGGGAGTTGAAGTCCACAAGTCTTAAACTTGCCAAGGGGGTGCAAGGGTCTTCAAACTTGTGGGCTTCAACTCCCAGAATTCCTCCTCCAGTCATGCTAGCTCAGGAATTGGAGTTGAAGTCCACAAGTCTTAAAGCTGTCAAGTTTGAAGACCCCTGGGTTAGGGATGCAAGGGTCTTCAAACTTGGCAAGACTTTTTACAACCATGTACACTTTTTACAAACTTCAAACTTGACAGCTTTAAGACTTGTGGACTTCAACTCCCATTCCTGAGCTAGCATGACTGGAGAAGGAATTCTGGGAGTTGAAGTCCACAAGTCTTAAAGCTGTCAAGTTTGAAGTTTGTAAAAAGTGTACATGGTTGTAAAAAGTATACATGGTTGTAAAAAGTATTCTGCTACACTGGTATTTTATTAAATAATATATTACTACAGCATTTGGTTCAGAATACTTTTTTCCTTGTTTTCCTCCTCTAAAATCTAGGTGCGTCCTATACTCCGGTGCGTCCTATAGTCCGAAAAATACGGTAAATGCATTTCTGTGTTAGCTATGTTAGATCTGTGTATTTTATTTTTAATCTTAGAGAATGCAGAAGCGAGCAGAGAGATTCAATGTTCCTGTGAGCTTGGAAAGCAAGAAAGCTGCACGAGCAGCTCGGTAAGTGTATATTTGATTATTATTGTTCTTTACAGCTGTTTAGTCAGATAAATAGAAGTGTATTCTGGGTGCATCCTCTATTACCCTCTTAATTGGGGCAACTTCAACTAAGAACTTCTGGAATTTGCCAAAGATGAAAGATTGCAAAAAAGTTAAAATTGAAACAAATATTTAGTATTGAAAGTTTACCTTGTTCTGTCACTACCTGACAGGATAGCATGCATTATATATCTTAAATGTCCTGGATTTTGAGATATACAAAGAATTTTAAGGATCCTATCAGTAAAAGAAATGAAAAAGCAAGATACAGTATATTGTAGGCTATTCATTCAGTTGGTAGTGATATTTTAAATAGTAAAGATGAAACCTGGATTCACTTTTTCTTACTCTTCTTTATATGCCAGTAATATTCTTACTGGCATATAAAACTAAAAGATCAGTTTTATATGCCAGGAAGGGCTTTGCTCTGTTTTCAAATTATTCACAGTTCTGCTGTTCAAACTAGTCTATTGTGTGTGTGTGTGTGGCTTCAAACTTAAACATTACAGCTGCTAATAGGACTATTTCCTTCTCCATAGGTTTGGTATGCCTGCAGTTTCAGCTAAAGGTATGTGACTATGATATTTAAAATATATATATTATTATGGTTGGTTGCCAGTCAGCCAGATATTTAAACTGGTGTTGGCATTTTTATCTACCAATTGAGTCTTTCCCAAGAACCTGGGATAGGCAGATGTTGTTTGATAGCGTTCAAGATATTGTTGCAGGATATAAGGTGTTCCAAGTAAAGCTGCCTTTTGCAATTGACTGATGGTGATTTTGTCAATGCCAATGGTGTTCAAGTGGTGCTCCAAATGTTTACTATTATCATTGCACAGTCAGCCAGATGTTCAAATTGGATTTTGGCATTTTTATCCACCTATTCAATCCTTCCCAAGGATCTAGGATAGGCAGATGTTATTTGTTGGTGTTAAAGGTAACTGCGGGATAAAAGTTGCTCTGAGTAAAGCTTCCTTTTGCAATTGACTGATGGTGATTTTGTCATTATTATAGTTTGTCACACAGCCAGCCAGATGTTTAGATTGGATTTGGCATTTTTATCTTCCTATCCAGTCTTTCCCAAAGACTTGGTGGAATAGGCAAATGTTGTTTGATGGTGTTAAAGGTATCATCATAGGATGAAAGCTGTTCCAAGTAAAGCTGCCTTTTGCAATTTGATTGATGGTGATTTTGTCAATGCTAATAGTGTTGATGTGCTCGAGGTGTTTTGGGATTTCACCCAAGGTATCCATTACAGTTGGTACCATCTTTGCTTTCTTAGGCCTCAATCATTCTTCTATTTACAAGTCTTTGTATTTTGTAATTTTCTATAATTCTTTTTCTTCTATTGTGCTGTCTCCAGGTACTGCCACATCCACTATCTGGACTTTTTTTTTTGTCTTTCTTATCTACAGTTATTAATTCTTGGGTGTTATGTGGCAGGTGCTTGTCTGAATTGGCCTGCCGGGAGAGTGGGGGACCAGCGGGGTGGGGGAGGGGATCTCTGGGGGGGCGGGGAGTAAGAGCATTACGGTCGTAACGGGGAGAGGCAGGTATGGCGGGAGCAGAGGGGTAGGCCGCTCTCGGGGAACGAGAATTCGCTGTTTGCAAGCGATTCCTTGTTCTGGCCCCTCTGGTCTGGTTCCATCTAGCTCAACCCGAGTGCCTGGTAACCAGGGATGTCAAGGCCCCGGGCTCAAGCTGCTGCTGTTAAATGCCAGGTCGATCACCAACAAGGCCCCCCTTATTCGGGATTTAATCCTGGAAGAGGGGGTGGACCTGGCGTGTATCACCGAGACCTGGCTGGGCCAGGAAGGGGGAGTGCCCCTTTCGGAAATATGCCCGGACGGGTTCTCGGTTCAGCATCAGCCGCGACCCCACGGAAGGGGTGGAGGAGTGGCTATTATAGCTCGCCAGAATCTGTGTCCTCGAAGGAGCCCTGCCCCAGAGATTGTTGGGTGTGAGACGCTCCTTCTGAAGTTGGACTTAGGGGTCCAGGTGGGCCTTTTGCTAACGTACCTGCCTCCTAGCTGCGTTGCAAAGGTCCTGCCTGTTCTGCTCGAGGCGGTTGCAGGGCTGGCGGTTGAGTTCCCCAGGTTGATGGTGCTGGGGGACTTTAATCTGCCATCGCCCGGCGAAGCCTCAGGGGCAGTCCAGGAGTTCATGGCTTCCATGACAACCATGGACCTGACCCAAGTAGTTCAGGGTCCGACTCATGAGGGTGGTCACACACTTGATCTTGTGTTTCTCTCGGGGCAGTGGAGAGATGATCTGAGGCTGAGGGGTTTAGTCACAGTACCCTTGTCGTGGTCAGATCATTTCCTTCTGAGGTTGAATTTCATGGCACCACTCCTCCACCGCAAGGAGGCGGGACCGCCCCAGGCGCCTAATGGAACCGGACGGATTCCAGAGGGAACTTGGGGAAATACCTGAATCCCTGGTACACAGTTCATCCGAGTCTCTGGTCGCAGCCTGGAATCAGGCAGCAACGGGGGCTCTGGATCGGATTGCGCCTTTGCGACCTCTCCGTGGAAGTGGATCCAGGAGGGCTCCTTGGTTTACCGAGGAACTCCGGGAGATGAAACGCCACAAGAGACGTCTAGAGCGACGATGGAGATCTAGTAAAGCTGAATCTGACCGGACACTTTTAAGAACTTTCATTAAGTCTTACTTAGTGGCGATACGGGCGGCAAAATGTTCGCATTTTTCCGCTCTTATTGCGTCTGCTGACTCCCGCCCAGCCGCCCTGTTTAGGGTGACCCGCACCCTTCTGGCTAAGGAGGAAGGCGGAGATCCCTTGCAGGGTAGAGCTGAGGAATTTTCTCGGTTTCTGGTGGATAAAGTCATTCAGATTCGGACAGACCTGGACTCCGATTGGGCAGTACAGGCCGAGATGACCGGGGCAGGTCTTAGTCCGGTTATCTGGGACAGGTTTGAACCGGTGACTCCTGAGGATGTAGACAAGGCCATAGGAGCGATGAGCTCCGCCACCTGTTTATTGGACCCGTGCCCCTCCTGGCTGGTTTCGGCCACCAGGGAGGTGTCACGCGGCTGGCTCCAGGCGTTGGTCAACGCTTCCTTGAGAGAGGGGTCCGTCCCGCAGCCCTTAAAAGGGCCCTCCTCAAGAAGCCTTCCCTGGACCCGGCGGATTTAAAGAACTTCCGTCCAGTCTCCAACCTTCCCTTCGCGGGGAAGGTTGTTGAGAAAGTGGTGGCGCTCCAGCTCCTACGGCTGTTGGATGACACGGATTTTCTGGATCCCTTTCAATCAGGTTTCAGGCGCGGCTACAGTACGGAAACGGCTTTGGTCACCCTGATGGATGATCTCTGGCGAGCCCGGGATGGAGGTCATTCCTCTATCCTGGTGCTACTTGACCTCTCAGCGGCCTTCGATACCATTGACCATGGTATCCTTCTGCGTCGTCTTGGAGAGGTGGGGGTGGGCGGCACTGTTTTGCAGTGGTTCTCCTCCTTCCTCTCTGACAGGACGCAGTCGGTGCTGACAGGGGGGCAGAGGTCGAGCCCTAGGCCCCTACTATGTGGGGTGCCTCAGGGCTCGGTCCTCTCGCCCATCCTGTTTAACATCTACATGAAGCCACTGGGTGAGATCATCCGACGACACGGGGTGAGGTATCAGCAATATGCTGATGATACCCAGTTGTACATCTCCACCCCGTCTCAATTCGGGGAAGCCGTAGACGTAATGGGCCGCTGCCTGGATGATGTTAGGGTCTGGATGGGGAAGAACCGGCTAAAACTTAAACCTGACAAGACTGAGTGGTTATGGATACTGCCTCCTAAGGACGTGACCAACTGTCCCTCCTTGGTTCTTGGGGGAGAGAAATTAGCTCCCTCAGAACGGGTCCGCAATTTGGGTGTCCTCCTAGATCCACAGCTTAAATTGGAACAACATCTTTCAGCTGTGGCTAGGGGGACCTTTGCACAAGTACGTCTTGTGCACCAATTGCGACCCTACTTGGAGAGGGAGGCACTTCTCACAGTCACTCATGCCCTCATCACCTCACGGCTGGATTACTGCAATGCGCTCTACATGGGGCTACCCTTGAAGAGTGTCCGGCGACTGCAACTGGTGCAAAATGCAGCTGCGCGAGCTGTGGTGGGTGCTCCTAGATGCACCCACGTAACACCAATTCTCCGCCAGCTGCATTGGTTGCCCATTAGTCTCCGGATCCAATTCAAGGTGTTGGTCGTTACCTTTAAAGCCCTACATGGCTCAGGGCCAGGTTACCTTCGGGACCGCATCCTGCCGCATACCTCCCTACGACCGGTCAGGGCCCACAGAGTCGGCCTCCTCCAGGTCCCGTCGACCAAACAATGTCGGTTGGCGGGGCCGAGGGAGAGGGCCTTCTCTGTGGGAGCTCCCTCCCTGTGGAACCAGCTCCCCCTGGAGATCAGGACTATCCCCACCCTGCTGGCCTTCCGGAAAGCAATAAAAACTTGGCTCTTCCGGCAGGCGGGGTGAAAGCATGATGATACTCTTTTAATTTTTATATGTTATATGTTTTTTAACTATTGTATTTTATTGCACTGTATTGTCGAAATGGATCCGAATATGTTGTGAGCCGCCCAGAGTCCCTAGGGAGTTGGGCGGCATACAAATCCATTTAATTAAATTAAATTAAATTAAATTAAATTAAATTAATTAAATTAAATTAATTAAATTCTAAAGTCCCAGAACACTTCGGCTTCTTCATTTTCTATTACTTTGTCTATTTTGTGGTCCCACCAATTCTTGCTTGCAGGCAAATGGCATTTCTTGCAGATATTCCAGTTTACTATTGCTGCTATTTTGTCATTTGTAATTCCAGCATCTTACTTTTGAAAAGAACTAATAAAAAGTATCGCAAAAATTGAGATAATTTCCACATGGTCATTCATAGTGACTGCTTCAGATGGATAGTTTGTCAGGCATTGAAAAACTGACAGAGCCAATCTATCTGCTCATACCAATCTAAGATACCTGCCTTTGGAAGGTAATATGTTAACATATTGGAAGTGGCTCTGCTTACTTCCTACAGAAATGAAAAGATAGTAATGGTAAGTGATTACTCCCTGAATGAAAAAGTATATTAAAATCTTGGCTAAAGAGGTATATAGCCACTCTGCTTCTAATCAAAAGTGGATACTTCTCAAGATTCCCAAAAGGTGAACTTGTTCTCAAAATCATCCCCAGGAATAAAACAAAATTGATTGTTAACAAAAACAGTCTCCACTCCCACCCCCACCCCCCATGCTAAAGGAAAGGTCTATGGATTCTGTAGACTCTTCCTGATTAGGGAATAGTTGGCATTATGCCTTTTTAGAAGAGCCATGTCACTAGATCCCATCCAGGCATTAAAGTCATCAGCCCGTAATTATTGAGTCAGGAAATTGGGAGATTGAATTAGTGAGCCAAATTTCAAAAAAATCTTAGCCATTATTAGATTGAGCACTAAAACCTTTTTGCTGGAAAGTACACCTTTTATTGTAGTGATTAAGGCATCAGGCTAGAAACAGGGCCAGTGGGGTGGACCATGACTTAGGTGAGCCTAATTTCTAGTCCTGTCTTAGGCTCAAAGCCTTTCTCTCAGCCCTAGGAAGGAGGCAATGGGAAACAATTTCTGAAAACTCCTACCAACAAAATTGCAGGGACTTGTCCAGACAGTCTCTAAGAATTGACAGAATTGAATGGAAGAAAAATAAAAAACATTTAGTAATGTTAATTTTATGGGGATTGCTGTAGCTAGTTGTACATAGAGAAAGACAGATCATATCTGTATATGGAATGAATCTGATAATGTTAAGTTGCCCTAAGGAGTAGTTGCCTCTCAATCCTTGGCTGACTGGCAGGGAAAAGGAAGAGAAACTTTTATCATCGAAGTATTAATATTGAGTTCTAGCAAAACCAGGGTTGAACATTCAATATATCAACATTATTAAATAAAAGTGATAGATTCTGATTTACTTAAGCAAATGAAAGGAGCCATTTTGGATCCAGTAATTTAAAATGTTTTTTTTTTTGTTGTTGTTTCAGGTCTGAACACAGAAAGTAAGACTCCAGTAAGTAGCTGTTTTGTTTCCTTATATAGTTGGCATGGTTTTAAATGATACTTCATTAAAGTAACTTGACATAGAGTATAATATTTATTAACTCAATCTGATAATCAAATCTGTTGGACTTAATATATTGTCCTCAACTGTAGCATTATTTTAGGTGCCTCTGCAACTTACAGATTTTGTTTATATTTCTAAAAAGCTATTGCTCAAATAATTATTTTCTCTCAGTATTCACCAGTTTTCACCTGTTTTAAATCATTGTCTTATTAATATCCTCTAAAACCGTAATCAAACCATGGATCTTGTATTGGCTTTTTCTTTGTTGCAGGATATATATTTTGGTATGTCATTCATTTTTCTAACAGTTCCTTCCTCACTACCCAAAAGTCTTATTTTTTATTTTTTCTAAACATCTGTCATCACCTCCTGATTTTAAACGTCTCTCTTCCTTCAAAGATCAGTTCTGCAAAACATTTGTCTTAATCTCTTAGTGTTCCTTTCCATTCGAAATAAATGTAAAATTTATGCACGCGGTATTCATCTCTGTTAACTTTGTCTCCTTTATTGTCAGACTGTAGAATGCAAGTTCCTTGGGTAGAAACTTTCAGGAAAGAAACATGACTCTTCCCATATAACGTTTTGCTAAAGTTACTTTATAAAGTGTCATGTACATGACTATTATCAATATAGCAGAAAAGTATTCAGTGATATCTATGATCCATTATTATCAATGGATCATTTGGTTTATACCCTACCTTTCATCTTCAAGGCTAAGTGTAGATTAAGCCCTCTTCTGATTCCCCCCCCCAACAACTGTTGAAATAGTATGACAGAGAGATAATACTGTTCCAAAGTTAGCAAGTAAGGTGAAAATGGACTCGAAACTAGGTCTTCCCAATCCTAGCATAATACCTTTAACCATTATGCCACACTTCCTGGCTATATGTGAACTAAAGCAAACATAGGGTTTTACACTGAAGGAAGAACTGCACTGAACTGCTTTAAGTGATCCTTTTTAAAAAAAAGAAAGAAAAAAAAGCAGAAATATATTATACCTGTCTTTGTGTGGCAGTTATCATTCCAAAGGTATCTGTAGGATTACAACAGTAGGTAATATGAAACTTTTGTGTCTTTTCCCCCATCTTGGCACTTTGCCAAGAAGGGTACAAGTGTATTTTGCTGCTCACATTCCTAAGAGTTGTGGTGGCGCAGTGGTTAGAATGCAGTACTGCAGGTGACTTCTGCTGATTGCCCGCTGCCTGCAGTTCGGCAGTTTGATTCTCACCAGTTCAAGATTGACTTAGCCTTCCATCCTTCTGAGGTTGGTAAAATGAGGACCCAGATTGTTGGGGGCTATATGCTGACTCTGTAAACCACTTAGAGAGGACTGTGAAGCGGTATATAAGTCTAAGTGTTATTGCTAAGACTTGCAGCTACTTCAAAGATGTCAAGCCTAACAATATACTGCCTTTCCATTAGGATTATGCTAACAGAAAAGGATGATCTAGCTTAGTAGCAAAAATATGTTTCCTAGGATGCTTTAAAAAGAAATTGAAAATTTCATCTTAAATTTAGAGTGAAGGCTTCTTTCTTCCATATATAATTACCATCTAATCGAAGCCTATAATACTGGAATATGTTGAAAATATTTTAATCTTCTTGACAGTTTAGTTACTTCCATGTTAAGGAGCTTGATTGGTAAATGCACATAGAGTGCTAGATAGAGTATTGAGTTGAAAATAGTGGAAATCCGCTTTTCCCATCCATGCATTATTGAAAAGAAAAATACTTGGTACTAATTGATCTGCTAAAATAATACCTGGAAGTTTTCTCAGAAGTGATTTGCAGTAAGCTACTGGTTCTGTGGATGCCATTTTAATTTAATTCCATAATATGTTCAAAGATTATTGCAATTTCAGTACAAAAAGTAATGTTTTATTATATTTCAACATATTTATCCATACTGGCATATTTTCAGCATTTATAATTTTGAAATCTTTAAATTTATATAAATATACCTGTTTTCTATTGCTTTTCTAGGTAAATATGGACAAATTAAAGGAAAGAGCTCAAAGATTTGGTTTGAATGTTTCCACAATCTCCAGAAAGGTAAGATTTTAGGATAAGCATTATATAGCAAAAGTGAATATTTGAACTTTTTAAAAATGTCAACAACACATAAACTTGTCATTTTCCTTATATATACTATATATTCTGCTAGATCCATCAAGTTTCAAATTACAGATTTTAAAGAAGTCACATTAAGATGATAAATAACAATATTCATAATTGATTAAGAATACTTAGCTATTTCAGCATATATTTTGACTGTCCTGAAGATACATCTTTTCAGATAAGATTATTAAAATATTTTTCTGTGGTTTAATCTTTTTCTTAAGAAAGCAAATCTGCAAGTCCAGGTTTATTTTCTCATCAAGGTGATAATCTTACGTGCCTTGTCAAATTAATTCAGAGTCTGAATTAAGTAGAAAAGTTAAGATATCAAGGAGAAGCCTGGGCTAGAAATCTTTTCTCTGTCTTCTAGTTTTCTTTGTGGAAGGATTTTTTATTGTTTAATTTATTGTTTTGTTTTATAGAATATTTAATGATATCTTTAAGTTGCCAAAACTTAAGTTTTGCCCCTTATCAAGAATAAACATTGAGTGGTTTTCTTCTTCCATTAGAAAAGTTCCCAAAATTGAATATAAAGACTTTGAATTCATAGTAAGAAAAATAGCAATATATAAAACGAAATGTTCTTCAAGGAGTCCAGAAGAGGGTATGGCTGTGATTTAGCTGTGATTTCCCCCTAACTTTTAGCAAATGAACTGTTCCATCCCTCTTGGGATTTGCACATGGAACGTTTAATGCATTCCATTCTGTAGGAAGGCACTGAACCTGGCACCAGGGAATTCAACCATGTAGAAAATAACTGGAGGTGGAGGCCACTTCCCTTCCCATCCTTTTCTTGGAGAAGGGGGGCAGGGTGAAATCGTGCCAGTGCATTAAAGCTAGAATATGTGGAGAGACAGGTCAGAGTGAGAGGCTGCTCAAATGTCATTAACCTTGTCACCAAGAGTGCACATTTTTCAGGAAAAATATATGATTTGTCAGCATTTATGGCCAGGTTTCCTTTAAGTACAATTGTGTAGGTGAGGCATTATATCAATTTTAAGGTTTCTTTAAGAGCTCCCCACAATTTAATCTGCCTAGAATTTGACCAAACATAAGCATTGTTTAATTTTTGTTCTCTTTAAGAGAACAAAAATTTTGTTCTCTTTAAGAATATGTGTGCAGCTACATATTAGCAAATTATTCACATGGAGAAAATATCAACAAGAGAATGACATGTTTCGGGGGTTAAAAAAATCAATTATGAAATTAATACTAGAAATGTGTGTGTGTTTTTGCATAAGTTTTTAAAACTATGTTTTATCTTTGTGATTGGCCTTGCATATATCAATAATTTCAGCCATTAGAACAATTATCAAGGGTTTAATTTCTTTGTTCTACTGTTAAGTAGAATTCAGCTGCTTAGAAGTAGATTTCCTTTTTCTGAAGAGCATGCTCATGAATTTTATTGAGGAATATTATTGCTTGCTTCAATTAGCCTCTAGTATAGAGTTGCCCACCTGGGTGTTCTTTATAGCTTTTCATCACAGAATTGCCTGGTTGCATGGATCTTTGCAGATTTTTAATGCCATGCATTGCAGCAAAATCTTTACAGTAAACCATTGTCTCTCAGGAGCCACATTTCATTTCCTATTCAAATTGGTTTTGAAAAAGCAAGGTGGGGGGGGGGAAAGGGAACATAGCCAAAGGCAATTTCAAACCTGCTGGGACTGGGGGAGTAAACTTAGATTGTAGTGAACAGCTCTTCAGCTAATCTGTAGCTTTGAATTTATTGCTAGTATAGAATCTATTAAGTTAAAAAAAATCCTCTTCCTAAAAGATAACATTCATCCTCCTCTTACAGTAAATTGTTACCGTTTGGTATAATAGAAGTGGCAGGTGCTTGCTTGTGTTTTTGTCAGGACAGAGCCATCAAATAAATTTTTAAAATAAATCAGGAAAGCATTTTTCTTTCCTGAACTAATCATACCCCCTCCTCTGTACTCACATGGGAGGCCTCCTTTTAAAATTTACCCTCTGACCCGAGGCTGCTGTCCCTTGATTTCAGTGAGTTACACTTAAACTGTTCCCTTCCCTTGTAAATTTCCCCTATGTAGCAGCTGCTCTCAATACCACTCAACCCCTTGCTTCCCACTGGGAGAGCTGATAGCTTGCAGGTTTCTGTGCTGCAAGAGGGCCACATTGTAACGCAAAAATCACATTCTCAGAGAGCTTGTTTTTTTCTTCTTTTTATGCATAAAACAACTTTGTAGATATCCAGCAGGGGATTAAAGAATTTAAGAGAGCCCCGAGATTAGCATAAATGTACAGTACCTTTCTTTTTTCTGCACCGAACTATGTGGCACCATTCTCAGATAAATGATTAAAACAATTTGTACTCCACATAATCTAATTTAAGGGTTTGGGAGTACCTTATTAACCTTGAGCCTCTCAGAAGTTAGAAATGAGAGGTAAAAATGCTGCAAATGGAAATAAAAGTGCAAATATCTAACCTCTTGATATCTTAGCATCACTTTTCTCCAACTTTCAAACTGTAGGTTTCAGTCAAAAGTATAAAATTCCTTTCTCAGATTTTCTACTTGAAACAAAATATTTGACCTAAACAATCAAGCAGGAAATTATTTATGAACTCACCGTTATCCAAATTTACTGTAAAAGTCTCCTGGTATTAACTCACTCCATTGAGAAAAAAAGAAATCGGTTGGAATGAATATATTATCTTTACTCATGAGTTGAAAGACTGTAAAATGAAAGAAACCTTGCTGTTATTCAAGGACTTTCTAGCAGAAGAAACTGAAAAGAGTGGTAGAAAAGAGAAAAGAAACAAGGTAATACAGCAGTGGGAAAAAGGATTCCTATCTTTTTGTTGTTCAGTAGCTTTTAACTTTTCATAACCTGGATATTAGGTCACAAGTATTCTCTGTCAAGCAGAACACAAGTTATTTTTTGTGCCATTAGTGATGGTATTTAGTCATTTTGTCTTCTCTTGGCCTCTTTTTCTATTGCCTTTGATGTTTCCAGGCACCTGGGTCTTCTCTGATGATTCTTGTTTTTGCATTATATGTCCAAAATATTTAAATTTTAGGTTCATTCTAAGTACATTAAGTTCTCAGTCTAGTTTATGTAGTATTGGATTATAATTTTATTATTTATTTATTTATTTATTTATTTATTTATTTATTTATTTATTTATTTATTACCACCCATCTCACAATCCAAAGCAACTCTGGGCTGCTTTCAATACAATAGCAATAGAAATATAAAACATTAAAATTAACAAGAATTAGATAAAACTATGAACCACATACACTAATGGTACAGAGGTGGATTATCTCTCTTAAATTCCACCAGCCACCTCCAGGGTAAAGTGCCCCCTCACAACCCCAAGCCAATTGGTAGGTTTTCAGGCCCTTCCAGAAGGCCAAGAGGGTGGGGGTGGATCTCACCTCCAGTAGCAAGATGTTCCAAAGGTCGGAGGCCATGAAAGTAAAGGCTGTTCTCCTAGAACCTGCCAGCTGAAATTCCTTGACTGATTGGGTCTGCACATGCCCCTTCTGCCATAGGGAGTGGAGTGGACCAATCCCATTGAGATGAGACAGAATCTGGTCCCATGACATGAAGGACTTTAAAGATGATAACCAGCACTTTGAATTGGATCAAGAGCAAACTGGCAACCAGCGCAGCGTGCCTAGTAACAGTGTTTACATGCTCAGCCCTAGGGCCTTCTAGAACGGTCTGCCTAAAACTAGTGGTCATGAACTCCTGAGCTGCTTTGAGGCTATCCCCAGGGATGGCAGATTGAAGTCCTCCAGACCATAAGCCTGGGGAACTCCACCGCCAATCCTGGACTGGCCTCCAACAGTTCCGCAACAGAGAGGCTAATATAGTAGCAACAGTCCCAACTGATCCTGCAAGCCCAGCTTCAGAAATAGGGTCTCACAACCGAAAACTTGGAGAATATTGCTCCTGAAGGTTAAAAGAGATTCCAGGATGACAGCTATTACCCCTCTCCCCTGCTTGGTGCCAAAGACACATCTCTGAGAGGAGAGCTCTCCCCTTGATGTCAGACAGGTCTTGGTGATGCACACCAGATCGGCTTTCTTCTTCCCAATAAGGTCACAAATAATGGGTGCCTAATTATTGACTAACCCAGCATTCAGTAGCAGCAGCCGAAGATCCAGGCCTCCATGTGTCTTCTGTCCAGAGTCTGGGCATGAACTTAGAGGGCCAGAATACACCACCAATATTAAACATTGGATGTTTCTTGCCCTGGAATAGCCTTCCCTCTGTCTCCCTTCTAAATTTCCCCATGTCCACCACTACTCAGAAATGTTGCCCCGCTCTGAACCTTACCACGTGATCCTCCCCCTCCAAGCCTAGCCGCCTTCCCCTATGAGCCAAGGGCTCTGCTATCACCCCTAGCCATCAACACTCACCCAAACTCTGGGGGGGGGGATGGGAGAGGACTATCCCTTGATATTTGTGTCAGCTCTTAGCACCAGCAGAGGTGACCACTCCCTCCAGCCCCCACCTACAATGCTCTCCTCCCCAAAGCTGGTCTCTCACCAATCAGTTGAGAGAGGCCACTTCACATACACCCTCTACCTAACTCTCACTTGGAGTGGAAGGTGGCAGACATTCAAAACCAGCACACAGCCCTCCTTAGACTGCTACCTAGGGGCAGGCTCCCCAATTGCCTCAGGGAGGAGCCCATCATTCTCATGCCACCAGAACCCAACTATTAAACGAAAATTTTCAGATAGATATGTTAAAACTAGGCAAATGATTGTCTTGAAAATAAAAATCATTGTATTCCTTGTGCTGTCTCAGCATTTTAATAATTTGTCTACCTCTGTTTCAGACTTCGTCCTAAGTAGAAAACATGTCTATTTCATTTCTATAGCATCTCTTTGATGTTTTGAGCCTATGAAAATAAAGCTTGTTAGTTTTCCACCTATTTGAATTGGGTTGGCAATGCCTATCAACATAATCTTGGGGTAGCATTAATACTAGTAGATGAGCTTTAGCACTCTCACTTGCAACAAAACTATCCTTAAGTCTTCCTCCTTTACCACCTGAGGTCCTTGTTTCATCCAGAAGTTTTAATTTCAGCTTCTTTTAGTCCAACATTCGTGATGAAAAAATCTGAATATAATAAAGCAAATTCACAGTTATACTGTACTTGGGTGTTCCCCTTCCCCAATTTTGAACCATTTAATAGCTGTTTATTTTTGGTCTGTGGTCTCCTGGTAATCATACATATTTTTAAGACATTTCACTGATAAAAGCATTTGGACTTTAGTGTTTTCAGTTTTGGATGTCACATATGCTCCATAAAAATACATTTAAATGTCTAACATTTTGAATTTTTTACTTGACTTTTCAATATAAAATGTGAATGTTAATGAATGTATCTCTATATCTAGCATAGTGGATTATCCTGTTACTGTTTTTTCCTTTCCCCGCCCCCACTGTTTTGAAATGATGTCATCATGCTACAACTTTGGTTACCATGAATTTAGGCCTGTTGATTTTAGAATAATGAGAACTGACAAGATGAATAATAGTGCTGGCAGTCATAGCCATTTCAATACAGAGTTGCTGAAAGCAAGGCCACCACCTCCCCCATGCTGTTAGCTGTTCTGAAAAAAAGTTTAATGGTCTGTTCAGCTCTATGCTGTTGATGTGCAGATAGGACGCAGGTCTGAATATCTTATATATCTATTAAGGTGTATTTTAAGTATTAGATTATTGAAAAATACATATATCTTTGCTCTCAGTAATATGTTCCTTTATATTTTATCTTTAGTTTTTAAGGCCATTTGATTTTTAATTTGTCAACTTAAATGAAAATAGCTTTCAGCACTTGAAAATTATACTTTAAATATTTTAATATATAACCTGCTTTAGAAAGCTTAGGCTGTATTAAAGTAGTTCTAAATGGGGAGAGTAAATCAAAATCCTTTGCATCTCATTATCTTGTGCTATTTCCCTCTTTCCCTCCACCTTGGAGTTCTCCCCACTTTTTGCCTATTTCGAGAGAGAGAGAGAGAGAGAGAGAGAGAGAGAGAGAGAGAGAGAGAGAGAGAGAGAGAGAGAGAGAGAGAGAGAGAGAGAGAGAGAGAGAGAGAGAGAGAGAGAGAGAGAATGAATTAGCATTACATCATATTATGCTATGTAGCATATTAGTCAACAAGGGATCTCCAACATATTTGGTTTTGGGCAAGTCCTTCAGCGTCTTCCCATGTGATATTAGGAATCTTTAAGTCTTCCATGAACATTCTTCACCATACATTTTGAAGGCGTCCTCTTGGTCGTTTGACATCAGTGGGGACATCTCATTGCCATCTTAGGGATTCGATTGTTCTCCATGTGGAGAATATGACCTGCAAGTTGGAGTCTTTTGCTTTTTTTTTTTAATAGTTTTTATTGAATTATTTACATTTAAAAAACATACAAAAGAAAAAAATATATGACAATAACAAATACATTACAAACATATAAGAACATAAAAAGCGCATACATCTATAAAACTTTCAATCTCTATAATTATCTTACGGCAATTATATATTGGCAATTTATTTCTATATAGTTTTCAATTCCTTATCTTATGTATTTATATAACATGTATTATATAGTAATAGTAACCACAATAGTAATTGTAACATCATTATATATATATATATATATATATATATATATATATATATATATATATATATATATATATATATATATATATATATATATATATATATATACACATACATACACACACACACACACACACACACACACACACACATTTGTATAATAAGGCTAGTTTTTCCATAGGTTTCTTGGTCATACTTGTACATGTCTCATTTGATTTATATTTACATTTATTGTATTGATCGTGTTTGTTTTCGTTTTTCATACCAGTTGTAAAATGTGTTCCAGATTTCATAATAGTCGGAGTCCTCCTTTCCTTTTAATTCCATCGTTAATTTGCAACAATGTTATGTAGTTTCAGGAGAAACTCTTTAGCAGCACTTCTTCATTAGTAACATGGTCGAAATAGCAACTCTAGGATTCGGTAAAGGCATCTTTGTTGCAAGACATCATGTGTTTTGCTAATACTTGCTGATGCCTTCCAGGTCTCACTGGCATAAATGGCTGTTGGGATCACTATAGGGGTGTGGGTGTGTATCCACCCAATCAAACATGACCCTGGGCAGCATACAAACAAAAATAAAAGAAATAAGAAGAAATTACAATTTTAAAAAGTGAGTCAGTGAAGTGGTAATCAGAGACTAAAATTTGTTATATCCTATAAATAGCAACTCTACTTATCCTGACCCAACCGACCTTGTTTTGATCTAAGTTTCAGATTGTCTCTACTCCTTACCACATTTCTACAGTGGTTGGCTTTGATTCAGAAATCAATAGTATTTTGCACACATCAAATATTATTTAATAATTTTCTTTGTTTCAGCTCAAAACTGTGTGTATAGCACTCACTCCTTCCCCCCCCCCCTTTATCAACCACAATAGGGATCAGCAACTCAGTCATTAATTGTTCACTAAGTGGAATAGCAACTGGGCTTACAAGCTTATTTTACCTATCCTTTGCTTCACAAACCTGTGAAGGTCGTAAATGTGAGGATTGGTTGTAAAGTTACTTTTCCATCACTATCTTAATTATAAACAGTATATTGTAATTGTAAACAAATAGTAAACATTAATTCATTGGATATAATATTTATATTTCAGTTTCACTTTTTGGCATATCATTTTCATGAAGATCTCTAAAATCTTTCCTTCCAGTATTCCCTCACTTCCATTTCATCCCAAATCATTTTAACATATTTAATTTTAGTCACTCTGCAGAGGGCTTCTTGTTTAGCCTTTTTCAATTATAGGTAGTCCTCGACTTACAAAAATTCATTTAGTGACCATTCAAGGTTACAATGGCATTGAGAAAAGCGACCTATGACCATTTTCACACTTACGACCGTTGAAGCATCCCTCGTGATCAGAATTCAGATGCTTGGCATGATGGTTGCAGTGACCCAGGGGTCATGTGATCACCTTTTGCAACCTTCTGATAAGCAAAGTCAATGGGGAAGCTAGATTCACTTAACAACTTGTTACTAACTTAATAACTGCAGTGATTCACTTAACGGTGGCAAGAAAGGTTGTAAAATAGGGCAAAACTCACTAAGCAAATATATCACAACAGAAATTTTTGTCTCAATTGTGGTCATACATCAAGGGCTACCTGTATTTTTTTGTTTCGATTTTTTTTACTATTTATATTGTTCTGTTTGTTTCCTAGTATGATTTGATTGCTTATTAGTAACCTATGACTATCATTAAATGTTGTACCTTATGATTCTTGACGAATATATTTTTTTTCTTTTTCTTTTTATGTACACTGAGAGCATATGCACCAAAAACAAATTCCTTGTGTCCCAGTCACACTTGGCCAATAAAGAATTCTATTTTATTCTATTCTATTCTATTCTATTCTATTCTATTCTATTCTATTCTATTCTATTCTATTCTATTCTACCTTGTTTTTATTCTTATCAAAATGATTTTGTATTTTCTATTTCTCCTTCATCCTTAACTGTTTCTTGTATTTTTCTCACATCCTCACCTTGGGCAGCAATCATTATCTTATGTGCTTTGTTTCTTCATCTACAGCCGCTTTCAGTTTGGCACTATGCCAAGCATCCTTTCTGCTACTTCCTGTTAACAAAGTTCTCCACACTTTGTGGCAGTAATATTTTTTTTTTCATTCTTTTCAAAGCAGCTGTCACATCTTCATTCCTTATGTCTACTTTCCTTTCATTCTATTGGAAGAGTTATCTGTCTTATAAGACTTCTTTCAACAAAACTCATATTTCCTATCCTATTTTCATTCTTGCTTTTTTCACTTTGTTTCTACATTTCTTTTCCTTCAAGATCCACTGTTGAAACTACCACAAAATTACATGTCTCGATTCAAAACTTTTCATTATCCAGCCTATCCATAATCCAGACTATTATGCATGCAAAAATGGACAGACTCTGAAATTCCCACAACAGAGCAATGGTTGATAAAGATGACAAAACTAGCAGAGATAGTAAAATTAAACTGTTTGATTAGAGAAAGATCAACAACTACATTTATTAGTGACCGGAAACCACTTGTGCACTTCTTGCTGGAAAAATATAAAAGAAAAACAAACCTGTAATTTATGGATATGAAGGTCTCTTTATTTCTGTCTTTTTCTGTTCTACTTCTATTTTCTTTTCTTTTTTTAATTCTTTTCTATGCTTCTTTATGATCTTTATATTCTCATTCTGTTAAAAAATATTTAGTAAAAAGTACAAAAAATGCATTATCCGTGTAACCTTCACTGAATCATCTCCCTTGTTCCTCGTGAAGAAATAGATCAGTCATGGTTTTAATCTTATATTTATTTCTTTGTTATGTGTTTATATGAATAGACTTATTCTTGAACCATATATTCAAAACAGACCTTTTACTGAGCAAATAATAATCAGTCAGCATTCTCATTTATTCTTGGACAGCTAAATGTCCTTGACATTTCCCCCCCTATATTCTTTTCATTTCATTTTCACATACTCATTAGAATAGCTTTTTATCATGTACTAGACCATGATATACAATTATTAATATCCTATAAATCCCTAATTTCATTCATTCTTCCTTATATACTTCCCCTTCTCTTAGTTTCACAAGTTTACCAGATTTCATGACATTGGTTCATTTATGCTTTTAACAATTTAATAGTTTTTCATATGTTGTGATATTTTGATATGCACCCATAAGTATTGATCTCTCCTGCTATTATGACTGGTCAAGTGAATCTTTTTAGTAAGATTGGGGGTGATAGGCTACATTACTAGCCTATCAGCCCTACTTACATCAATGCTGTGTGCAGCATTCTCTGCTAACAATGATAATAACACCTGCCTGTTTGGACACATTTTGACCAATAGGTGACAATAGCAATAGCACAGGGGTGGGTTCTAATTTTTTTACTACCGGTTCTGTGGGCGTGGCTAGGGCATCTGACTGAGTGGGCGTGGCCAACTTGACATCACTCACACACTCAGTCACATGACACCCCTCCACCTAGCCACGGCCACCGAAAAGGTGGCAAAATTTTTTGGGACTCTGACAGAGGGAAGGGAGGGGTGAAGAGAGGGGAAAAACTTCCAAAAATAGATTGCCAGAGGATTTAGGGTATGGAAAAGCCATAAGTTTCCTAGAAGGAATCAAAGCATTCAACTTTGCAGCCTGGAGGACACGCCTATGTTTATAAATCCGGCGGATGAGGGGGGGGGAGACAACAGGAAGGAAAGGGTGGGAGATAGTAAAAAATGCAGGTGAGGCGCTGGACTGTGCAAGCAGGGCGGGAGGGAGGGAAGGAGGAAAGTTCACCCAATCCTGGCTTGGGACAAGGGGGGGAGGAGGAGGAACTGGCTGCAACCCAAAAAAACACCCCCAGGCGCAGCGGCAACCATGGGAAACCACAGAGCCCGGATTGCACACATGCGTTTGTGCCCTGCAGTCACGTGTGTCACCCCCACCCCACCCTGGGTTCCTCCTATTGCAGCTTAGGTGCAATATTGGAGGGGACCCTTAAAATATCTGGACCAAGTAACAGCATGACGAAGCAACGCAAGCGACTCCATGCATCTCTCTCTATAAAGTTGCTCGTGTGTGTCCATTATATTCACACATACGGATGGCACACACTTGCATATAAAACCCCCATAAAAATCCCTAGTTGTGCAAACCACAATGAAAAAAAGATTAGCTTCAGGGTTGGGACGGAGAGGTCTTCAGCTGACCCTCCCCCCCTCCTCTCTGCACTCCTCCCTGGCCAGATCATGTAGTTTGCATGCAGAGAGGTTTTCCGGCTGGGTCCCACCTGCCCCTTTGACCCACCTGCCCGTTGACCTGCCCGAGAAAGCAGCTGCTTTTGATTGGGATGGGGCGTGGTGGGCCACGAGGTGCGCATCTTACCAGAGACTGGCAGCTCCGGATCTTGTGGCTTTTGGGGGGTTTTCTTTAAAAAAATGCCTCTCCAGACGAGCTTGAAAACCTCCCAGGTTGCTTTGGGAGGGAGCAGTCGGGCAGCATTCCCCCCGCTCCCTGGGTGCCTGCAGCCTTGGAGCCTGCAGCAACTCCTGGCCCTTGCACAGTAAAGAAAACCTTCTCATGAGTGTGAGGCAATTAACTTCTCGCACTCACTAGAAGTTTTTCTTTACTGTGCAAGGGCCAGGAGTTGCTCCAAGGCTGCAGACTCCGAGGCTGCAGGCGCCCGGGGAGGGGAGGCGAAACGCCCGACTGCCCCCTCCCGAAGCAAGGTTTCAAGCTCGGCTGGAGAGACGGTTTTTTTTTTAAAGAAAACCCTGAAAAAGCCGCAAGATCTGGAGCTTCCAGTCTCCGGTAAGATGCATGTCTCGTGGCCCTCCCGCCCCATGCCCTGCCCCACCTGCCACCCCCAAATTGCGCCCCACTGCGAGTCGCGCATCTTACCAGAGACTGGCAGTTCCAGGCAGCAAAAGAAACCTTCGCCTCCTGCCTCCGTGCATCGAGGAGGCCGAGCAGCAGCGGGAAGAGCACAGGAGGCACAGGAAGCGGCTGCCAGCGATGCCCTCAGCGATCACAGATGTTGTGAGCGGGGAGGCTCAACCCCCCTTAGGAGCCTCAGTTTACTCATGAGCACCATTGGCCTTTCTCCCTGCCTCTCCCGGCCAGTGTTGCTCATGAGTAAACTGCAGCTAGGATCTGCTGTGTGCTTCCTTCGCAGGCCAGGCCGGCTGGGGGAAACATGGGAAGGGTTCCGGTGCCACGGTCTGCCGGGTGCTTCCCTTCCCACGTGCATTGGTCCACCCGCTGTTGGTATCACCCCTCCACCAGCTCTCCCTCCCCTTCCAGCTCTCCGTCCCCCGCCCACCTGCTGGTCCGTGCCTTTCGGCCTTACTTTTGCCAGCAGCGGTGAGAAGTATGTGGCTAGATTCTACAAGTAGTGACTGGGTGGGGGGCAGGCAGGGCAAGGGAGCATCAGGCGGGCAGGGTGAACAAGTGGGGACTGGTTCGGGGGCGTGGCCAGGCTGCCGTTACTGCCGATTTGGAGAACCAGTCCGAACCGGCAGTAACCCACCTCTGCAATAGCACTTAGACTTATATAACGCTTTACAATGCTTTACAGCCCTCTCTAAGCGATTTTCAGAGTCAGCATATTGCATATTGCATATTGGGTCCTCATTTTACCCACCTCGAAAAGATGGAAGGATGGAAGGCTGAGTCAACCTGAGATTTGAACTGCCAAATTGCAGTCAGCCAGCAGTCAGAGAAGTAGCCTGCAGTACTGCACTCTAACCACTGTGCCACCATGATAAGCACAGTCAAAGCACAGCTTTCATTCTTGCAATCTAGCATCCCTAATTTAGAAACTACCTTGCAATTCAGCATACTGGACATAAAATAAAATAGTTCATGAATTTGCATATCATTCGTGCACTTTGAATAGCAAGTGAGATAAAGTAAAGATATATAAGGCAGTATTAAATAGTCTCATTTGGGACAAATATAGTCCTGTTGCAAATACCAGTTAACATGGAAAAAAAGCCTTGTGCTTTTTGCAGTAGGAAATGGGTTAAAGGAGAACTTTAGTGTTATACATAAAATGTATAAATATTTTATTCCACATTTGAAACAGAACACTTCCACTTGTATTCTAGTGAAACAAAACACATATTCAACTGTAGAGGCTAATAGGATTTTTTTTAAAGCCACTTGTTTCTCACTTTTCATCATAGGGCAACTATTAGGTAGTGTAATATAGTAGTCTATGCTAAGTACTAACAGCTATATAAACTACATGTATTACTCTATGCCTAAGAGGATGTTTAAAAACATTATCTCTGTAGCAAAGAATAGAAGCAACAATTAACTGCACATTTTGCAACTGGCCCACTTTGCGCATATCAACTGAACTGAGTGAGGCGAAGAAACAATAGCAATGGATTCACTTCAATATGTTCCATAACAAACTTAATTAAAGCCTAAATGCATTTTTCTAATTGTTTGACTCTGTTTGCAAAGCTAAACAATTAGATTTTGCTGTCCATATCCTGAAAGTTCAGTCTCATAGCAACACTGTATATTATACATATACAGCGCATACTTATGCATCCTGCCTTAAAGGAACAAGGCACACAACAACATTACATCACAAGGCACAAAATAAATCTGCTAAAATGCTTCCCAGGTATTGAGAAATTATTTTTTGAAATCCCCATTTACTTTATAAAATGATATCTAGGTTTGATATTCAAATAGAATGGGATGTTTATTCTGTGCTCCTTACTTTCTGATGTTTGGTTTGTGTGTGCTTTCTGACAGCCTGTTTGTGACTTATATAAATATAAGATTCATCTCATCAGATTAAACATTCAGATTCACAGAGCTATAATGATCTTTGAATATAATTGGTATGTTAGTTCTAATTTGTTTAGATGTTATAGTTGTTGGTATATGACTATTTTCCTATGTATTTTCTTTCTAAATTGCCATTGAAAATGTAAAAATATATAATTGTTAATTCTTCAATTATTTTCTTTAATATCAAATTGATCCTGACAAGATACTCTAGAATAAAACACACACACACACACACACACACACACACACACACACACACACACACACACACACAATTTTACTTGACATAAAACATATCTAATGCTGGAGATAATTTTCAAAACAATTTTTCCAGATTTTGGAAAGAGTGAAAAATAATCTGTCAAAATAGTGTACTCTTCTAAATTTCTGTAGCAAGTTTTAATGTTCTGCATTTACTAAATCTGTAGCATAGGCAATACTAATATTTGTGAGAAGAATTAAATGCAAGAATAGTTAAAACATGGTTGTTTCATTGATTTTTGGTGCTTTCTAGCTTTCTTTTTCTCATAGATTGAATGTTTGTCATACTTCAGTGTTTAGGATTAAAATTACTATTAATGTTAAGTGTATATCACTGGCCACACTTACATTACATGATATTTTAAAAATAACGATGAGTGTTCTAGAGGGTCAGCAGGGCTCCTGATCTTTGCTTTCTACAGAGTGTCATTCGAAAAGGATTTTGAGTCCACAACAACCTTAGGGAAAAGTGGAAGGGTTGCTTAAAGCAAAGACAATGGCAAGGGGTACTCTTCGACTTTACTTTGTCCAGTCATCTGGTTCTTCATTTGTCCCTGCTGTGAAACAGAACTCACCTTTTGTCTGTAACACAAATACATCTTTTTCTTCAACCCACCCCCACTCCTTGCCTTCTATTATAATTCAATCAATGATGTCATTATGTGTGCCATTCAGGGAACTGTTGAACCACATGGCTGCTGGAATTTGGAAGAGCAGCTAGAAGAAAAGAGAGCTGTGCGCTCTCTGTCTCACACACTCTCTTTCTTTCTCTCGCTCTCACTCTCTCTGTCCTCAAGAGTTTATTCTGATTTTAACCAGAAAAAAAAGGTTTATTTTTTTATAGCCCCATTCATGGTGGGAAAAAACCCCTCCAAACTAATCTAAAGTAAAAAGAACAGAGTAGTTGTATATGAGGTCAACTTTATTATTTTTCTTTAGAATGAATAAGCCTTTGAAGCCAATTCAATCCACAATCATTTTTCAAGAATTATTAGTGCTTTCTCTTGCTTAACAAAAAAAAATATCACTATTGTCATTATGTTTATACTTCATTACTTTCTGTATGTTTTGTTTGATAAAATACTTGTCCAGTATTGCTAGAGAAAAGGTGCATTATTTATAGAAAACAAGATCTTTAGATTTTGAAGTATAACTAATATTCCTGTGCTATTTGCTGAGCATTCCTTCAGTGTGTTGGTAACAGTCGAGCAACCTCCTCTGTGGATAAGCAGAATCTTATAGTATATGTGGATTTGATTTTTCCCATTTGTTTACTGTAGATCATTGGAAATCTTGTTCCCTATTTCTGACTTGACATTCCTTAATACTGAAAGTTTGAAGTTGAGATGTCAAGTTGCTCTAAAGGTGATCTATATTTAATATTTTATGTACATGTGACAATTTCCCATTTTTGCAAATAAAACATCCTGATAATGCACTACGTATTAAAAGAACAAAAATCTCTTTAAAAAGATTTATAGCGCTGCCCATTTTACATACCATAATGCTGGCAAGTCTCAGAGGCTTTTCAGGGACCAGGAGATTAGAGGCCTGCCAGACCTCAGGGGAAAGGATGTTTCAAAGGGCAGGAGCTGCTACCATGAAGTCACCCTGCCTAATCCCTTTAAAATGGCAACAGATTTTTTAAATGTTTGCATATGTTTGCCACTGAATCTTAGGAGAATCTCATAGAGTTCCTACGAACGTACCAAGAGATTCTGAATGAATGAAGAACACCAAAGTTGGGGCTCAGTGCATTTATTTCATAAAGTAATCCAACATGAAGTGTGCCAGTTTGAAAAAGTATTTTCCCTCAGTTCAATTAAATAGATAAGTAGGTCCAGTTGCATAAATACTTCATTAAACAATTAGAGCTGATATGAGCCAACACTGCTATATACATAAGTCTCACAAACTCTGCCTTTTCTCACCATAGGGAAATGGTCACCATAAAGGTTTTAGAGGTATATCATAATTCACATAGAAGTTCTAAATGTCTCTGTAATGTCATTAACCTGGGTATTAACCTGGAGAAAATTATAAAGTCGTTTCTAAGGTTCAGGGGCTCCCAGACAGAGACATAGTGAACCTTCAAATCACTCCCAAGAGTGCTACCTAAAACATCCAGGAAGTCACAGGGAACCCAGAATAATATCCAGGAATCTGCAGACCTCTCTTACTTTGGCTCAAGACCAGCAGAAAGGCACTTGGTTAGAGTAGGATTTTTGGGAAAATAAAAAGTGGACACTATTGCTTATGAAACTAGCCATGGGAGACAGTTGTTCCTGAATGACCTCTCTTTGCTCGATGATCCTGATTGCTTCCTTGGTTCATAGAGAACTTCTGGGAGAGAAAGCAGAAGTGACACTTAGAATCTTGATGGAGGAAGACCAGAAATAAATATTACAAGTAGTCCTTGATTTGTGACCTGTTGCTTAGTGACCATTCAGAGTTATGTTGGACCCCCCCACCCTCCCAAAAGGTACTTATGACTAGATTTGAAGTTCCGATGGCCGCTGCCCCTGATTATCACATGGTCACATTAAAGAGCTGACAGTTAGCTGACCTTTACTGCCATTTGTAGCATCCTGTAGTCACATGACCGTGATTTACATTTTTGCCAGAAACCAGCATTTACTTCCTATTGTTGATAATGGCTTATTTTAACAACTGCAGCATTTGCTTAATGGCCGCTGCAAAAAAAAAAAGTTGTAAAATTGGGCATGGTTGCATGATGGCCAGCACAAGTTAGGACAGTAATTCCAGGCTCAGTTATTCTAAAGACCCAGGACTACCTGTATCTGTACCCTTTTCAGTTGAGATTCAGACATAGCCATGAGATGGAAATTGCAATGGTTGCACTGATTGATAATGTTTGTACATCCCTTCTGTACTTATTATCTCTTATTTGCCTTAGATTCCATCAGCTATGATATCTTTCTGGATTGTTTGTTTGGGTTGAGGTCACTATACTCCATTGATTCCAGTCCTTCCTCAGTGGACAGCTCCAATCAATGATTGTAGGTGGGAGTTGGTGGTCTCTCACAAGTACAATATCAGAGGTTTGGATCTCTTTCCCCTCCTTTTAATACTTTTAATACTTTCATGAAACCACTGACGAGATAATTCATCATTGCAAGGTGCAGAATCATCAATACGCTGATGATAGCCAAATGTTTATATATTTTGTAATTATCTTTGTACATTGCCAAAGAGATGCTTGATGGTAGTAATATGAAAAGTAATAAATAAATAGTAATTATCTTCGTTTTCCCAAAAAAGTAGATAATTTCTGACTTCTGGAGGAATGTTTTGTGGACAGAAGACTAAAGTAAATGTCAAAATAGACCCAGCTTAGTGTTATGGTTAAAGTACTGGAATAGAAATGGGAGGAACACAAATTCTAGTTCTCGGATATAAAAGCTACTTTAGTGGCTTAGGACAGACAGTCGCTCTCTCTTAGGCCAACTCACTTTACAGTACTTTTTGTTGTAGAGGAAATAGGAATTGGGAGTATTACATAGGCCACCTCGAGTTGTACAAAATAAAGGTAGGATATCAGTCCAATAAAAAATAAAAACGAAATGTTTTGAGCTATATCAAAATAGTTAAACACTGCATTCTACAGTAAGACCTTTATAACAGCTGTCAAGCACAGAAGTAATAGTGTTATACTGAGGATGGTTGGTTACTCCTAATTTTACTGAACAACTTACCATCATTGAGGAAGCACACATTTTGTTTTGTTTCATGGAATTCTAGAGGAGAATATTGAACTATTTGTTCTTAGAATAGCTGAAATACAGGTGGATCTTATAATGAGATTATGACCCCAATATGAAAGCAAATCTACAAGAGAATGTATGAAGAACAATTCAGGGTTTTGAAATAGCTAAAGCCTAGATCTAAAGACTATAGAAATATTGCAGTAGGACCTGAAACAAGCAGTTCATGCTAGAAGATCATAACATGTTTGGTTATCATAATAACAGCTAAAAATGATGCAACCAATTACTAAATCTAAGGGGGGAGGCTACTGTTCATGCTGACACATTGCTGATGGATGACTTTGTTTAAGAACTAAAAGGAGCAAGCATGTAACATTTATGTTATGTGTTATCGTTTTCTGATCAGTAGGATCTACATGAAGCTCTGATAAAAGTTTTAGAAGAAAGGTTTATAAAACTTAAGAAATCTGAAGTCTGTGCGCGTGTGTTTTTAACTTGGAAATAAATGCTGCTGAGTTCAGTGGACTGGCTTCCAGTTAATAGGACATAGTTAATAGGACATTTCTGTCGGATAAAGTTGCTCGGATCCGGTCGAACCTGGACTCTGGCTGGGCAGAGTCCATGGAGTTGACAGGGGCAAGTCTTAGTCCACCGTTGTGGGAGGAGTTTGGGCCTGTTTCTCCTGAGGATGTGGACAGAGCCGTGGGGGCGATGGGGGCCTCCACCTGTTTATTGGACCCGTGCCCCTCCTGGTTGGTCTCGGCCAGCAGGGAGGTGACATGCGGCTGGATCCGGGCGGTGGTCATCGCTTCTTTGGAGGAGGGATCTGTACCGCAGTCGTTAAAAACTGCGGTGGTGAGACCCCTCCTGAAGAAGCCTTCCCTGGATCCAGCTGACTTGAAGAACTATCGTCCGGTCTCCAACTTACCTTTTTTAGGGAAAGTTGTGGAGAAGGTGGTGGCTACTCAACTTCTGCAACTTCTGGATGAAACAGAACATCTAGATGCCTATCAGTCGGGTTTCAGGCGCGGTACAGTACAGAAACTGCCTTGGTCGCTCTGATAGATGATCTCTGGCGGGCCCGGGATGGGGGAAATTTCTCTATCCTGGTGCTACTTGACCTCTCAGCGGCTTTCGATACCATCGACCATGGTATCCTTCTGCATCGTCTCGGTGAGTTGGGAGTGGGAGGCACCGTTTTACGGTGGTTCTCCTCTTATCTCACCGATAGGATGCAGTCGGTGTTAACAGGAGGGCAGAGATCCTCCCCTAGGCCCCTGTTATGCGGGGTGCCTCAGGGGTTGGTTCTCTCGCCCATCCTGTTTAACATTTACATGAAACCGCTGGGTGAGATCATCCGCAGACATGGGGTGCGTTTCCACCAGTACGCTGATGACACCCAGCTGTACATCACCACCCTGTCTGACTTCAGTGCGGCAGTTGATGTAATGTGCCGGTGCCTGGACGACGTTAGGATCTGGATGGGGAGGAACAGACTCAGACTCAACCTCGACAAGACTGAGTGACTTTGGATATTGCCTCCTAAGGACTACGACAACTGTCCCTCCTTGGTTCTTGAGGGAGCGAAACTGACTCCCTCGGACCAGGTCCGCAACTTGGGGGTCCTCCTAGATCCACAGCTAAAATTGGAGCATCATCTTACTGCTGTGGCTAGGGGGGCCTTTGCACAGGTTTGCCTCGTGCACCAGTTGCGGCCATACTTGGAGAAGGAGGCTCTACTCACGGTCACTCACGCCCTTGTCACCTCCAGTTTGGACTACTGCAATGCGCTCTACATGGGGCTACCCTTGAAGAGTATCCGGAGACTCCAAATGGTACAAAATGCGGCTGCGCGTGCTGTGGTGGGTGTACCAAGGTACACCCACGTGACACCTATACTCCGCCAGCTGCATTGGTTGCCCATCAGTCTCCGGGTCCAATTCAAGGTGTTGATCATCATCTTTAAAGCCCTTCATGGCTTAGGACCAGGTTATCTCCGGGACCGCATTCTGCCTCATACTTCCCTTCGACCGGTTAGGGCCCACAGAGTTGGCCTCCTCCAGCTCCCGTCAACCAAGCAATGCCGGCTGGCGGGCCCTAGGGGGAGGCTCTGTGGCAGGCCCCGCGCTCTGGAACCAACTTCCTCCAGAGACCCGAACCATCCCCACCCTGCTGGCCTTCCGAAAAGCCGTTAAGACGTGGCTTTTCCTGCAGGCAGGGGGCAGAGCTTAATTCCAGCTGAACTCTCCCCCGGGTATGTCTGGTTGTTGTATGGTTGTTTTTATACTGTAATTCTTAATTTTTATATTATGTTTTTAAATTTTGTTTATTGGTTATTCTTGTATTTTCCTGTGCTGTACGCCGCCCTGAGTCCCTCGGGAGTTGGGCGGCATATAAGAAAGCCAAATAAATAAATAAATAAATAAATAAATAGTGTTAAATTCATTGGTTTGGGAAGAATGTATGCGGAAAGGCAAGAAAAATATGCAGCTGGGAAGTTAAATGAGAGCTTGGAAATTATAGAACCTTTCTTTAAATTATAGAACCTTTCTTTCTTTCAGGAGAAGACTGGGTTGTATTTTATCAGCAGTGTATTGGCATCCAGGACTCTAAAAGCCAAGATAGCCTAGCTGGTTTATTTTTTGAAAACCACTTGATTTGCAAATCTTCATGAGAAATTAATTTACATTTTTACAGGTTTTCTGTCATATGAGAATCTATTTCTTGGATATCATTGGCTGATCTCAGAAAACTAAAAATTAAAAATTAATATTTCAATAGGAAATTTCCAGGAAACTCTAAAGTAATAGCCTAGACTGGGAAATTTAAAAAAAAACTTGAAAAGGCAAGATCAGGTGGTTCTTATATTATTGTCATGAGGATGATGTGGATGTATTCATGTAATTGCCAGGAGTCAGGCTCAGGGAAGAAAAACTTTATTGAGATTCATTATGTTAGTCAAGATTACCATATTTTTCGGAGTATAAGACGCACCTTAGTTTTTGGGGAGGAAAATAGGGGAAAACAATCTGCCTACCAGGTATTATCTGGCTAGTGTCCTTAGTCTGGTCAGCTTCAGCACATTATTTTATCCCCTGGTTCGGACTTAAAAAAACCTTCTTCTGGGAGAATAACAATGAAAGAGCATGCAAGCCAGTAAGAGCTGGAAAGATCGTTAGTAAGCAAGTAGAGCAATGAAAAAAAAATCTGCAAAGACTTAGGGCTGGAAAAACATTCTTCGGAAAGAGTAACAATGAAAAAGCCTGCAAGGTAAGAGATGGGAAGATCGTTAGCACCTAGTTAGGGCTGGAAAAAAAAGCTTTGAAAAAGCTACATTCAGAGTATAAGACGCACCCAAATTTTCAGCCACTTTTAGGGAGGAAAAAGGTGCGTCCTATACTCCAAAAAATACGGGTACATATCAGGTAGTATAGCCATGCAAAACTTTGTAGGGGTGTTTCTCATGTATGAAGCTTCAATTTAGGCACTCTCTCAAAGGGTTAGGATCCCCCGGCTTCTAAGAGTGAAATGGCCAGGTTGCTGTGACTTGCTCATCTGAGCATTTTCTTGCAGCAGTAGCTGGAATGCTTGTTTGGCTTTAGCAAATACTGTGGGACTGTTTGTAGCTGCCCTGAAGACAGCTATCTATCCCTGAACAACTTCAGTGTGCATTGACAGTCTTAAAGACTGGATAACTTTGGTAAATAAGCTCAGGCAAGGTGTGTTGAAGCCAATCAATCTATAGTCATCTTTGGTTGGGAGGCAGTGAGAAACTTATCTGTATGCTTGCCAACCAGTGTTCCATGACTTTGCGTGTACACAGTGCTGCTTGTGTACACATGCACAGAGCGTGCTGGAGCTGCCATGCATATGACAGGCATCATCCAGGCTGTAAGGACTCTCCCACCCCTCCCACCAGCATTGGCCCAAAGCATTTTGAGCCCACCAAAATAATTTCATTGAGGTGAATTGGGTGGAGCTTCCCTTTTGCGAATTAAGCACATCATCTCCACGGCCTGAATGGCTTTGTTCAAATGAATGTAATTTATTTCTCACTAATCTCTTACCTAGTACAATCTCACCTCACTGGTCTCTTTTCTTTCATTCTCTCTACTTAATTTCTTCATGCTTTTTTAAATTAATAAATGTTTTGTTTTGCAATGGAAAAGATCATGTAAACATAAGCTTAAATTCCTCTACCACATTAATGCTAAAAGCATCAAAGTGGGACCAGGAAATTTGGCAGCTCAAATCAAAATTAGAATAAAGACTGAAAATTCTAGTTTTCTTTGCATTTAGCACACATCAATTTGTGTGTAACATTTACAAGTTTTACAAGTTAAAGTTAACCCTTTCATCCTTGTAATAAAGGTGATTTATTTTATTTATTTATTTTATTTCTGCGCTCTTATAGGCCGCCCAATCCCGTAGGACTCAGGGTGGCGTACAACATGGATAAGAAACGTACATTAAAAGCAATAGTAACAATTTAAAAAAGACACAATATAAAAAACATTAACAAAACACCATTCATGGGGGAATCAGATCTCTTGTTCACCCCGCCTGTCGGAAGAGCCATGTTTTCACAGCTTTACGGAAGGCCAGTAGAGTGGGGATGGTCCGGATCTCTGGTGGGAGTTGGTTCCAGAGGGACGGGGCTCCCACAGAGAAGGCCCTCCCCTGCGGCCCCGCCAACCGACATTGTTTGGCTGACGGGACCCAGAGGAGGCCCTCTCTGTGGGACCTAACTGGTCGTAGGGAGGTATGTGGTAGGATTTGTATGTGGTCGTAGGGAGGTATGTGATTTGAAATGTTAATCAAGAAATGTTATAATAGCTTCCTAATTTTTTAATTTCTCAAAAGTAAAAGATTGTAATTAACAAGAGGGTCTCTATTAATGTAGATTTTTGTAGTAAAATAAATCAAATCAAACCTTTATTGTCAATGCACAACATGTGTACAATGAAATCGAATGAGCCTCCCTTGGTGCAGTCCCCCCGCCCCGAAACACAAAATGCATAAAGAAAAAGAAATCCCTAAACCCAAATAAGTAATAACTAGCACACATTCCCATCTACATATATGTATATAACATGGTATTATATTACACCCGTATGAACATGTTGCACGTTGCGCTGGCCCTGCAAGTCTATCATATTAAACCTAGTTGTGGTATTATGTTGCGTTCAGAAGTCTGACGGCCCACGGATAAAAGCTATTTTTCAGCCTATTCATTTGGCTGGCTATGCTTCTATATCTCCTGCCCGATGGTAGGAGAGTAAAGAAGTGCTAACCAAGGGTGGAATCATCCCTGAGGATTTTCCTCACTCTGCCAAGGCAGTGGGTCCTGGTGATTTCATCCAGTGTGGTCAGGGGACAGCCCATAATTTTTTGTGCTGTGCTCATCACCCTCTGTAATGCCTTTCTGTCCGTGGCTGTCAAGCCAGCATACCATACCGTAACACAATATGTGAGGGCGCTTTCTATCGTAGATCAATAAAAGGTAGTCATCAGTCGTTGTTCCACCCGATTTTTCCGCAAGACCCCATAAGAACATAAACTCTACACTTTTAACTGTACAAAACTAATTAAAGTTCTTTATGGCCATTTTTCTATTCTCCTACTCTTAGTTTTGGTTTTAGTTGCATTCAAAAGCATGTAGCAGTCAGATCCAAACTTTTATTATTGCAGGGTGCATCATTCCCTTAATTTATGTTCTCTATGCTGACAAGAGTGAGCTAATGCAACTAAAAAAATTCTGTCTCAGAATCAAAGCTGTTTTAAAAGGTTATCCAGTTTTTTTGTCAACAGCCACCTCAATGGCATATTATATATGTGTGTGTGTGTGTGTGTGTGTGTGTGTGTGTGTGTGTGTGTGTATATATATATCTATATATATATATAGACAACCAACTGAGAAGAATAAACAATATGCCACAATGGTTGTCAAACAATGCTTTCTTTACATTATAACCCCTGGCTGCATGATTTTTGATAACTCTGTGGGTTTATGACAAAACACTATATAGCTAGGACATCTGGAATGAAATAGCAGTGTTCTACATGTTAATTTTAAAATAATAATTCTTTTTGTCCTCATCGTCTGTTAATTTTCCATCTCGGTTGACCAATGCTTCTAATTTATAGGATCATTAACAGTTCCTTCATCTATTGTCTCACTCACTCACTCACTCACTCAATTCAATAGGGTCTCGATAAAAGATGTGATGTGCATTTAAAGTGAATCTCCACACGTATTGACCATGTTTCCCCTATAATAAGACATGTCCTGATAATAAGCCCAATAGGGATTTTCAGGACATGCGTTGAAATAAGCCCCCCCGAAAATAAGCCCCCTTCCCCAACTACATACACACATCCCCTGCCCCATCTGCCACCCCAAAATTGTGCCTGAACATCTTACCAGAGTCTGGCAGCTCGCCGCTTCTCTTTCTCGGCAGGTCTTTGCAGGAAAACTCCTTGAAATGTAAAGAAAAACTTCTCGCGAGTGCGAGCAATTCACAACTTCTCGCACTCGAGAGAAGTTTTTCTTTACATTTCAAGGAGTTTCCCTGCAAAGACCTGCCGAGAAAGAGAAGCGGTGAAGCTGCCAGACGCTGGTATGATGTTTGGGCACAATTTGGGGGAGGTAGGGGATGGGGAGGGGCGGGCTGTGAGACGTACATCTTACCAGTGTCTGGCTTCTCTCCGCCGCTACTCTCTCTCGGCAGGTCTTTGCAGGGAAACTCCAATGTAAAGAAAAACTTTGGAATGAGCTGCTGCCGCCTGGGAAAATAACATGAGTAATGGGCTCTCTGCCAGCAACTATACTCTCTCTTCTTCTCCCGAGTGGCAGCCGTGTGTCCAGAGATCGGCAGGCCAGATTTGGTGAGCTGGACGCACCGCTGCCACTCAGGAGAAGAAGAGAGAGAGGAGGTGCTGTAAAAGAGCCCATTTCTCATGTTGTTCTCTTCCCGGGCGGCAGCGACACATTCAGCTCCCCAAATCTGGCCTGCTGATCTCGGCCGGCGAGGGGAAGCTGAAGAGCCAGAGTTTGGGGGAGAGAAAGAAAGACTTCTGCTGCTTTCCTTGTGTGCAGCCAAAAGCAATAGCAGCAGAAGTCTTCTTTCTTTCTCTCCCCCAAACTCCGGCTCTTCGGCTTCCAAACCCCAGCCAGAGCAGCGGCCGCTCTGCGAGTGCACTTCCCACTCTATGGTGACAGCTGGAACTGGAACTAAACAGACTGCAGTAAGACGCTCTGCCTCTGGCGGTGTTTTGAAATGCGCTCCTGCCTGCGACGCAGGGATCGATGCTCACCTCCTCTTCCTCGCAGGCAGAAGTGTGTTTCAAATTGCCAAAGGCAGAGCCCAGAGGAGCCGAGCCAGTCCCGCCTCTCGCTTGCTCTCTCTCTCCGAGGAACGTAATGGAGCTACAAGTCCCAGGTAGGACAGGCAGCTCGCCCCGTCCCACCCCACCATGAGACGCGCGTCCTACCTGACACTAGTAGCTCCGTCGCGTTCCTCGGCGTTGTGTCTAGAGAAGCCCATTGTAAAAGAAAACTTCTCGCGAGTCTGAGAAATTTGATTGAAATTGTGAGAAGTTTTCTTTTACAATGGGCTTCTCTGGACACAACGCCGAGGAATGTGACGGAGCTACAAGTGTCAGGTGGGACGCGCGTCTTGCTGCCCAATACGTCCCACCTGCCAAAAATGAGTCTCTGAGACTCGTCACGCCACCGCGCTGCCTCGTGGAGCAGGACTCTGCAAGGCTTGTTGTACCGTTGCATGCACGAATGGCAGCACTACGCCAGCTGTGCCGGTATGATGAAGCTCGCGGCAGTCCTGCAGGGAGGGGCAGCAGAGGCGATGGGACATCCAGTCCCATGCTCGCTGCCTACTGCACCCCCAAAATAATAAGCCCCCCCAATAATGCCAAGGCCATATTTCGGGGTTCAAAAAATATAAGGCCCTGTCTTATTTTCGGGGAAACACGGTACATGCAGGGGAGTTCAATTATACACGTAATTTCTTTTGCTATGTCATGGTATTTGTACATTGCATGACCCGTGATCCTGAAAAAAAAAGACAGATATTCAAGGAATTACTGGGAGGTACTTGGCAGCATCCCCCCACATGCCAAAAAGGGGGAGGAAATTTCCCTTTGAATTTGAAGTTCTGCTCACCTTTAATATATCTATCCTATGACTGCATGACCCTTTCTCTAATTACATCCTCGAATGCAAGACCAATGGTAATTGATATATACAAGCCTTGTAAAATAGATATGTACAATCCTTACAAATTAACACACTTCACTTATTCACTTTTTCTGCACAGATGATGTTGCCTATTCTCCATCCTGGGTGGAGCCATCATTCAGGTTGGGATGTCCTCGTCCATTCAGAATGAGGACCGAGTCTGCTACTTTTTGCTGGATCCGCTCTCCTAGGACCCAGTTTCGACTTGGTCCTCAGACTGGACAGACATGGCTACTTCTCCCTTTCTGAATTTTGCTACTCCACTGGACTTATCTCGTGAGTGATAGAAATCTCTTTTCCCTTTTTAGCTGATCCGGCCCTCTACTCCTGCCCCTAATTTCCATCCCAGACATAGCAGCAATGACTGCTATTCAGACGTCTCTGAAGAGGAGGTGGCAGAAGCCACTGGGGAGGGGGAGCATGATGACTATGAGCTATCAGAAGACGAGAATCTCCCCCAGGAGCAACATGTTTCTAACGCTCTTTTCCCCCCGGGGCTATTCAAGTCCCTACTCCATAAAGCTCACACAGCAGCGGGATGGGATCCTGCACCTACCCCAGGCCCTCGGGCTCCCAAAGTCTCGACCCACTATTTGCAGAATTTCAACCAGAGGTGGACGTCGTTCCGGCCCCTCAACTATTTTTCAACAACATCCAGCGCCAATGGTCGGCTCCGGCCTCAGGGTCGATGCCATCCTCCCTGGATCACAAGCATTTCAACGTGGGGCCAGAGTTATTCCTCCCTCCCCACTGTTCCTACCGTTGACGCTCCAATAGTAGCTCTGCATTCTCCAACCAATATGCCAAGCTCTCTGGAGGAACTACTGCGACCAGAAGACAAGAAAACTGAACAAGCCCTCATCAAGGCCCATCAGGCGGCGGCTTGGGCGGTGAAGGCATCCTCGGCTTCCTTTTTCGCACGCTGTTCCTTAATTTGGCTGCGTCTCATCCAGGAACACATTCCTTCATCCAACACCAGGGCGCAACAGGACCTAAATAAGGTTTTCGCAGCAGCCCAATTCATGGCGGATGCCACTCTACATGCCTCCAGGTTCGCTTCCAAGGCAATGGCGGCCTCGGTGGTCGCAAGGCGTATGCATTGGCTGCGCCAATGGCCTGTGGACACCCGCTACAAGTGGCACCTTGCTACCTCTCCGTTCCAAGGTCAACATCTGTTTGGTGAAGCCTTAGACCCAATTCTCGTTGAGTCTCAGGTCATCCAGAAAGTGCTGGAACAGAGGGCAGAAGTGATCCTGTTGGCACCTCACTGGCCGCGATGGGCATGATTCACAGACCTGAAGGCCCTGTTTGTGTCTCCACCGTGACGGATTCCAGTCAAGGAGTCATCGCTCAGCCAGGGAACGTTGGTACACCCAGATCCCCAGTGGTACCAGCTGACCGCCTGGCGGTTGAGTGGCACTCTTTGAGGTAACAAGACTATGACCCAGACGTCATTCTCACCATCCAGGCGTCTAGTCAACCTTCCACAGAGAGAATTTACACTGCCACATGGAAAGCCTTCTGCTCCTGGTGCACATCGGAGGGTCTCTCGTCCACGCACATACCGCTTCCGAAGGTGCTGAAATTCCTTCAGCGGGGACTGGCCATAGGACTCTCGCCCAACACTCTCTGCCAACAGGTAGCGGCCCTATCCTCAGTGCTCTCTTGTGACCAGGTGACTCTATAGCACAATTCCCCATGGTTCATCGGTTCCTACGGGGGGCTTCCAACCTCCGTCCTCTGGTTATCCACTGCTACCCCACCTGGGACCTTCCCAGGGTGTTGCAATCTCTGACGGGCCCTCCTTACGAACCGCTTTGGTCGGCCACACTGAGGTACCTTTCTTACAAGGTGGCCTTCCTGGTGGCAATCACATCAGCTCGCAGTATCTCCGAGATCTCAGCTCTCTCAATCCGGAAGGACTTGTGTATATTTCACTTGTACTGCGTAGTCCTCCGGTTGGATCCCTCGTTCATACCTAAGGTTAATTCCACCTTCCATAGGTCTCAGGAGCTAATCCTACCTAATTTTTGTGTGGACCCAGCTCACCCGATGGAGCGACTGGACGTCCGTCGCTCATGCTGGACGTCCATCGGGCCCTGCGCATTTGCATGGATAGGACACGTGAGTTCCACAGGACTGAGGGACTTCTGGTGGCCTTCTTGCCTCATTCCCTGGGTCAGGTCTCTGCCACGACCATCGGCCGTTGGATTTGTGGAACCATCGCCAAAGCGTATGAACTTTCACCCCTCCCGCAGCCTTCAGGAATCACGGCCCACTCCACGCGTAGTGCAGTAACATCGGGCGCCTGGGCAACTCAAGCACCTCTGGCGGAGGTCTGTTGAGCGGTGACTTGGACTTCTCCTTCCCAGTTCATCCGCCACTACAAGATCGACAAGTTCGCATCGGCGGATGCAGCATTTGGCCGCAGGGTCCTACAGAGGGTGCACGAGGAGCCTCACTGAATTGAACATTGCCTTGACCCACCCGGGGGACTTTGGGGCTTTGGTACGTCCTAACCTGAATGATGGCTCCACCCAGGATGGAGAAGAGGCTTTGGTCTTACCTGATAGCCTCTTCTCATCAGGTGGAGCCATCATTCAGTCCCGCCCTTGGAGGCTCCCCTCTGTATACTCCTCGTTTAATTTTTGGCTTGTTGCCGTTATTTATTCTTAACCTCTTACACATTATTTGTATTGACTTTTTGCTTAATGGTATCCACCCCAATTTTTGGCGGTTTCAGGAAGGGAGACATATTTTTAGTGAACAGTTTCCATTGGTAGCCACGTCGAGTCTGCCTTTTCGGTCTCGCCGAAACTGGGTCCTAGGAGGGCGGATCCAGCAAAAAGTAGCAGACTTGGTCCTCATTCTGAATGGACGAGGACATCCCAACCTGAATGATGGCTCCACCTGATGAAGAAGAGGCGTATCAGGTAAGACCAACGCCCGTCTGGTAATGAAATGTTTGCTACCTGCATATCTAAATCAGATAATTTTTAACAACATAACAGGGAAATCATAAGTATAAAATATTTTCAAAAACATGGGCTAATATTTGTCATGGTTAACCTGATCTGTATTAATATCTTTGGTAAATTAAATAACTGTGACAAAATTGAACTCTAAGCCTACCACGTAGAATATATTTTTAATTTTAAAATATTCAAATACTATAGAAAGGCTTTGTTGTGTTTTCGCCTGCACCTGAGATATATCTCTTTCACTGTTCCACATGGCATTCCTTATATATGTTTCATCCTCTGATGTCTAGGTCAAAGAATGCTTTTCAACTACAGAATTAAACGCTGGGAGTTGCAGGTGTGCTCTTAACACATGGCTGTGACTTTTTTTGTGCCTCACTCCCCTGCTGATCCTGTTTGGAGCAAGCATAAACTTTTATCTGTGAAGGCCTTGGTATTTTGACACAGAGCTTTCAGAACTGCTGACTCTCAGAACTTTGCCCTTTTACAAATCCAACACCTCAGACAATTTTGATCTTTTAAGCTTTCTGTTTTTCTTGGCTTATATTTTTGTCCTAAGTAGAGGGAGTTTAGGAAATAAAAGAAGGAATAATGAAGGTAATATTCATAATATTCAACTTCCTGTATTTGAATACATTCTTAATTTATATAACCCAATAATGAAATGTATTTGTGATTAAGAGATCTGAATATTTTGTTGTACAAATACGTATCTAATTCTTGTATAGCAAACATAGGTTGTACAATCATTTGTCTACTACATAGATAAATCTTTGTCCAACAAGCATTCAGAATTCTTAGGTTTAATGAATAGGGCTTATATGAAATAGCAAGTAAAGATGCTTTTTCAAATTGAGGTGGAATCGAATATTAATTATAGTGTCTTGCCATCTTGCATTATATAAGCAAACACTTTGATATTTCACATTTTGAAATCAAATTGTAATGTGAACTTATCAGTTGTCTGCATAGAAACAGCCATGAGCTTCCTTAACACGGTTCCCAAATACAGTTTCATTTCCAAATATCTTTGAGTTCTAGAAAAGATTATTTCATTGTAGATTCTTGTTCAGATACATAGAATTCTTGGTGAAGCATATTTTATGAAAGAATGGAAATAACCGGGTAGTATTTTACTTTCTCCTGATCTTTAAATTAAGTGCTTTGTTTGACTGATCTTAAAAGAGGAAAGGTAGTCACATATGAGCAATTTGTGGAACAAAGTAGATATATCATAATAGCTTCTTGATTTTGCCTGTCCCATTGTTCATAGTGTATGTGCAGTGTGCAGTTCTTGATGAATATTTTGCAAAAGTATTATCTAGGGCCATAAAAGTGAGAGTAATCTGTTTCACTAGATGCATATACTATAACTAATTTCTGTGTCTCCAGTTCCACCTACATATTTACCGTTGACTATTGTTCATATAGCTGATGCACACACACACATAATAGTGTCCACTAGGGAAAAGAGCAAGAACATATAAATATGTTGGGATGAATTTCAAAAAGATGGTGGGTGACAGCTGTGAATCTGAGGATTAGAGTGTTTTGAAGAACAAAACTATCAGTTGCTGTCATTCACCCTCCAGATATGAAATTGGAAGCCAGCTACTCGTGAGTGTTTCATAACCTTTACCTTTTGGAGGTCAAGGCCATGCCATCATTAATCTACCATCGCCTGAAAGCCTGGAGGCTCTGCTTTTCATCCTATCATCCGTCATGCTGCAGTGGAGATAGAGGAGTAGTGGCCAGAAGGGTTCCTTTTTATATATATGCCCTCCCATTGGCTTGTAAAATTCAATTCTTAATAATGTCTTGTGGTTTTTTAAAGGGCACCTGAAAAAAATTCATGGGCCAGAGCTCTTTCCCTCCCCCCCCTGCATCACCTATAATTGCATATATTTGCAGAGTACACAACTGATATGTTAAAGTTGATTTCGTACTGTTGATTTGAAACCAACTTATTATTGGGAAGAACAAGATTTATCTCAATGCTAACTAGAGCTTATTACTAAGAAATGAGCCAGTGAATTTCTAAATCTTAATCTTTTGAATAGAGAGAAAATAATGTTGAGAGTGTAGAAAATAATAATTCTGTATGATTTAGTATTGTGTGATTATTTTATTGTATACTACCTTGTCATCATAAAGTTGGGAAGCCTTATACATTTCTAAAAGAAATAATTCAGAATAACAAGCTATGCAAAACATTTATAAATTCTTACTGTTTATTTTTATGTTACATTTCGAATAATTCTTATATGGGGGAGAGTGAGCTAATTTTATTATTATTATTTCTTTCAGTAGGCCTAGGCTTAATTGAAAGGATGCTTTATCATTTGGGTAGCTAACTGAGACTCTGAATTGTGCAATAACTTTATTGAATTTCTGTATTTGGTAATTCTCTTTGCTGTAAGAACTTCAATTAAAATCAGTAGTCCAGAGGTAAGTCGTGCTTTGTACTTTAATAGAGGGGTCCCCAAACCCCAGGCTGCGGCCCACTTTCAGGCCCTGACCCATTCAGAACCAGGCCACGGAAGTGATGGGTGAGTGCACATATTTCCATTTGTGTGCACGAGACCATCCCCTCCCCCCCACCCGTCCACAAAGCCAGAAAGGTTGGGGACCATTGCTTTAATTTATAAATCATTAACCATCTGGGAGGTCTTCTCTTTCAAAAGTTACTTGTACCAAGTAGTTGTTTTACATTTCAAATGATCATTGATAATTATAATTTATTCTCTGTGTTCTACAAGGTCAGTAGTTAAAGTACTGTATTATTTTATGGATTGTTTGTCTGGTGTTAATTCTGCTCATCTGGGTGTTGGCTGCCTAAAGAAGGACCAAACCATAATTATCCTTCAGCAGACAAAGCCAAATCACAGTTATCGTGGACAGATCATAATACATACAAAAGAGGCATAGAATTACTAGAAGACAAAGAAACCTATATCCCAGTAAACACCAAACTAATACAGAAAGTAGATGGCCTGATGAAGAGAAGCCTTAATAACCTAACTTTAAAAAAAAATCACAGCAGGCACCAACTAACAATCAGAAGACGATGGAAATTCTTAATTTCGTAACACATGGACAGAGTCAACCATACTAGAGCATTGTAGACTAAGCCAAATACTACAGAATTTCTGGAAGCTTGGCAGTCAGTCAAATCAGTCATCAACAGACACATAAAGATAAGCCACATTTATACATCGTTCAAAAGAAATAATAAAAAGTCAACACCAAAATAAGCAGAGATTAACAGTCAAGCAGAGAGCAATATTCTAATCAAGGAACTAGTTGAGAAAGTGGGACACGATTTTTAAAAATCTCATCCTAACCCTAATTCCATCTTGATTTTATTTGGTATATGATTGGTAGATATTTCTGAACGGCTTTCAAGATCTGTTATCTTATTCTACAACAGTATTTCATTGTATGAACATTGCTGGAATCTGTGCTGCTTCTGTTTCTCCATTGTGGGTAAAGATAGCATCCAGGAATGGGTTAACTCCGTCTAGGATCTGATTGGACTGAGTCTGCAACCTTTAAAGTAATGCCTCCTGCACCATCTTCCCCAGCTTTTGACTCAGTCGATCTTACTGACTAGACGTGTGGAAAAGAGTTTCATTCTATCTTTACTCATTGGAGTTGCAAAAAAAAGAAGAAGAAAAGAAGACAAAGAGTGCTTTCCAGCGAGAAGGGCTTGCCCGATACCGCTGAAGCCGGGAAAGGTGGATTGCGGCCCTCCCCCCAGGTGAGTAGGGCTTTGCCCGAAAGAGCTGGAAGGCCACGTGACGGTGCGGCTGCTCTCAGAGGCAAGGAGCAGGCTGGGTGAACTCCCCCCTCCCGGCGATTTATCTTGCCTGAGAGACCGTATGGCAGCTGCAACGTTTCCCAGCTATTTCGGTGAGAAGGGCTTCGGCCCCATTCCGCCGAGGGCCGTGTGACTGCATTTTGCGATCGGGGGACAGCAGGAAGAGCGCTGATTCGGCGAGGGACATTGCCGGCTCCCTTTGATTCCGGCCAGCGAGGAGGGTGGCCACCTGATTTCGCTGTGGGCTGCGTAGCGGCATTCCAGCAGCATTCCGATGCTCTGGGCAGCACCTTGAGCCCTCGGGTGCCTGACTCTTGCCTTTGCGAGCCGCTTACCCCCTGGAACCAGGGGAGCGGCAGAACTGCTTAACCGCACATGTGTGTGGTGCCGCGGTGCCGAAATCGCCTGCAGCGCTCGAGCGCCACTGCGGAAGCCAACGGGGGTGAGTGAGCTTCTTCAGAGCCCCCCCCCTCTAGCTTGGGCCTCCATTCTCTCCCTCCTGCCTTATCTGGGCTTTTTAGCTGGCGGGGACTGCCCCTTTAAGAATTCAAAATGGCGGACGCCACGAGGAGATCTCCTCACAGATCAAGCAAGTCACGCCCCCCCTGCCCAGCAGTTAGTGACTCGGCAGGCTCCTTGGGCTCGAGGCCTGCAAGGAAAAGGCATGCCTCTGAACGTCGTGATTGTGGAGGGTCAAAGGCCTCCAAAGCCTCTAAGAAGGATGAAGAGAGGCGGCAAAGAGCCCTGGACAGGGCCATAGCAAAGGCTTAGAAGGAGGCAGACAGAAGGGAAAAAGATCAATCGCTCATGCCCTAGTTGGAAGTTCAGGAAGGCCCCTCAACTCTTGAGGCCCCTTTGGACTCCAATGCTGAAGTATGGTCCCCAGATGAAGAGGAAGCTTTGCCTTCTGGCTCTGCTCCCCTCATGGTCAATGTGGCTAAATTTTTTCAGAGCCTTCCGGGATATGGAAATCCTCAGATTGTACCTGAGCAGCCTTCTAGGCAAATGGCTTCTGCCACCTTCACTCCTACGGCCAATGGTTGCGCCCCCCTGAGCAGTCTGAAACCCCTATTTCGGCTGAATTAGGGGCATGTATCTCTCAGGCCATTAGACAGGAGTTGAGGCCTGCTTTCGCCATGTGGCCCCTCCCATGGCACAGGAAGCTTCTGGGGCCCATACTTACCAGCAGACCCCTCAGCAAGTTAGCCAGATGTGATCTCACCGGGGCATCTACCCCACTGACCACTCTAGCCATTCCTCCTCTGCAGATGAGGAGCTGTACAGAGAGCAGCAGGATTCTGCAGCTGAGGTTTTTAAAAATCAGGAGTTTTCAAAAGATGAGGATTTAACTCCGGATCAACCTGCCTTTGTAGGTCTGTTCCGTCCCTCAGTATTCCGGTCTCTGCTATATAAGGCCAGGAAGGCAGCCAATATGGGTCCCAGCCAGCCTCAAGAGGCGTTGGAAACCCAGGATCCTTCTGATCCATTATTTTCTGAACCTATTATCGAAAAGGAAGTTATTCCATCTCCCAAACTCTTCCATGATGTCATTCGGCGACAATGGACTGCCCCAGGCACGGGACCCAGTCCTAACTCTCTGGATAGATGCTTTTTCTCAAATTTTTTCCAGATTTTTCTCAAATCCTGGAGGTCTCCTCAATTGGCGCTCCTGTAGCGGCCCTTTCATCAACTTCGGTGTTGGCTGATTCCCCTATGGATGCTCTCCGGCCGGAGGACAAGAGGTTGGAGCAGATTTTAGTTAAGTCTCCCCAAGCGTCGGCCTTGCTGTAAAGACTTCTTCTGCGGCCTAATTTTTTAATCGGAATTCCCTTATTTGGCTCAGACAATTGCAGGGCAGGCTTCCTCCTGAGGACTAGGTCACAGCTTGACATCAATAAGATCATAGCGGCCTTAGAGTTTTCGGCGAATAACACACTAAATGCAGCTCGCTTTGCCTTGAAATCCATTTCATCATCTGTGGCTTCGAGGAGACTTCTGTGGCTCCGCCAATGGCAGGCGGATGCCAAACACAAGTGGAAGCAGGCATCAGCCCCGTATTCAGGGGGCAAGCTGTTTGGGGATTCCCTTGACCCCATTTTAATTGAAACAAGGGATAAAAGGAAGATTTTGCCGTCCCTCTCCAGAAGGAAGGAGTTTCGATCCCCTTCCTACTTCCGACGCCAGTCCTTTCAAGGTCAGGAAGGAGGCCCATCTTTCTCTAGACCAGTGGTTCCCAAACTTTTTCAGTTCACTGCCCCCTTGGTGCTACAAACTCATCCTCACCGCCCCCCCTCAGGTGGGCGTGGCGTAGTGGTCAGGTGACCGGGTGGGCGTGGCCAACTTGTAAAGTGTGGTGAAACTCACTTAACAATGCTCTTGCTTAGCAACCAAAATGTTAGGCTCAATTGTGGTCATAAGTCTTTCTTTCGTTCTTTCTTTCTTCTCTACCTTCCTCCTCCTTTCTTTTTCTTTCTGTCTTTCTTTCTGTCTGTCTTCCTTCCTTACTACCATCTTTTCTTTCTGTCTGTCTGTCTTCCTTCCTACCTACCATCTTTTTCTTTCTTTCTGTCTTCCTTCCTTCCTACCATCTTTGTTTCTTTCTTCCTCCCTCCCTCCCTCTTTCTTTCCTTTTTCTTTCCTTCTTCCCTCCCCTCCCTTCCCTTCCCTCCCTCCTTTCTTTTTCTGCCTGTCTTCCTTAATTCCTACCATCTTTCTTTCTGTCTTCCTCCCTCCCTCTTTTTTTCTTTCCTTCTTCCCTCCCTTCCCTCCCTCCTTTCTTTTTCTGTCTGTCTGTCTTCCTTCCTACCATCTTTCTTTCTTTTTCTTTCTTTCCTTCTTCCCTCCCTCCTTTCTTTTTCTGTCTGTCTTCCTTTCTTCTTACCATCGTTCTTTCTCTTTCTTTCTTTCTGTCTTCCTTCCTTCCTCCCTCTCTCTCTCTCTCTTTCTTTCTTTCCTTTTTCTTTCCTTCCCTCCCTCCTTTCTTTTTCTGTCTGTCTTCCTTTCTTCTTACCATCGTTCTTTCTCTTTCTTTCTTTCTGTCTTCCTTCCTTCCTTCCTCCCTCTCTCTCTCTCTTTCTTTCTTTCCTTTTTCTTTCCTTCCCTCCCTTCCCTTCCCTCCCACCAACCGTGGCCAGGCCGCTGCCGCCGCTCACCCAGGCCGATGGCTTGGTAAGCATTCTCCAGGTCATGCACCAGGTCGCAGAGCACCATCAAGGCCGGCTGCTGCGTCAGCAGCTCGGGGTGCTGCAGCTCTTCATTGAGCTTGGGGAGGCCTCGGCGGCCAAAGGCCACAGGTGCCTTGGTGGGGTCGATGTCGGGGGGCAGCTGGGCTGAGATCCGCGGGTGTGCCATGCTGGAGGGGAGCCCGCCGAATTGCACGTGCTGGGTTGCTAGGCGACAGGGACGCCGGGCAAGAAAGTCCGCGCACGCACAGGTTCCACAGCAGGGCCTTCCCGCGGGTCTGCGAGCGCTCGCCTGAGCAGCTTTGGGAGTGGTCAGCTTCCCTTGTCCCTGTGCCACGCTCAGTACCTAGCACTTGTAACTCCGTCGCATTCCACGCTCTTGTGTGCAGGGCAGCCCATTCTGAAAGAAAACATCTCGCATTTTCTTTCAGAATGGGCTGCCCTGCACACAAGAGCGAGGAACGCGAGAGAGCTTCAAGTGCTAGGTAGGACGCCTGTTGCGCGGTGGGACGCAGTTTGGGGTGACCAGTTGTGCGGGGCGGGGCAGAGCGGAGCCTGGGCGGACCGCGAGATGGGCATCATACCTAGCACTTGTAACTCCGTCGCATTCCACGCTCTTGTGTGCAGGGCAGCCCATTCTGAAAGAAAACATCTCGCATTTTCTTTCAGAATGGGCTGCCCTGCACACAAGAGTGAGGAACGCGAGGGAGCTTCAAGTGCAAAAGTATGGCGAACCACCTACCGCCCCCTGGCCCCTCTCACCACCACCCCGCCACCCTTGCCTCTCACCGCCCCCCGGGGGGCGGTCCCGCCCACTTTGGGAACCACTGCTCTAGACAGTCAAGGCCATTTTTCCCTAGACAGGGAACCCAGTAGGACAGGAAAGGGAGGTCAGCATTTTCCCCCAAAGAAGTCTTTTCGGGGCAGTGGGGGAAGTCACCCCTTCCGGCGTCAGCAGTGACTGTCTATCAAACAGTCCCATTTGGGGTCGACTGGCCCTGTTTGCCAGCCAATGTGAAGCAGTCACCACCGACTTATGGGTCAGGGAGACGGTGAAATTTGGCCTCTCCTTGGAATTCCTCTCCATTCCCCCAAGGTCTTTTATCAGGTGCCCGCTGTCGAGAAACCCGGCAAAACGGTTGCTCATGGACTCGGCAATAAATCATTTCCTGGATATCCAGGCAATCCAGCCGGTCCCAGTAGAGCAACACGGGCAGAGGTTTTATTCCCTGCTGTTCGTAGTTCACAAGGCCTCAGGGGGATGGAGGGCAATTCTGGACCTAAAGCGCCTGAACCGCCATATTGTCTACCGGTGGTTCAAAATGCACACGCTCCAGACCATCTCAGTGAGCATCCTGAAGGGTGACTTCCTCGCATCAGTGGACCTCACATACTTGCACGTGCCCATCCATCCAGCTCACCAGCAGTATCTCCATTTTTTCTATGGGGGGGCAACATTACCAATATTGACCCTCCCATTTGGCCTCTCATCAGCTCCATGAGTTTTTACCAAACTGCTGGCAGTCATAGCAGCTTAGCTCAGGTCAGTCCCTGTCAGAATCCAGTGCTACCTGGACGATATCCTCATCCAGTCACAGTCGGAATCTCAGGCAGTTCAGGACTTGGCACTCGCCATCAGGATCCTTCAAGACCATGGCTTTTCCATCAACCTAGCGAAAAGTCACCTGGTCCCAACTACGCGGTTACTACATCTGGGAGCCATCATAGACTCAGTGGAGGGCACATTCTACCTGTCACAGGAAAGACAGACCAGCTTGGCCCAACTGGCAGATCAGGTGAGAGTGGCACGATTGCTCCAACTTTCCCAACTTCTAGGCAAGATGGTCTCCGCCTTCGCCAACATGCCTTGGAGGAACTGCAGTGCTTCCTCCTCCCTCATCAATGGGAAGGATCCAGCATATCACCGAGGAGGGTTCTCCTGCCTCCTGCTGTTCTATAGTCGCTGGTCTGGTGGTCCTCCCAAGCCGTTGCTCACGGCTCTCCCTTCGGGGACCCTCCTCGCCTCACGGTGACGATGGATGCCAGCCTGTCCGGATGGGGAGCGCACCTCAGGAATCTTCTGGCGCAGGGACAATGGTCCCAACAAGAAAGGAGCCACAATATAAATTGGCTCTAATTACGGGCCATTTGACTGGCTCTCCTGAGTTTCCAGGCAGAGGTGACCAACGAACACATTCTTGTCCTCACGGACAACATAGCAGCAAAGGCCCACGTGAATCAACAGGGGGGCACTCGATCCCGTCCCCTGATGCAGGAAGTGGAATGTCTGGGTCGTTGGGCAGAATCCCACCTGTTGTCGGTGTGAGCCGAACACATCTCCGGTGTTGCAAATATACTGGCGGACCACCTGAGTTGCACCATCATCGACCACGCGGAATGGCGCTTGCATCTCTCCCTCTTTCGGGAGCTGTCAACACGGTTCGGCCAGCCGACAGTGGATTTGGTCGCCACCCCAGACAACGTCCAGCTCCCCCGCTTCTTCTCCAGGTTCCAGACTACGGGGGCAGAAGGGGTGGACGCTCTACACAGCCCATGGCCGGGGGGGGGGTCTGCTTTATGCATTCCCCTCCTTCCATTGATTCCCAGGGTTATTCAGAAAATGCTTTCAGAGAAGGCAGAGCTAGTACTTCTAGTCCCCCATTGGCCCAGGTGGTTTACGGACCTAGTGGGATTGTCAGTGGTTCGACCCTGGAGACTGCCGGCCGACAGAATATCCCTCACCCAGAGGGCGCTGGACCACCCAGATCCCCAGTGGTTCCAGCTAACCGCCTGGAGATTGAGTGGAGCATCCTGAGCGGAGAAAACTTTCCCCCCATGATAATTCGAACTATTCAGGCATCCAGGCGTTCCTCCACTTCCCATATCTATTATTCTATGTGGCGGACCTTTAATTCTTGGTGTTCCAGGAAACTAATCATCCCCACGAAAGCCACCATTCCTCAAATTTTGAAATTTCTTCAAGAGGGGTTGAATAAGGGCTTGACCCCTAACACCATAAAATGACAGGTGGCCGCTATAGCCTCTGTCTTATCAGCAGGGTCAGCAGCTCCCTTAGCACAGCATCTGGTCATCAAGTGCTTCGTACGAGGGGCAACTAACATCAGGCCCCCCATAATTCATAGGTACCCGACCTGGGATCTCACAAAAGTTCTAAATGCACTCATGGGGGCTCCCTTTGAACCTTTGCAATCAGCTAGTCTCAGGTTCCTCTCATTTAAGGTAACCTTTTTGGTGGCAGTGACCTCGGCTAGGAGGACGTCGGAGTTAGCTGCCCTGTCTGTCCGACAGGACCTCTGTATTTTTCATCGCGACAGAGTAGTCTTGAGGTTACACCATTCCTTTGTCCTGAAAGTTAACACCCAGTTCCACTGGGCACAAGAGCTGGTGTTGCCAAATTTTTGTCCTCACCCAGTTCACCGCCTTGAGCAGAAATGGCACACCCTGGACATTCGAAGGGCACTTCGTATCTATATTAACTGGACTACGACTTTCCGACGCACCGAGTCACTGTTTGTGTCATTTCAACCTGGCACTCTGGGACATCGAGTGACTCCATCCACTGTTTCCAGGTGGATCAAGGCCTGTATAGCAAAGGCATATGACTTGCAATCATTACTGATTCCTAGACATATCACGGCCCATTCCACAAGGAGTGCTGCTACTTCAGCGGCCTGGACCACTCAGGCTTGATAGAGAAGGTGTGCAGAGTTGCAACCTGGTCATCATTGACTCCTTTCATTCACCACTACCGATTGGATACCTTCGCCTCTGCTGAGGCTCCTTCAGCAGAAGGGTCTTACAGAGAGAGCATGCGGATGGGGGAGTTCAGGACCAGACGACGGCCCTCCCGTGAGAGACTACCAGGCTTGGGTATATCCCATTCCTGGATGCTACCTCCACCCACAATAGAGAAAGGTCATTGATCTTACCTGACACGCCTTTTCTCTGGGTGGTGGAGATAGCATCCAGCCCCTCCCAGATGTCGGTCCGGTGCTAGGACATCTTGGAAACTCGTTATCGATGACCACACTTCTGTCTGTAGCGATCCCTTCATTGCAAGCTGGGGAAGATGGCGGAGGAGGCGTTACTTTAACGTTTGCAGACTCAGTCCAATCAGATCCTAGACTGAGTTAACCTATTTCTGGATGCTATCTCCACCACCCAGAGAAAAGGCGTGTCAGGTAAGACCAACACCCTTTTTTTATATCTTGTCTACCTTGAAATGCTGACATGATAGTGAATGTATTGACTGCCCAGATGAGTGGTGTCCAGCAGGAAAGGTCAGTATATACTGTAGTTTGTGAGTGCTCTCAAATGCATCATTGTCAATGAAATCACAGGAGGCCCCAGTGGCTAGATGGCATCAGTTATACACAACTTTGCAGTATTCTAAATACAGTTAGGTCGCTAACAAAGACTAGTAATCAAATGAGACTTGTTTTGTCATCTGTACTGGCTTCTAATTGGTTGTGGCCTCCAGCCAACACTTTTGCATCTTCCAAAGAAGTCCTGAAATTGCTATAACTAAAATGTTGGGAAAATTTGGGAGAATATAAAGGTGGAATGAATGTCTTAATGAACCTATTTTATTTTTATCCAACATTGTCCTGATTCCCCCTCCCCCCCAACTCTAGAGTGGGGTTTAAGGGGCAAAATAGGGACTTGGGTCTTCTACGGCCCAAGTATCAATTTTTCCCTTTAATATGCTCTCTTTCTTACACACACACTCACTCATACATACACACAGAGAGAGAGTGTGTTTAATAACATTTTTAAATTCTGATCTGAGGATCAGGTTAGTAGGCTGAGGATTTAGTTTAGAAATCATACATGCCTGCCTTACGTTGTGATAGTAGCTTTTAAATTTTTGTTTCTTCTTGTCACTCAGAATATAAATACTATATACCATATTTTTCGGAGCATAAGACGCACCAGAGTATAAAACGCACCTTAGTTTTGGAGGAGGAAAACAAGGAAAAAAGGCCTCTGCCTCTAAGCAATTTGCCAAACAGCAAACAGCACAGATGATATACACTGTTTGCTGTGTATTTCTGTGCATGTGTGCCTGACCCATAGAAATAGCAAAGAATTGGAGAAATGTACATTATGCCAGAAAGTTTTCTTAAATGTAGTCACACTAACTCCTCCCAATTATTTAAATAGATCTACTCCAAGGTAAGTCAGGATTTAACTCTAATACTAAACAGGACACTGTTACATTTCAGACTATACTTGTACAGAGCTGTTAAAATTAATTAAAATTTCTGGAAGTATACATTATTCTATATTATTTAAAAGAAGATACAATAGCACTGGACCTCTTCAGAGCAAGCATTTATTTTAAAAAGCTTCTTCATTTTGTTAAGTTGTCTAGAGGTCTCCAACCTTGGCAACTTTAAGACTTGTGGACTTCAACTCCCAGAATCCCACAGCCAGCAAAGCTAACAAAGCTGGCTGTGGAATTCTGGGAGTTGAAGTCCACAAGTCTTAAAATTGCCAAGGTTGGAGACACCTGGCTAGAACAATAATAAAGCAGTCTTTAAAAAATAGTCTAATAATTTGAACATTCTACAGACATTTATAGTTATTCACTTACCCCCTTGCATCCAGCAGAAAATAAAAATCTGCGTGTCTCTCCCAGCTATTTGCCTCTTTGCAGCTAGTTTCACTTTCATTTTCCCACTGGCAAACCTAATCAGCTGGAGATCGGGAAGCTGCTACTGACTTGCTTGGCTTTACAGGCTCTTCCCTCTTTCCTGCAAGCAGGTAAATTGCTGGAAGACAGAGGCCAAAGGGTGGGGGTGGCTGGGTGGGTGGGTCTGCATTCCGTGTATAAGACGCACCCAAGTTTTCACCCTATTTGGGGGGGTTAAAAGGTGCGTCTTATACTCCGAAAAATACGGTAATTAACAATTCAGCAAATCATGATAAATTCACATTGTGCCTTTTTCTGCCCAAAGGACTCTGTGATGTATTTAAAATATTTAACCTATTCTACTTTATTTTATAATGAAAAAAGGATGCTGTTCACTTGTATTCTGTGTTTTTCTCACTGGAAAGCTATATCCTAGCTTTGATGGGTAATAGAAAATTGTTGCTTTCATTTCTGCTTTGAGAATTCAGGAAGTGTAACAATATTATTCATCTTCCATAGAATTTATGTAAATATTATGAGGTTTTTTTTTAATCTAGCAGGGTTTGATGTTGTACAACATCAGCTTGGAAACTGGGAGACCAGGAGTTCTGCCTTAGGAAGAAAGCCAGTTGTGTGACCTTGGGACAGTCAGTCTTTTTCAGTAGGAAATGGTAAACCACTTCTGAAATCTTGCCAAGAAACAATGTGGTAGGAACTGGTCCAGGTAGTCACCAGGTGTCAATGCTGACTTCTATACTAGTCCTTAACCATAATAAAGATTTAATTTGAACACTGACTTGACATCACAAAAAAGTCAGTTCTAATTAATATAATCATGAAATTAATATTCCTGAATAAATTATTAAGGATGTGCAACATTTCAGATCTGTTTGGGCAGCAGTGCTTCAGAACACATTGGAGCACTAGTGCAAACTTTGGTCTACTATTACCCTTTATAGCACTGATTATGTTGCCTTGTTTGGTAATGAGAGGCCTGCAAGAAAACAACCAAGCTCAGAGAGCACCAAGGGCCCCACAGTTCAGCCCTGAGCTATAGATACTCTTCTATAGTTATTAAATAGTTGTATTTGTTTCATGTGGTGCAGCAAAAAAAAACAACCTATAGCAACTGCACCATCCTGGAGATGTGTGGCTGGTTTAATGAGTTGGAGGATGGACTGCATTTGTGTCCCCCTCTGTTCTGAAACTTTTCTTCCCAGTTGAATCCAAACCATTTTATAGCTTTCTTCTGTATATTAGCCTTCTCTGTCATTCAAAGTGCTTGTGTTCTTTTGGAGATTCTTAAATATGTATACAAGGCTGTCTGGATGTTTTCTTTGTGTTACTAGTACAACTTAGTAAAGGGTTTCCTAATTAATTTACTATTATTTAAAGTATGTTTTGATCAGTCACCCCACCCCCAAAAGAAACCCCCAACAATGTCAGCTCTTCCTGCTGACTTGTATGGGTAAACATTGCAGATAGAAAAGTTTAAAAAAAAAGCAAAATTTGGGCACCAGTTCTTAAAATTATGTTGAATAATTACAGCAGAAGTAATGAAATGGCACTATTTTTCATCCCTCCTCCTGTTGCCTAATGGAATTGCCATTGCTTGTTAAAAATGATGTATGAACCAAAGGCAATAGGTCTTTCAGCAGAGTTGATGGAATGATTCTGCTTCATCTGTTTTGCTTCTCTGCAGTCATAACTTAATAGCTTACAGAGAGCCAGTTTGGAGTAATGGCCAGGCGACTGTGAGTTCTAGGCCTCCTTTAGGCATGAAAGCCAGTTGGATGATATGGGCCGATCACTCACTCTCAGCCCAAGCCACCTCACAGGGTTGTTCTGCGAAAAATCGGAGGCAAGGATTATAAGATACAGATAGTCCATTTGTTCAGTGGCTGCTTAAAATTACAATAGTGCTGATGAAGGGACTAATGACCCATGCCTGAAATTGTGGCTGTTATAGTGTCACCATAATCATGTGATTGCGATTTGGGCTCTTGGCAACAAATGCATACTTACGAGTCTTTGCCAAACGCCCTGCAATGATGCAATTGCCGTTTACAATCTTCACTGTTAACTTGCCCAGAAAGTTAATGGGGAAGCCAGCAGTGCCACTTGCCAAAAAGACTCCCTCTTTTCTCTAAGGAGGCTGGCTCTGAAAAACAGGTCCATCCCAAAATCCAAACAGATTTTTAACTGTTTCTCAATTAGTGTGGATGCAGATCTTCCATCCATCCATAGTTTCCTCATATGTTTTATATATCTCTTATCCTTTGCAGTAGCATTCTGTCAATTCTGGGTTTCTCTTGTCTCATCCATGAATGGTTTGTTCCAAAAGCCTACTTCCTGTCAGGTTGTCCCGGTTCTCCAACATTTGATGCAGACTTTGTTAATCTGGGCAATGTTCAAACCCACAAATCTCTAGTAATTTATGTCTGGTGAAAGGTTAGGAGGTCTTAGCCCAAGGACCATTACTGGTAAGGTAGGTACTGGCCAGGAATTGAAGCCCGAGCTCTCGAAGAAGATGGCAGCTTCTATCTTGTCCTGATAATGGTCTTAAGGTTCAGAAAAGCAGATTCCACTTGGATGCTAGGGAAAACCTTCTAAGGTGTGATAATCATAGCAGAGAAATAAGAATCATGGAATAAACTATTATCTAGGAAATTGTGTAGTTGAAGGGAGAGATCCTTGGCTGCTGAAATCCCATATATGTCTCACATTTCATTATTAAGTTTCCATCAACTTTCAAGAATGTTTACTTTTCCTAGAAAATATTTTTTAAATAAAGAGGCTAAAGGTTGATTAATATACTGTATTTTTTGGAGTATAAGACGCACCTTTTTCGGTCTTCCGGTTTGGAGCGCACCATCGCGGACGTCCCTTTGTCGGGCGCCTTTCCGACCCTCGTTAAAAGCCGCCAGAACAGCTGTCTGGCGGCTTTGAAATCTCTTCCCCGGGCAAAGGGGAGAGATGAGAGCTTGACAGGTGGGGTAGAGCCCCCCCAGCGCCCTAGGAGCCATCTAGGGGCGCGAAGGGAGAGCTCCCCATGCAGCCTGTCTCCAGCTCCGAGGATCAGGAAACCTCCGTTTTTGCGGAGCTAGATGTCGTGACCAGCCGCTGCTTCCAGAATGGGATTTACAATTACTTTTGAACTACAGAAGCAGACAGAGAGAAACAGGCGTGAGATGGGCAAGTACTGAAACCTCTTTTTTCTTTTTTTTTCAACTCCTGGGTAAGCTTTCACTTCGGCAAGGAAACAAAGGAAACAAAGTAACAATATGGCGATTGAGAAGTGAAAGTGACTTTCGTTTTCCCAGAGGCTTTTTTTTTTCTCTTATGGAAACTTTTGACTTGGAAAGAAGGCTTTTCTTTCTCTGTCTCCTAACCCTGGATTAAAGTTATAATTGAAAGATTTTTAATAATAAAAGACTACCTGGTATTGAAATTGGAAAGAACTTTAATTAGGCATCTGGCTTTTTTTTTTCTCTCTCTCTTTTTTCTTTTTTCTTTGTACTCTTTTGAAACACCATAATGGCTTCAAAATCTGGAAAGATTGTTTTGACTAAAAGAAATGACTAATTCCTCTGGATATATTTCCAAAACGCAACTTAATACTGAGTTAACACCTCCACAGCCTTTGACACCTGAAAATTTATTAAATAACTTAAAGATTATGAAACATGAACTGACTTTGGAATTTAATCAGAAAATTAGTGAGATAGATAAAAAAATGCAGGCTGCTTTGAAGAATATGAATCAACAACTCAGGCTGGACGTGTTAGAGGTTTGCGAAGGTTTAGCAACAAATATTGAAGTTTTGGCAGAACGTATTAAAACAAATAAACAAGCTTTGGCAACCTCGGTGAAATATATAGATAAAATTCAAAATGACATTGCAAATTTTGAAACAGAGGTGTTGATGACACAGTTCAGATCCATGGAAGTTGCTATAAGGGTCAGAGGTTTCAAGGAGGGATTATATGAAGATTTAAAAGGAAGGATGGTTGATGTATTGGATCAGGTGTCTGGAATTTCTAAAGTGGAATTGGCTACACAAATCGACAAAATATACAGAATCAATTCGTGGTATGCTAAACAAAAACATTTACCAAGGGACATTGTCATATATTTTAATACAAGAGCTCTACGGAATAGAATCATACAAGCAACGTTCAACAATAATCTCAAGGTGAATGGTCAGGAATTAAAGATTTGGAAAGAAATCCCCTCTAAAATGCTTAAAGCCAGAAAAAGCTACACTTTTTTGATTGATGAATTCAAAAGATTAAATTTACAATATAAATGGGAAGCGCCAGTAGGAGTAGCAGTGAAATTTTCTGGAAAAAGATACCGGCTTAATACGATAAAAAAAGCTACTGAATTTTATGTCAATGTTTTAAAGGCTGACATATCCAAAATTCCAGAGGAAGGATGTATGAAAATAAAAGAGGAGGAGGAGGGGAAGCCATTTTTGTTGGATCAAAAGGAAATAGATTTAAAAAACCAAAAGGAGTGCCAGAGCCAGACAGTCGGGGAAAAGGAGATGGAGGTCCGGGACCAGATGGGAGACGAGTTGATAAATTCAAAATTATTGAGTTACTAAAAGATGCAACTATCAAGATACAAAAAGATGTGGTGTTGAAATATATTGGACGGATAGAGACTAATATGATTGTACTTTTCCTTTTCCCTATTTAATGATTATCTATGTAACATTTAGATACGTTTTATATAACTTTGAGGCTATTTTTAATGTTAATAATATTAGATATATACAACTTGTTGAGGATTTGTTTTTTTTTAAGACTTTAAAGATTTTTTGTTTTTTGAAGTTAATAAGTTAATCTAGAATAATATGTTATTAATATTATGATGGAATTTAATATCTAATGATTACTTATGTAACATTTAGCTAAGTTTTATTTATCTTTGAGGTTATTCTTAATGTTAATAATATTAGTTTAAGATTTTTGTATTTTATATTTAGCTATTTATATAATATTTACTTTGTATAAGGTAGAGGATTGAAGGGAGGAGGAAGGAGGTTTGTTTGTTTATTTTTTCTTTTTTTTCTCTTTTTTTATTTTCTCTCTATTTTATTTTAGTTATGTTTTTCTTGTATTGTTAAAGAGATTTCTCTTTCTTTTTTTCTTTTCTTTTTTGTATCTTTTTTATTGTATACATAGACGATATACTATTAGTGTATAATTTGGAGTTGAAGCTTTTAAAAAATAATGTTTTTTTTCTTTTTTTTTCTTTTTATTAACAATTTAAATTTATTATTATACCCTGTATTATCTCTGGGAAGTCCGGGGGGGTGGGGGGGGAGGGAAGGGGGTGGGTTAGGGGGGAGAAAAAATAAAAAAATGTTTGTACTTTATATTTAATATTTAGCTACTATCTATGTAATTCTGTACTAATAAAACTTTTTGAACAAAAAAAACAACAAGACGCACCTTTTTCCTCCCTAAAAGTGGCTGAAAATTTGGATGCGTCTTATACTTCGAATGTAGCCCTTTTTTCCAGCCCTAACTAGGTGCTAACAGATCTTCCCAGCTCTTACCTTGCAGGTTTTTCATTGTTACTCTCTCCAAAGAATGTTTTTTCCAGCCCTAAGTCTTTGCAGGGTTTTTTTTCATTGCTCTACTTACTCCAAAGAAGGTTTTTTCCAGCCCTAACTAGGTGCTAACAGATCTTCTCAGCTCTTACCTTGCAGGCTCTTTCATTGTTACTCTCTCAGAAGAATGTTTTTCCAGCCCTAAGTCTTTGCAGGTTTTTTTTTTCATTGCTCTACTTACTCCAAAGAAGTTTTTTTTTTCTAGCCCTAACCAGGTGCTAGCGATCTTCCCAGCTCTTACTGGCTTGCAGGCTCTTTCATTGTTATTCTCTCAGAAGAAGGTTTTTTCAGCCCTAACCAGAGGATAAAATAATGTGCTGAAGCTGCTCCGAATAAGTTTTTTTCTAGCCCTAACCAGGTGCTAACGATCTTCCCAGCTCTTTCTGGCTTGCATGCTCTTTCATTGTTACTCTCTCAGAAGAAGGTTTTTTCAGCCCTAACCAGAGGATAAAATAATGTGCTGAAGCTGACCAGACTAAGGATGCTAGCCAGATGAGTACCTGGTAGGCAGATTGTTTTCCCCTATTTTCCTCCCCAAAAACTAAGGTGCGTCTTATACTCCGGTGCGTCTTATACTCCGAAAAATACGGTACTTTACAATGCCAGTTGCCATACACATAATACAAATGTGCAGCTTTTTTAACACATTGATTGTTTTTTAATAAAGAAAATGATGGAATAGCCTGGAGACTCTATGAATGCTAGGCTCTATGCCATATTTCGGGTTTCAGATTCCTATTAGAATAACTGGAATTGTTCTTCGAAGCTTTCTGCGTGAACTGTACAAGAAGAAAACATTAATATCACAAGCTTCAAGAAATGTATCATTTCAGAAGAAAGGTCAGCTTCCACCCCCACTTCTCATGCACAGATGCCCACGTGCACATTCAAGTGTGCCCCAGGGCTACGGCAAAGCTTGATAGATGCTGAGATAGAAGTGTTTTGATAGAGGTAATTTTCCTCAGATGGGTTTCAGCACCCCATGAATCAAAACCTGTCAGTGAGGAGCTAAGGATGGAGTGAAGTTTATTGTAACATGTTTGCATCTGACACTAGTATGCTAGGGGGTCAAGTGAGGGAGATCATTAGAACCATGTTGATTTAGTGGGATTGTTACACACTTTCCCTTCAGGCAGTGAGTGGGGGTGGGGTGATTATAAGGGGTCACTAGAAAAATAAATAAAAAGCTCACTACAGCCCCTTCTGTGCCCCATTATATATGTTCATTCATTTAAAGTTGTGGTTTGGCTATTTTTTTTAAAAAATGTTCTTTCGGCTTTAATGATACAGACATGGTTACCATCCTTGACCTAAACAATGTGGTTTGGGAAGGATTAATGCTTCAATACTGTACTGAAATATATGTGAATTACATGTTTAGCTTTGATAAGCATTTCCATTACATTATGCATATTTTCCTTGTAGAGTTGGAAATAACAGAAAACTAAATGTTGGTGGGTTGGTTATACCGGTAGATTAATCTTTGTGGCAGAAATATATTTTATTCATATATATTCATATATTTTAATGGCAGTACATATACAGGAGCTTTGTAAAATAAATTTTAAAAGGATACTATATTTCACTTTTTATATCCATTTACAAGCAGACAGAAGTATGCTATATAAAACATCCCTTAGGAATGCCATTAAATACAGGCAGTGCCTTTCCCCCTCCTTTGTTTCCCCTTTTTCCCTTTATTTTAAAGTACCATATGTCTTTGTTAACTTAATAAGTTATCAAATAGAAGAAGAAAACCCTTTAAGCAGGAAATATTGAAGTTAGATTTGTATGTAAAGTAACAAGACCTTTTTCTGCTTAAAACAGAGATGTACAACCTGAGACCAAGAATTGTATGTTTCTTCCCCAGGTTCCCCAAACGTTGTTATTGGAGATTAATTTTTTTAGCCATATTTATTTTTAAAATAGGTTGAAATGTAAATCAAAAGAAACCAAATTGTGTTTGTTTTTCCCAGCAAATACTTACTAGTTTTCAGAATGCTCTCCCTGTCCCCACATATCTCTCAACAATCCACTGTGTTTCCTGACTCAGAAGAAATCCTTTGAGATACATTGTCTAGCATAATGAAACCAAATGTACATCTTTTTGCCCTTTCTTAAAATTAAAATAAGCAGTTTCTATTGTTTGGGCAGCTAGATGTGTTTTTTTTTAAAAAAAACTCTAAATATAAAACATTTCATTATTCTTTTTGGCATTCTTAGCCAAACTATTGTAGGTCCCAAAATATTCTATGTCATATCTAGAAAGGCTAGCCTAGAGATCTGTCTATGTGGTCACTAAGCATTGATGCTGACTTGACAGCACATAGTGAAATCAATTAATCTACGAAAGTTAAGTATTAAGGGTATGCACACAATAGAAAATACATTTTGTTTTAAACCTGGGACAAATAACTTCAGTCTGGATTTTCAGCTGAATTATTCCAAGCAGAAATATCCTAACCCCAGAATATTTTGGTGGTTCCTGGTTTGGACCAAAACAAAATATGCAGGGGTTTTATAGGACAAGTAAGGCAAGGCTGGTGTTTCACATACATCTTTCCCATTGTTTTCCACTTGGATTTTTCTTTTCTCTAACTTCTGTTAATCGCTGCCAGTATCCTTAAATTCAAACACATCATATCCAATGGGCTTCCAGCCACTTCTTTTCTCTACCACCATCTAGCTGGTCCTGTTCCCCTTGATTTCAAGTACGCCAAATCTAACCTATATAGACATCACTTCCCAGCAGCTTCATTTCCCTTATCTCCCCTTGGTTGCTATTACTATTGAATTCAAGAGTGGTCTATCCAATCTATTTCTCCCCCCACCTTTCCAGCTACTGATTTTGCCTAGTTCCACTTCAGTACTGCTGCTAGCCCATTGTTCCCCAACTCCAAAGCATTTGTGCCTAGAATATACTTGTTTCAGTTCTGTGGCCGAACCACATATGCATAATATTTCAGTCCAGATTTGGATCTCCCCCTCACTACTTAATTTTTCTAAGATTGGAAAATAAAATCTGATGAAGATGTTGAGACAGAATTAGGCAGGAGCCATTCCAAAGATATAAGTGTATAGAAAGGATTTATACCTGTTCGTATTCGCTGTTGATATTGTCTAATATCCATGAGAAACTGCTGGATTTTAATTAAAATGTTCAATTGTTACTATTGCTGTGACTGATTAAGATGTTAAAATTAACAAATTTGAGCTTCATTGCTGTAGTGTTGTTATTTAAGGAAATGGTCAACATAACAAAGACAGTGCTGACCCTTGTTCATGATGTAATCAGCACAACTTTGCTGACAAAAGTTGCATAATATATCAGTGATGTGAGTGAGCTTTTGAGCTAATTGATTGATAAGTTCTTTTTGCACTTTTTTAAATAAATAAAGCCAATTATCATTGCTTGGATGATTAAGTTCAATCAGAGAAGTTATTTGCATAGATGAAACAAAGCAAGCTTTATATAGTTACCATAATCCTGATATTTCATCAACATTTAGTGATTTAGTGAAGACCTGGTTCTGTTGATTAAGGAGCCACTCTGTGAAATAGGCGGTCATATAAGTTCGATCAATAATAAATACATAAAATTGTAATATAACCTAGCCAGTGACAAAGTGCAGATTCCATTTGTCAAGGTCCTTAATGGATACGGGAAGCTTTGCATTCAAGTGAGATTAATGATCCAAGCAAATAAAATTAAGCATTTTATGTGGTTACATTTCCATTTCCATCCTTTCCTTGACTCCTGCTTACTTTTGAGCCCCTCATTACTAAATTATCAAATACATCAAATAGGAGAGGGAGAAGATTGAAAATACCCTGTATGAACTGGTGAGCAGAATTATAGAAGGAAAGCAAAGTAATTGGACAATCTTGTAGAGCTGAAAATAGCACAAGAGAATTTATATGGCAAATGGGTGACATAGAAGCTCTTAAAGGTTAATAGATGGCCTTGATTATTACTGTTAGGCCAAAGCCACAAGCATGGTTAAAGGTTAAAAGAATAAAAAGCCCCAGGCTTACAGGAAAATCAGCTGAAGAAATCCAAAGAACACACACCAACTAGCATTTATTTGCTCACTCAGGGTGGAAAATAATTGAAACAGAATTTATGAAGGCAAGTTAAGTGCCATACAAGTCATCTAATGCAAGTGCTTTTATTAATGGTAGCAAATGGATTAAATTAAAAATATGACCTGCTCAGAAATAAATTTCAGGTGCACTATTTCTCTTATTCTAATTATTACTTTCATGTCCTGAAAATCTTAATGATTAGATTTTGTTCAGTAATTTCTAAAGTTCTGCAAGTTTTATTTGTACTAAAATAAAAAAATACATCCTCTATTTTAGGGAGGTTTTTTTTTCTGTAGTTCAAAATATTATAAAAAACACAATCTTAAAATGCACATTATGCTCTCCATTGCTGTATATAATTCCCGATCTTTAACAAAGTCCTAAAACTCCTTAATCCTGCAAAGAAAATGATATGCTTTTAGCTTAAATTCTTAATTTTAGAGGAAAGAAAGTCTATATTTTTAAAATTATTAGTTCATGGGTCAAACTATTATCAACTTCTTTGGTTTAATAGGTGAGTAGTTTCGTCCTGCTGTTGCCTGTGGGTTAAAAGAAACACGATAATATTAAGTGCTTGCAACATTCATTTCAATTTCTTTTCTTTTTTTCTTTTTTGAAAATGCCTTGCAGCTGTAAAAAGCTAGGCAAGAGGAATTCAGAAATATGACATACTGTACCTGTGTCCCACTAGCATTGTATTATACATAATTGTCTGTTTCTGATAGCAACTGCCATTTTCATTGATTGATAGCATAAAGTTTTTAATTACTAGAAAGACAATCAAAGTAGAAGGAACTTGATTATTCAGCAACTCTGGCTGTTTCTGTGATCAACTTCTTATAATTGTACTGTATATTGTCTATATTGAGAATGATGTCTGTTTAATGCATGCAATAACAGGTAGTTGTGAATATTCTACCAATTGTTTGAAACTCCAGGTAGCAAAATAAGATGATAGGAATTAAAATTATTCTATTGGCCTACATTCCAATGTGTTACTCTCTTTCTATATAGACCGAAGATGATGAAAAACTGAAAAAAAGAAAGGAGAGGTTTGGCATTGTTACAAGTTCAGCTGGAGCAGGAACTACAGAAGACACAGAGGTAACATTTTTTAATAACATTTTGGACGCTGAGACTTTTTGTAATTGAAATAATGTCAGGCACTCCACAAGATGGCACTGTGTGACTTTTATGCTTTTCTTTGCCCAGTCCCCATAGTCCCATTCAATTATTGTATACTAACTTAGATATAAATAATTTTGGATTATGTCAGAAATTTTCTTTTTTTCTCTTTAAAGATATTTTCATATTATTGCTCTGTGATAGGTTGGATAATTTTTGAAGAACAGAATAGTTGGAGTTTTCTGTCATTAACTTATACAATAGATATAAAACTTGGAATAGTTTAGTTTTATCTTGTATGTCTACCCTTTCTGAGTTGTCCAGGATCACCCAGTTATCAACATAGTTGATTTCAAATGAGGGGTTGTAGATCCAGATTAATTTTCTATCCATTGTAGATCTTAAAAAGTGCTTTTTAAAATGTGGGATGTATGTATATCACATGGCATGCATGCAAGATTATTTTATTGTCTCTTCCACTGTTAGAAAAACACTGCTACTTCTTTAATCTTTTTGTAAATTCTTGATGCTAGGCATCTGCCATTATGTTATCAGACCAATGATTCCTTCCCAATTTGATCTTTCTATTCCAAGTATGCAGGGTTGTTGTTCAGCAACTTTGTTTTTCGGTTGATTACACTATTAAGATGTAACCTTGACCACAAGTAGTTCTTGCCAAAGTCTAATTTCACTTACAGAAGGGAACAATATTTGGATATTGGATTGAACCCTGAGTAAGGAAGTTTATTTTCATTTGCACCTTTTGTGGGGTGCTTTTTGTTTTCCCTAGATGCAACGCAAGCATTGCTTCACAAAATGAAGTAGCAGCTGTAGAATGATCTGCCTGTTCAGTTGGAGTGAAGGGGGTGGCTGGGCTGTGGTCTGAGGGATTCCATGCTTTTCCGTTAGGGCACTTAGTGAGTGTGCCTGAAACAAAAAGCTCTTTTTGTAGTATTGTATGTACTAAACGACACCTTTTCCCTGGAGATTCTTGATTAGGACTTCTGTTGCCCCCTAAGCTATTTATCGTGGTAAAAATTAAGATTTATATGCCCCTGGTGTATTGACTTAGAGGCATATCTCAAAGATGCATGAGTGTATTCAATGCATTTGACTGTGTCCCACTCGCCTTCTCTGTGAATAGAAGAGTGTTAACCCTTTGGCCTTTTACATTTCCCTCCTCCTATTGCCTAGAAGGCTTTCTAAACTTGCAAAATGGTAATTGTTCCAAGCAGAACTTTCTCATATAAGCCAGCAGGATGAAGCAACTAACAGGTCACTGTATCTCATGCTTTATAGCTTAATTTCTGACTGTAGTTGGACGCCCCATTGCAATAGGAGTGCCTCTTGTGAAACCTGATATGAAAGATGCTTTCTTAGAAGTATACTGTTACACTCCTTATAGACTTTCTGCTTTTCTTTATGCCAAAACCCATACGAGTTGCCATTCCCTTTGGTTTTGACTTTTTTTAATTCATCTTTTAATTCCTATTTACAGGCAAAGAAGAGAAAAAGAGCAGAACGTTTTGGCATTGTCTGACGATCTTCCTCTTAGTATTTACTTGTTCAGGGTGTATGTTTTAAACATTCTTCATCTCTAAGGAAGAATACAGTTTCTCCCTCACCACACATCTTGACTTTGTATTTCAAAGCTAGCTATTGAGTTGTGCTGTTTGCACCCTACCCCACACTCTTTCGGACCGGAAAAGTACAGAATAAAATATTCTGTTTATGTATGTTGTAACCAATTTGGATCTAGTGGTATTTTTTTTTAGCCATTTGTATCCAAAGTACATATTGCTTCTTCTTTTTGGAGTAGAGGTAGCTGTGCAAAGGGATTCCCCAACTAATAAGAATTGTCACCTTCAGCTCCATTTAAACTTAATCAATAATAAATAATTAAAAAGTTGTTTGACCACTCCTTGCATTTTTAGGTAGGCATTCATTGCCTAGGGATTTTTAATTTTCTATTAATTTTAGCTAAGAAATATTTTTTCTTTCATTTATAAATTCCAATCAAAGTCAATCAGTTTCTTCTGATTACTCTTAAGCTTAGATTTTACTAAAAAGTGAAACGTTTTCTCCTTGGAGTTATATGTTTACTAAATATTGAAGCTGATGAAGTTATGGAATCTTAAGATAGATCTTGCATTATCCTTTGCTAAACTAGAACTACTTTTTACATACTGTTTAATTACGATATATGAGTGGCCCACAGAATAGAACAAATTGCATCCCAATGTAAAGGTAGTAAAATTGTCATGTTCATAGCTAGACAGCTTCCTGTAGATACTCTATTCATAGTAAACTTTTAGAACTATGCCTCAAAACTTTTAAAATTTGTCACGAATACAGAATTTCCTCCGTTAAAAATAGTACCAAAAAGTTATAAAAACAATAGGTATAAAATTATTACAAAATATTATATTCATGTTCAGCTTTTTTAAAAACAGCTTTAAATTCCTAGTTGATTTTCAAATACAGTGTTCTATGTTTCTCTCTGAACTGAATGTATTTTGAATATCTGATGCTTGGTGTTTCAATTTATTAAAGACAATTACTTGGAGAAAACTTTTTGCCTTTTACATTACTACATCCTGTTTCCTAATTATTCATACCAGCTTTAGAAATTGAATGCAAGTGTAGCTGAGCAAGAATATATTTTTGGGTGATTTCGTCTTTATCTAAATGTATATCTCTTTTTTTTTTACTAAAAATAGACTAAACAAATATTAATTTTTATTGCAGATCTGTATCATCCTTTATAGAAAGTTGTTAGGACATTCTGTATTTTAAAAACAATCTTAATGATTTATCAGAGGTTTTATACTGTTACTGGTTGACTTTTGCCTTGAATGATAATTAGTTTGGCCTCTTTGGGATTTTTTTACCCTTTTTTAAAAAAAGATGATTTTCCCCTTATACTGTATCTCATACTTAATTCCTTTTGGCTGAGTACAGATTAAACTATATATAAACTATATAAAAGATTCTTCTTATTCTGATCCTGGATTCATGCTTCATTTGTATTCTGAAATTAGTCTGTTTGACAGTATGATTATGTTTTTCATTATTTAAGCCTTCTTTGAGCAACAGTCCAATGATTTATTTGCTATGTAGTACTAGCTGTGTGTTACATATCCTAAAAGTTTTGTTTAATTTTTTTTTGTGTTTTAATTTCATAACATGTATATTTTATTAATTGCTTTTTTACAATTGGGTTACTTTCTTTGAAATGTTTTGTAGACTGAAACCAGTACAACATTTCATTTTTTGTTTCATAATAAAACTGCTTAAGGAAATACATTCCCTGCTTCTTTGATGCATCAGAATTTGCTTTTTTGTTGTTTATACCTGCTGCCATATATAACAGAGCTATAAATGATGCATGTACTGGTTGTGTCTGGTTCTCATTAAGAGAATCCCTGTTTTTGTTGGATGAGAATATCCCTCTAGATCAGTGGTTCCCAACCTGGGGGTCGGGACCCCTTTGGGGGTCGAATGACCATTTCCCAGGGGTCGCCCCGGCATCCTCAGCTCCCCCCCACTGCCACAAGCCTGGCCATATTGGCTCAACTCGCCCGAGCCCTCTGATTGGTCGGGAGAAGTGCCATTCGGTGAGAGGCATTTGTGATGCCTGGCAGCCGAGCTTTGACGGCATCAGCTAGGGGACGGGGCGTCGCAAGATTGCGCGCTGGACAGTACAAGGCGGTGCTTAAGACATCTGTGGCCGCCCCTTCTCCTGCTCGCAGCGGCAGTTTCTTCCCGCTGGTGTCGAAGGGAAAGGGAGTCACAGGAGGGAACGGCCAGCCAATGACCACTTAAGTTTCACAGTGCACGATGGCGGGAAGGAGGACAGCTGGGTCGGAATAGTCTGTCTGCCCTCTTGCTCTCGGCTGGCGCGGAGACCCAGCGAACAAAGAGGCAAACAGGGAGGGAGGGAAGAGAGAGACTAAGAGATATTAGCGCAGGGCTAGCCTGATTATACAGCCTCGGTGCTGAGGGCACCACTGCCGGGGGCAGGAGGAGCTAAGTCAGAGGGAACTGGAGAAGGAGGTGGTGCCGGAGCATGGTCCATCGCCGCCGCCCTGCTCCGTATGATCAGGCTAGCTCTGTGCTAATATCTCTCAGTCTCAGTTTTAAGAAGAAAGAGCTTAAAAGAGGAAATTGGCTTTGGGGACCCTGGCAATGTTTTGGGACCAATCATGGGGTTTTTTGCCCCCTGTTTGCCTCCTGAAACTTTGGAGTCCTGGGAGAAAGCTACTAAACAGGGATTACTTTGCTTGAAGCTTATCTGATTTCTAGTTTTTCGACACTGCAGGCCACAATTTCTCAACCTCAACAACTTGAATATACCTGGACTTCAACTCCCAAAATTCCCTAGCCAGCTTTGCTTTAAATTCTGGGAGTTGAAGTTCAGGCACCTTAAAAGTTGCTGAGATTGAGAAATATTGCTGTACACTTGTTGGTTATCAAGTCTAAATATAGAAGTAGACTTGTGGAAGATGATATTCCTTGTGCTCTTGCAAAGACTGGCCCGAGAATTTCTGATTTGGCATAATTACATATTGTTTTTGTGATTAATTGCTATGCTTTAATTATGTTCAATTTGTAACAATGAAAATACATCCTGCATATTAGATATTTACATTACGATTCATAACAGTAGCAAAATTACAGTTATTAAGTAGCAACGAAAATAATTTTATGGTTGGGGGTCACCACAACATGAGGAACTATATTAAGGGGTCGCGGCATTAGAAAGGTTGGGAACCACTGCTCTAGATACTATAGTTCCCTACATTCCTGTTTTAAAAAACCAGACTTTATAATTGCATAATTATTCTCCTAATTATGGAGCAGATTTTGTCACCAAATGAGGGAAGTGTGACTCTTAAAGTGTTCAGTGGTATGCGGAAGTCAATTTGCATTGAAGGATTGGGTATCTTCTTGATCAAAAACAGTAGTTTTAAAAGAAATGGATGAGAACATGGGGAAGCATCTTGCTGTATGGGATCTTTGGATCTTTTGCTTTGTCTTGTGCCTCTTATCTGACCTTGACTGATCCTAGAACCTAAGTATGTTTGGTTCAAAATGAAAGACCATCTGGGAATTTCAGGGCTACAGACTAGACTAGAAGTTGAAAAAGTATTGTGGAAGAGGGCATTGGCAGGCCATTTCCATGATACCGATAAGAAAACTGCAAGCATATTAGTCAACCAATTTGGTGTAGTGATTGAGATGCTGGACTAGAAAGCAGGAGACCAGGAGTTCCAGCCCTCCCTTAGGCATAAAAGCCGGCTGAGTGTCAGTACCTATCTCTCCGCTCAGATGAATGCACAAGGTTGTTGTGGAGAAAAATAGGAAGGTACTTGATGTGCATGGTTTTGATTATGCAAAATAAAGGTTGGATATAAATATAATAGTGAATGTGGTTATCAGAATCAGCTTTGATTCAAGGATATCTTCACCTTTATATTCAATAATGCATAATTATTATAGCATGAACCGTCTTTTCTATATTGCTTGTTGAAAAATAAACTCCAAGAGTGCATTTATCTTCCTTAAATTTTTTTTTCAAATTTGCCCATAAAAACTGGAATCCAGAGCAACTGCACTCCCCCCCCCTTTTTTTTCCCATGGTCAATTAATTCAGAAGGGGGCCTTCTGGTTCTGTTGACAACCATAATGTGCATCAAAATTGCCACTCGAAGTATAAATGCTTTAAGAATGGGTTATATTCATTTTACATGTTAACCTCTGAGGTAGTTAGGTGAAAAGAGTAGTTAGGTATTACTGGGAGAACACCCAACACATTCTGTGATAATAGGTGATCACTGTTCTAGTTTTTCCCACTTACTAGCCACTGGTTTCTTGAAATGGTTTATATTTGGAATAGTGTTACTTTAGCTTTAATGGACTGCAAGCAAAGCATTGATTTAGTCTTTGTAGTTCATTGACTGATTTTCAGATTAGAAAATATAAATCCTGATTTGGACAGATTGAGAAATAATCAAATTAAACACTACCTTCTTGCAGTAATCCAATGTTGGACACAAGCAGTGGATTTCTTGGATGCTATCAGAAATAATTCTGATAACTCTCTACAATTGGAAGATTCATTTATGGTGACATGATCATTGTATGCTTTTACATACATTTTGTTTTTACCCAGATTTAATTAATACTATTTAATACTGTGAAGTCAATAGAAGAATTTTTGTTTTCGTTTTCTAATACAGGATATTTATTTTTTATTTATTTATTAAATGTATTTGCATACAGTATAATTTTTGTTCTTTCCCTTCATATCGAACCAAAAGATTATGGATACTCATCTCTCTCTCTCTCTCTCTCTTTTTTTTTTAATGAAGAGAATAGGAGTCAGTGATGGGTATCTGTAAAGATAAAATGCAGACTTTGTCAAATCAGAATGCTTTTGCAATTCATGGCAAGCTTCTTGATAAGAGAATCTACATGGCTAGATTCAGAATGATGTATGGTCAAGTGTTTATTACGGTTGGATTATAAGTAAATTTTCATCTTACCATGACTGCATTCCTGTGCTTAAATGAAATTACCTATTCTGGCAGTAGTGCTAATATAGTAAATTCCTGCTCTATGTACTCGATCTGTTCTGATCCTGTTAATCATAATTCAAAAAGGAATTATCTTTCAGAGGTCTTTCTTTCCTTCTGTACTGCTTCTACATTGGGGGAAAATTATTTTAAACTGCTATCTTGTAAAGGGTGAGGGTTACTCCATTCTTTAGCAGAAAAAAAAGCAGGGGATCAATGTAATCAAACTGTGTTTAAAACACTACCTAATTTATTTTTCCTCTCTAAGCTGGGGGCCGCTCGTGACTAATTTGAGCTGAATAGGCAGATAAAAAAAGCAGTAGGCATACAATGAGCGGCAGAAAGTGTGGGAAAACCAGGAAAAGAAAGGGATGTCCAAGACTTGCAGTGTGAGAGCTACAGAAGGCTATGTAGCACCCACGTTCAGCATGAAGTCACTTTTCAAAAATAGACACTTGGACTCTAAATGCAATAGGTCTGACTATAGGTCAGAAAGGAGAATAATTGTAATTTGTCCTTCATAACAAAATAGAGGCATACGTTCTTCCCAATTGCAATGTTGTATGCCCCCCATTGGCCTCTCGCCCATCCCTCCAGCCTTTGGTGGATGGGTTTGAAATTTGTTTGAAACAAAAAAGAGAAAGGCATCTTAGATGTGTGCCAGGAAGGAGTTGGTTAAAAAGAAAATATATTTCCTTTGCTCCCTGCCCCCTTACTGAGTTCTAACACAATTTTATTTCTAGAAGTAGGCAAATGAAGTGACTTCATACCCAAAATTCTGAACATCTGCAATTCAACTTAGTCCCCTTCTACCTTGAAAAGAACTAAAAGCTAATTTTATAGGTTCATAACAATTAAGATCACATGTAAAAACTACCTTTCCTCTCTTTTTGGGGAGGGGAGAATATTTTGAAAAGCATGATAGGAAAAACACATATAACCATGATCAACAACTATAGTTCAGAATTGTGGCATTATTACTAACAGGTTTTAGAGAATGCAGCTCATTACACTGCACGTTGTCCTAGGGCAAGGATATGAGATTTGCCTTTAAGCTTGCAATGATAAATATGTGTATTGGAGAATGAATCACAGGACATGTTGTATTTTTGGGAGTATAAGACGCACCTTAGTTTTTGGGGAGGAAAATAGGGGGGGAAATCTACCTACCAGGTATTCATCTGGCTAGGGTCCTTAGTCTTGTCAGCTTCAGCACATTATTTTATCCCCTGGTTAGGGCTGGAAAAAACCTTCTTCGGAGGGAGTAGCAATGAAAACAAGCCTGCAAAGACTTAGGGCTGGAAAAAAATTTCTTCAGAGGGAGTAGAAATGAAAAGGCCTGCAAGCCGGGAAGAATGAAAACAAGTCTGCAAACCAGAGAAGAGCCGGGAATATCGTTAGCACCTCGTTAGGGCTGGGGGAAAAAGCTTTGAAAAAGCTACATTCGGAGTATAAGACGCACCCAAATTTTCAGCCACTTTTGGGGGGGAAGATGCGTCTTATACTCCGAAAAATACGGTAAATTTTTTTTTCTGGCAATACATACCCAGGATTATGCTGTATGTAACAAGGCATGTTGGTTCCACTGCAGAAGGAACTTGATTTAACAATATAATTTAATTGACATATTTGGCATTCAAACAGTTTTTTAGAAAAACATTCACAAGATGATTTCAGGACTTATTTTAATACTGAAACTACATTGATTACTTTGATGTTGCATAGAAGATGGGTAAAAAATGTTTGATATTTTTAGGCAAATGTATTCCACTTACTCTTAATCAGATTGCATTAAACAAGAATACGTCTGGGGACATTTTTATTCAGCTGTATCAATGGAAACATGGTAGAAATATATTTTCTGTGGTCTGGATATTGTTATTCAAGTTTAAATAATATCCAATCTAAACAGTTGCTGTGTACTTTTATAGAGGCTACTTTCAAAGATTTTTAATGTCTGCTATTTCAAAAATGTAACTGCAAATTCATTTGGTATAGGCCTGAGGACGTTGACAAGTTACAGTTCACAGTACTCTATAAAGTTAGTGGTGACATATTTATGTAAAATGTTTATATAACCACCCATCTGATGTCAAACTCTAGACAGTTCCCAATCAACAATTAAAACAATGTCAATAACAATATAATACAGGTATCTATTGAAACTATAAATATTAAAAAAAACCTCGGCACTAAGTTAAGCTTCTAACATAAAGTCCTTCATTAAATCCTTTTGTCCACTTTATCCTATCCCGGCCAGATCTTCAGAGCTTTTTGAGCCCAGGAGGGCAGAGCCTGCCAACCTTCAAGGGGATGGGATGTTCCATAAGGGCAGGGCCTGTCATGGAAAAGACATGCTTCCTAGATCCCATAAGATGGCAGTATTTAAAGGAAGAGACTAGGAGCATGCCCACCATAACTTACTTGGTGGGTCTTTAGGGAGACATGGTCCCACAGATTACCTGGCTCTGTGCCATATAGGGCTTTGCACCTTGAAAAGCTGGTAGCTTGCAGCTTTTCTCTCATATGTTCTACATATGCTGAGAGTTGCATATAGTAAGATCTGTTAAGAATTTTTTTGGGCGGGTGGGGAACCAATTGTTGAAGTTATATCTCACCAGTTTTAGTCTGCTGTTATACTGGCCGGTTTCCAAGCGGAATTCAAAACATGGGCTTTTAAACGAAGCTTTGCTTTGTTGATGATGTGAAGAAATGTCAGCTTCCATATCAATGTTTATAGTACCATCAGAGACTCTCCTCCACATATCCCTGTAAAAGTAAGGAAATTTGCACGTGGAGTTGGATTCCCCCCCCCCAAGGAGACTTAACGTGCCATCTTTTTTCAGCACCAGAAAAATCATCAACTTCTAGGCTTTTGCTCGTTCAGTTGTAATTCAGAAGTTCAACTGTTTTTAATTTGGCTGTGTTAAATTCAATTGTAATGGTTTTTAAAGTAATATCTGGTCACAAAACTTCGCAGGTCGATAGATGATTCAGAAATACTTCAACAAATAAATGAGGATTATAAATAAGTAGATTGTGTCTCGTTTTTACATAGAGCAAATGAGAGTTTTTGTAACAAAATGTTGCAAAGTTTGGTAAACATTGTGATTCACTCAGTATATAATCCTTTTCATCTTTGTTGGCTTGTTATTCCTTGGCCCAGTTCAAGAAGATGCCATGGCCTAGGAAGCTCTGCATGATATGGAATTTGAATCCTCAGAGGACCATTTTTCCATTTATGTAAATAATTTTAAATCATCCAAGAATCCCTTTAGCCAAGTGTCTTTGTCTATCAGAAGTTTGAACAGCAGTTACAGAAATGGGGGCATTCTCCATTTAAAATTCAATCACACAAGGGCTTCTTGTCCTTAATTCTTGCTTCAGAGTTGGTAAGGGGGCACTTTGGGGTGATTTCCCAACCAAAGTAAAACTCCTGCTGCAGATCCAAGAAGGATTCTGAGCATTGGACATCAAAACTATTTCTTTGCTCTCCCAGAAAGAGAGCTTATAATTATCAGGACCCTGTGATCTTCCTATTCCTAGGTGTTTGCTGTCAGGTACATTGCATTAATTGTTCCGAGGTATTTAAAATAATTCAGGTTTCAAGTAAAACCCCACTTTGGCACTAAGAGGAAGTATATGAGATTTTATTACAGTTCCCTGAAAAATTTTCAAACTTTTGCTGTGTCAATATATTTTGGTAAAGAATCTTCATAATTACCAGCGTGCCTACCGTCCCTGTCCTAATGTTCCCTCTTATCAGTACTCATCTTATGTATATAAACAATGTTATATCTATGTATATTACCAACACACACTTGACAAAAATAAATAAATGAAAAAAAATGGTAATATTTGTATTAAAATTTAATATCACTGAAATTAAATCAATTTTAGTTTTAGTTCCGATCTTACTTATTAGTCATGGGAATGTGGCTCCTGACACAGAAAAACCTGTAAAAACCAGATTTAGAAAGATTTTTCAAAGCTACTTTTCTCTAGATGGAAATTCTCTAGCGCAGGGGTGTCAAACTGGCGGCCCGCAGGCCGGATGCGTCATGTGCAGGCCACGCCGGCAAAGGCAAAAACGTCATGATACATCACGTGACGCAATCGAGTTTGACACCCGTGCTCTAGAGGTAAACATGTGTTTATATTATTCTTAGCATGCACCTCTGTTTAAGTGAAACTTCCAGACATTGCAATAAGCCAGAACTACAGGAAATTCTAACTAAATTATGAAGGATCATCTTGCTGAAATATGGAACTCAGTTGGTCCTGTTTGCTTTTCTGAAGGACAACAGCAATAAACTCAGTTCCCACCCTGTTTTTTTGTACAAACTGGAAACCTGCTTGTTTCTGTGCTAATAAAATAAAGTTATAAGCCATGATATATTAATAATATATCTTGTCTGGTTTTCTAATATAGCTGAATACAACTTCTTTTTTCTCTCCAAGCATTTTCAGTTTTCCCCTTTATTGAGTATTCTGCCTGCCTCCTGAAACTCTTCCCATTAATTATTCCAGAAGGCTTTTCTCTATCATGGGTGGAGCCAGCATTCAGGATGGGTTGTCCTTGTCCACTCAGAATGAGGACCGAGAATGTCTTTTTTTGCCAGGATCCGCCCTGCTAAGACCCAGCTTTGACTCAGTCCTTCAGCAGGACGGACGTGGCAAACTCAGCTCCCATCCTGAATGCTGGATTTCTACCTCGAAAGCACACTTTGTCACAGTGAGTTGGGCTTCTCAGATTACACCTAGAGAGCCCGAAGATTAGGCAGAGCTTCAGCTCTGGCCGTTTTTCGGCGGACGCTCAGCTGTGTGCTGCGGCATAGACCGCTCAGGTCTGCCACGGCTCCTTAAAGCTTTCTACTTTCGCTTGGCAGTCTAAGAGGGGTTTCGGCTCCGTTTGAGAAGCGGCAGCGGCTCTGTACCATCGCTTGGGGCAGGGGGCAGTAGGGTGTCTCTTCTGCACCCGTTCCTCGGCGAGGTCACCTTTCCAGCGCTCTGGTCGCGAGGACTTGCCACCCTCCAGCCGCTGTCCCCACCGCCGATAAGGGGAGTGAATCCGCTGGAGCTACCAGCTTGCATGTCTCCTGGCAGTCATTTTAAAGCCGCGATCACTCAAACGGCCGGCTTAACATTCAAAGTGCCCGATTCCCTCAGAGCTTGCTCGGGAGGGCTGAGGCTGCTTTACTACACTGCCTGTTTCCCTCTGAGCTTGCTCAGGCGGGCTAGGCAACTCCAAAAGGCAGTTTGGTGCCAAATACCGGAGCCTTTTACCGGAGCTGCCATTTTGGACACCAATTAAAGCGCCTTCCTTAAGATGGCGGACAAGGCCACTGTGAATGACAAACCTGGCGGAAAATGCCTTAAAAAAAACAAACCGCCCTATTCCCGATGAGGATCAGTCCCAAGCCTCGGGACAACGCTCCTCCAAGTCCCATCAAGCCCACTCAGCCACTTCCAAGGTGGCTGAAAAGGCGGAAAGGCGCAGGGATATGGCCCTGCAGAAGATTTGCAATAAATCGGCCAGGGCAATAGCAATAGCACTTAGACTTATATACCGCTTCATAGTGCTTTACAGCCCTCTCTAAGCGGTTTACAGAGTTCAGCATATTGCCCCCAACAATCTGGGTCCTCATTTTACCAACCTCAGAAGGATGGAAGGCTGAGTCAACCTTGAGCCGGTGAGATTTGAACAGCTGAACTGCTGAACTGCAGTGCTGCACTTTAACCACTGCGCCACCTCGGCTCTTAATGGTCAATGACGACCCATGATAGGGATCAGGTTCCCCGGGGCCCTAACAACCAATCGACTGGGAGGGACAACAGATGATCCCCTGGCATTGGCTGCTCCAGGGCTACCAAGCCCAAGCCCCAACCTCTGGGGTCCTGCTGGTCTCACTTCTGCTCCATGCCAACCTTCTGCTATGTCAGTCCTGGCCCAACCAGAGCCAGTCTCCAGGCCAACTGCCACACAGCAACCCCAGACCATGGAGCCTTCTACTATTTTTGACCCTGCCAACCTACACCTACTGATTGCAATGGCGATCCAGCAGGACCTTACAGCCAGTCTTCAGTCCCTAAGCGGACTGGCCCCCCGGAATCCCAGCCAGGTGTCCGAGGACCAGAGACCCTCCGCTCTACCGGGTCCAGTCAGATGATCAATCAGTCCCGATCGCCTGTCTGATGTTTCTGATGCCGGCAGCCAGGACTACTGGGTGGAGGAGGAAGAGAGTTCAGCATTTGAGTTTTCAGAGGATGAGGGAATGACTCCAGATCAACCTACCTCCTCTGGTCTCTTTCCTCCCAGCTTTTTAAAATCCCTCCTATTCAAGGCACGTGCTGCGGCAGGACTCGATGTTCCCCCTCCAGAGACGGCCACGCCCTCTGGGGGTCATCCTGATCCATTGTTTTCGGAGATAACACCAGAAATAGACTTCATCCCTGCTCCTCAACTTCTGGACACAGTTCAGAGACAGTGGTTGGCTCCAGCGTCCGGCCCAACTATGACTTCCTTTCATTGGGCACAGGAGCTCATTCTGCCTTCCTTCTGCTCGCATCCCACACACCCGTCAGAAAGGCTCTGGCACTCACTGGACGTTTGGAGAGCCCTCCGGATATATATAAATTGGACTCATTCCTTCTGGAAAACGGAGGCTCTTCTCGTAGCCTTCCACCCTCAATCATTGGGCCTCCGCGTGTCTTCAATGACCATTGGGCGCTGGATTCGCAGCACTATCGCCAAAGCGCGCGAGCTGTCTTCCCTGCCTCGACCCGTGGGCATCACAGCGCACTCGACGTGCAACACAGCCACCTCTGCGGCCACTCAGGCATCCCTGGAGGAAGTGTGTCGAGCAGCCACCTGGGCTTTGCCCTCTCAATTTATACATCCTTACAAGATTGACATGTACACGTCGGCGGATGCGGCCTTCGGCCGGAGGGTGTTACAGAGGGTGGTAGAGGACATCTCCTAGACAGTGTCAGACCGTTCCCACCCGAGGGGACCTAAGGCTTTGGTATGTCCCATCCTGAATGCTGGCTCCACCCATGATGAAAAGGGGGCGTTGGTCTTATCTGATATGCCTCTTCTCATAAGATGGAGCCAGCATTCAGTCCCGCCCTTGAACAGTCTGCATTGAATGTATTCTAACGTGTGCTTCACATTGGACCTGGAATTAGTTACTCAGAAATTGTGGTACGGATGAGAGCTTACAGTTACTGAACATTTCCTGAGTTTTGCCATGTTGAGTCTAGTCTTCGGATTTGTCAAAGCTGGGTCTTAGCAGGGCGGATCCTGGCAAAAAAAGACAGACTCGGTCCTCATTCTGAGTGGACGAGGACAACCCATCCTGAATGCTGACTCCAACTTATGAGAAGAGGCATATCAGGTAAGACCAACGCCCCGTTTCTGTAGGTATTTCATTTAATCTAAAAGGCTTTTATAATGCTCGAAAGAGTTTTAACTTGAGTTGTTTTCTTTTGTTCAGGGCTTTGACTGCACTTGTCATGCCTCGTGTGCCGTTCTTCCATTTTTTTATTATCTTCATAGTGAAAGCCGCTTGGACATCTGTAATCATCCCCCTTCCCACCCACCACCCTCGGTATTTTCATTAATGTCTAATATCTTCAAGTCTTAAGATTTAACTTTTTTAGTTGCTGAACTGTGGATTTCATTCTGCCGCCTCTCTGTTTAAATTTTGACTTTGTGGCACACCAGATTGCTGCTTTTTTGGTATCTATCTTACTGAGGTTCTACCTACTTCTGGAGTTTGTTTCGGTTTTCTCTGAACACCTCTTTGTTCTGAATATGCAAAGTTTTGCTAAACAATTCTTGACTCATTTGGGAAGAAAGAGTGGCATAAAAATAAAATAATAAATAATAAACCATGTCTGCAGAGTAGCTTTACCCTGAAATATAAATGAAGTGATTTCTTCCATTTACTCACATAATCAGTAACTGCTTCAGAATGAATTAAGCCAGGGATCAACTTATTTAGTTAAATTTGAGTATCTCCAGTTTAAAAAAAAGTATGCTGCTGCTGTAACTGCTTGAGTCAGGAAGGTAGTTTATTCTTTGCACCAGTGATCAGATGAAATCCACCCCCTGGAGGTGAGTTCTTCAGTAAAAGGCTTGCTAAAAAGGGATGATTGCTGAATGAGAAGAGACTCACAAAGCAAAAAGTAATTAGCTATTCTGGAACACTAGCACGTTTTAAATTGTGTTTGTTTATTAGCTTTTTTATGGACTGAACTAGTAAATAAGGAAAAACCTATTGGTGCTAGTTTGTAGTGTCTAGTTTATATTACTAACTGAGACATAGCTGCAGGAAATTTTATTTATTATATTTATATGCCGCCCATTTCACTATTAAGCGACTCTTAGCAAAATAGAAGCAAGGCTGATATAATGTAAATATGGACTTTCGAGAGAAGTAGCTTCTGGGATCATGAATTCACATTTTTATATTCATGAATCTGTCACTATGCCGTAAGTATGTAACTCAGTTAATAGCCAAGCAGATATTCATTTAGAGAGAAGAAATGATGCTGTTTGTCCCATTCCTTCTAATTAAAAAAATGCTATGCTACTTCTGTAACCATGGATAATAAATATATAATAAATGTATTCACTATGTGTGAACCGTGCAATTAGTTACATATGCATGTTTTTCTATCTTGTTTTTTTCTTTTTTAAGTTACAGTAAGAAGAATCTTAGAAAACATGCAGACAATATGTCTTAAATTCCATTTTATGAAAACTGGTTTTAAGGTAACTACATATACATATACATACATATACACATACATACACACACACACCGGTAATAAATGTGTGTGTGTGTGTGTGTGTGTGTGTGTGTGTGTGTGTGTGTGTGTGTGTGTGTGTAACATTTTTTGCTGATAAATAAAAATAAAGGGAGACTATTATAGATCTATTTCGAGCTATTTTGCTCTCGTCAGATAGCCATACCCGTAGTGGGAATTGAACCTGGGCAGTCTCGACAGAATATATATATATATATATATATATATATATATATATATATATATATATATATATATATATATATATATATATATATATATATATATATATATATATATATATATATATATATATATATATATATATATATATATTCTGATTGGGAACAGAGCCTATCCTAGTGGTTAAGTTGCTGCCCTGCAAGGCAGCCGGCCCGGGTTCAAATCCCAGTAAGGGGTATGGCTATCTGACGAGAGCAAAATAAGCTCGAAATAGATCTATAATAGCCTCCCTTTATTTTCATTTATCAGCAAAAAATCCTACATATATTTATATTTATATTTATATTTATATATATATATATATATATATATATATATATATATATATATATATATATATATATATATATATATATATATATATATATATATATATATATATATATATATATATATATACACACACACACACACACACACACATATATATATACATACATATATATATATATATATACACACACACATATATACATACATACATACATACATACATACATACATACATACATACATACATACATACATACATACATACATACATACATACATACATATATATATATATATATATATATATATATATATATATATATATATATATATATATATATAAATCAGCTTCAGCTTTCATAATCATCTCCAAACAGATTGCATAGGTGGTTCAGTCTGACAGCCTCTTCTTATTGAAGCAGGCAAGAGAATTATATAAATGCATAATATCTCATCAGGAAGGTATCCTAGAATAGATTATTGAGCTTGAAGAAGCATTGTTAGTTTAGATGCTTGGGGAAACTTAAGACTTATTTGTGTGAAGTTGGTTAAGTTGAGCTGCTTAGAATTTGCACACATTTAGCCATACAAGTAGTCCTCGACTTGTGACCACAATTGAGCCCAAAATTGCTTCCCCATTGACTTTGCTTGTCAGAAGATTGCAAAAGGTGATCACATGACCCTGGGACACTGCAACCATCATAAATATGAGTCAGTTGCCAGGCGTCTGAATTTTGATCATGTGACCATGGGGATGCTTGTAACAGTTGTAAGTGTGAAAAATGGTCATGTTACTTTTTTCAGTGCCGTTGTAACGATCACTAACTGAATTGTTTTAAGTCGAGGACCAACTGTATAGTACTTCTTGCTGATATTCATCTGTGCATTCACATTTCCATTTACCTCAATATAGTACGCAGATTCATTTTGTTGAACCTTGTCACTTTGATAACATACACAGCCAGCATTCTCAACATGCCTGTTGCCTTTTTATGAGGGCTCCATAAAACAACATTCCATGACCTAGTTTCCTGTAGCACATCTGGCCAATTATAAATCTTAGCTTTTACAATTCGGGACAGCAAAACAAATGAAATAATTTGAGGTGGGCTTGAGACTCTCTTTCAGGACAATATAGACTGCCTTGGTATAATTGGCAGCCTTTTTTGCAATATAGGTATCACTCAATAAATAATTGCTTCATCAAATGCTATGCTCCAAAGCATTATATTTTTGCCTGAAAGGTTGCAGGGATAGAATAAAAGTAAAAGGAGAAAAAAATTAGTGGAGCAAGCAAGATGAATAGATAGGAGGCTACAATGTTGAATCATGTATCTTTCCAGTGTGTATATGCCTGCAATTAATCACAAAGAGAAATAATATATATACAGTAGTGACCCTGTACTAGCCAAGGTCAGCTGAAATAAATTGAAAGCTATTTTGGGAATGATGTGAATTTCTAATCTTTTAAAAGTATCTTTTAAGCGTTTTTGGTTGTTCAGAGTGTTTTCCAATTTTTAATTAACACTAAATATCTTTCAATTTGCATTATATTGGTGTACTTGAGGTGCCTATTTATTATTTCAAGCTGTATCTGTAAATAGGAGTGTTTTTGCCCTCCCAAATCTTTTTCTTCAGAAGTAGATGAATTCTTCAGAAGTAACTGAACTCTGGATTAAATTAATAACATCCACTTTCATGTGTGCTATGTTATCTCTGTGTACAACTGTGGACTTAATTATTCTTGGGCTCACTTGTGAGTTTCCCATCTAAATACCTTATTATAGTAAGTTGTTAAGAAATTCAAACAAGACTAATGTTTTAATGTAATATATTGTGACAAAAATATATTTTTGCTGTTCTTGCCCATATTTCAGTTTGTGTCAAAAAAGGTAGATTATGTCTTTTTTCTTAAAATTCATAAATAGAATAATCATACTGTTTCGATGAAGCAGTAGTAGATGCAATATAATTATGATGTTTATACAATTGTTGTATTTCCTGCAGACTTTTCAAAGAAAATACAATTAGTCCTTGACTTACAACCATTCATTTAGTGATTGTTTGAAATTACACCAGCACTGAAAAAAGTAACTGATGGCCATTTTCACACAACTATTACAGCATCCTCGTGTCCACATGATCAAAATTCAGATGCTTGGCAACTGGCATGTATTTATGATGGTTGCAGTGTCCTGGGGTCAAATGATCACCTTTTGTGATCTTCTGACAAGCAGAGTCAGTGGGGAAGCCAAATTGACTTATCAACCATGTTACTAACTTTAACTGCAGTGATTCACTTAAAACTGGCAAGAAGGTCATAAAATGGGGCAAAATTCACTTGACTGTGTTGCTTAGCAATGGAAATTTTGGGTTCAAATGTGGTCATAAATTGAGGACTACCTATATTTCTATATTGTATTTAACCCTGTCAGCCATGGCAATTGTCCATTTATACTAGGGCACAGGGGCGGGTTGCTTGTACTTTGCGCTACTGGTGCGCTGCAAGCGCATTGCCATGTTTTGGCGCACACTCACTACACACACGCCTTGTGCGATTTCGCTTCCTGCGCATGCGCGGAAACAAAATCTCGCGAGGGGACGCACGCATGCAATTTCTGTGCTTTTTTTGCTTCTGCGCATGCGCTGAAGCAAAAAATCACCAAAATCTAATGCACACACGCATCCCCTCACAAGATTTTGCTTCCGTGCATGCGCAGGAAGCAAAATCAGCCCAAAAATTCCCCCCAAAAAAGATGGTGCCGCGCAACAGACCAATGAAGAGACCAATGAAGACAAAGCTGTCGCGCGCAAATAGCACCATCTGCTGGCGAGGTAAAGTCAACCGCACCAGTAGGAACCCACCACTGCTAGGGCAGTGTTGGCAAACCTTTTTGGCACTGAGTGCCGAAACGGGAGTGTGTGCACGCGCGCCAGAAACCAAAACAGCAGCTGCCCGGTGTGCATGTGCACGCTGGGAAGATGATCTTCCAGTTTCCGGCATGCGCACCGTCCACCTGGTCTTCCAGTTTCTGGCACACATGCGCATGAAGACCAGCTGGCCGGTGCACATGCACGAACTGGAAACCAGAAGATCATCTTCCCAGCACATGCATGTGTACCGGGAGGCTGCTCTTCCGGTTTCCAGCGTTCCTGTGTGCGTGAAGACCAGCTGGCCAGTGCACGTGTGTGCCAGAAACCGGAAGAGCAGCCACCCAGTGCACATGCGCCCGCTGGGAAAATGATCTTCCTGTTTCCGGCGTGTGCATGCGCACCGGCCAGCTGGTCTTCGCACGCGCATGCGTGCCAGAAACTGGAAGACCAGGTGGCTGGTGCACATTTGCGCACCAGAAACCGGAAGATCATCTTCCCAACGTGCACATGCACACCGTGTGACTGCTCTTCTGGTTTCCAGCATGCACATGCGCATGAAGACCCGCTGGCCGGTGTGCCAGAACCCGGAAGAGCCAACGGGCGACGGTTCACATACCCAGAGAGATGGGTCTGTGTGCCACTTCCGGCATGCGTGCCATAGGTTCGCCATCACGGTACTAGGGAATGGGCTATTGTTTATTGTTATTAATTCCTTCCCAACAGATAATTTTAAAGAATAAACATTTTAAATAGATAATATCCATTTTAACATTTATAATTTTACTATTTATAAACCAGGAAATATTAGAAAGAATTAGATAGAGAACTTGTTCAAATGCTAGGCATTTTATTTAGATGTTACTGAAGTTTTATTTTAAACAAGTTATCATTAATTCCAGGCTCTTTCTCTTTCAAACTGATTATGTGAAAAACTACATTATTATAACCTTGCTTTTACCCTTAGCCTAGAAAAAACAGATGGGAAAATAGTTTCCAGGACTGTAAGTTAGTTTAGAATATATTCTAGAAGTTTAAACATTGTTAATTTCTTAGATGAGAGGTGTTAGAAAATATTTTCTAATCTAAGTATTATTTTTAAAGAGATTGTTTCAAGAGATTCCTGACTACCGTGAAAGAAAATAAATTATACATGCCATTTCTGTTTCTAAAAATTAAATATCTCTCTCTCCAAGAAAGTGGTAGGCCAGGAAAAATCCATACCAAAATTCCAAATTCATTATCAATACAGTCAAAAATTGTTGCTGAGAAAGCTACATAAATGTACCCACGTAATCATCAGAACATTGAGATTGGTTTGAAAGAATATTTTTTTTAAACCCTATTTCTAACTCTGGCAAGTTTTAGTTCATTAGATTGCTTGAATAGCAACTTGAATCTTGAAAATCAAGAAACACTACTCAAACTCCTTAAAAAAGAAAAGAATGAAATTACAATGGAAAAGAATGGCATACATAAAAATAGCCAATTCAGTGGAATTATAAAGATTTTGAATTTTTCTTACAACATGATTACAATTTAATCATATGCAACTCAATACCTTTGTTATATTATTTTCACTTCTCAAGAAGTATGATTGGATAGTTTCAGATGGTTTTGAGATTAAGAGCATCCAGTAACACTAATTTATATTCCAGCACATATTTTTTTCTTCCTCGCAATAGAGCTGAGGCCTTAAGTTACACATTGAAATAAACATGCCAATCTCTTCATTAACATAGGAAACTCAAAACCAAGAACATCAAGTTATATACTTCTCAAGATTCCAAACTTGACACATTAAAAGAAGAAAAGGTTTTTGCTATATATATTTATTGTACAAAAAAATCTATAAAAGGACAAAGAGAAATTGGAACAGAAGCAATGATTATGATATACTTAACAGACTAGAGCCAGTTACAGAACAAATTTAGTTTATACAACATTGAAGAGAAATAGCCAAGGCAGTATTTTTTCCTCTCTTTTTTTCCTAATATGATGAAAGAAGAGTTGTTAAAGTTACCAGTTCTGATCTCATCTTCTCATAAATGAGTGCCATCTCAGTTGAATTCCTATGTTCATACTCAATAAACCCTATTGAGCAGAATTAGCATATTTTTCATTTTTGGAACTGAATAATAGTTGGGAACATTTTCTGGCTAAACCGGAAAACCGTTTTTCTAGTGTAACTTTTGTCATATTAATTTCATAATTAATGGCATTGTTTTAACTGAAATAAACAAGAATGCTGTGCATTTCATAAATGCAATGAAGTCATTTAAGAAATAGATTTTCAACAGTGACAATAAGATGGAATTATGAAAAAAAATGTAACTTACAAAATATCAGCAAGAGGTTAACAAGACTGGTGCTTTTTTAAAATATAAATTGATATTAAACCACATAATACTTCTTATGCCTTTAGCATTTCCTTCATTTGCAAATTCTTTAAAACTTTAAACATATCACTTAAAACTCGCAACACCGATGAATGAGAAGCCCTCTTCTTTTGATGAGACACATAGGTAAACCAATGTAACTTAAAATTACACCAGAGTTTGTGAAGAAGTCTGCAAAGGGTTTCAGGCGTCCTAAGTACTAGATATATATTGAAATATTTTTTAAAAAGTATCATTGCAAAAAAAGGAAAGGGGTGCATTTTTTTTACTCCTGATTTCCTAATAATTTAGGAGCAGTTAGTTATTGTAAACGTTAGCTTTAGCCCTTTCTTCCAGACTAATGATTTCATAAGAGTCTTCTCTGTCATCCATGACAACTCAGCAGAAGCAAAGCCTAGCTGGACATTAACTGGCTATTTCTTTAATTATTTAGGGTTTTCAGAAAGATGTAATAGTATGGTTTACCTAAATATAATCTGTGTGAACTAAAATATAATCCTATTAAAGTTGGATTTAGTGGTAACAAAACACTTTGTGACTTGGAAGTTAGGTAAAACATATGATTGTTATGTTTGCAGAACTACATAGCAAATTTCCTTCCTCAGAGAGGGAGCTACATCAAAATTCATACATACTAGTCCTCGCACACTGTCTTTACAAAAAGAGAAAACACAGACATAAAAGTATCTCTTCAGCTCTAGGGTGTATCATAAAAGGGGAAAACCCTCCTATTCTCTTAAAATTTTTCTTTAACCTTCCATAGTGCAAATGGTACCTTAGCCCAAAGCAGTCTCTCAGTACAGAAATTTTTACAGTGAACATTCAACATTTTTAAGTCCAGGCGCTTTGCTTCACTCCTGCAAAGTCTCTGAGGCTTCCAGATGTTCTGATGCCTATATTACTTCCAAAGTGAACCAGCATCCATTTTGTAGAAAAAGGCAGCAGGTCAGGGTGATGGTGAAGAGGTGTGAATGAATTCACTGATCAAGTACAACAGTCCCTGTTAAATAATGTCCGCCATGCCCCAAAACCACCTTGTGCCTTTTCCTATCCAAAATTACTATATGGCACCATAACATGCTGTCGTAGAATCAGTTTTCCCTTGGAATCTCAGTTTTCCCTAGTTGGCAGCCTCTTCTGTTTAAGACAACCAATAAGCTTATGCCTAGAAAGGTTAAAATGACAGCTATGTATGTCCCAGGTGCTGGGCTCGAGTGAAAAGCTCTGAACTCTTTTTTTCTTTTTTTTTAATATATTTTTTTTAATATTTAAATTTTTATTTTTGATGTTCAAGTGCTGTGTTTGGTCATGTCATCAAAACAAACAAACATAAACACAATCTTAACCAGTGAATGGCCTTTTGGTCATGTGATTAAAATAAACAAAACTTAGCCCATGTTATCATCTTCAGTCTCATTTCTTCAGCTCACACACGCAGGCACATTATGCGTCCACTCACACACATACTTATTCTCACACATCCTTCTTTATGGACACTAATATAAACAAAGTAAATAATAATATACTTGCAGGACAGATATTTACAAGCACACCTCCAGAAATAATTATGCCTGTCTGCCTTTTGTGAGTCAGATTACCCAAAGCAAAATACTGTCCCATTGGAAAGACCTAATAGTAGCAGATAAGTTGGATCTTATCTTTCTAGTTTAGCACCATCGGGCAGTAGAAGAAGCAGAGAATCAAACCACCCAAATCCCAGAAAGAAAGCATCCATAATTCAGGAAAGACTTACCTAGCTATTCAGTCTGTTATATTTAATGTAGCCGATAAATGTTAGTCAGCATTGAACAGGAAATTATGATCTTTCAGATACAGTTATTTTTATACAGTAGTATGGGCTGTATCATTGCTGCCTAAGGCTACAGTCCTAAACACTTATTGCGAATAAGTGCCACTGAAATAACATGATTTGTATCTAAGTAAAGATTCATAGGATCAATTTGCATGTCTCAAAAGAATCCCAAATGTCTTTGGACCTTTATGCCAGTAGGGAACTATTACTAAAGAGACAGTAACTAACTGTAGTAATAGATGGACAAAAGGGCAAATCATATTTGCTCCACTGTGATGTGTATCTTTGCATGTAAAATTCAATTAGCATATTCTCTCTTCATCATGATGCACATTAGCCATAACAGGTTGAAGTGGCTTAATACAATGCTACCTATAAGACAAAGCAAAGCCTTTGCTTTCAGTGCTTATAGTGTCTTAATGATCCCCTCTGATTAGCAGAATGGAAAGTTTTGGTATTTAATAAGCTACTTAGAATTGTAACAGTCCAAGTAACTAGCTTCAACAAATTGGCTTAAGAATGTAATTCAGTTCTTTCAGGTATTTTTTTAATTGTAGTACAGTAAATTTAGCCTCTTTCCCCTGCACGCCAACAAAATAGGGCAGAACTTTTTCTTGATTGGACATTGGAAAATACTCATTTGTAAATCCTACTGTTAGAGGTCCAGTTTGATCATCGCTATCTCCGTTTTCATAGGGGTGGGTGGGTGTGGGTGTGGATGTGTTCCATCCTTGCAGCTTAGCAAAGTTACCAACAAAAAAGTACAGGTATTTAAAAAATAGTCCTCTCATGCATTTCTGCTCTCTGTGTTTATAGCAAGGAAGGACTTTTGCATACTAAAGTATGTGGCATTGTGCCATATCTCTGTCTGAAAGAGGAATAAAGTTAAGAATCTGATAACCATAGCCACAAATCAGTGCCTTCTCTGAATCAACAAAAAAGGTTTTTTTTTAAATGTATTTATTAAATTGTTTGCCGCCCATCTCCCCATGAGATATGGAGAGATGGTTAAGGAAAGAGCATTTTGTTGGGCTTCTAGATGAGATGTTCTTTGTCATGGTGAATGGTTGAAACTAAGGCCTACTAGATATTAGATAGTAAGAAAAGTTACTACAATAAGAAGAATTTCTCTCAAGCAAATGTTACAGAGGTAGATTAATGAATTTCCTGTCTCAAATAAATTTGCACATTGCTATTCCCATAGTTTCCTTATTGTTAAATTCCTTTTCTAGCATTTTAATTTCATTTCCTGGAGAACTCCAGCATTCCTACTAATTTTTAAATGAAACTTCTCATAGCCCTATCCCTTTATTCCGCTTTTACAGAATAACTCTTTAAGACCAATGATTTTATAGCTGGGCATTATTAATGTCAGATAGATTCTTCCTATTCATGTCATATCCTTATTTTCCAACTATAGAAAGACCTACTTAAATCCATGGTCAGGAAATACTATCTGCATTCTTTCAAACTTTAGCCAGGAAATGTGAAATCTCGAATGTTGTTTTCATGGAATCAAAATGAAAGATTGTGTGTGCTATGTGCCCTGTCTGTAAAATATCAAAAGGCACCTTTTGTGAATGACAGTGCTGATATAATATTAGAGGAAAAATGCTTGACTGAATAAAGATTTGGAAGTCATTCATTTTTCATTTCTACATCAAATTTTCTAGACTCTTAGAGAATGTGTTTATATGTGCACACACACACAAAGATATAAATAAAAACATCAGCAATGTTTGATTTGTCAAATTGTTGGGGTCGGTAGTTGTGAGGAAGTTTTTTGTGCAAGATATACATTTTCAATCACTGCTAGAAAATTAAGAATATATCTTTGTATTATGGATTGAGTTAAAAGGGAAAAAGTTGTGCCTGGATATATGTAGGGATTATTGCTTAGTAAAAAAAGTAATTTCTATTCTGTTGCTAATTCTTTATGGAGTACCATAGTTACTTGAATTACAAGCTATGCAACATGTACCTTGTTCTATTCAGAGAGAAAGCAGTACAGTATCTCTTAATATGCCATGTTTGAGAAAAGCCCTTTCACATTTTCTCTCAATTGCCTGTTTCTATACCAAGTCCAATAAGAGTTGAAAGGTAGACTATATGTTGCAAAACAAGAAGCTAAAATGCAGAGAATTTTACATGTTTGCAGGATTGTTAGTTAAGTATGTCTTGCTACTTTTCAATATAAATTCCCAGAGCAATATAATACTTCAGAGGAGGGTTAAAATACCAGTTATTTGCAGATTTTGTGTTAATTCACAAAGGGGGGGGGGAATAATAATAGGACAGGAATTGAAAAATAAATCAGTGATATTATTCTACATTACTAAATAGCAAATACTCAGAATTCATATTCAGAAAAATATCGAGATAAATAATAAAGATTGCTAGGATCCAATTTTTTTAGACAGATCTCACATTTCAAGATTTATGCACATTTTTCCTTTTGTCTAAAATGTTACAACTGTCATATATATGTCATTCACACTGCTGATAGGCCAAATGTGGGGATTTGGCAGCACATTACAAAGGAAACTATTTAATTTCTTTCTCAAGAAGACTCTAAATCTTTGCATGGGCCTGATAAATGACAAGAATGCAGACTAAATAATGACCAATGCAGGTAACAAATACTGAGATAAGAGATATAACCCACCCCCACCCCAACCAAACCCTATTAGCCATATTTTAAAAAAGATTCTAAGCTATTGAAAAATTAAGTATTCCAGCTATAAATGCCCTCATAGGCTACTAGTTGCAGAACTGTTCTCTATGTGTTTAAAACTCTCCATTTCTGTCATTAATAAGTTAGGGTAACTTAGCCATTGTTAAGAAGCTGAGAAGGCATGTTTGATGAGTGCTTTGAAAAAGAGCGAAGCGCTTCAGTCTATAAGTGCTAGAGGAGGAAAAGCAGTACAGCTCAGAAAGCGGCAGGAGAGTTTGTTCTCTGTGCCACCTTGGGTAAGCGACTGTTCCCTCCTTTTAAGATTTAGGATTTAACCCATGAGAAGTGCTAAGATTCTGCTCAACTTGAGCAGCGTTGAACTCCCTATCAATAGAATATAGAGGTGGGAGTCTGTTTTCGGAGGGCAGAATTTCACCTTATATATCCTCAACCCAAAATCCATCCATGCCTTCTTTGCTGCTTTATTATTCTGGAACTTTCAAGAGAAATCCAAGCTGGATGAGTTTGCCTACAAAAGAACCAAAGTTGTCATCTATATAGAAATCTACCTGAGTGCCGAGATCCTCAACTTAATATACAATAAGTGCTAGAACTAGAAAAATAATCTTTCTTCCTGACAATCTCGGTTGACTCTTCTTCCCCATTTATTAATACCCATCTTATCCAAAACCAGTACTTTTGTGGAAGGGACTTCAGAAAAATTCAAAGGGCATATTTGATTACAATAGAGCAGCTGTTGTGTTGGCAAGCTAGTTGGTTGGCTCAAAATTGTCTATGCTGAAAATCTTTACTAAATTCTTGGCGCCAGACCTGCCAGACTCCCCTCCGGTCCATCACCTCAGCACTTGGGTTCCAGACCTATGACAGGCATTTCTGAAGGGTTGCATCATACAACACAGCAGCTCCCTAGACAGCCCAAGCCAAAAGTAGAGAAACAGGCCCTAAAGCAGCAGGAACAGTTGAACTCTGGAGAAACAGGGATCCTGATTTCATACTGTCAGGCAAATAGCAAAAGGGAAATCAAGACGCCACAATGGTATGAGCAGTCTAAGTCCCAGTGTTTTTCCAGTTTGATGCCGTAAGAATAAAGGCCTATTTAGTTCTCACTTGCCTGTCACATATTTCCTTTTTCAGTTAAGTAATTGCAAAGTATTCATTCCAATTTCATTGCACAAATATTATGAAAACTGCAACAGCAAAGTCTCACATTAATACAATCCTTACTTTGACCTCACAAATAGAAAGGAATTGGTCTACATTCCAAATGTGACAATGAATCAGGAGAGGGAAAGCTGATTCATTGCAAAGTTGCTATTCATTGTTTTGCCTTTTTTTTTAAACTTCTACTTAAGAAAAGAAAGTGATCTTTCCAAAAAATACAAAGTCTGTTAGCTATGCCATTCTGTCTGCCAAAGTGCTTCAATCTTTGAAAATAATATTTTGGTGGTTCATTCATAATTTGGCTACTGAGAGCCACAATTGGGAAAAATGGATTTTTCCTATGCCAAACTTGTTAAACTTTTATTTCCTGCGCAAATAGAGACTCAGCAGGGAATGACTGGACACAGGTCATTGTCAAACAGCAACATTTTGTTTTCTAGTTCACATGCTGGATTACAACCTCTAATAATGGATCACTTATTTGTGGTCCAGGTTGCAACATTACCCAGTTGCCTGGAAAAACCACCTTTGAATACTTTGACTCCATGATTATCACTAATGTAAATAATAATTAGTGTCTTAATCATTTTAACCTTTACCTCCCCCCTCTTCTTTGATTCTGAGAATTATGAGACATGTAATTAATCCTAATAGTAGGAAACAGCAAGTGCTAACATCTAGATGCAATTTGTTATCTTGGTCCCATACAATTGTCTTGCTAGAGATTCTGACAAAAAGCTTCTATCTTCTGTGTCTGAAATCCTATCTGAGTTATTCAAACTTGAAGATTACAATTACTGTATTCTGGCTATACGGCTAATGCTTTGTCACTTGAAGGATAATTATCTTCTGTTTACTTTCAACAAACTCTTCAAAGCCGAACAGCAACACTAAACTAACTCAATATATGGCATCAATAGAATTCTATTTAGAAAGCATTCCCTATTAATTTAATTTTCTTAGTTACCTTGATTTTGCTGCTTTAGAAAGAAGTAGAATTGGATGATATTATTTGGTTAGGTGAAGGAAAGTCATACTACAACGTCAATGAAAGCTGGAAATTAAATCTCTATATAAGTGCATTTAAAATTAATTTAAAAAAGGATTAAAATGTTAGGAAGGGGAAAAGGAACAGTACAGAGCAACACATCATATTATTCAAAGATATTGATATGTCAATATTAGTAAGTGGAAAAAAATATTGTACATAACCAGAGTAACTGGATGGATCTAGTTCAGTCCTGCAAATGATAAAGAGAAATTACCAATTCTATCATATATACATGCATATATATGATTTTCCCCCCATTGGAATATTAAGCAAAAGTGACACAGAAAAAAAGATTCTATTGCCAGGAATAAATAAATAAATTTTCTAACTTCATCCTGCCTGGAGAGATTTCTGTTCTGTAAGTAAAAATTCTTTATCCTCACATGGACAATATCCTTTCTGTGGTGTTTTTTTTTACACTACTTCAAAGGTGGGTTGAGGATGGAAATATGTAATTTAAATTAATTGCATTAGTTTCTCAATTTTCAAAAAAAAAAAGGTAAGGGATAATGACTTTTGGAGAAAGATTGCTCAGGTTATACTGTATATGAAGATATTGAAAAGAAAGAGTTGAATGTGAATACAAGGCAGCTAAAATTAACATTTCATCCTCCATTTAGATAATTCCTCCATAACCCCCTCCCCCCGCTCCCCATCTATGCCTCCATTTCATATTTTTTTTCTTGCTATCATGCAACTCACAAAAGCATTCCAAATAATTCCAGTTTTCATTTCTTCGGAGCCTCCCATTTCTTTAGGGATTCAGTCTCTCAAAAGGCAGGCAGGTTCAGCAATCCTCAACTTCTAAAATCATCCCTTCCCTCCCACCCACCTCCCCCAAATCCAGGATGGCACATATCCCTCATGCTGGCAGATTTCATTCATCTTCATCATATAAAATATCCATTTTAAACATCCCCCCTTCCCCGTGCTTATCTCTATTAACTTCATACAGCATTTTATTCCACATTATCACAACCTAAGGAAGCTTTCGTTCTTGTAAATGGGTTGAACAGCTTCATTTTTTTTCCTGATGGACTTTTCTTTTTATCACCACTTTCACGTCTCAGATCAAGAGAGGAAAGCTGGGAGGCATTGGGAAGAGAGAATGCCAGTAAAAGTAAAGCTTGAGAATTATTGGGTCAAACAAAGAGCTTGAGGAGGAGAGAAGACTACTTGTTTCAGATCTGACTCAGGAATGGAAGTATCGATCCAAGACAACTCATCCGCTCTCCATTAAATGCGATGTCTGTTTTGATTATTGCACAGCGCATGTTGTCACTTCAGAGGTTTTCGATACAATTCTGTTCATTTTGTTCTTTTCCCACAATTACTTTCTCTTCAAAAGTGTTTTAAAATGCTAATGAATGGATTCATCAATGTCAGGGTGCATCAAGTCGAAAGCAAGAATCCGGGCTGAGGGGGTGGGGTGGGGAGGGAAACGGGAAAAAGAATGGAACAGAGCAGGCTGGGAGTTTAAGAGCATCCACACCTGTCAACCACCATGCCAGGGATTTTGCCGTAGATTATCTGCTGTTTGTCATTGAAATACAGCATGTTGATGGGAGACATCTTGGTGGGTGTACAGCACGGCCCTGCTGAGCCCCGGGGATTGGCTTGCTGCACCAAGTGGGTATGGGGATATTTCTGCATGAACATATATTCACACTGGCCTGAGCAATAGTTAGCTTTGTACCGCTTCGGGGCAATTATCCAATCCCATCCGAAAGCTTCAAAGTCAACAGTCAGGGGGTAACGGCAACAGCGGGACTCTGTTGAGTGCTCATCACAGTCTAAGCCTAGATTCCTTCGGGACCGTTTGTTGTTCTCCAGCACACGCAGTTCCATGAACGGGTGCTGCAAATGACATACAAAAAGAGAAATCACAGAGATAGACATTTAGGTAGGATAACTATTGCCCCCGTGATGGGATAACAGTTTCTAGTTGGGGAAAACAGACGAGAGTTTTGATCGTTATCAATTACATGCACATCTATGCCTAATCCATCCGCAAGTTTCATCTGTTCAACCTTTGCTAACCGCCTTTGTATCTCTTAAGTAAACTAATGCTATGAATATACATTCACCTCTGCAGACTTACCAAACCCAATACAATCTCTTGACCATCTTTCCAAGATAGCCCACAGCAGTTGTTGTTATTTATTCTAGTTATTTATTCACTTTCTAATAATCCTGAGCTTTGCTCCTTAAAAAAAAACCCACTCCAGCTGACACTATTAAGCCTGATGATGAAATATTCCTTAAGTAAATGTAGGTCGTCTATGGAAAAAAAATTCCATGAAAAAGTGGAATATTGATTCATCAGTTGCTTTTAGGGGGAAAAAGGTATTCAGGCTAAAAGATCAGTTTGTACGTAATGGATGAATAGTACTCTAAAAGAGCATTTTTTAATGTATTTTATGTGGTATTTTTTTATTAGTTATATGTGGGATATTCTTAGTTAAGCTGCAAGAATTATTAGGTAATTATAATTAAAGGGATAGGTTCCAAGGAAATAATTCAGAATGAGAGAGATAATTTAAAAAAGACACTTACATAGGAAAATTGAGATGAAACTCATATAAGTAATTTGCTAAATGGTTTTGAGATAAATAATTTGATGAGTTATAAAATTAAATTAAATCATGAAATAACACATGATACAATAGCTCTGTGTATAAAAAAGAGCTAATTCTAATAAAGTAGAATAGAATAGAATAGAATAGAATAGAATAGAATAGAATAGAATAGAATAGAATAGAATAGAACAGTTGGAAGGGATCTTAGAGGTCTTCTAGTCCAACCCCTTGCTTAGGCAGGAAACCTTACACCACTTCAGACAAAATATACCCTGCTAAATTCTGAATTCCTGAGGAGGATATTTCATTGTTAGATCTCTAATTAGCACAAACTGAAATTGAGTTGTCCTCATTTTTCTATGTAAATAATATTAAACAGATATAAACTTATCTTAAGCCTATGTTTGAAAGCAATCGATATTATGTCTAAATTCATGCATATGGCTGTAATAAGAATATCGCGAGAATGCTGATTGTGTTATTATCAAGCAAAAGTCACCATTGTGCAACCAGGACAATGACTTTGCAATGCCATGACTGACATGTAAACACCTCTAAGTAGTAGCACTGCAGTCCCCAACTGACCATAGAGGTAGCAAGAACTCCCTTCTTAAGTCCTAGCCCTGACAATAGCATAAGCCTACTGTTAAGATGAAACAGATAAAAGGAAAATACTTCCCATTCTCCAACCTGCATTTGATTATTACATTATACAGTGATAGTATAGATTCTGAAAGGCAGCACTCCCTAGGGAACACCCCCAACAGTACTACTTACCCTAATGTTAAAACTAGGCCAGAGCTACAGTGGGGCAAAAAAGTATTTAGTCAGCCACCAATTGTGCAAGTTCTCCCACTTAAAAAGATGAGAGGCCTGTAATTGACATCATAGGTAGACCTCAACTATGAGAGACAAAATGAGAAAACAAATCCAGACAATCACATTGTGTGATTTGGAAAGAATTTATTTGCAAATTATGGTGGAAAATAAGTATTTGGTCAATATCAAAAGTTCAACCCAATACTTTGTTATATATCCTTTGTTGGCAATGACAGAGGTCAAACGTTTTCTGTAAATCTTCACAAGGTTGGCACACACTGTTGCTGGTATGTTGGCCCATTCCTCCATGCAGATCTCCTCTAGAGCAGTGATGTTTTGGGGCTGTCGCTGAGCAACACGGACTTTCAACTCCCTCCAAAGTTTTTCTATGGGGTTGAGATCTGGAGACTGGCTAGGCCACTCCAGGACCTTGAAATGCTTCTTATGAAGCCACTCCTTCGTTTCCCGGGTGGTGTGTTTGGGATCATTGTCATGCTGAAAGACCCAGCCACGTTTTCATCTTCAATGCCCTTGCTGATGGAAGGAGGTTTGCACTCAAAATCTCATGATACATGGCCCCATTCATTCTTTCCTGTACACGGATCAGTCGTCCTGGTCCCTTTGCAGAGAAACAGCCCCAAAGCATAATGTTGCCACCCCCATGCTTCACAGTAGGTATGGTGTTCTTTGGATGCAACTCAGCATTCTCTCTCCTCCAAACACGATGTGTTGTGTTTCTACCAAACAGTTCTACTTTGGTTTCATCTGACCATATGACATTCTCCCAATCCTCTTCTGGATCATCCAAATGCTCTCTAGCAAACTTCAGACGGGCACGGACATGTACTGGCTTAAGCAGGGGGACACGTCTGGCACTGCAGGATCTGAGTCCCTGGCGGTGTAGTGTGTTACTGATGGTAGCCTTTGTTACGTTGGTCCCAGCTCTCTGCAGGTCATTCACTAGGTCCCCCCGTGTGGTTCTGGGATTTTTGCTCACTGTTCTTGTGATCATTTTGACCCCACGGGGTGAGATCTTGCGTGGAGCCCCAGATCGAGGGAGATTATCAGTGGTCTTGTATGTCTTCCATTTTCTAATTATTGCTCCCACAGTTGATTTCTTCACACCAAGCTGCTTGCCTATTGTAGATTCAGTCTTCCCAGCCTGGTGCAGATCTACAATTTTGTTTCTGGTGTCCTTCGACAGCTCTTTGGTCTTCACCATAGTGGAGTTTGGAGTGTGACTGTTTGAGGTTGTGGACAGGTGTCTTTTATACCGATAACAAGTTCAAACAGGTGCCATTAATACAGGTAATTGAGTGGAGGACAGAGGAGTCTCTTAAAGAAGAAGTTACATGTCTGTGAGAGCCAGACATTATGCTTGTTTGTAGGTGACCAAATACTTATTTTCCACCATAATTTGCAAATAAATTCTTTCCAAATCAGACAATGTGATAGGATTTGTTTTCTCATTTTGTCTCTCATAGTTGGGATCTACCTATGATGTCAATTACAGGCCTCTCTCATCTTTTTAAGTGGGAGAACTTGCACAATTGGTGGCTGACTAAATACTTTCCCCCGCACTGTATATCATGGCTGTCAGCCCTTAAAGGTAGTTCAGACAGGAAACCATAACTGTGAGTCCTAACAGTACCTTTATTATAAGGTTACAATAACAGACTCTTGAAAGTCTGACAGAACTTCTCCCTTCCCTTGCCTTTACTTTCCAAAGAACTAGAGAGTCTCCCTTCTGAGATGCTTTCTCCACCCACATACCACCTTTGGACTCAGATTTTGTTTACCAGACTGTTGTCTAGGCTGCAGCTCTTTCTCCTGTGCCCCAAGTTTATTCTCACAGCCCATTACAATGGCTGAAGAATGTTGACAGGTAGGAGCTCAGTGGGCAATCAAAATATTCCATGGGCCTCCGGCTCCATTTTCAGGCCTAGGATCAAGAAAGAAGAGGATAGATAGCGAGTGTTCTCATTTACCCACCAGGCCTTCAGCACCAGGCCCAAGAGAAGTCACGGCCAGGTCATTGCCATTGGGATCAAAAGCGTTGATCTCAATACCCCAGTTGTTCTGAGGCTGCTTGAACCAGTTCTGGAGCACGTGCTTGAAATCAATGCTCTGCCAGTGGCCAATGCGTGAATTCAGATCAATCTTGAGTGAGCGGATGCGGATATGTCGGCTCCCATCTTCTGTCACCGGCTTAAGACGCAGGATCTGTAGATAAACTGTGGATGTGTGTTGAACAGGCCTTAGGTACACCCAGAGCTGTGCCTTTACTACCTTGGTGAACATAATTTTGGGGCTGAAGTTGAAGAAACAACAATGTGGATTGCCTTCGATCTGTACCACTGGGTCCGCTGGCAGAGAAAGACAAAAAGAGAAGTAGTGAAGAGATACCCCGTTTCCCACACTCCTGATACGTTTCTGTCTAAGGCGCAATTACTGTAACACCATTATGATTATCATATAAAGATCAGAGCTATTGCATAATTGAAACTGTTAATGCTGGGTCTGCAATGAAGGGAGTGTTGAACTATAAGATTTCTCTTAATTGGCAGCATGGCTTCGCCTGAAGCACAGGGAATATTAAAATCTTCAAGACAAATGTATATTTTATGTAAATAAAAGTCATTAAGAAATCATTTACTGCATATCCCAGTCATTTATTCCATAGTCCATATCTGTGTTCTAAATGATGTAATACACAAATAAAGAGGACACTGGTGAATTAGTAGCCATTAAATGGAACTTTAAGTGTTCCACCACTGGAAGATGGAGCCAAAAAGGCTAGAGTTAGAAAAAATTTAAAAAATGGCAAAAAGTAAAATAAAATAAATAACAGCTAGAGTTTTTGACACTAAAATGATTGTGCTGCCTATTAAATTCAATGTCCAGATTTGATTTCACTTCCATGTTCAGAAAAGGGGCTTATAACCAGTGGTGGGATTCAAACATTTTTACTACCGGTTCGGTGGGCGTGGCTTGGTGGGCATAGCAAGAGAAGGATACTGTAAAATCTCCATTCCCTCCCCACTCCAGGGGAAGGTTACTGCACAATCCCCATTTCCTCCCGATCAGCTGGGATTCAGGAGGCAGGGAATAGATGGTGGCGGGGCCAGTCAGAGGTGGTATTTACCAGTTCTCCAGAACTGGTCAGAACCTGTTGAATCCCACCTCTGATGCAGGTTCGGACCGGTTCGGACCGGTTCGCCCAAACCGGTAGTGACCCGCTGGTGATGTCACAATGACGTCACGGAACCGGTTCAGTTGGTGCCGGTCCGTGGGCGCCGCCATCTTTTTTTATTTTTTTATTTTTATTTTTATTATTGAATTTTTTTTCTTCTGAGCATGCACAGAGTTTCCGGCACTGCGGATGCGTCATCATCTTGTTTTTGGCTCTTTTTTTAAAAAAAAAATCAGATTTTTTGCCACTGCCCATGAGGCGCAGGAGGAAGCGAACTGGCAGCGAGGTAAGTTAGAACCACCTCTGCTCTGCATGTAACTCAGCAGAAGAGCTTATTGGTAGAAATAAGTTTCCAGTTGCAGTCTTTCTCTGCAAGAACCCTCAGGAATAAAACTTTCAAGCACTATAAGGAAGGGGAAACAGGAAAACTCACATCCCTTGCTACTATTCCATGAATGGCTCTCTCTTCACAGAAGGTTCTGGCAGCTGAATGGAAATCAAGATCCAAATCCATTTACATATTATCAGTTCAAAATTAAACTAATTTGTAGGAATTGGGTGTTTGAGTGAAATTTTCTAGATAGTATCTGGTTTTATAGATTATCAGATAATTTGGGTGTATGGTATAGCTCAGGGGTCTCCAACCTTAGCAACTTTAAGCCTAGAGGACTTCAACTCCCAGAATTCCCCAGCCAGCTTTGCCATTAAGGGTGCCTTAGATCAAGGGTCTCCAATCTTGGTAATTAAGTGGCGGAATTCTGGGAGTTGAAGTCCTCCAGGCTTAAAGTTGCCAAGGTTGGAGACCCCTGGTATAAATAATGGCTAACCTTATATACTCTATATAAAAAAATAAAAGCAGGATAAAATATGTAATAGGCAGGAGATAATAATACCAGGTCTTTGAGAAGGACACGACAGGTGGATAAAAATGCCAAATCTGATTTAACCATCTGGCTGACTGTGATGAACCATAATAATAATAATAATAACCCAGCCTATTTTCCTTGGTAGATAGTCTGCCAACATCGCTGCGTGGATAAAGGGCCTGATCCTTGGGAAGGACTTGATAGGTGGATAAAAATGCCAAATCAAGTCTGAATATCTGGCTGACTGTGTGATGAACCATAATAATCCCAAAAGAACTGGAGCACCATTTGAACACCATCGGCATTGACAAATTCACTCTCAGTCAATTGCAAAAGGTGGCTTTTACTCTGAATCGCTTACATCCTGCGATGATACCTCTAACACCATCAAACATCAATATCTGCATATCCCAGGTCTTTGGGAAGGACTCAATACAGTAAGTGGATAAAAATGCCAAATCCAGTCTCAACTTCTGGCTGACTATGCGACAAACAATAATAATAATTCTAATTTGGACCTGAACACTTAATTTTACAAAAAGTACCCTGCTTGGAACTACCTATAATAATAATCTGCCAATAATAATAATAATTCTTAGATCCTTGGTTGGGTCTTGAATTATTAGATTTTTACCATCTTTGACTGTGAATCTAATTGGAGAGTAATTATATAATCATCATCATCAGTGGCCAACCATAACAGCAACAACAGACAGATTACAGAAAATGAGATAATGAAGTAATAAGAATGGTGTATTTGAATACCTGCAAGAAATACCACTTGCCTGAAAGCCAAAACTGGTTGGCCCCACAAAATAGACAAAGTAATAGAAAACCAAGAAACAAAAAGTGTGCTGGGATTTCAGAATTCAAACAGTCAAGCATTTGCCACATACAACACCCCGGATTTAACAATTATTGATAAGAAAGACCAAAAAAGTTACCTTAAATGCCATGGAGAAGGGACAATGTAATGGTATGTAAAGCATATGTTTTACTTAGAAGCAAGTCCCCTGACTGCGGTGCGGCATTCTAGATATATATGCATAGGCTTGCAATGGTAATTCATAATGAAATGCAGTAGCAATGTGTTGGGACAGGAAGCAGGAATAAATGAAGCTGTTATCCGATTTCAATATAGAGCTCACCAAAAATGTGCTGGTAGAAGAGCTTTAGAAGAATTAAATGTAGCTAGAAGATAGCCAAGCCTCTCTAAAGAATTTTGAGGAGTTTGCCAAAAGGATTTTTAAAAAACAAAACAAAAACTCAAGTCAATTAAATCTGCTCTTCTCTTTGTAAGCATACACTCCTTTCAACCACCATTGTATTATTCTCCAGAGGGAATCCATCAGCAACCCCCCCCCAAAACAGAGGTGGGTTCCTGCCGGTTCGGGCCAGTTCTATAGAACCGGTAGCGGGAATTTTCCCCTGCTCGCCAAACCGGCAGCGATGGCCAGCTAGACACGCCCCTGAACCGGTCTTCCGGCTTGAAACCCGTCCACCGGAGCCAAATTTACGCAAAAATAATGCTCTTGCGCATGCGCAAAGCCTCCTGCACATGCACAGACCAGTTTAACACGGGAGTGACGGGTGCGCGCGTGCAAAACGCGCACTTCCAGCGTGACCCCGAACCGATAGGGAAGGTAAGTAGAACCCACCCCTGCCCCAAGAGTGCATGATGATAACACAGGTAGACCTCGACTTAACAATTCATTCAGTAACTGTTCAAAGTTACAGCAGCACTGAAAAAGGTGACTTATGACTGTTTTTCACACTTGTAACCTTTGCAGCATCCCCATGGTCATCTAATCAAAATTCGGATGCTTGCAATGATTCATATTTATGATGGATGCAATGTCCCTGGAGTCATCTTTTGCAACCTTTCGACAAGCAAAGTCAATGGGAAAGCCTAATTTGCTTAACAACTGTGGCAAGAAAGGTTGTAAAGTGGGGCAAAGCTCACTTAATAAATGTCTCCCTCAGCAACAGAAATGTTGGGTTCAATTGTGGTCGTAAGTCAAGGACTACCTGTATTGTGTTGTTTAAATTAGAGAGTTTTAGCTCTTTTCTAATCATCTTTTTGTAGTCATAATGTTTATCAAATTACATCACAATAAGCTTTTTATCTTTTTCTAAAACATTACAAATTATTATCTTTTCTCAACAATGTGAAGTCACAGCTGCTCTGGTACTTTAGCTGGTTTTGCCCTCATATACACCGAGTTCTTCCCAAGAATCTAGGATGCTATAATCTGTCAGCGTAGTATATGTGTGGATCCAAGTTGCGTGGCCTTTTACAACTGACAGATGGAAACTTCTTTTCTTTTCTTTTTAAATAATTTTTATTGAAGTTTTTCAAGTTAAAACAAAACAAAAAAACTAAAATAAAATAAAATATAATTCCACTAATACAGCTTTACAATATCGGAATTTTCTTTTTCAATTCTACATTCTTCATAATTAAGGCTATTGTTTTATACTTAAACATTTTTATATACATCTATTCATTTTATACATTATTAATTAATAATTATACATTATTAAATACATTATTTTACAGCCATTTAGACTCTAAAGTTACATTTATGACTTTTTTAATTTTAGCACTTCTTTTTATATTAACTTACACATTAATTTTGCTTTTCTTTTTGAGCCAATCATACCATCTGTCCCATATTTTGTAATACACTGCTTCCTCTCTCTCTCAGTGACAGATGGAAATTTCTAAGTGCCATTGAATATCTTTTGGTATGATACCTACTGTGCCAACTGAGACCACCACAGCTGGTTTATGCCATAATCTTTCAATTTTCAGATCTTGCTATTTTCTGAACTTTTCCAGATGTTTGTCTTTTATTCTACTATCCTCTGGTATTGCCACTTCAATTATCCACACTTTCTTCTTTCAAGCCACTTCATATCTGCTATGTTATGAGCCAAGACTTTTATCGGTCTGTTATTGCGGTTCGTCGCAAAGTCAGATGTTCAGGCTGGGTTTGACATTTTTGTCCACCTATTGAGTTATGATTCATCACACAGTCAGCCAGATGTGGAGACTGGATTTGACATTTTTATCCACTTATTGAGTCCTTCCGAAGGATCTGGCATAGGCAAATGTTGTTGTTTGATGGTGTTAAAGGTATCATCTCCAGGATGTAAGCTGTTCCAAGAAAGCTTCCTTTTATAATCGACTGATAGGGATTTTGTCAATGCCGATGGGGTTCAAGTGGTGTGCCAGTTGTTTTGGGATTGCACCCAAGCTGCCTATTACTGTTGGTACTATCTTTGTTTGCTTTTTCCACAGTCATTCTATTTCTATTTGCAAGTGTTTATGATTTTCTCCTATTCTTTCTCTTCTTTTCTGCTGCCTCCAGGTACCGTCACATCCACTATCTGGACTTTTTTGTCTTTCTTCTCTACAGTTGTTAAATCTGGGATGGTATGTGTCTGGTACTTGTCCGTTTGAATTCTAAAGTCCCAGGACAATTTACCTTCTTCATTTTCTGTTATTTGCTCTATTTTGTGCTCCCTTCAGTTCCTGCTTGCAAACAAGTAGTATTTTTTGCAGATATTTCTAATGAGCCATTCTTACTCCTTTGTCATGCTGTTGTTTGTAGTCTCTCTGTGCAATCTTCTTGCAGGAGCAGACTGATGTAGAGCTCTGAATGCTCTATTGCCTCTTGAACAAAGTTAGTTTAACAGCTATACAGTGATGCTGCTCAGCCCTGTACACTAGCCCAGTGAATAATAGCACCTATAAAAGAAACTAACAGATTGAAAAATATTGTAACAAAAGGCACTGGTTCTTCTAAGATAAAACCATGCATATTCAGAACCCAGTTAATTTAATATAGTTGAAATAGGCCATTGCTTAACCAGTAGAGTAGAAGATAGGTCTTCTTGAAAGGCTCAAGTTAACCCTGCCATTCTTCCTGAGGTGTTAACCCTTTTTTAAATGCAGCCTGCTGCCACTAAATAAAATGTTTGGCCATCATTGTGTAGCTTCAGAATGATGTAGATAGAGCCAGATTTTTCTATACCAAAAGCATGAAATAACTCCTTAAATAACTGAGCACATGGCTACTTCTAAACCTAAATGGGGATTTCCCTCCTCATCCCCTGCCCCACCAGAGAGACCCTTTTCAGACCCCACCTCATCCCCACCTCCAGCAAATAGCTGTAATGCTAGGGATTAAACTGAATTAGCAGTAGACTTTCCCTCTTTGATGAATCTCTCCTAATCAAGGTCAAACTTGAATTTGGGAGCAGAATTTCTCCCCATTTTAGCTTCTGCACTGCTGTCATAAACCCAGTGAGGAAGGCGACAGTTTCCTGGCCTCTCTCTTTTACTGAGCAAATTGATTTACCTGGGAGCAATATCAAAAATGCTGCAAGAGCCAAGGAAGATCACAAGGCATAATAAACTGAAGCAAAAGCCAAAAACGGATGTAGCAGTATTGAGATTAGGAATAACATTGCTTCCAAGCAACATAAAATAGTCTATAAGAAATATTTCTAGAGGCTTAATTGATTTCATCCAAGCTTGGACAGAAATTTCAGACTGAACCTGGGTTTTGCTCAGTAACTAGCCAGCCACAAACTGGGCACTCAGAGGTTAGACGCTTTTCCATAACTAGTATTATGAACTTTGTTATCATGAAGAAGCAAGACAGTGGACTTGTTTAGAAAGCAAGGAGTCATAACTTTCACCTGGTAGTCCTCCACTTAGGACCACAATTGGGATTGGAACGTCTGTCACTAAATGATGCAGTTGTTACGTGAATCACATCTGATTTTATGAGCTTTTTGCCTTGATTCTGCAAATCATTGCAGTTGTTAAGCAAATCATGCGGTTGTTAAGCAAATCATTGCAGTTGTTAAGCAAATAATGCGGTTGTTAAGCGGATCTGGTTTCTCCCATTGGTTTTGCATGTTGAAAGTCTCCTGGGAAGGTTGCAAATTACCATCATGTGACCCAGGGACACTGCAGCCATCATAAATACATGCCGGTTATCAATTTCCCAAATTTTGATCACATGACTGCGAAGTTAGCACAACTGTTGCAACTGCAAGGACTGGTTATAAGTCACTTTTTTCCAGTCATTAAATAATGGTTGTATGTCAAGGACTAAGTGTAACTATTCTCTAAAATAGGATAGGTGGCCGGGTGGGTATGAAAATGGGACACCCCCAGCTGCCACCCTCTGCCCCAATGTGTTCCCTGCTGCCAGCCCGACGCGCTCTGTGCTCTGCCCACCTTCTTGCTCGCCCACCCGCCCGGCTCTCCCTCTGGCCGCCAGTGGTGAGTTGTCCATGTGGAGGTGTCTTGTGGTGAGTTGGCAGAAGTAACTTGGTGATGGGGAGCTGGCCGCGGCAAGCTGGTGACAGCAAGTTGTCCCATTCCAGCGGAAATTAGTTTCAACTCAAAGCAAAGAGTTTGTGGCTGAGAAGTTCAATCACTCTGAAACCCAGAAATTTTGGTGGTTCTGGATTCTGGCTGAGACGAAATCTGGAGGGAACTTACAAAATGGGTAACATTTTGTAACAGGACAAGATGGGTAACAGGACAAGATGGGTATCTTTCTCCCTTCTTCATCCACATGCCTTGTACACTGCCAATGCCTTCCTTTTCCTGTCTCCTCTTAGTCATGAGTCACTGCCTCTGATGGCCCCACTGTTCTCTGTTCTCTCCATTCTGAAATCCTCTGCCCAGAACGCATCATTGTGGGTGTGCTTCCATGCCAAATATGCTTATTATAAAGTGCTTTATATTAGTTCAGTCAAAAGAAAATCCAAGCATTTTTCAGTCTAGAAACAGACAGGCCAGTCCTGGCTGTTTCGTGCATGGAACCTTTTGTACATCCTTCAAGTGGTGGACCAGTTAAAATTGTTTCTGAAATGTGCTGTGAAATATCCCTGTATTATCTGCTGGCAATAAACTATTAATACTACGGAAGCCTTGGCTGACCTATAGAATACAGAGGCAAGTCCCCCCGATGACTGCTGCTTAGAGCTCTCTTCTTCCTTCACAAAGCCAGAGCAGTAGACAAAGCAGGAGGACGCACTACAACTTGAACACAAGTAGAAAAAAAAGATGAATCAGATCAACGTAGACTGGATGGCAAAGGAGATAATAACGAGTGTTTCTCCGCCTTTCAGTTTGGCTTGCAGGACTAATTCAAACTGCAGCTCTGTTACTCTTGACAGTGTTTGATGCTATTGGCTAAATTCTCTTCCTGCAGCCCTGGAGACTTTTCTCTGTCACAGTACCAGTCTTTCCTGTCAAACCCTATCCAAAGTATGGCGAAGGGAAATCTCTGTTCAACATCTAACTTGTTACAATGAATTATAGGGTTCCAGCTTCTTATTTATGCTTCGTGTTTATATAAAACCTCTGTGAAAGATCATCCAGAGTTATGAAACAAGGTGTCTTCTGGCATGCTGCTTGGTACTATGCTCTATTGCTCTTGCCACTTGGCTTCAAGGAACAACACATGTTTTCTTGGTTCAGCAATGATCTGGATCAAAATGAACCAAATGAAGCTGAATCTAAACATGATAGAGATGATAGCTGTTTCGTATAGGATAAAAGCACCAAGCTAGTATCCAGAAAATCCTGAGTTGTGACAAAGCCAACGGGGTGATTTGGGCCAGTCACTCTCACTCAGTCCTAGGATGGAAAGGATGGAAAGAGAGAAAGAGAGAGAGAGATGCTGTTGATAAGTAAGACAGACATATTGCAAATTTAACATCTTCTTGTGCCATATCCATCATTGGACTTTGGCAATCATGTTGGCGATCCTATTTTTATCAACAGCCTCACAAAAAAGAGCTGTTGAGTTTTGTCCAAACCAGTCCCTTAGATTTTGAAGCCCTGTTGATGTTCTTCTGCCTGGACCTCATTTGCCTTAAATCTTTCCTTGGAGGATTAAGTGAAGTATGCCATATTTTGTCGCATCACATGTCCAAAATATTCTAACTTTTGTTTTTTTATGGTTTTGATGATTTCCCTTGGCTTTCCGAGGCAGCTTAACACCTCCTCATTTCTGATTTTGTCAACCCAACTTATACATAACAGTCGCCTGTAAAGATTTAACATAACCTTCAAAAACAGGCCTGTTGTCTTATCTCAAGATTCCCTGATGATGGCTGTAGCGAGAGGCACATGCATCCATTTAAATCTAATGTGGCACCTACAGTCACTCCTAAGTCAGACAGATGTGACATCAGTTATCTATGACATGGCACATGCATTATGATTACAGATCAGCTATTGCTATTTGTTATATGTGGGACCATTTTTAAAATGGTGTAGAAACTTCAGTTGTTGCAAAATGTGACAGACAGGTTGCTTGCGAACCATTCCAGAGCGCCAGGATCCCTTGATGCCATTGCTGGAAGATCAACCATGGGCTACCATTTTTTTTAGGAATCACTGAAACTATAAAGGCAAAACAGTTTAATATTCCCATCCTAAATGTACCGTGACAAGTTGAAATGCTCTGTTGCACTGGCTTCTTTACTTTTCAGTGAGGAGCTAAGTCATATTTATTTAGACAAAAATTAGGATTTTAATATTTTAACATTATGATTTAATATGTTTCTATTGATTGGGGGGGGGTGTTTCCCCATGCATTTTTATTCTTAGAATAATTTGTTTGGAAGTTGAGATATTCAGTAAATAAAATATATTATTTACAAATTATTTAGGATTTATATCCTTAAAAGAGATTAAGCGTTCAATTCCAGAGATTGATCTTCTAGATATTCCCAACAGTTAAGAAATAAAATAATATAAACATTCCCAGGCTTTTTGTTGTTCTGCAGTAAAGCATCTGCTAAGTACTTCTTGACAGAAATTAATATTGATCAGGTTTCACATTATCATTAGACTTTTCATAGTTCAAGTCCTTCAATTTTATCTGTCTGTTTTCATAGAAAGGAGGACTTTTTAATCTACCATATAATGCAAGCATTAGTTGTATATTATCTTTGCTTTGGAAGGCAGTGCAATACAGATAGTCCTCACTTAATGACTTCAACTGGGACTGACAACTCCATAGTTAAGCAATGCAGTCATTAGATAAAATATCAGGTGACCGTGCTAGATTTAAGTTGACAATATTGCTGCAATCATTAAGTAAGTCACCCTAAGTTGTTATGCGTGATGTCATGTGACTGCAATTTGTGTCTTACTGCTGGCTTCTCCATTGACTGCTTGTCAGACGCCAGCTTTGAAACTTGTAAATTGTGATCATGTGACTGTGGGGCATCATAACCGTCGTAAATGTGTGCCAGTTGCAAAGCAATTGAATTGTGATAATGGGGACACTATGACTGTTGTAAGTTTAAGGACTGGTCATAAAACCACTCTTTCAGTGCCCTTGTAAGTTCAGTCACTAAACAGCTCTCGTTAACTGAGGACTACCTGTATCGCCATAGGTTTCTTTAACTCTTAAAGAATCCCTAAAATTAGATGAGAGTCCCTAAAATTAAGCTTTAACACAGAATTTGTGTACCATATCACTGAAGAAACTTACCCATATCTGTCTATTAACTCATACTTCATTACCTCACTGTTAGTCTTAAATGAATCATATAATTTTACAATATCTCATTTCTGTAATTTGAAAAAAATGTGGGGGAAATGATTAATCATTAGTGCTGATTTAGATAAAAAATTTTATTTATTTATTAAATTTATATGCCAGCCATCTCACTATCAACCGACTACATCAAAGACAATACTACTGAAAAATTAATCAAGTATAAAGTATATATATTAAATAGTCATTGCTTTCCATGCTGTCCTGTCCTTTCTCCAACAGTACCTGTTCTCAACATTTTAAGGCAGATTTTAAAATAACCAGATGTTGTTTGTTGATTTGGAAACAAAAAGACAATGTTTTAGAATAGAGAATATTCTTGGAACAATCTGCTGCATATCTATATTTCATCATATACACAGTTTAATCTTTTTCTCCTTTTGAATGTCTCCTTTAATATGGTATTGAAATGTCACTGCATGAGAGGCTTCTTGGCATACCCTTAAGAATATTAACAAAACTTTAATTACTGTCACTTCTTGGTCTGTGATCTATTTAGCAGTACAGTAGTCACTTCTCCTTAGGTGGTCTGGATTGTTCTGATTGAACCCGATCTCTTGCTAATCCATGTCACATTTTAAATTTCTTCTGCTATCTATTTATGTATTGCAACCATGAATACAGACCACCTATAAAGGCAGTCTTTACTAGGGTCTAGTGAAGTTCTCTTTACCGGAGAAGCAATTTTCACTATAAACCCAAGCAATCTTTACTAGAGAAGCAGAATAAATAAAACAAAATATGCAAACATTGAAAGCTCTTAACAATCATGTAATGCATTCTCAGCAAACAAAATGAGCGAGGAAAACTCTCATCCAAAGCCCAGCCATGATGGTTATCATCACCGCATAAAGATCCCAAGATAGATGCCTCGTGTATAAGCCAAGCTGGGGAAAACCAGAGGAGGAAACCTTTAGGACCAGATGCTGCGGACAGGAGATTCCTCACATTCTCTTGGCATAGAACAAATGGCCAGGAAGAATGGAGAATCATTTCTATCAAGGCAGATGTGCAGACAAGAAGAGCGATTGGGATTGAATCCTGTTGTTATACAAATAGGCTGAGTGTGAGAAGGAGGAACTTCTTCTTCCCTCCCTCCCAATATCAGTTAGCAACACCCAGTGGACAAACTCCTTACCTTCCTCCTCTATTCACAGACATCTGGGTTACATTCAGTTAGGAGGGCCCCCTTGCCCCTGCCTGGTGCACCCCGCTCAGCTTAATCACCCCCAGCTGCATGTGCCATGAACCGCAAGGCCTGCTAACACACCAAGGTCATGACACCAGCCAGCCGCCTCTCCCGGTACAGCCAGCTAGGAGCAAAGGCCTCTGAAAACGAATGCCCAAGGCAATTTGCTGTGCACAAGTCCCAAATTAATGCTGTGTTCCCCTGAGAATTTCTCCCTGTCAGTTTCTGCCAGATCTTAAAGTGACAGAAAACCTTTCCTCCTTTTCTCTCTCTCCTCCCCCCCCCCCCGCCCAATGTTTTAGGCCTAGTGATTTGAAATACACCAGATAGTTACAGGCATTGCTGTGGCGAGAGGCTTTGAGACTAAAAGTTAGATCCATTGAAGCCTTGAAAATTAAAAAATTGCTAACTCGTTACATCTAAGTGCCCTAAGCACCTATATGTGGTTCCTTATTTATTACGTTGAAGTCTCCAAGGAAGAAGAGATTCTGGGCACCATGCAATAACATCCCTATCGAACATTAACCAGCTCTCTCTTACTGCCGATCATCTATTCTCAATGGTATTGGATTTGTGTGTGTCCCCCTCCCCCAACTTGCCAAGGCGCTGTCCATGGTTCTGGGCCATGCCCCTGGCTATTTCCCCATTTGCTGCTAAAAGAGGGAGGGAGAGAATGATAGCATAATGGAGGTCGAGGACCCTGCTGTCAGCGGGTAATAAAAGTTGGAGTTCTGCACATCCGGAATTCATCAGAGTGGGGAATGCTGGCATAGAGATAACCATTTTGAAACCCTGGAAATGTAGTTCCTGGTGAAAGATATTTTCAGAATGTACTAGGCTTGATTTTTTTTTTTTAACCAGGTCTTCATCACATGGATACCTAGCAAAATTAAAACATGGAGGATTCTAATTTACTTCTCCATACTTTTTAGGGAGGCTCAGTGAATTCAGGAATCAATTTGGCGAACAAACTTAGGACCTACAAGATTTAAGATAGCATGCACTTCGTGATTCCTATATTAAGGGGAGCTGGATTGGAAGATAAGTGTGGTTTTAAAACTGGAAGAAGAAGCATCAACAATCTATACTACGCTCATGACACTAATCTCGATAGCCCAAAATACAAAGTATCAAGTAGATAAAAGTTAAGGTGCACCGTGAGAAAAATGGCACTAAAATTAAATATAAAGAAGAGCAAACCAATGACAACAGGCAGAACAACCAATCTTACAATTAGCAAAGAAGGCGGTGAATAATTTCTGCCTTTTAGGATCAACCGTCAACAGCAAAGGAACAAGCAGTCAAGAAATACTGTATGTCACAGACGAGCTCTTGGTAGAGCAGCTATGAAGGCCTTGGCAAATGCTGGGAAAAGTGAAAGGGAAGAGAAGAAGAGGATGACCAGCAGAAGGTGGATAGTTAACAATAGTGACGAATGCTCCATTGGGAGACCAAGTTAGGGATAGATTGTCATGGAGAAAATCTATCTTATTTGGGCGCTAGGAGTCAAAAACAATTTGTGGCACATAATACCATGAATCAACTATACTAAGCAGTTCAAAGATTTAGAATCTTAGTTGTAGCACTATTTAGAGAATTTAGCTTTTATACATCCCACATAGAGTCTTAAAATTTCTATGGTACATAGATATGAACTTCATGAAGTTTCCTTAGAAAGGTTTATCATGGCAGGTGCAATAATAGAAGATATTTAGAGAGTGAAACCTTTAGCTATCTCTACCAGTTGCTGAATGCCTTCTTGCCCTTTTTACTTCTTTTACCCTTCTTACTGCAGAAGCAAATCAACCAGAAATAGAGAGCTGGCTTTGCATCTCTGTCTGAGAAATACTGTTCTCACTTTGCTTCAAGACACCTGAATCTATCCAGCTGTTCTGAGTGCTTAACAGAGAGAAAGTGAATGTGCACATGTCCCAAAGTAAGCAAAAGCAAACATGGTACATTCCAATGTCCCAAAGTAAGCAAAAGCAAATATGGTACATTCCAATGTTTTGAAATCCATCCCCTATTAACCTCAGCAAGGATGATAATGTGGGTGCTGTAATCCAAAAAAATCTAGTCTAGAGGGTGCCAAGTTGCCTACTCCTGTGCTAATAAATGCACATAAGTGAGAAGTAGCACATATTGGAATATTTGTTTTATTTAGTAAATGTGTACTCCATCCTTCTCTTGTGAGAAAACAATTAATTTAAAGTAATTACAAATTCAAAGTTTAATGTATAAATCATAGCTGCATAACAGAATTCTTAAAGTGGGGAGGTGAAGCACAGCAAATTAAAGCAGGCAAAAATCAGAATTCCATTCCATTAAAAGTCCCTCCGGGAGTTGGGTGGCATACAAATCTATTAAATAAATAAATAAATAAATAAATAAATAAATAAATAAATAAATAAATAAATAAATAAATAAATAAATAAATAAATAAATAAATAAGACTAACCAATCCAGCAAGTCCTACAGTATGCCTGTTAAAATAAAAACATTTTACCTATGTAGCTGTAAAGTTCCAAGACAGGGAATCCAATAATTCTATAAAGGAAGTCCTTTCCTACATTCCATCCAACAATTCTTTTTCCTTAATATTTATCATCTATCATCTATCTGGAGAAGGCCATCTTAGCAGATCTTAAAGTAAGCAGATTTATTCAGGAAGAGTTAATTATTGAAGGTCTAGATTACTTCATGAATTGCGCTGAATATAGCTGGACATGTTCCTTTCTGTCTTGGCCCTTTTTTATCCTTTCCAAACATATACATATGCACACCAATAATGACCTACCTGGTCATTTATCTTGCAGTTTACTGGGAATTTGAAACTTCCTTACCTTATATTAAATGAAATATCCAATCATTCCAGGTAATTACTCATACTTGCTTGGGCTGATAGCAGTGGGAATACAAGATTTTATGGGGTACAAGCTTCTCATTCCAAGTTCCAGGATCTGCCAATACTAGAGGTGGAATCATAGGATGGCAGATTGTACTGTAGTGTGTAGAGCATGTGCTTTGGATATAGAAGATCCTAGGTACAATCTACAGCTAGGATTGGAGAATACTGCAAGAAACTTCTATTGTCAGTTCATGTTGAGAATGCCAGAGTAGATGGATCGCTGTTTTGACACAGTATATAGAAATGTTCTGTATTTTTAGAAGTCTTCCAGAGGTTATGGGGAGATAGAAGCAGAACACTGGATCTGAATGGAAGAAGCTATAACCCCCACTTTTTGCTTCTATAATAAATTAAATCAGCTATTCCCCTACTAGCTGCCTTCCTGATGTGCTAAATTTTGACTCCAATTATTCTTCATCCATAATTTTTAGAACTTTTCATCCCAATGTACTTGGAAGACATATCGTACTTGGGGAGAATAACTTGAATATAAGTATCTTTCAAAGAGTTTCCAGTCCATACCCTACTTTCCCTACCATTAGTATTATCAATTCTAGCATTAATCTGCATTGATAAAAAGCCAATCCTCCTTCTTTGCAATAGATAGATGAGACTTTTTTGCTGGAATTTAGATCTAATCATTTTTTATTATTCCATCTTTATGGAATTTAAACCTTTTTGGCAGATATACTGATGGTCAATTATGTATATGTTCCTTTGATTAAAGCTCCAGTGGTAATCTTCTTTTCTCCTTCTTTCTCTCTCTCACACACATACACCTAAAACATCTGAATTGAAAATTTTGCCATAATATTTCAGTGGCGTTTTTCAATTGTTTGTATACTATTAATCTGCATTTGGGGCTGTGTGGGAAGCTCAGTTAATAGGCGAATTCATACTTAATATTTTTTGGTCTTCATACGGGCTAAATTCATATGTTCTGAATTTCCCAAGAGATGACAAGATGGCTTCTAGTCCTCATGATGCCTGCTTTCAGTTAAAAACAATCAGAATGTCCCAAATCTATTACCTGGGAAATCAGCATGTAATTTATTACAGATATAGGCTGTTTTTACACAAAATACTGAACTACAGCCCAAATTACATTTTAGCTTTCATATGCTCCACAAGCCAGTCCATCTAGTTATTTTATGGTTCGTTGTTGTGCAACTTCAGAAAATTAGATTGAGTGAACTTGAATTGACTATGGGTGTGTCATGCAAACTAAATGACAGAATCTTTATTTGTTGGGCTATAACTAATTTAACATGCTAATTTATCTGTGCCCTCCAGTGTGCTATGCAGTTCTACTAGTCAGTACTCAGGTGGGAGAAGGACAAAATTTTACCAGAGTAAATGTGAGCCTAATTAAGCTCCCCTGGTCATCTGTGTCTGTCAAAAACCCTGTTAACCTTTGGGCAGTGCCTAATCCTCAACCCATTAATCCTTAAAGGAAAGATGTGGTACTATAGTTTGGCTAAAGACACAAAGAGTCTCATTACAGAACTTACTCTCAAGGTCTGTCAATATATGATGCTTCTCAGACTTTTAACTATGATAAAGTAAATTATCTGTTCTTGGCAATTTAACATCTAATAAACCCTACATATTGAATTTATTTTTGGAACTGGTCTCTGAAGTGTGACAGTATACAGATGTTCATGTACTGTAAATAAATAAAATCAATGATTCCCCATAATATTAACCAGCTGCAGCAAACTCACACTTTTTGCTGCCCGCCAGGCCAGTGGGTCAGTGGTCACTGACATAGTGACATGCCCTTCCTTTTCTTGGTTTAAGAATTCATAGGGTATTAGGCAGGCCTTGAAAAAAAAACGAGGGACAGCACAACTCAACTGACACAATTGTGTAAGGAACTATGACCAAGTTAATGGCTGACTGAGTTAGATGGGTGGTGCGAACCAGGTCTTAAAAGGTATTTATAGATATACAATCCTGATAATTCCTTAACTGAGGAATACTAGCACCGCGATTTGATTCTAGAATGGTCCCCCAACTAGCTGAGCAACTTTTTTATTCGGTGACAAAGATACGATGGTTGTGCATGCTTTGGAAACGATTTAGAAAGAGTGCTTTGGAATCCCCAGGAGTGCACATGTGGCACTTCTTTAAAGCCGTTGCATGTTTATTTTGGCTCTTGCACAAACCTAAAATAATTAGCTGCTTTAATGAGCTGGCTTAAACAACTCATACTTATTGCTATCTGCTGCAATAGATAGAGCTACTGTGGGGTACGTATAACTATAACACTATTGAGTTTCCATTGGCATTAGTGATTAATGTTGGCTCTTCTAGAGTTCATGGCAAGGATGAATACCCCATGGCCTACAAATCTCATACAATCCCCAGCCTCTATTTTGTAGCCCCCAGACTGTTCCCACAGAAGTTCATATGCCACTGAACTTTGGAGATACAATTTTATTTATTGTTTGGCTTCATGGAGGCACACCTTGGTGTATTAAACTGAGAATATCTGCCCCATACCCTCCCCCACCTGTGACGTTGCTAGACTTCCAGACATGGTTATTGTGAATTTTGTGGCATGATGATGGTGATTGTGGTCTCCTAGTATAAAAATGTTGCCCTGCTTATTTTATCAAACTTAGCATTGTTTACAAACAACAGTAATAACAACTTCAATTACTAACAAAGTGCTACTAATAATATTGCACTGGAGACCACATTCGCCACCCAAGTTGTTCCCGTGGTTAAAGAATAAACTGCTCCCTAGATGTTTCCACAAAGAGATTTATTTATGATATCACATAACCTTGGAATAATTATTTCCATACTACCGTGTTTCCCCAAAAATAAAACCCTGTCTTATATATATATTTTTAACCCTGAAATAAGCACTTGGCCTTATTGCCATGTACTCAAAAGCCCGATTGGGCTTATTAACAGGGGAGGTCTTATTTTGGGGGAAACAGGGTAGTGTTGGAATTCCATTTCAATTAAATGTAAGTAAATACTCCATTTAATTTAATTTAATTAAAAGTTCTTATAGGCCGCCCAATCCCGTAGGACTCAGGGCGGCGTACAATAGGAATTCCATGAAAGCTCTATGATGCATCTCTTTTGGGGGGTGGGATTTACTATATATTTTCACAATGAAAAGGAATATATAATTAGCCCCAAGTTGCAACTGCAAAGATATATTGGAAACACTATCTGGGCATAAATGTCTTATTACTAGAGGTATGTTGTACATACTTCGAAAACGTCAGTATGACATTTTACTCCTTTCTGTTTTTGAGATATTTCATTGCTTGTTAAAAATTGAAGTCTCGTTTTTGCTAACACTTCACCATTCCAGTTTCCTTCTATTAATACACTGTAATAAACACTGATAGCCTGGATTTTCCTGAGACATTTCAGTCTCTGATTCCTGATTTGAACAAAGCATCAGCCTTGAAATTACCTCAAATCCAGAAAATAAGAATGCCTGCAAATAACTTTGTGTTTACTGTTGGTTTAAATCTACTCCTTGCAGTCAGAATGCTGGGTGGAGAGTAGCATTTGGTGGATTTCACACTGTCACACACATATACACACACACACTGAAAAAAACTCCAAGATACTTCATTAACTTCTTCTCCACCTCCAGTGCCCAAACGAAAGGTCAGCAGGGGTCATGGGTAGCCAATAAATGGTTTAGAACCCAATTATCCTTTCCCAGTTTCTTGTCTATCAGTGGGAGAAATGTATGCTTTAGATTAAAAGGGCGGGGGAGAACAGGACAGAAGGACCGAGAAGGGACCCAGAAAGGTTTATGACCCCATTGCTTATAAAACCTTCTCTTCCTTCTGTTCAGGAACCATAAAAACACTGGCACACACAATTGCTTCATGAAAGAATGTAAGCAGCAAAAATCATAATTGTCATCCAGAGAAAGGGAGATGAAGAAGAATGTCCAGGATTCCAGAGGATGAAACCTAAGAGTTGAGTGGATGAGCTCCAGCCAATCGGTGGGCCTGGGGCAAAGGGAACTTTTCCACATGGCTCATTAAAATCAGATTGGATTATTCTTGTCAGGGTTTGCATGCTGATTTTTTATTTTAGTTGGGGGGGGGGAGAGAAGCAAGTTGTTAAGGAGAGAGAGATGGTTGCAGCAAGGAGGAGCAGCAAACGTTTAACACAGAAAGAAGTCTCAGCGTGTCACCGATTTTATGGGCAGTAAAATTTCAAAGCAATCCAAATCTATTAATGCTAGAGAAAGAAATTTCTCAATGAGCTGTAGAATTGGCCAGGAGGGAAGTCCTTTTCCCTATTGTGATTCCTCACACTTGTGCCCCCCACACCTTTTCACCCCACACCCCTTCCTTCCGCTCGGCCTTCACACACTCCAGACCATACGCTGTCGCTCCTCCTTACATGGCTGCTTGCTAAACAGCCTTTGGAATCATCGGTTCTTCCTCCGAAGGGCATAACATTAGAAGAGAAGGCTAAGCTTATGATTATGAAATGGGTGCGATTCATACAATGTAGTAAGTATTCCTGGTATACACATTTTCTATCTTTCCAGTCTCATACTGCAGGTACATTTGGGGGCAGAAGCAGAGGCACTATAAGCCTGCAAAATGCTATTGTTCAAATTCTATTCTTTTACAAGCTGTTTGTTTGTTTGTTTGTTTATTAAATTTATTGACCGCCCATCTTACCACAAGGTAACAAATAGTTTTACTTCTAAAGTACAGCTATTCATCTTTTTCAAAATGATGTATTGGGGCAGTGGAAGAATGGCCTTTGCTCATCTTTTATCTTAAACTTCAGATTCTTGGATCCACTACTTTTAAACTTCCATCCCATGGCTACCGTCTGTATGATCAGAATGGAGGTTTCTTCTCATCAAATGATTCCATGTACATTAAATAACTTATTTCTAAACCACTGTACATTTTGTTTGGGAGTCTGCTTTACTGTGAATGGTCTTTTTTTTTTCTCCTTCTACAGAGCCATATTTTTTTTTTAGCCATGCAAAGTGCTGACTTGATTTCAAGTCCAGCAGTTCAGTGTGAATCACCCCTCCTGAGGACTTTTAATGGCTTTCAGTTCTTTGATTTCCTTAACTTCCTCAGCAGTATTCTGGAGGAAGTTTGACATAACAGCCAAGTCCAATGTGGATAACTGATCCACTATTTTAGATTTATTCGATCAGTATTCTTCTTTTTCTTTCTTTCTTTCTTTCTTTCTTTCTTTCTTTCTTTCTTTCTTTCTTTTTCTCTTTCTTTCTTCTCTCTCTCCCTCCCTCCCTCCCTCCCTCCTTCCTCTCAGGATTAATAAATAACATTTTGGGAGAAACTGAAGGTTCAAAGGACTCCAAATTGAGGGTTCAATGAAATGAACATATCTTTTGGTTCGCAGCTTACTTCACCCTACTTTCACTGCTCTCCCTCTGATTAGAGCTATTGCTTATTAGATCTGGCTTTGTTTTCTGTAGAGATTGAAGATCACAAGGGGAAACCCAGAAGAAAGAAGATTCACATTTCATTCTGGGGGGGGGGGGGGAGATCTAACTTCTGAGCCCCTGCTGCGTTTCTTGTCATGAAAAAGCCGTTACAAATGAAGCAGGAAAAGATTGTCTCTCTCTAGAGTTGGGTAACTGAGGCATTTATTCAATTTACTAAGTACTGAAAAACAAACTCAATTACTTTGAGCCCCAGTTAACAAGTGAGTGATAACTGAAGACTTTGAGTGACATCCAATTTGATGATGCTAACCAGTCCTGAGCATTTGCCTCAGTACACAGACAGTCCATTGCAGAGTTTTTGCAGGGTGGCACTGTGCCTCCTATGCCACCTGTGCTGGAGGCTTTTGTGTCCATTTCCAGGGCAGTATTTACCTCAGTCATGCAATAGAAGAATGTATTTTAAAAAAATTGTTTGGCACTAAAAAGAATCTGATAGATTCATCGGCATGAAGTATGAAGTAGGAGAGTGTAAAATGACAATACTACTATATATATATATATGAGGAGCACTTAGAAATATATATATAAAAAGATGTTCCAAAACATTTTCAGCATATGGCTTCTAATTTTCTCAATGATGTAGCTTAATAATTTCCAATCTCCTAGTATGATTTTTGTTGTTGGAATTAATGAATAGCAAAACAACTGAGCTGAAGTGGTGCAGTGGTTAAATGCAGCCATTGCAGGCTGACTGCTAGTTCAACAGTTCAGCTGTTCAAATCTCACTAGGCTCAAGGTTGACTCAGCCTTCCATCCTTCCGAGGTCGGTAAAATGAGGACCCAGATAGTTGGGGGCAATATGCTGAACTCTGTAAACCGCTTAGAGAGGGCTGTAAAGCACTATGAAGCGGTATATAAGAAAAGTGCTATTGCTAAAGTGCTATATTCATGATACAACTTTATGATCTCTAAAGACAAATATAAATAAATATGAAACGTAAGGTTAAATGCAGTTTAGATTTCAAACATTTCATTGACTGTGCTAATATTTGGGGAATTTGACTTGACCAGAAACACATGTTGTTAATAAAAATCTAGCAATTTTTATAATAATTATCTACAGTTCATTATCTACAGTTCCTTGGAGAATAAAGATGGGATGTGTTTCCCCTTTTAAGCAACTGGTGTTCAAAAAAAAGGGCACTGACAGGCTGGATAGATTAGATTAGATTAGATTAGATTAGATTAGATTAGATTAGATTAGATTAGATTAGATTAGATTAGATTAGATTAGATTAGATTAGATGCAAAGAAGTGTTCTTTTCTCAGCAAGAGTTATTTAATATCACCTAATCCTGAAAAAGCAAAGATAGCAGTAATAGTGCTGAAGTGGTGTCAAGTCATATAAGAATTAATATTTTCATGTAAAGAAAATTAATAAAAAATAATACTTGCTATAATTTACTTTATGTAAATTTTAGAATGAGCCAGTAAGTGGTAATATTTAAAGCTATGATTAGGTTAAAGTGACTTTTTTTTCAACTAAGAATAAGAGATTTGACAAAGTATAAAACATCCAACCGCCTAAGGACTGGATTAGATTTATTTTCTTCAGGATAGACAATACTGCAGACAAGTTCTTCAACCAAAATAATCAAAAACCTGTTATCATTAAGCTTGATTTTTAACAGGTAAAACTACTCCACATAAAAGACTTTTATTGTAAACTGCATTGAGGACTTTTTAAAAGTAAGTGATGTGAAACTATTTTAAAGAAATAAATAAAACATGAGGAGGAGGCAGGAAATATATTTTTTCTCCCAAGCTCTCCACAATAAGATGGGGTCTTGAAGTAGTGTGCAATCAATCATTTTCTCCCTTTGATAAAATAGGAATTATATTCCTTAATACAGATACCATTTCTGTCCAGCCAGGCTGTTCCAGAAAATAAATTATATTCATTTATAACAGTAACAGTTAAAGAGGCTGCCATTCCAATGATATATACTCAAATCCTCATTCAGTTTTGAATTTTAAAACACCATTAAAATACTTAGATGGCGTCTCAACACCGAAGTAATAATTATGGAGATTGTAAGGTTCAGTCACATTTTCAACTCAATCTACTTTCAGTACAATGCAATCATGTACGCTTTGGTCAATGCTTTAATTTCAAACAGTAAAAAAGACAATTCCCTCAATCAGTAATGAAGAACCTACTACTCTAAATTTTGCTGAAAAAATACTTCAGGAATACCAGCTACCTAGGGCCCATAGTGAAATATGCTTAAAGATACAGTTCAGCAACATTAGAGCATTGTGACATGTATTCCTCATACAAGATGAATATGGATAAAGAATTTTTCAGATATTCCCTTATGTTTGACAGTACCCTTCATCTATCTAACCATTCCTGCTCAGAATTTACCAATAGATTGATGTTTGCAAATGACCTAAACACCTGTCTCCTAGTGATTTCATTGATAATATATTAGCCTGAATTATCTGATTCATCATATGATACTAACGACTCTCTTAATTCCTATCAGTTTTTAAAACATAGTTCTTCCAGTTTTCTAACCCTTATAATATTAAGCTAATTCTTAAGGTGTATTTATTTGCTGTGATATATCAAATGATACTTTAAAAATCTATTATTGCTCTAGAAATCAGAGTATATTCATCAATATATTGGAATACATTCAATGGACTTCATATTCTAACCGAATAACAGATCAAAACAACAGAGTTTGGAAGGGACCTTGGAGGTCTTCTACTCCAAGAAGGTCTTCCTAGCTCAAGCAGGAAATGCTATACCATCTCAGACAAGTGGTTGTCCAATCTCTTCTTAAAAACCTCCAGTGATGAAGCAGCCACAAATTCTGAAGGCAAGCCTTTCTACTGGTTGAATGTTCTCACTATCAGGAAAATCCTCCTTAGTTCTAGGTTGCTCCTTTCTTTGCTTAGTTTCCATCCATTGCTTCTTGTCCTGCCTTCAGGTGCTTTGGGAGAATAGGTTGACACCCCCCCCCTTCTTTGTGGCAGCCCCTTAAAATACATCTCATCTCATTGCAATTACAGAATGACTTCAGTGCCCCTTATTCTCAACCTAACTAGCCTTGAGATTTAAGTTATATCCTGCTGTAAATGATAATGAAAGAGACAGTTCTATGTAGTGGTTAAGGCTAGAAACTGGGAGACCATGTTTTAATCCCACCATAGGCCCAAAGGTCAACCAGTTGCACCATAGGTCCCAAAGCCAACTAGTTGACCTTTGAGCCAATCCCTCTCTCTCAGCCCTAGGAAGCAGGCAAAGGCAAACCACTTTCAAAAAAAAATCTTGCCAAGAGAACAGCAGGGATTAGTCCAGGCAGTTGCCTGGAATCAACCCTAACTTGAAGGCATACACACACACACACACACACACAAAGTTAATGGATGGGTAGGAAGCTTCTATCCTTCAGGTGCTGCTGAGTTATAATTGCTAGGATCCCGCAACATTAGACTTTCTGACTACAGCAGCAGCATTTGAAAAGTCATGATTTCCTATCCTATAGGAAAAGACAGTGCCTATAGACAGACAGTGAATGTAAAGAAATTCTGTACCCTGTGTTTTGCTTGCTCTAATGTCCAAAATTGATTGTTTGTCTAAGACATATTGGCTCAGAAAAGCTTATATAAGTTATCTTACACAAGTATGAATGGCAAAATGGTATAACAAGCACTTTTAAGGATGCTGCTTTTGCAATCTGAGGCACCAATAAGGCTAACACATATGGTTTATATGGAAGAGGGTCTATGCCACAGGTATCAAACTCGGGGTGTCACGTTGCCATCACGTGATGTTTCGCGACATTTTTCACCTTTGCGGAGCTGGGGTGGGTGTGGCCTACGCGTGACGCATCCTGCCCACAGGCCGCCAGTTTGACACCCCTGGTCTATGCGAACTGTTTTCAGCATGGTAAATAAATGGGTCTCATCTCCACTTCATTTTATAATATGGGTACATATCACTCTTGTTCAAGCATACTGCTGCTATCCAGCATTCTTTAACTGAATACTGTACCAACTGTTCTGAATTTTGTAAAACGAATTGAAGTGCTATAGAAAACCGCAAGAAAAGTTATTCTGAATTGTTTCCCCCACTTGAAAACCAGTTCCTCTTTGGTGGCAGTATCTGCATTCCCCTGATGGCAAAGCTTCCCTAAAAGTTGGAGTTACAGAGGTCTGTAGCTGAAGGGAGCACACTTAAAAGTGACTAGGAAATGAAGGTGAATGTGTGAATGACACCTAGTTTGCTTGTTTTGCAGGCATCAGATGCATGTATATGAGCCTAGCCCCAGAGAGATTTGCTTGCACAATAGAGTTTCAGTGACTCTTGTCTTATGTTTGAATATAAGGATTATGCACCACAGAGATTATTCCCTGAAGTCAAAGCAAGCAAAGAAGGCAGAAAAGCTGCAGATTCATAATGCAGAGCTGTAATTAGTCAGCATTTGCTCTTCATTTCAGGCTCCAGTATACCTTTTCCCCCTGAAGGATACTACGAGATTTCACTTGTTTAAAAAGAATGCTCTGCCTATATTGCACAAAACATAAAGTGGCACATACACCATGTTAACAAACATTATGTGTTTTGTTAGATATTGGCTTAGTGTGTTGCAGGAACCAGATTGTCTGGCTTACCGTGTTTGACAACTCAACCCCTGTGAAAATTGTATACAAATAAACCACACATTGTTCTCTATTTATAATAGCCAGCCAAATTCAAAGTATTTATCCCCAAATATGAAGTTATTATTTACTACTGGCTGAGCATCCAGGGTTGTGTTAGGCTGCTGTCACTGAACTAGAAGAAAATTAAAAGGGTTTTAATTTGCTGGAATTGCAGTACCCACTAAGCAAGCTAAAGTCTTGAGGGAGGGGTCATTTTGAGATTTATCATGGGAAGGTGTGTGTGTGCGCGCGCACGTGTGTATATGCATCCTCCTCCCCAGGATAAATCTCAAAATGACCCCTCCCCCAAGACATATCTTGTCCATCAGGCAGCAAGAAACGTGCCCCTACAATCCCCTAGCAATTGTGTAACTGTCACAGAAATTAGCAGATCACTTTGTCTTCTTTCCACTCCCACTACCTGCCACTTATATTAAATTGCCCTTTTATGCTTTACAGAGAGGAGAACTTTCAAAGAAGCAACAGTAACAGCAGCAGCCCTGTTAGAGGAGCCTGAAACTAGCAGGTATCTGTCAATGCCGGTTCCAACCTCTGCAACTCCTGAAAAATATACCTCAGTAACTTCAGGGTCCCCATAGGATCAATATTGCATAAGGACTTCCACACTCAGTCCACTCGCAAGCAAACCAGCCAAGGGAAGGGTGGCAAGAAAGAAAGATTACATCGCACATAGGCCTGTCATTCCCCAGCCATTCTTGCTTGTTTTCTCAAAGCTCTAGGAAACGTTTACTTTTAACTGGTTTTTTTCCCTTCACAAACGAAAAAAATGCCATTCAATGTGAGGTTATAATAAACGGGAGAAGTACAAAGGGCCTTGGATTTTGGCAGACCTGGAAAGAGAACAAGGAGGAAGCCTGATGAGGAGGGAGACAGCTGGATATTGCAAACGCTGTGCTGGCTGGGCAAACTTCTGAGTGTTTGCAGCTGGCGAAAGGAACTCACAAAAGGGATTATGCCTTAACTTGGCAGGGGGAGAGAAAGGAGCCACCCTCTCCAGCGGGGAGAAATGCTGTTTCCCCTTTCTGTTTGCAAGAGAGCATGACTGAGGCAGAGGCAGAGGCCTTTCAGGATCATGACACCTTTCGGCAACTGTGCTCTGGAGCAGAACCTCTCCATGACCTTTCTTAGGTTTATTTGGTTTGGGCAAGAAGTACTTTTCACACACAACACTAATCTACGCACGGACCCCCTCCCCCCCCTCCACTTCACTCTACCTCCACAGACACACACTTTAAGCTCCAAAACCCACAGAACAGTGCAGCCACAGAGCTCTCAACAGGGATGAGTTTGCACAATACCTTCGTGTTGCCAAAACTGGACGCAGCCACTTTCTGCACAAAGCAGAGCTTTTCTCTTCAACTGCATCTGCTGGGCAAAGAACTTTGCACAACTTAGGGGAAAGCATTAGGTTTCTGCAGTCAATTGGGAAAAAGTCTCCTCCTCTTCTTCTTCTTTCCTCTCCTGCCCCCCTCCCCAAACACAGAAAGCCAGGACGAACATTTTGAGGAACAGAGGCCTTTCATTCAACTCAACCTTTCCGATCTGACCCCTCCTGGCATTTGCTCTCTAGCGCACAGGGCCGGGGGGGCGGGTTAAGCATTAAACTAACCTGACAGTGAAATCAGTCCTTAAGAGATATTCAAAGAAATCTGGCCCAGGCGGAGATGGAGAGGACTTAGTGCGGATGCCTTCTTCACACCTGGTCGGCTCTCGCTCTCTCGCTCTCCCCCACCACCCGGCAAAAACCCAGCCATCTGCAGCAAAGAAGCCCACCCATTCCCTTTGATTTGGAGGTCCCTGGCGACGCCAGCGCTGCTGCTGCTGTGGCGGCTGCTGCTGCTGCTGCTCTGGGAGCGGTTTCTGCCGAGCTGCAATAAACAATAAACCCAGAGGCGAAGCGGCTGGCTGGCCGGCTGGGCTCTCCTCCTCCCTCCCCCAAGCCCGCGGCCGCGAAAGTTGCGCTTGGCCGCTGCAGGCAGCCCGGCTCCTGCCTCCTTTAACAAAGAAGCCCCGGCTTACTTTCTTGAGCCATGCTGATGACAGTCTCGGTGGTGGCGTGGTACTCGTCCTCCTCCAGGTAGTCGTCGTGCTGGAAGGAGTCCCCCTGGAAGTCGTGCAAGTCCAGGATCTGCTGCAGCGGCGGGGCTTTGGGCAGCAGCTGGTTCACCACCTCGCGGGTGATGTTGGGCGCCTCTTTGAGCCTCAGCTTGCTGAGGATCTGCGACTTGATGCTCTCCAGCCTCATCTCTTTGCTGTGCTTGCGCCAAAGACACACCGGGCAGCTCTGGTCCTCGGCTTCTGTCACCAGGGGGACGCCCTCCGTGGGCGCCTTCTCGCCGGGCTCGCCCGCGCAGAACTCCAGGGACAGGACCAGGAAGCCCCAGAAGACGGTCGACTTGGGCACCGGCATGTCTGTCTGGCGCTTCTCCGCTCGCTCCCTAGCCAAGCAAGCCCCGCTCCTTTCTCTCGCGGAGCACAATCGCTCTGGCTCGGCCTCGGGATGATGGGCTGCAGCTGCTGGGTGCTTGGGGGGTGGTGCCGCCGCCGCCGCTAAGTTCTTTGGGGTTGGAGATGGGGGGGGCGACTTGCTGGTTGGGGGAAGGAGAGGAGGGGGGGAAAGAAAGAAGGACTCTCCTTTTATATCCCAACTGAACTGTGTCGTAAAAAGCCTTGATTGGCTGCGGAGGCAACAAAAGAGCTCTCGGCAAAAGGGCTGTCACCGGCAGGGGAAAGCGAGCGGACTTCTCCGCGCTCTCCTCGGGTCAGGGCGAAGCATTCCGACCGCGCTCGCCTCTCCCGGGTGTCAAACCTTTTAAAGGCTGGCAGCGCTCTTTGAAGCGGGGAGGGGAGGGGGCGCTCAGATGGGGAGGGAGGGGGGAGGGAGGGAGCGTGCGGAGGAGGCATCTGACAGCCCCTTAAAGAAACAAAGTCCCCTTTTTCCTTTCCCCCGCGCGCTACCTTCCCGCGGCAGGCGGAGCGGGGTGGCTTTCGGCCCCGGGCCCCGAGGGGAAGAGGCGCTCGTAACAATACGCGGGGAGGGACGGCTCGGTCACTCGGGCGAAGCGATGGCCGGCCGAGTGACCGGGGGGGGGGGTCACGGAGAGAGCGAGGGAGAAGCGTCCGCTGCTATCCTCGACCTCGTCCCGCCTCGGGTGCCGGCTCACCTGGCGCTCTCCCGAGCCCCTCCGGGCTTCTGCACTTCTGAGGCGGCGAGCGCCGCTTTGCCTCAGTGCAGAGTTTGCCTCAGCGTCCCTCCCCTTCTCTCTCTCTCTGGGCCATTTGACAGTTTCTAAGTGCCCGTGCCGTCTCACTCCCCGATCGATTCGACCGTTTCTAGCTCTCTCATTTTCTCTCCGGGTCCTGGTGGCTTTGACAGTCCTGAAGGGCTCCTCCCCGCTCCCGCCCGGCAAGACACGCGCGCCGCAGCGAAGACAGCGCGGAGAGAGAGAGAGGGAGCCCTCGCCCGCCTTTCGCCCGAAGCTGGCCTGGCGGGCGGGCTGCTGTCACTCTCCGCTGCCCTCGGGCGACAGGCGCTGCGGCTGCCCCACGCTGCGTGCGCGGTCTCCCGCGGCCGCCCCTCTCCCCTGCCCAGCACCCGAACGGCTGGGAAGGTGCCCGGCGTGGCTCAGACCCGGAGCCCAGCCACGTGCGGCCGTGTTGTTTTTGCCGTCGGAGAGTAGAGGGGCGGCCGCCTCAGGTGCAGCTCGGTCGGAGGAGACGCGCAGGCCGTGCGCAGCAACCTTCCGCCTCTGCGCCCGCGGGACTCCTAGCGGGAACACGAGCGAGCTTGCTCTCGCCCTCTCTCCTCCGGCCCCGGAGCGGAAGGGGACGAGGGAGCGGGCCAGGTGAGGCGCCAATGGAGCAGCCGGGCGATGGGGCCGAGCAGGGGCAGCCGGAGCCAGAAGAAAGGCGGCTCTGGGTGTGCGGTGCTCAGTCCGAGGCAGGAGCGCCGCTTCACCTGCCAGCAGAGCTTCGGTTTCACTTATGCTGAAGTTCAATGGAGTGCATGAAGCCCCGTCAAATATGATCTCCTCCTGCCTTGCCCAAGTGGCACCTCTGCTTTGGTGGGCCCTGTAAAACTCCTTCAGAATATTCGAATATGATGCTCAGGAGAAGTATGTTGATTTGTAATTTCCAAAGGTTCCAAAGTAGTATAAGTGTAAATTAGTGTGCTCTTTTCCCCGTATAGGTAAAAAAAAGAAAGGCACATAGAACATCTTAGTTTCCTGAAATAGCCAACCTAAGCTTGGGAGGAGTAACCACCACCACCCAGCCTCCCAAATCCTTTGGACCAGAACTCTTAGAAGTCCCAGCTGCTGTGGACAGTGACCTGGCATTATACATAGGTGATCTATCACTCTAAAGGGCACAAAGTTGCCTATCTTAGTGCCCATCAGGATCGCTATAAACTTGGGCAAAGGAGCATTTAAGAAAAATGCACATTTCAAACAGTATTTGTCTTCAGCCATTCGGTGTATGGATGTTATAAGATTATATGACTTAGCATACATGTTCCTCATTACTTATTTAATTTAAAGGATCTAAGCAGATTTCTCTTTAGAGAGGGATTGTACAAGAAGAGTAATCCCTTGGGCTGCTGCCTAAAAGTTCAAATAAGTCCGTGGTCTGGAGTCTCCAGGTGGGGCTAGAAAAAAAAAACCATGATCTGAAACGTTGGCACACTGCTCCCTCTTGTGCCATCCCCAACCTTAGCCTGGCATTTCCATCCATTGGGTCCTTCACTTCTTAACATTCCTGAGCAGCAAAAGCACATACAGTAAAAGGTCATCCTGAGAAAAGAATTTATTTGTGAGATTTATATACCACCTCACAGTACAAGCACTCTCTAAGCGGTTTACACAGTAAGCAATGTATATATATATATTGCCCCCAACAATCTGGGTCCTCATTTTACATACATCAGAAGAATGGAAGGCTGAGTCAACCTTGAGCCGGTGAGATCTGAACCGCTGACCTGCAGATCACATTCAGCTAAAGTGGCCTGCAGAATGTCGCATTTATCACATAGAGTTGCTTAGTAAGAAGCCTTAGTTACAATGAGTGGGGGGGGGAGGTAAGGGTAGACACCCTCATGAAGAAAATATGTACCCAGTAAGATAGCTAGATAGAAAGAACTTCTTTCTCCTGCTAATCATCATCATCTTCAGGTCAGAGGATCCATGAATACAAGCATATGAGGCTGGTTTTACTTCTGCATTTCTTCATGCCTAGTCTTGGCTAAGCCTATCAACTGAGTGGGCTTTATCATCAAGCATAAGGCTCACTATTTCCTTTTTACATATAAAACTTTAAGACATGTAAAGACAACAAATACAGGTAATACACACAGGATATACACTGTGTAAAATAATGTTCCAGTCCATCAGTGAAATCTTTCTGGAAAGAAATTTAGAAATGTTCTATTGCAGGTTTCTACATATGAAAACAGTATTATTAAAGTGATTCCTTTAAACAAGCCACCAGTATTTTCCCCTCTTGCTCTCATTATACTATGTACTGATGTATGTTATTAATGTGTGTTATATTGCTCAGGCATAGGTCAGCTTTGAGAGTTTCATGCTAATTTCAATTTACCATTGTTGGCTTTTAAGCTTCTGTCATGACCTCTTAGACTGACTAATTCTAATCACTACTTGCAAAAACCATATCTTTCAAAGATCCTGGAACACCCGGGAGCTACCAGAAGGACTGAAAAAGAGCTGGTGTGGTTCTAATCTTCAAAAAAGGAAAAATAATGGATCCAGGAAACTATAGACCAACGTCTGACATCAATACCTGGGAAGATCCTGGAAAAGATTATCAAGCAACAGATCTGCAAACACCTAGAAGCAAGCGAAGTTATAATCAGAAGCCAACATGGGTTTGTCAAAAATAGAGCATGCCAAACAAATCTTATTTCATTCTTTGACAAAGTGACTAAATTAGTGGACCAGCAAAATGCTGTGGACATTGTATACTTGGACTTGGTGCGGCATTTGAAAAGTAGATCACAGCCTACTTCTTAGTAATATAGAAAAATGTAGAATAGATAGCATCAAGACCAGATGGTTTCAAAACTGGCTGATAACCACACTCAATGTGTAGTCCTCAATGGAACTACATCTACACAGAGGGAAGCATGCAGTGGGCATCCCAGTACTCTTTAAGATCTTCATAAATTATTTAGATGAGGGGATAGAAGGGAAACTCATCAAATTTGCAGAGGACACCAAGCTGTGGGGAATACCCAACACTTTAGAACATGGGTGTCAAACTCGATCGTGTCACGGGCTGAATTGTGATGTATCGCGATGTTTTTTGCCTTTGCAGAGCTGGGGTGGGCGTGGCCTGCATGTGACGTACCCAGCCCGCAGGCCGCCAGTTTGACAGGCCTGCTTTAGAAGATAGGCTCAAGATCCAGAAGGATCTAGACAGACTTGATTACTGGGCCCAGTCCAATAAAATGCAATTTACTGGTGAGAAAATTAAGGTTTTACACTTAGGCAAGAAAAACCAAACGCACAGGTATAGAATAGATGATACCTGGCTCAACAGCATTAACTGTGAGAGGGAGCTAGAATCCTAATGGACAATCAGCAGTGTGCTACTGCTACCAAAAAAGCCAAGGCAGTCCTGGGCTGCTGAGGGATAGCATTAAGACCACATGAAGTATTAGTACTGCTTTGTCCTGCACTGGTAAAAGCACACTTGGAATACTGCATTCAATTTTGATTGCCAAAATACAAAAAAGTTGTTGAGATTCTAGAAAGAGTGCAGCGAAGAGCAGCACAGATGATTTGGAGACTGTAGGTGAAAACATATGAAGAACAGCTGCAGGAATTGGATATGTTTACTCTAGCAAAGAGAAGGACTAGGGTAACATGATGGCAGTCTTCCAGTATTTGAGGGCTGCCACAAAGAGGAGGGGGTGGACTTATTTTCCAAAAGCACCTGAGGGCAGGGCAGGAAGTAACAGTTGGAAACTTGCCAAAGAGTGATCCAACCTAGAATTAAAGAGAAATTTCCTGACATTGAGAACAATTAATCAGTAGAACAGCTTGCCTCCAGAAGTTGTGGCTGCTCCATCACTGGAGGTTTTTAAGAAGAGATTGGAAAGTCATTTTTACAGAATGGTTCAGGGTCTCCTGATGGAGCAGGGGATCAGACTAGAACACCTTCAAGGTCCCTTCCAACTCTTATTATTCTGTTAATACTGTTAAAATATTTTCTCTTTTTATAAGCTGTTTTGGATACTTAGTATTATAGAATGGGATAAATCTAAGACACAAACTACATGAAAGTGCACAGCTCATCTAAATCCAACAAATTGACTAGATGCATTTGGTGATATAAATGCATTGAGGACCATTAATAGGCATGACTCATTGCACACAAGCTAGCTGGATTGTAGATCATAGTGAATAGCTATGTCAACCATAATGTAATTACGTTGTATTGGGTTTAACGAGCTATGTGTACCAACCAATGCTGGTTGCAAATCATAGTTAATAGTTCTGAACAATATATAAATACAATCAAGTGGCTTATCAGCAAGTCATAGTTTAAAGCAATGCTGCTGTTGTCAGTGATGGCTCTTAGCAACTGCCTGGGCTAGTCCCTGCTAGTTTTCTTGGCCACATTTTTAAAAGAGTTTTGCCATTGCCCTTCTTCCTAGGGCTGAGAGTATGACTGGCCCAAGGCCACGCAACTGGTCTAAGTGGAACTCCTGCTTTAGCGCCTTTGTTCACTACAACAAACTGTCTCTCAAAAGAGTGTGTGGAATCTGTCAATAAATGTTGGAATACACTCTAAGAATGGGGACTTATGTGCCACATGATCTGCTTTTACATTGGCTTTCATCCAGTCAAAAAGGAGTGAAGAGCTAGTTCACAGAGTATGACCGTTATTTTATCACTGCTGTAAGATGAGGAAAATTAGACCTGCAACTGTTGATATGAACTTTATCGGGTTAGATAAAACACTTAAACTGCCTTACGATCCACGCACATGTTACGCTAAGAGATGCTGTTATATGAGCAGATGAAAGGTTTGCCGGTATGAACCCTGAAATTCCAGCAACCTGGAATTAAGGAGAAACTTCCTAACAGTGAGGACAATTAAACAGTGGAACAGCTTGCTTCCAGAAATAATGGGCGCTTTATCACTGGAGGTTTCTAAGAAGAAACTTTAAAGTCACTTGTCTGAGATTGTATAAGTTCTCCTGCTTGAGCAGGGGGCTGGACTAGAAGACCTCCAAGGTCCCTTCCAGCTCTATTTCATTCTATTGTAACCCAAAATAACACAGAACAGCTTCACTGTGCAATAATGATCTGAAGTATATAAATCTTGTACACTTGAAGTGTCTACCTAAGTATTCAAATAGATCTTTGCCAAATAGGTCACATCAACCATCAAGAGGCTCTACATCAGTCTTGAGTTCTAAAACCCGTTGCTACCAATTTGTGCACGTGCTCGCACACACGCGCGACACTTCTGCGCATGAACAGAAGCGTCCCGGGCGGGTGGGCAGAGCCTCCCGCCACCGGCGCTACCGGTTTGCAGAACTGGGCCAAACCAGGAGGAACCCACCGCCGCTCTACATGTTTCTTTGTTATCGGGCAGGTCAGAAATAGGTAGCTGGATGATGTTCTGTAGGGTTCAAACCCACTACTTGGAATTGAACCCTTGGGCCAGTGTACTCTAGATGACTCTAGTATACTTTAATTTTTGGAGCTATCCAGATTTTGGTGATGAGCAGTGTTGCAAGAAGGAATATATAGATTCTATCAAATAGTATATAAAACCCACCTTCCTTAAGCCTTCAGAGCAGAGAAATAGAGATGTTACATTTTGTATTGTCCCGTATATGAAGTTTTACCTGACCTCCATACACCACTCTTGGAGGGAAATAAGCATATCTATTTTTACACAATATATATCCTGTGGAATTTTCAGTTACATTGGCCACCAGGAGGCACCACATTACCGGTTTCATCCATATTAGGAATTGTCAGATGCGGGGGAGCCAGATGTTATTTGGGTTCAAATAGGGGTTATCTCTCTGCAGTGATTTGCTTGCTTGAATCATTTTCTGCTATCCGCAATATGGCTTCCCTTTCTCTAAGACAGCTCTTTGTTGTCTTTGGCCTATCATGAGATTCTGTTTTAAAATTAGACAAATGGCCTTTCCTTCTCATGCTAATTAGATTAGTTTTCCCCATCCTTCCCCAGGTACTTCTTCCTAAGGGGCTGCCATACAATCTTCAGAGTGGGGCAGGGATGTAAGCTACTGAGGTTATAAGATGGATAGGTAGGAACTTAGCTACGCAGGGGGGAAGTGTAGCTTGTTTGCTGTTTTGCTTTGTTAAATCAAAAGCAGATTACAATAGTGTATTATTATATGCACATTGATTTCTAAACCGTATTAAAACAGGAACTCCAGCTTCAATTCCAGCTGTGATATTCTTGTTCTCTCTTTCCCATGTATTCTTTTATACCTATTTGGCTTGCCTTGTTAAATGGCTAATCAAAAGATGCAAGAAAATATATATTTTAAAAAGTTAAAAAGATTGGATTCCCTACCAAAAATCTGTGATAGCACAAACTTAGCTTCCTGGATCTGAAACCTCCATGTTTGGAAGATGAAATGTGAGGGGAAAACTATATCCCTCCTGTCCAATTATAAGAGGATGTTGGGTTTATAGGTGTCTTTGGCCTAATCAAATCATGCTGTCCTTCTGTAAAGATTTGGCTATTAAGAATACCGGGCAGCGGAGTGAAACAGTGTCCTGCCTTTGCCATGAAAGCCAGCTTGGTGACTTTGGGCCAATCACTTTCTCTCAGGCCAACCCACAGGGGTGTTGTGGGGAAAAGAGGAAGAGGAATTGTATTAAGTATGTTTGCTGCCTTGAGTTATTTTTAAAAATAATAAAGGTGGAATATAAATGAATGAATGAATGAATGAATGAATGAATATAAATTAATTAATTAATATAAATAATAAATAAATACCATTTTAAAGTAGCAAACCTCTGTTGATTTTAAAATTTTACTGCCTCTTGATTTTTTAAATCGTCCATACTTTAGTTAAAGGCACAGAAAACATATCAGCAAAAGAAAAAAGCTAATGGTTATCACTTACCTTCCTTATGTATTTTTTCTCTGACATATCAGCATTTCCTTCCCAACCAAATGCTCTCCAAATAGTTTGATCTTCTAAAGCCTGTGGGTTCTGAGGAAATGGGCAGCTCCATAATTGTGCTCTTGACCCCTGGCCCTCCTAGTTGGTTAAAACAACCAGGGAGGGGACCATCCAGCAAAAGTCAACATCTTTTTACAGGACTGGGAGATGTCAACAGCCTTATAAAGGATATTGGCCTGCTCTTCCCACAAGAGGCCCATCCTGGCTCCACTATTCCTGGACAACTCTTATCCTATATATCTAACCTCACCCTTGTAGGGAAGGAAGTGGGGAGGAAGCAGTGACAAAGGGCCCTGGCAGAAACTGGTCGCTGGGCCTATGGCAGCCAGGTTTCAGGCCTGAACATGGGACTAGAATCCCATTGGTACCTTCATGCGTGACCTTTGATGAGACCTCTATGGAATGAGCACAAACATTCCTCTCCTGCTGGATCTCTCAGCAGCCTTAGATATCTCTGCTGCAAGTTTTCAAGTGCAATCCCAAGGGCTGCTTATTTGAATAGCTAGCCTTTAAAGCCCTCTAAGGCTCAGCCACATATCCTGGTCAGATTCTGCCTATCCCAGTGGTGGCGAACCTTTTTCCGCTCGGGTGCCAAAAGGGCGCGTGCGTGCGTGATAGCGTGCGCTTGAGTGCCCACACGCATAATGCAATGCCCTGCGCATGCGCACAACCCCCCCACACTGCCCCCCCGCGCATGCGCACAAGCCTCACTGAAGCCTCCGGACTTCCAGTAGGCCCGTTGAGCTGTTTTTCGTTCTCCCCAGGGTTCAGGAAAGCCTCCTGAAGCCTGAGGACGGCGAAAAATGGCCCAACGGACCAATTGGAAGTTCAGAAACAAAAGGAAGAGGAGCTGTCCTACTACTTACCTTCAGATAGTTGCAACCAGGCCTTGCACACCTCGGCCCATTTCTTCTGCAGCCAGGAAGGCTTTCCTGAAAGCCTGTGTAGCCGATAAGAGAGCTCTGGATCGATCTGGAGCTCTGTTATCGGCTGCAGAGGCCTTCAGGCAAGCCTTGCCGGCTGCAGAAGAAATGGGCCGAGGTGTGAGAGGCCTGGCTGCAACTGTCCAAAGCAGAAGAAGTTCTTGAAGACCTCTGACAGCGAAAAGGAGGCGGATGGTGAGCACACAAGTGAACTTCCGGTTGACCCTTTGGGCCGTTTTTGCCGTGGGGAGAGCAAAAACGGCCGAAAAGAAGGCCAAAAATCAGCTGGCCAGCGTGCACGCACTGGAGCTGACATAGGGCAACACCTCGTGTGCCCTCAGATATGGCTCCGGGTGCCACCTTTGGCACGCGTGCCATAGGTTCGCCATCACTGGCCTATCCTGTCTGAAGGAACAGAGAATGCCTGTTGACGGTTTCCGTCAATCAGGATGCAAGTGGAACTGAAAATAGGCATTTTCTTAGCAGCTCATTTCTCCCAGAGCTGTATGACCCCCCCAAGCAAAAGCCCACATTCTCACAACCTTCTGGAAGTTTGTGAAAACTAGCTAGTCTCAAAGTCTTTGTCATTTGACTGTTTCACAATTGTTGATATGAGGCATGTTTTGGTTTTATGATATTTATTAAGGTTGCACAGGCTATGACGCTATTGCTCCTGAACACCACCTAGAGCAGTGATGGCGAACCTTTTTTGGTTTGCGTGCTAAAAGGGGGGGTGCGCGCGCTAGCGCGCACACGCGTGCCCACACCCATTCCCTCCCCCCCAACGCATGTGCACAACCCCCCCCATGCTGCCCCCTGCGCATATGCACACACCCCCGCCCCCGCGCAAAGGCCTTACCGGAGCCTGGGACGGTAAAAAATGACAAAACGAGCAAACCGGAAGTTTGGAAAACGCACTTCCGGTTTGTCCATTTCGTCATTTTTTGCATTCCGGGGCTTCAGGAAGCTTCCCTGAACCCTCTGGAGTGCTAAAAACAGCCCAATGGCAAACCGGAAGTGCGTTTTCCGAACTTCCGGTTTGCCCGTTTCATCATTTTTTGCATTCCAGGGCTTCAGGAAGTTTCCCTGAACCCTCCGGAGTGCGAAAAACAGCACAACGGCAAACCGGAAGTGCGTTTTTCTGAACTTCCGGTTTGCCGTAGAGCTGACAAGCAACGCCTCGCGTGCCCTCCGATATGGCTCCGCGTGCCACCTGTGGCACGCGTGCCATAGGTTCGCCATCACTGACCTAGAGTCTTTGAGATTGAGATTTATATATTTCATTAAATAAATGCATAAATAACACTCCCTTGATGAACGGAGCCATTGATATTGCATTTTTAGAAATAGCTTCATCTCACAGGAGAACAGCGTACATATGTTTGAATGAAGTTCAGAGAGGGGGAGGGGGGAGAGATCAGCAAATTTTTCTGAAATATGATTTGTAAACTGAACCATAATGATTGGAATTACACATCACATTCAGCTAATTGCTTACTTTCATACAAAGAGACTGGTTTTCATCCCCCCCCCACACTTTCTCCATGTTTATGGATGCCTAGAGACAGAAACTTACATATTGCTTACTACTGACATATATGAAATTTATATAAAAGAAGAATCAACAAAAGCAGATTAAACCAATGTGTTCAATCATAAAAACACAGCCTATAAAGGCAGGACTATTTTATAACAGATTGTGGTAAAAGAAATGAGAGGGATAAAATGGTTTTATAGATGCAATTTTATGGGAAATCCTCATACTGTGTAGATTTTTGTCTATACACTTGCCTCCTTAATGTCTCCCGTCCAGGAACTATATAAGGAAGTTATTAGCACCGGTTAGATTTTATTTCATTGTGAAGAACACAGACTGCTATGGCAGCACAAACGAAAGCCGCCAGGTGAAATCAAACTAATCCCAACTTGGGCATTTTGGTTGATGATCATCGCAAGCAGATGAAATGTTTACTTGTAGTACCAGTAATAGATTGTAGCTGCCTGAAATGGAAGTCCAATTCCAAATTTGGGAAATAGTACGAAAATAGTATAAAGCAGGAGGGAATTCCTGGTCTGACTCCTGTTAGGCCCTAAAATTTAGCAACCTGCTTTTGAAACTCCTGAGCCCTCAGCCTGAGTGCCAAAATGGCTGTTTTTAATTCATCTTACACTGGGGCATCTCACTCTTCAGTCCAGGAACTCTGTTCTGTGGCTATTATTCTTGACTCCCTGCTGTAGAGAAAAATTTTGTGAGCTTTAGCAAAGAGACGGTGGGGTCATAGGAAAGCTTCTCCTCATCCATCTCCAGAGCTGCTCTATGACAGGAGTCAGCCAGCTTTTTTGGATCGAGAGCCTGCAGACATCCTTCTCCAAACTGGGTTGGATCAGTATAAAAAAAAAAAAAACAATTTCATGCTCAGAATGGTTTGAAAACCAGGAAGTATTTAATGATGTTTGTCTTCTGTCCTATTAAGATTTCTGTTTGGTAGGAACTGTTGGGAGGGTCTGCATCCAGGGGTTGTGAGGCTGTGTAATGGCCTGGGGCTTCCAGCTGTGAGCTTTTAGTATGCCCTGGTCAGGATGGCCAGCACCAGATGTTTTTCATATACTATTAGTTTAGGAAAGGAGTATATTGGGAATGAACTGATATTTTTTAAGGGCTGGCAGGAAGAGCAGAAGGTGGTGTAAAATTGGTGACTTTGACATGAAAGTAATTAATCCGATGGTTCCAGGCCAATGATGAGAGTTTTTATATCGCCAAGCACTTCTGAATATTAATAACAATATAGTGTCCATCCCAGTCTTATAATTGTGTACTTTTGTTTGCTTATTTATTTTACAGGGTAGGTTACTAAGTCCACATTATTTACAGATCTCAGCAATAAGAGCTATTAAGAGTAATATAATAAAAATAGTACTAAAGATAATTAAGAACAGAAAAGCCAGCAAAACATTTAATTTCTAAAGCACAACGAAAAAATACATGTAGTCCTTGACTTACGACTGGTCCAAGTTACGATGGACCCTGAAAAAGCTATTTATGACTTGGATTTGACGTTCTGACAGCTGCCCCTCCCACCATAATCATGTGACCGCATTTGGGCACTCAGCAGTCAGCCTGTATTTATTAATGTTGGCAGTGTCCTGCAGTCACATGATCACGATTTACAATGTTTTTGCCAGAAACCAGTGTTTACTTCTGATTTCCTGAAAAAAATGCCCCATAGGGGACAATGGGTTCGCTTAACGACTCAGCATTTGCTTAACCTCAGCATTCACTTTATAACTGTGGTGTTTGCTTAATGACCACTGCAAAAAAGGTTGTAACACCAGGGACAGTCATGTGGGGACCTGCCTAACAGCCATCACTGCGGGCTCCATTATAGTCATAAGTCAAGGACTTCTTGTATAATCTTTTCCCCTTCCTGAAAAGGAAGCCATCCAACAAGGTGGCAACTAATTACAAAACTTGGACCTGGTTCCTTGCTCCTGTCTTTCTAACTTTCACACCAAAGTTACACTAGTAAAGTCACACCACTCTACATACAGTATATAAAGTTAACCTTAGTCACTGCGTATAAAGAAAATTTATACAAGATGTTTTATAGGTGGCATCTCCTACCCACAAGATTAGCTAAAATGAACAAAAACTTATCGCCATTGTGCTGGAAATGTAAGGCAGCATCAGGAACGTTCTACCAGATGTGGTGGGTGTGTCCGAAAACTAGAGACTTTTGGCATCAGATAGGAAAGTGGCTGGAAGAGATGCTAAACCAAAGCGTAGATTTAAAGCCAGAACTATTTCTGTTAGGGATTACAAAAGAAAAATATAGCAAAGGAACAATATATTTAATGTTGCATATACTAACGGCAGCAAGATTGGTATTCACGCAGAATTGGAAAAGCAAAGAGATTCCCTCTGAAGAAGAGATAATAAAGTAGATATTGATTTGTGCAGAAATGGACAGGCTGACTTTAGAACTCAAAGACAAGGTGAGACGGAATATTACGAAATCTGGAATAAAATGTATCAGTGGTTAGAAGTGAGGAGGAAATGTCGGGACAGAGAAACATTGATAAATTGAGAGTTGAAAAATATTATTATAGTATTGTGTGTTATGTAGGAATTGTATCGGGGCGGGTTGCTCACTTACCTCGCTGCCGGAGCCATGTGCGCGCATCTCCACGCTTCGGGGGGTCGTGCGCTTGCTACATGCGCGTGCCCCCTTGCTACACGCACGTGCCCCCTTGCGTGATTTTGCTTCTGCGCATGCGCAGAAGCAAAATCGCGCCAAAATCTCACAAGGGGATGCGCGTGCATGTGAGATTTTGGCGCAATTTTACTTCCGCGCATGCGCGGAGGCAAAATCTTGCCGAAATCTTGCACGCGTGTCCCCTTGTGAAATTTTGGCGCGATTTGGCTTCCGCGCATGCGCAGAAGCAAAATCACCTGAAAATCACCGAAAAAAATGGCGACATGCCGGGTGGACCGGCAGAGAGGGCTCCGGAGCGGTTGCGAAATCCGCCACTCCCTACCGGAGCTGTGTACTGGGCAGCTCCGGCAGGAACCCACCTCTGAATTGTATTTGTATTGAAAGTAACTCTTACATATGAAGGTATATATGTGTTTGAAGCTTGATAGATCGTACAAATTTAAATATCGGGTATGAATGACACTTGTCGTTAGGTAAAACTTTATGGAAATGTTTGAACCAAAAAAGTCGCACTATGTTCAATGTTTTTAATTGTTTATTTAATAAAAAACTATTTTTAAAAAGTTGCTTTTAGTTTTAGTTTTTTTGGGGACTTGATAGGACAGTTAAGTTTGGGGCAGGAAGCAGAATGTATGCTTTTGAGAAGAAAATCACAGAAAAACAGAAAAAAAGTTGAAAGTTGAAAGGGACCTTGGAGGTCTTTTAGTCCAACCCCCTGCTCAAGCATGAGACTCTATACCTGTGATGGCGAACCTATGGCACGCATGCCACAGGGGGCACGCAGAGCCCTCTCTGCAAGCACGCCAGCCGTCGCCCCAACCCAGCTCCACCGCGCATGCGGGCACGCCTCCTGCTGGCCAGCTGGTCTTCAGGTCTCTGTCGCGCATGCACGGGGGGCAGGGTGCATGCATGGGGGGCACTCACATTGCATTTTGGGGCCTCGTGCGGCATCCCCATGCCCCATTTTGGCTTCCAGGTTGGTGCAGGAGGCCTTCCAGGCCCAAAACAGGGTGCGGGGAGGGCACACAAGGGCCCCCTGTGCCCCGTTTTGGGCCTGGAAGGCCTTTTGCACCAACCTGGAAGCCAAAAATGGGCGGGGGGGCAGGGCGCATGCGCAAGGGGTTGGGAGGGTCACACATGCATGTGCGGGGTCACACACACATGCGCAGGGGACGGAGCACGAATGGGCGGTTGCACATCCATGCGCAGGGCACGTGACGACAAAAAGGTTAGCCATCATTGCTCTATACCATTTTGGACAAATGGTGTCCAATCTCTTCTTTAAAATCTCCACTGATTCAGCACTCACAACTTCTGGAGGCAAGCTGTCCCACTGATTAATTGTTCTAATTATCAGGAAATTTCTCCTTATTTCTAGGTTTTTCTCTCCTTAATTAGTTTCCATCCATTGTTTCTTGTTCAGCCTTCAGATGAGGTATTTGCTTCCCCAGCCAATATTGCCCCACTCATAAATATGAATATTCTTTCTCTTTCTATCTCTGTACATGTGAACCCTTCCATGATTGTGTATCTCACAGGTACATTTAGAAAACATAGGGTGATCTCATGCCAGCTTAGAACCGTCCAGTCATCTTTTAAAAGAGGGTATCATGTTACAATAGCCCAAACGCTTTACAGGTAGTCCTCAACTGATGACCACAATTGAGCCCAAATGTTTTTGCTGTTAAGTGAGAAATTTGTTAAGTAAGTTTTGACCCATTTTACGACCTTTCTTGCCACAGTTGTTAAGTGAACCCCTGTAGTTGTTAAGTTAGTAACATGATTGTTGGTGAATCTGGCTTCCCCTTTGACTTTGCTTGTCAGAAGGTTGCAAAAGGGGATCACATGATCTAGGGACATTGCAAGCATCATAAATATGAACCAGTTGCCAAACATCCGAATTTTGATCATGTGACCATGGGGATGCTGCAGAGGTCGTGAGTGTGAAAAGCAGTCATCGGTCACTTTTTTCAGTGTCCTTGCAACTTTGAACAGTCACTAAATGGACTGTTGTAAGTCAAGGACTATCTGTACTGGATGCAAGTGCTTACAGAAAGAAAAGAACTGATGAGTATGGCACCATAACAGATTTGCTAACCGGAAAGGAGAATGCATTTGGTCCCCTGCATGTCGGTCAAGGGACAGAGAACAGAGATACAGAGTGATACCAGTCAAAGAAAAGGAACATGAGAATGGGAGAAAAATGAATATTAGTTAAGCAGTTAAAGAGAACGTTTGAATCCTACACAGTGCCGACTCCTGTTACAAAGCTAGATCCTGGAATGGAGAGCAGTAAACTAATGCCTTGGTGCCTGACTGGAGAAAAAGAGAGAGAGACAGACACACACACACACACACACACACACACACACAGAGAGAGAGAGAGAGAGAGAGAGAGAGAGACAGAGACAGAGACAGAGACAGAGACAGAGACAGAGACAGACCCAAGTTTCATACAGTTCTGATGACAGGTTGGCTATCCTTAACATAAGCTGATGTTGGGACCCTTATTTCAAAATTTTTGGATAGTCTCGTTGTTTATCCACTTATATGAGGGGGGGCCTGATTAAATTAGGTTTAATTGAATCAAGTTAATCAGCAATAGAAGTGTTAGTGAATAACTACTTACAACTCTGCACCTGTGAAAACAGCTTCTCATTTAAAACTTTCATCATCATCATCATCATCATCATCATCATCATCATCATCATCATCATCATCATCGTTGTCAATCATCTTGCTTTAACATACTAGATAGAGCTAAGCAGTTCTGGTTCAGCATCAATCACATTCTTAGTATGGTTCAAACAATGTCATCTATAAAATACAAAACTCACATAACTGGAGGCATTTTTCTAAGATGCTTGACTGAGGTGTGCAATGCATTGGTGCATAATGTTAGGGGTGAGGTTTAGTTATTGTTTTTGTTCAACTGTTTATAGATGAGCATTGTTATTACCTACCATACCTAGTAAGATAGTCATGGAATAACTGGGAAGATGTAACACCTCCATGGGCACTTGCCAGAGACCAGAGGACATACAGGAGCATGGGTGAAACTTTGGGGGAGGAATCAGAGATGGATCCCTCCTCCCAAATCAAGGCCACCCCTGCCCTGGCCTCCAGAGAGAGCCCGTTCAAGAAAACAACCCCAGAAAGTTTCAGTGAAGGTTCCAAAGAAGGGATCTATCAATCAAACAGGGAATAGGATCCGGTAGCATTTGAGCTATGCACAAGGGTCAAAAGGACACTCATAGCAGGGTTCAGGGAACCCCAAGGTATGCACAAGTAGGGAGAGAAAAGGGGAGGGGAATTAAGAAACAATTACTGGGGACCGAGCGCATTCCTGGCACACCGAGTGGACAGAAAGAACTAAAAAACAAAAAGGAGAAGATGGAAGAAGAAAGGTGAGAATCAAAGAGCTTGACAGGGGTGCAGCTGGCTGGTACCCCAAATAGGAGCAAAGCATAATATTTTATTGTAATGCTGATTGGGTTGCATATTTCCACTCTTTCCTCCCCTATTCTTCCTTTGCTTTCCATAGGAATAAAGTTTCTCAAGTTAAAAATGTGTGCAAGATGACTATCGGTTGTTTGTTAAATATTGTCCAATGTTTCAGTTAATCTCACGGCCTTTTCTCCTAAAGTCGGAATTAATGGGAAAAATTAATGGGAAACAGAGTGGGCCTTGCAGCCTTTCGGATCAGAGTCCATAAATGCCCCTTATTTCAGTAACTAGGTGGGAGTAGGGGTGGAATTGCGACTTCTCCTGCTTTAAAAGGGCACTAAGGCATTTGAATGACAACAATTACAAGAATGCTTTCCCCATTCAAACCTATCTGAAGAGGTACTTGTCCAGTACTGGAACATCTGACTGTAGGAAAAGTGGGAAATCTTCCCTGGAAGCCAAAGGTAATAATGAACTTCAAGCATCTCTCTCTCTCTCTCTCTCTCTCTCTCTCTCTCTCTCTCTCTCTCTCTCTCTCTCTCTCTCCACCCGCATATGTGTGTGTGTGTGTGTGCGCGCGTGTACACAATAATCCCATACTTATTCTTCTCTTACTTTCATCTTGTAACATCAGGTGCAGGAGAGAAAATGGAACGTATTCAGGTGTCTACTTTGCAAACATAATATGATTCGGGGTGGGTTCCACTTACTTTCGCCACCGGTTCGCATTGTGACATTTTGTGTGCGTGCACACCCGCACTCCGCTCACGTGCACATGTGTGTCCCCTCGTGCAATTCTGCTCCCGCTCATGTTCAGTAGCTATAATCAGCCCGAAACACAGCTGAGGAGCTGATCAGCTGTACTTCCGCCGAAGGAATAAAGGTAAGTATAAACTCGGGGGCGGACGGGAGGGCCCTTTTTCAAGCAGCAGCAGAGGAAAAAACTTCCAAACAGTAAAAAATTCAGAAAAAAATCCCCCAAAAAAGATGGCAGTGCCCACCGACCGGAACCGACCGAACCGGATCCGTGACGCCATCATGATGTCACCAGCAGGTCGCTACCGGTTCGGGCGATCCGGTCCAAACTGGGAGGAACCCACCCCTGATATGATTCCATCACTGGATCATTCCTAAAACAGAGTACTCCGAGGCATGGGGTTGCACTGCTGAAGTGAGGAAACAGCTATCTGAAAAAAGGAAGTAAGAGGGATCAGGAGACAGCCTCCGGCAGTTACATCATACGCTCCTCTTCCATGCTTCAGACTGGCATGAGTAGCATGGGAGGGCACAATCTAGGTGACTTAATTTTAGGTTTCCCATAGGATTAGACAAGTTAGCTTTATTAGATTTCCCCCAAATGTTTTTTATCAAGCTTGTCCCCATCATCTGTTCGTTCAAAATAAATACATGGTTAGGTGGAAGCAGCAAGGGCCTTTTTCTCAGTGTAACACAACTATGCTACTTGCCTGTCTTCTGGATGGGCTGCAGAGCCATGCCCTCAATTTCTTGCCCTTTGCTGATCAGAAATTACTGTTTTTGCTATATGCTCAGCTCAGGTTAACTTTAACAGATACCAAACAACTTTACCATTTTCATTATTGTTATTTTTGTCCAATTCAATATCTTCTCAAGAGTCCAGCTACACTGATCAAAAATAAAAGCTACGTATAAAGCCTTAAAAGATGTCAAGCACTATTTGCAATAATAAAATTATTGTTCTGTTACATGCGTGTGTCTCTAATATGACAACTACCGGATCTAGGCTGCAAAAAATCTGAATCACCACTACGTGACAGAAAAACTAATGCTGCTGCAATCTATCTACCGCTTGTCTGGATTTTTGCAGCCCAGATCTCGTAGTTTGTCCATTAGCCCTTCAGCTAAAAAGAGTTGGTACATGTTACAATCACTCACCTGGATATTAGCCACGTCCAAACAACATCCTTAAATGGCTGAGTCTTGTTTCTTCTTCCGCCCTCACCCCCCATGGTGCACATTAGCTTTAAAACAAAGTCCCACCTTCTTCCTCAATCTGGGATCCTCTACTGGAGGCCTGGGAGTTTGAGGATTCTGTGCAGTATCTTAGGTGTTCCTAGCACTCTTCTGGACAAAGAGCTCTGAGGTTGTTACTGGGATCTGCTGGAGCCACTTTCCCGGCTTAGGAGTCACAGCCCCGAGTGCTCCTACCACCCCTGGGATCCCTTTGGCCTTTACTCTCCATACATTCTCCAGTTCCTCCTTCAAGCCCTGGTTTTTCTCCAGCTTCTCATACTCCTTCTTCCTGATGTTGCAGTCACTTGGCACCACTACATCTATCCCCGCCACTGTCTTCAAATCCTGGTCTACACACACACACACACACACACACACACACACACACACACACACACACACACACACACACAGTAAGCTTTTGTTCAGTGTCATTCTCATTAATAAAAATTCCATTAAGATATCTTTAAGTAAGTCTATTTTGACTCTAGGTACCGTCTTTTTCAGAGTCCTTTTTCCTCCCTGAAAGAGGCTGAAAATTTGGGTGCTTCTTATACTCCGAATGTAGCTTTTTCGAAGCTTTTTCCCCCAGCCCTAACGAGGTGCTAACGATCTTCCCCGCTTCCTACTCCCTCCGAAGAAGTTTTTTTTCCAGCCCTAAGTCTTTGCAGGCTTGTTTTCATTCCTACTCCCTCTGAATAAAGGTTTTTTCAGCCCTAAGGAGGTGCTGACGATCTTACCAGCTTGCAGCATTTTTTTATTCCTACTCCCTCTGAAGTAGTTTTTTTTACCAGCCCTAAGTCTTTGCAGGCTTGTTTTCATTCCTACTCCCTTGGAAGAATATTTTTTTCAGCCCTAACCAGAGGATAAAATTATGTGCTGAAGCTGAACAGACTAAGGACGCTAGCCAGATGAATACCTGGTAGGTAGATTCCCCCCCCCCTATTTTCCTCCCTAAAAACTAAGGTGCGTCTTATACTCTGAAAAATACGCTAATTATCTCTACACAAATGATAGTGTATCCCTAAGTGCAATATGCACAGGGGCTCACAATCTTTCTAAAGTTTAAGGTTTGATTAAAAGCTAGTCCAACAATACCTCCATTCTGAGAAGGTAAATCGAAATGCAAATGTTTATCAGGTGATGCTGCCATTCTATTATTGGCTCTCTGGTATTTTAATTCATTTTTGTGTCTTTAAAAAAAAATCTTTGCTAGGTTTTGTTGGGAGAATCACAATAAGGCAGAATATTTATTTATTAAAATATCCATAAATTTAACAGGCGTTCTTAAACATTTGATACAGGAAAACAGCTTGGACTTACCCATCAGCTAACCTGCAGTTTTCTTTTGCCATATTGTTATAGTTTTAGAGCGCCACCTTCTGGAAAATCAGTGGTGTGCACATATCAAAACCATCTTCTTATTAAATAAACGGAGGAAATAACTGTGGCACCGAGGCATATTTTCTGACAGTTTAAATCTTTAATTTAAAAAAATTCAGAATGGATTGAACTAGGTTAGGGACAAAGAAAACCAGCTGCTAAATAAAAAAATGTGTTTTCTTTATTTCCTAATGGAAGCTAACTTCCAGGAAAAAGGCAAATAGTTTGCTGGTGGATCCATTCATTCATGATCCAGATAACAGGGTGTGTGCAATTCTAAAAACAAATCAGAGAAATCAATTGGTGCGCAGATGATTTTTCTCCCTTCCTTAATTGGCAAGAAAATTGTTTGCCAATCTATACAGAGTTTTGCCCCAGGGAGAAAAATTAGCCCATTCTCATGTTGCATTAAGCCATTACTCTTCCTGGATGCCAGGCAGGGAGAAAAGAATGGACACCTTTATACCGCCATTTATACCATTTCAAAAGAAACTGCTATAGTCCACTTTGCCAAAACAAGAGCAAACAAATGGCTACAACCAATTTATATTGTTAAGAGTTCAACAGTAGCTGATGGACTATATATGATTAAGCTATGAAAGCACGCGGAGCCATCTCTGTGGGCACGCAGGCCGTTGCCCTAGGTCAGCTTCACCGTGCATGCACGTGCGCCGGCCAGCTGGTTTTCCGCTGGCCCCACCCATGCTGCCCCTCCCCTCCCATGAGTCTCCACGCAGCTCATTTTGGATGCAAGGTAAGTGCAGGGCTTTCGCGGAGGCTCTGGGTGCGCGAAAAATGGGCCTCCCAGAAGTCCAGAAGCGGGCTGTTTCTGGCCTCCGGAGTGCCAGGGGAGGCCATTTTTGCCCACCTGGAGGCTCCATGAAAGCCTCCGGAGCCTGGGGAGGGCAAAAAACGGGCCTAACGGAAGTCTGGAAACGGCTCATTTCCGGCCTCCGGAGGGCCGGTGGAGGCAGTTTTTTGTCCTCCCGGAGACTCCGGGAAAGCCTCCGGAGCCTGGGGAGGGCAAAAAACAGGCCTAGCGGAAGTCCAGAAACGGGCCGTTTCCGGCCTCCGGGAACTTCAGGGAGGCCTGTTAGACCCAAATTGGAGCGGGGGGGGAGGGTTTGCGCATGCATGCATGGGGGCGGGGCATAAGGGGGCATTGCATTATGGGTGTGGGCACATGCAGATGTGAGTGCTTTCGGCACCCAAGGAAAAAAAGGTTAGCCATCACTGTTCTAGTGGAACTTGTTGGGTCAGGACAGCATCAGGCTGGTGAGAGAGCTGCGACTCATACCCTGTGGCTCATACAGATTTTCTTTCTTTCTTTCTTTTTCTTTCTTTCTTTCTTTCTTTCTCTTTTTCTTTCTTTCTTTCTTTCTTTCTTTCTTTCTTTCTTTCTTTCTTTCTTTCTTTCTCTCTCTCTTTTCTCTCATTCTTGATGGAATGCCCTCTTGCCTTTGCTTGTGAATTCTCTGATCGCTGTAGAACATACTGATGTCTAGCAGCATGATTGAAAAATCATCACACATGTTCAGGGAGCATGAATTATTTGGTGGGGTGGGGGGTTGCACAATTTTGACTTGTGTGCCAACTGCCTGTGTTTCTGAAGGGTCTTGCTCAATCATTCATGCCTTTGTCATTTTGCAACACATTTTATATGGGGCTGCCCTTGAAGACCATCCAGATGCTTGAATTGATCCAGAATCCAGCAGTGTGGATAGTTAGTTATGGATGTTCCTCCTTATATCCAGGTGACATCTCTATGAGATACACTGGCTCCCAACAGGCTTCTGGGATAATTCAATGTGCTGCTTATCCATCTCTAAAGCCCCATGTGGCCCAGGACAGGGTCATTTGCAGGACTGCCTCCTTCCCGAGACTATCTGCCCATCCCACCTGCCCCAGTAGAGGGCCCACGCCCAGTCTTCTCACTTGAGGCAATACCACCTCATGGGACCTTGGAGGAATGACTTTTTGGTGGCAGCCCCTGTTGTTTGAAACAATCTGCCCTCTGATACATGATTGATCCTGACCCGGCAGGCCTTTGAAAAACCAGTCTAAAAAAAATCAGGCAATAATTGGCCCTTCTTCCCAGCATTTTCAGGCTTTCTTCCAGCATGAATGGTGTCCCGATTGCTGGGTTGCAGTACAAGTAGCCGTCGACTTACGACCACAATTGAGCCAAAAAATTTTGTTGCTAAGTGAAATGTTTCTCAAGTGAGTTTTGCCCCATTTTACCACCTTTCTTGCCTTAGTTGTGGAGTGAATCGCTACAGTTGTTAAGTGAGTAACACGGCTGTTAAGTGAAATGGGCTTCTCAATTGACTTTGCTCGACAGAAGGTCGCAAAAGGACACCACAACCGTCACAAATATGAATCAGTTGCCAAGCATCTGAATATTGCTCACGTGACTATGGGGTGCTGCAACGGTTGTTAAGTGTGAAAAATGGTCATACGTCCCTTTTTTTCCAGTGCTGTTGTAACTTCGAAGTCACTAAATGAACTGTTGTAAGTTGAGGACTACCTGTATATTTCAGCCTGGTTGCCGTCTTATGTTTTGGCTGACTTTTAATGTATTATTGTTGGCTTCTCTTGGTGGCTGACTTTTTACATGCCATCCTGAATCACTTTGTTTGAGTCAGGGGCCCATATACTGTAGGTGCTGAAAGTAATAGATCCTTCCCCCCAAGGCAACGAAAGAGCCACATGGATTGGACAAGTCAGCCTTAGCTAGGTTCAAGAGAAGCAACTCCGTCATTAACTGAGCAAATCACTCTGAGGAAGGGCAGCTAATGCAAGAGAGTCAGGGGTCCTTGGTGCTCTCTGAGCTTGCTTGTTTTTCTTGCAGACGTTTCATTACCCAAACTAGGTAACATCTATTTATTTATTTGTGAGATTTATATACCGCCTCACAGTGCAAGCACTCTCTAAGCGGTTTACACCATTAAGCAATGTATATATTTACATTGCCCCCAACAATCTGGGTCCTCATTTTACCTACCTCGGAAGGATGGAAGGCTGAGTCAACCTTGAGCCGGTGAGATTTGAACCGCTGACCTGCGGATCACAGTCAGCTAAAGTGGCCTGCAGTACTGGCTCTAACCGCTGCGCCACCTCGGCTCATCAACAGTGCTAGTAAAGAGTGCTGTTTGCTATCCATTTATATTCTGGTGGCTTGCCCTGCCTGTGTGGGTGGGGGCTTCAACTTCAACTTCAGACAACATTCAGAATATTATAATGTATATGGGTGAAATTTTATGACTGGATAGAAAATGAATATGTATAGAAGTTAAGTTAGACTGATTGAATTGGAAGAAAATGGAGAATAAAATGTGACAGACCCAAGTGACAAAATTAGGTTGTAGAGGAGGCAGCGTTAGAACAGTATATACCTAGAAAAAAGAAGCTATGTGTATAGATATGATATAGAAAGTATATGAGTCTAGAAGGGGCCCCAGTAATTAAATGATGTAGGAGTATACATTACAAGTCTCTTAAACATAAGGTGAACTATGATTAGAATCACTCAGGGAAAGGTTAAGAGGGAGAAAGAGGAAGTAGAAAGGGAAGGGAGGGGAGGAGGGAAATAGGAAGGGGGAGAGAAGGAGAAAGAAGGTAGAAGGAGGAGAGGGAGATAGAGGGAGGGGAGTGCTATGAAATGAGGGAAAAACAGACTGATATATAGCAGTATAAATAGGTGTAAAACTAGGATATTGATTTGTGATATATTGGATAGAAATGTATAATTATGTATGTTTTGATATGACTTATGGTATATGCATGGATGTGTATATGGAGATGGTGAAAAAAAATAAAAAAACTTAAAAAAAAACCAACTTCAGAGCAACAATCAAGTAAGCAATACCCCAATCAAGAAACTACTGCACAGCCATCAGTAAACAGCCCAAACAAACAATCTCTAAGACCGCCCCTACCCACACAGACAGGCAAGACACCAGAACATAAACTGACAGCAAATAGCGTTCCTTACTAGCACTGATGATGTTACCTAGTTAGGGTAATGAACCGTCTGCAAGAAAACAAGCAAGCTCAGAGAGCACCAAGGACCCCTCATTTCAACCCTGAGCTATATTCTCCTTTATTGGTAAGAAAGTCAGGTAAGGTCTCACAACTGGGCTGATCTAGCAGGATTTGTCATGATTTAACAATGCAAAGGAGAAGCAAATAAATAAATTATACTGCTCACATGATCGCTCTAGGCAGAACAGTGAGGAAGTAGTTGTGGCAGGAAGGAGATAACCGTAGGCTCTGTACCCTAACACCCCCCTCAATGGAGTGTCTGGGATCACGCGGGACTAACTGGGTAGCAGTACGAATACCTAGCTGTTTCCACAATAAAAGAAAGGAAGCGCTAAATTACATCTTTAAAGGTTGAATTCCTCAAATATATAATTGTGTACAGTGTGCAACAGTGCATGGGCTAAGAATGAAACTGTAGGCCAGCCTCTCCAAGGCATTGATACATATTTATAGAAAGGATAATACACACTGTATTAAATATATGTATATACATACAAATTTGAACTTTTAAAAAAGTAACCTTCTATAAAAGAGGTTGAACAATTGTAGAGCTAGCCATCCGTGCTAAAAGGGTCACCTAACACACCCATGTCGTAACTGACTTGACCACAGTCTTAGGCCAGCATAGACAGACAGTATGTACTTGCCAGGATCCAGGAAGAGCAAACCAAGCACCTTAGAACATCGGGAACACAACAGTCATTTTTACCTCCAGTGCCAGTGCCAGGAGCTCTTTAATCGCATGGTAGTGCAAAACACCTCCTCTCAGTAGTCTTGCAATGGAGTTGGGCAACATTCGGGTCTCCATAAAGAAAGAGCAGCTGACTTGGCATAATCCTGAGCGATAAGTAACAATAACTGGGGTGCCTCTTCGATTCCCCTTGTCTTTTACTAAAAGTATTTAATCCAGATGAATTCCTTTGCATGGCAAGCAATTAATTAAGCAATTTTACAGAAGGAAATTCCAGGCAGGGAGTAGCTCTCCTCTCACCATTTAATCTAGGGACAGAACACCCAGGATGGGATAAGACGACGGTTGCTGAATAGGGTCTCCCCTTTCCTGCCCACTCTTAAAAGTTATCGCAGGAAAACCACACGCCTTCCCCGGGCACTAAGCCATCCTCTACCTTTTCATTTTTCTTCACAGCCTTGGAATGAGACAAAAGAGATTTCCAGGCCAAGCCTTTTTGTGGACAAGGGTAACAATCAACTAAAATAACTGGTGGAAGCTGTAGCCCCGCCCGAGAAGCAGTGCTAGACAATTATAAAAGCATATGATTGGATGCTTAAAGGCTCAATATTGTCCACACCTTATTTTCGTTAAGTGCTTTCAGGAAAATATCCAAAGGAGTTCTTTGGTATCACAAGATCCGTATGAACGACTGCACGGGAGAATATTTTGTTCCAGCTGGGAGTTACAGGGTTATAAATGAGTTCCAGAGGAGCCGGGAGGCTTATCTCTTCTCAAGAATACTTTTTTTTTTCAATTTTTAAAACAGCCCTTTTGCTACCTGATGAAAAACCAGGGAGATTTCCCTCCCGTTCAGTCAGGTCCTTAGCGCTGAAAGGGGCGTCGCACTTTTTTCCGCCGTTTCTGCTTCGAATCGCCCTTCTGGAAGCTACTGTCTACTTTTGAAGAAGAGGCAGGAGGCGCCGACGCATTCCCAGGGGCTGGGGGCTGGGGGCTGGCGAAAAAGTTCCCGTTTGGCATCTGCCCGGGATTCCCTTGGAAGATACGGTTGAAGAAGTCCTGTAGTTCTGCAGCAGAAGCAGGGCTACTGTCTGAAGCGGCTCTTTTTGGGGTGGGGTAGGGGAGGAAGAACAGATGGAGAGAACAAATAAATCATCAGATCCCAAACTGGATTTCAGCAGAGATAGACGTTCGGCTTTATGCTAAACTACATAGCGGAAGGCAAACTTCAGAATTTGCAACTAATCTATTTTCGGAGGACCTTTATAAATACTAAATGTTATTTATTTATTTAAGAAAATTTATATAGCCGCCCAACTCACTCTCAATCACATGGTTTTTCTCATCTTTACAATTCTATCACACACAAGGCTATTCCACACTCTTACCAGCCTACCGCACTGCTTTAAGTCCCAGGAATATAAGCTTATTGTTTTAAGTGTAAAGGTCTCTCACGCAGAAGTATAGACAGACAAGGCAGGATCTGGCCTCTGTAGTGAAAATTCTCCTGGTCTGACTCTCTTTAAAAAAGGAGGAAAATGAGACCCAACAAAAAGAAAGTTACAAGCTTTTGTTAGTTTGGAATTCACAACCAATCAGGTGTAAGGCTGCACGTTTGTGTTTAACACTACTACTACTACTACTACAAGGCTAATTGTGGACTATTGATTTCCGGTAAATATTCCGTCTTTATTATTTTTTAACAAACAACTCAAGGTGGCAAACATATCTAATGCTCTAATTCTTCCTCCTCCTATTTTCTCCTTTCCTTGTGAGGTGGGTTGGGCTGAGAGAGACTGACTGGCCCAAAGTCATCACCCAGCTGGCTTTCATGACTAAGGTTGGACTACAATTCATGATGTCTCAGATTCTAGCCTGGTGCCTTAACCACTAGGCCACTTGACATGTGTCTGTACAAATGGAAAACAAAGATCAAACAGATCTCTCCACAAACTGAATGAGAGGCAGCCTATATTAAAGTTTGTTGCAAAATCAAAACCAGAAGCACACACAGATGACTGATTCAGCTGGATTCATAAACTTCTTTATAAACATAGTAACATATGAATTTACAATACCATTAGCAGAGTTCTTCCTTCAAGTAAACACAAGCAGGAGAGTTAGTTTCATTTCAGCAGAGTTCAGAGTGGAAGAGTACAGAGAGCAGAGAGTGGGCAGAGAGCAGAGTGGAGAGAGGACTGGAGCCACACCCAGCTTTAAGCTTAAGTTCCAGTTTCGATTCTCTGCACAGACTCAGAAATGGTTAGCTCCTATTGGCTGATTCAGTTGCTATGCCTATTCACTGGCTGACCTTGTTACCACTGGCTCTCCCAATCATGAATATTTTAACAGCCTACATGAGATTTATTTATTTATTTATTTGGGAATTCTTTTATGCTGCTCTACTCCCTAAGGACTCAGGGCGGGATATATACCGTAAACCCCTAGATTTCAGTTCTCAATGAGAACCAAACATTTCTTAAGAAAAAACCAACAACATAATTCCACACTAACCTCTGGCGTCCTCCAGAGCCTCTTGATCCAAAAGAGATGTGATAGGGAACTCGATGCGTATCTGGAGAGATTCCCACTCTCTGGCAACCAGCCCATTCTGCATATCAGAAGAAGAAGAAGAAGAAAAATCAGCTATCAGTTCCTGACCCAGATCTGCCTCACAAAACAGACAGGAATGTCCTTAAAAATCTCATTTTTCTTCCTAGACAGCATTTCTCAGCCTTTGCAGTAGGATGATTTATCATTTGCATGGCACTTTTAAGGGCCAATGTTTTAGTTTCGATATTAAAAATAGGATTCCCTTCTTAGAAGAAAACACGATGTGATCTCTTCTGTTTTCACAGCATAGGTTTTTCTGGGTGTTTAAGTGGGGAAAAGAACAGCGTTCTGGCTCAGATCAGAATTCCATCTAGTTCACTCTTCTGTTTCCAAAGGGGCCAATCGGTTAACAGCGAGAAGTTCTCAGGTAGGACATTGGCCACTGACACTCTTATTTTCCATCCATTTGCCTGATCCTCTGAAAGAGACTATTTTCTAAAAGTATTTTTAAATCCTACCTATGTGGGTTCTATCTTAACACTTCTATCTTGGCTATTTCTCAAAAGACTTCAATTGCATACGTTCTACTGTTAGTGGGATCAAAATATTTTTTGGGTGGGCCGGGAAAGAGAAAAACAGCTGTAGAATTAAGCTCGTAGGGAAAGAAAAGCTACAGTTCTCAGTGTCTCCACTTCACCTCACTTCTCCTGCCAGCTGCTCACACTCTTTAGTGCAGGGGTCTCCAACCTTGGCAACTTTCAAGACTTGTGGACTTCAACTCCCAGAGTTCCTCAGCCGGCTGAGGAATTCTGGGAGTTGAAGTCCACAAGTCTTAAAGTTGCCAAGGTTGGAGACCCCTGCTTTAGTGCAACTCCTCTCTCCCTGCAATCTTCTCTCATCTCCCAGGTAACCACAGTCCTTCCCTTCCCTTCTCCTCTCAATGATACTCTCCTACTAAGGTTCACATCACTTCTTTTAAAGCTTCCATGTTGGTGGCCATCACTACCTCTTTGGAAGCCAAGTTCACTGGTTAAAATTAGTCATGAGCTCAAATATAGCACGATGTATCTTTGAGTGTAATTGCGCCATTGATTTGTATGAAGGCACAAAGATATGACTTGGTTAATTCCCAAATGCCCATAGCATCACATTTGCCTTTTCCATAGCAGCCACATATAGGTTTCATATTTTTATCAAGCTATGCCATTATAACCTAACTTCCCTTCACTGATGAGTAATTCCTCCCTCTCAGCTCCCACCTGCCTGAAAGTTTTCACACCAAGGTATTTGTTTTTTATTGGGTCAAGATGTTCTTCATCAACCTAATCTCTCTCACACATGCTCGCTCTCCCCTTCCCAAAGAAGCTTCTCTTTAAGGCTTCATTGTGTCCTGTTTAAAACTGAGTAGAAAGCAACATTCTTTAAGATACTTTATGCATTCAATCTGAACTATATATATATTTATCAGCAAAAAATGTTACACACACACACACACACACACACACACACACACTCACACACTCACACACTCACACACACACACACACACACACACACACACACACACACACACATATATATATAGGCTGAAAGGCAAAAGGAAGCTGTGATGTTTCCTTCCATACACCAGGATGACTCGACAGAATAAACATATATAACCCTTTCCTGGTGAAGAGCTGATTGGGAATAGAACCTTGTGGCCTAGAGGTTAATCTTCTGACTTTCAAGCAGACTGCCCAGGTTCAATTCCCACTACGGGTATGGCTATCTGATGAGAGCAAAATAGCTCGAAATAGATCTATAATAGTCTCCCTTTATTTTCATTTATCAGCAAAAAATGTTACACACACACATTTATATATTTATATATATATAAAATACTATAAATATATTAAAAATGCTACACACACACACACACATATATTATATATAAGCCTGTTTCATATCTGAAACAAAAGTTAAATACATTTTTTGTATAAGCAGACTTTTCTGTTAGGCTAGGTTCCCTAACAGACACCATTCTCCTCTCTCATCGCTCTGTAATCCTTTATTGGATCACCACTGCCAGATACATGGATGTGGTTACCGGAAAAAACACAAATATATATGCATGCTATTCACAGTCTGCACAAATGTGGAGTTACCCCAATTTACTGTGCTCTGTGAGTATATGTATTCACACACATACACACAACAGACGACTAGACAAAATAAGAACAAGAACCTCATTGAATTTCAACTTTGTGTTTCCACTTTCAACTGATAGCAAGTTAATTCAATTACCTGTGATGTCATAAACCTTCCCATCCATCATGGCAAAGTATGTGATCTTCAATCCCAGCATGCTGGATTCCGCCCAGAAGTCACCTTCCTCAGCTGCATGAAATTTACTACATTCTGCACAGTATCGACCATCCAATGGGTCACGATCCATCTCAAACCTCCTGCAGCAAAAAATTTCAGAGGTTAGACAGCACCAAGTATGTTCCTTATATTACAGCATCCCGTGGTTTCCAGTGTGTGCGTGTGCACACACGTGCATGCACGTGTGTGCATTTAATTTCAGGAGAAATGCAAATAACAGAATAACAGAGTTGCAAGGGATCTTGGAGGTCTTCTAGTCCAATGCCCTGCTCACACAGGAGACCCTGTACCATTTCAGATGAATGGTTGTCCAAATAATATCTAGGCATGGATCGTAAAGAAAGCATTCTATGCTCAATTTATAAACACTGAAGCTTTTCTAAACCAAATATTTTAGAAATGGATAAAGGATCAGTAGAAAATGAAAATATGGGAATTGAATCCTATGGCCAACAAAAGTAGTAAGTAGTTGAGGTATAACTGAACACTTGTAGCGTATAACAGTTGGGTACTGATAAACAAGCATTTTCAAATTTTGAACTAACAGTATATATTCATCTAGCTATCAAATCTATAGACTATCATAAATACATTATAGACTTCTGCCTATTAACTTATCCAGCTAGTGCCTGTATTTTTTAAAAAAATAAGCAAAGGAAAGTTTAAGGCCTCGGGATATTAGATTTTTGCTTGCAGGGGAATCTTTCATGTGAAGCAGGCTTTCTGGTGTTCTCCAAAACCTTTAATCACTTGACTGTGGGGATATTGCAACAGTTGTAAATGTGAGAACCGGTTGCAAGTCACTTTTTTCAGTGCCATTGTAATGTTGAACTGTCACTAAATAAATGGTTGCAAGTTAAGGACTATCTACCGTAATTTTCAGATTATAAGACGCACCTTTTTGCCCCCCAAAAGAGGGTGGAAATGTCGGTGCGTCTTATACACCAAATACAGCCATTTTTGGCCTCCTGAAGCCCCGCCCCTGCAAAAAACGGGGGCATTTTGCCTTCCCGCACCCCCTAGGAGTGCTCTGCAGGCTTCCCAAACCCTCTGCATGCGTTTTTGCAAAAAAATGGCCGAAAAACGGGCCATTTTTTGCAAAAACAGGGGTGCTTTTGCTTCTAATTACCCCATCTAGCATGACTGGAGGAGGAATTCTGGGAGTTGAAGTCCACTAGTCTTAAAGCTGTCAAGTTTGAAGACCCCTGGGTTAGGGGTTAGGGGTGCAAGGGTCTTCAAACTTGGCAAGTTTAAGACTTGTGGACTTCAACTCCCATTCCTGAGCTAGCATGACTGGAGGAGGAATTCTGGGAGTTGAAGTTTGTAAAAAGTGTACATGGTTGTAAAAAGTGTACATGGTTGTAAAAAGTGTATATGGTTGTAAAAAGTGTACATGGTTGTAAAAAGTATTCTGCTATACTGGTATTTTATTAAATAATATATTACTACACCATTTGATTCAGAATACTTTTTTCCTTGTTTTCCTCCTCTAAAATCTAGGTTATACTCTATACTCTTATACTCCGGTGCGTCTTATACTCCGAAAAATACGGTATATCTCTCAGTCTTTCAGAGTCTTTTGACACCTCAACTAAAAGCTAGACTATTGATTTAAGCCAGCTCAAGAAAAAATATATTCTACACTGTCACGCAGTGATTATTGCCTGTTATATGTATATGCAGGGAGAAGCATCCCTATTTAATATAATGGTTTATTCCTGAGCACGTGATTGATATGTTCTTGTACGCATGTGCACATTCCTTTCTCCGTTCATTCCTTCTGTTCCTGGCTTCTATCGAAGCAAGATGCACTTTTATATCAGACATGTAGAATTAATAAGATTTATTGTTTTTGTATCGAAATAAATATTTTTACTTAGACTTTTAAACTGCGGTTTCATTTCTAATGCCTGATGTCCGGGAAAAGATCTAATTCTCCTTTGTGAGATAAATTTCGCCTCCGTCATACACTACCACCCAGAGACCTTCAAGGGAATAGAAACTTGGTGTTGTCACTACCCTCAGAAGGAATCAGGTTTGATTATAGCTTCTACCACACACAGATTAGAGAAATGAATGGAGACTCTGCAAAGTCAGGATCCTGCTTCTTGTGTAGTCTGGCTGACATCCTGTTGCACCAGTGGAGGGATTATGACAGCGGGCCACTTACTTGTGCTTCCCTTGGCACTTGTTACACTTCATTGTGTTCATGACTTCCTTCAGATCATCCTGAAGCTTGGAAAGGAAATCATTCATGGACTTTGTCAGCTCTGTCTCTGCCATGCGCTTTCTGAAAGAAAAGTAAGTGAATTTAAAAGGGAGCATCAGTTACACAAAGCTTGACTATGGTTGTAGCAGTGGTGCACATGTACTGGAAATCAAAGCCATTTCAACATACAGGGAGCCCTCAGGTTACACAAGCCCTGATTTACATTAGCCTGACCTCAAGCAAGGAGTCCCAAAACGACAGGATTTTTTTTGGTGCAGGTATGCACTACACACCTGGAGGTGCACAAAAAGTGACTTATGCAAGAGTTCCTGAACAGAACCCCTGTATGACCCAGAGATGGCCAAGAGTAATTTCCAAATAGCACTTGGCTGACCTTGGTGTAATTATTCCTTGGTCTGGAGACCACCAGGGAGCACCAGGAATATAAGCTAAACTGGAAAACTGAAGAAAAACATTCGTATCAATGGGACACCACTTCTGTACTTGGACCATGAAAACTACATGGTGTCTCCATGCTCACAAGTAATCAAGCTTAACTTGAAGGAGACTTCAGCTTATGATTAGCTTCAAGCTGTTGGAGACAAAGGTCCTCCGGTTAGGGTTGATTAGAATGATTTTGCTGTTATAGAAATGGCTTGAAAGGTTGAGAAGTGCAGAACAAAAGATTGAAGTACCGCATTTTTATTTTGTATTTTGTATTCTATTGCACTAAAGAAAATTGGAAGTCATGACTTTTTTCTTGGCCTTGGCACTTCTCTTTTTCTCCTTCTTAGCTTTCTAACTTCTGTTTCATGTTGTATTTTTTTCTTATAATAAACTTTAATAAAAAGATTTTTAAAAAATCACTTCCCAAGGAAAGTATTTTTTAAAAAGAAAAGAAAAGAAAAGAGAAAGTCAGCCTGAAAACTAAAGTAATTTAGTAGTGCTGAGAGTCAGGGCAGAATATTATCTAGTATCTGATCTCTGAGTTTGTTCTCTCTTATCTCCTGGGTTTTCTTTCCTACAAGGCCTTTAACCAAAGAAGATAATTTGGATGCTATGATTTCTAGTACCTTATTATCATTTCTGTAATATTTTTCTTCTATGGTTTAGATACTTATTGTTCATACAAGCAAGGGAATGATCAGATTTTTCTGGGGGGTGGGATATGGGAAGAGCCATTACCAAAATCTCATTTTTACATCAAATTGAAATGAGTTCAAACGTAGAGGTGAAACAAGGATTAGCAAACAGGACAAGCTCCTCCTGTCCAATCCTCATGTCGCCTACTAGTCAATTTTATTGTTGTTGCTCTTGAAGTAATAATTTCAGCATTTCCATTGCAGACAAAACAAAAAAAACCTCAGGGAAGCAATGAAAAACATCCAGTAAGTTTCAATAAGTGTTGCTACCTGACAACATTGATGCTCATGTTTTCAAATGTATTCTCTGTCCCCTTAAATAGAGGAATCTCTTTGAAAACTGGCCTCTCCACATTGTCCCAGTCCGCGGATCAAACTTCATATAGCTATGTGGTTCTGACTGGGAATGAAGGAAGCCCAAATAGGTTTCGGTTGACTCACATTTCATATTCCTTCCTCTTCTCTGGATTGCTGACAATATCCCAGGCAGCCCGCAGTACCTTGAACGCCTCTTCTGCCTGAGGGTGCTCATTCTTGTCTGGGTGAACCTGTGACACCCCATCCCAAAGCCCCAAAGAAGTTAGACACACCCTTCTTTTAAAAACATTAGAGACAAATATATGCTAGCTACATATTGCCAATAATCCTAACAATCATCCTGCAAAGTAAAGCCGGCACTCTCACTCCCATGTGACATCCAGACCACAAAGCCAAAACAAAGCAAGCAGGCTTTATTTACAGATCATTCCTTGTACAGGCAACATTTCTGTTCAGAAGTTCAAGTAGAAAGATTCTTTGTCAATTGAGCGCTTCCCTTGCCAGTAACCAAAAAAAACCACAGCTTTTTTTTTTTTTGGTCAAAAGCAGTTTTTCAGCTAGGGGATGGGAGAGATTAGCAAATTCCAGAAGCAGAGTCTGCAATCCTCCTTGGTGTAGTAGAGCAGCTCATTTATCCTTCTCTTTCCTCATGCCAGGAAAGATGGAGAAAAGCAAAAATGGGATTTTCATTCAATACACCTTGAAGATTCAGGCTGGAATTTTACAAGCCGAGAAATGAACTGCAATCCTCAGCATCTCCAGACAGGAAGATAAGATAAGTTGAACCAAGTTTCCACACATCCTGTTCCCTTGATAGCCAAGAAGGTAAACAAGGAGAAAAACTATTTGTCTCAGTTATCTTGATCAACCTTGCTGCTATAGAGGATTGTATTTCACGATTCCTTTACTTGTTGAAATTAACAAAGGTCTGTCCCCTCAAGTAGTAAATAATTATACAGTAAGTCAATATGCAGGTAATAAGTGAAGATTAATCAATTGTACTATGAAAGACTGCATGATATTCCAGACCTCTTCCCCACCACCCTGAAAATGCTGGACCATGTCAACCAGACAAGAAAGGAGCTCTTCTCCTACTGCTGTCTTTAACAATCCCCACCAATATTCTCAATCCTTGGAGGAGGAAGAGTTGAATTCCTGTCACAATTATTTGCTATGGTAATAGAAGGAGAGGGGAGAAAGGAATGCCATCTCTTTTAAACAGAGGCTCTCTCATCAAATACACGCATGCTTCCAATCATCAGTCAACCTTTTTGGTTCAAAAGACATGCTCACCAGTACTGCCAAGTGCCGATAGGCTCTCTTCAATTCGACATCGGAAGCTGTTGAGTCCAAGCCCAACACCTGAAAAGGATTGAGCTCTTCTTCAGGGATATGTGCCATAGCCAGCAAACGTGCCACCTCTTTGCCCGGATGGAACGGTCCGGATCCACCAGGAGAGTCATTCTGAGCAGTGCTCCCTGACTGGGTGGTCCTTAATCCTTTGGGCATCCAAAGGACAGCATGCCACTTAAGCAGCAGACCTGCCATCCATTTGCAAATCCTGCATTCTCTGAAGAGGACCCCAATTTGAGGGAAATCAATAGTTGAGAGAAGCCAGGCTCCATAGCTAGTATGAGTCATTCTACTCAGAATATTGAGTAGGACTGACTTGGAAACCTTCCAGCAGAGTCGTATACTACCCAGGAGAAGCATAAGCACCAGGAAGAGAATAGCACAGAGCATCTTAAGCAGGCGGTAAGTTAGCGACAGCCATGAGGCTAGCTGTCGAGTCAATTTTCGACACCCTATTCTTCCACGCTGGATCCAAGCCTGCATGTCAGTTTGAATGGTGCTTAAATCATGACGGCTGAAGCAGCAGCAAGAGTACAGCATCTTCCCACCAGCTTCCACTCCTTCACCACATCGGAGGGTGACCTGTACAATTACACCGATGAACAGTCTGAAGCAAGAAACGCAGAACGAGGCCAGACCTTCCAGATGCTTCAGCAACTCAGCTTGGACATGATGTTGCCCACCATCACTCCTCTTCCTAGTCTGTCTGTGTTTCCCTCCAGAGGGTACAAAGTGACCATCTCCTTTGTCTTTAGGAGTAGAGCGTTGTCTTTGTTGCCGGGCAACTTTTCTTCCGCCAGGAGCCCGAGTGCAATCAGGGATTTCTTCCTTGGTTTTTGTAGCCAGGCCATCTTCAATCTCCACTTCTTGGCCTAACAGCAGAGTAGACGGGTCCTTCTCCTTGAATCCTGAATGCCAGTGCTGACAACTGAAGCCACATAAGTCATTCCCTTCCTCCGAATAAGCTGCAGAGAGATCAGACATCTCTCTCGGACAGTTACAGGAGCCAGTTTCATTACTGGGAGTTTTATAGTCCGTAAAGTGCAAGCTGCCATTATCGCGATCGCAACTGCCATTCCAAAGCATTTTTGTCTCCATCGCACCTTTCTCCTGACTTAAAACCTCAGCCTTCCGAAGACTCAAGGGCTCTTCTTAGCCAGGAGATGCTTTGCAACGGCAATACTTTTTTGAAGTGAACATTTGGCTTCCTGCATCCTGCATCACAAAGGCTGCAAGGGCTCAGAACAGTCTTGCCCGAATCAGGAAACTCTAGCTGGGGTTTACACAAAGCTCCAGTCCCAGGCCTGAGGTGTTCCATGGTGTTTCTGTGCGCCGGAATTGCTGGGGCTTCGATGAAGGTTAAGTTATAGCCATCTTGTAGCCATCCTGCAAAGACAACCCGAGAGAGGGGAAAAAACAGATTGTACCTCAAATACAACAGACCACTTGCCCCTGGCTGGAAGGTTGTTTCATTCTCAACACGTCACATCAATATTAACTGATCACGGAAACAGAACCCCGAGACCCACTTTCAGGGCTGAAAGTGGGGAAAGGAAACAAGTGGAAAGCTGTTCCATGCTGGGGTGGCGGAGGAGAAGAAGGGGGAGGGTGGACGGGGATCTCCCAACCGGGACCGCAAGAGCCACCACAGAAAGAAGGCGAGAGGGGACGTTACCTGGTCCTGTTACCTAGCAACGAGAAGGGGGGGGTCCTGCCGCCGCCGCCACTCCTCTTCCTCCATCTGACTGCCCCCTCACTCCCTCTCGGGCAAGCCTCCGCTTCCGCCTTCCGCCCGCCTGGCGAAACGCCGCTCTCCACTTTCCACTTCCGGGTCAAGGGACGCCTTCTAAGTTACGCGATTGGCGCGTCACGGCCGGTCGGATCTGCTCCGAATCCGCTTTTTATTCCGTCCTTTTTCAGCGTCCCGTCCCCCGCCCCCTCCCCCACTCCCACGCGAGCGCCAGTCTTCTCGCGCGCGGTTCTCGCTCTCGCGTGCCCGAAGACAAGCGCTAGTTACAGGCGGCTCTTTTCCTCCTGGAGATCTCCTAGCCCTCGGCGGAGCTGGCTACCGTTTGGCTTTATCCTCCTTGATCAGTGCATGGAGTAGGATAATGGGAGCTGTAGTCCTGGAGGGAATCGGACGGGAGCAGGCTGCCGTGGGAATAAGACGTGTCGGAATGTCTACTTGCGTCGCTTTGATACTAAATCTGCACCGAGGGGGTTGAGCAGCGGGGTAACACGCCGTCCCTTCGAATCGAGCTCGACTCGGGCAATTTCGTGATCCCAATAAAGGAGAATATTTCTAGTGCAGGGTTGAATTGTGGGGTCCTTGGTGCTCTCTGACTTTGCTTGTTTTCTTGCAGACGTTTCATTACCCAACTAAGTAACGTCATCATTGCTTCGTGATCGCCTTCATACGGCTTGCTTGGCAGCCATACAGAATTGGTTTGCTATTTATTACCTTCCGGAAAATTTGGGGAGATTTCACTTCCCAATCTAACTTGTGGCACCAAAACAAAGATGTGTTTTCTTCTGCCAGAGGGTCAGAGATGCGGACATAAAAACCTTCTGGTGATTGCGAATGCATTACTGTACTCCTCTTGAAAAAGAGTTCTTAGGTTAAGATTTCAATGTTCGTAAGACCATAGCAGAAATAGATAACCATTACAAATGGCTTCATGTGGAATGGATGTCCTGACGGTGGAAAATGGAAATTCCACTTTGGTAAACGAAAGTGAAGTATCTTATAATTAAACCTTCTGATATCTAAGGTAATAATCCATCATTACTTGCAAGATTGTTTTGTGCATGTAAAGAATCACAAAACTCAAAAGTTTTGAAACTCAAAGGTTTCCAAGTTAAGGATATTCATAGATGAGAATTAGAAATTAAGGATGCAGCATTTTTAAATCTAAAGAGTCCTCATAACATAGCACTTTAATGAAATCTTTGAACTATAGGTTATAGTTTATTTGTATAATGTATATTTGTAGTTAAAATGAGCAAATGTATATTTGTAGTTAAAATGAGCAATCCCAACTCCATTTTCTGCTGCCCCCATCTGATGAAAATCATCTGAACTTCAACTGCAGAGATTACCCCTATTCTGTAGTGGTGGAATAGAGGCAAGCCTGACTTGAAAGCATTCCCACAGAAATATATGTTTTAGCTTAGTTTTTATTTAACAACTGTATGAAATTTGGTGAGATCATCAATACAAGATTAAGTATTAAGGAAGAGCAGAGGGTAAATGTGAATAGTTCCAATGCTAATATGGTAAGAAACAAAAAAAAAATTGATGTCAGAGCAGTCATGTGGAGACTGAACACTGACATTCTGGGAAACTAAACAGAAATGGGCTGGGGTGAACCACTTTACATTTTTCAAGGAATGACAGATCTTTGAGGACAGGAAAATTATTGGAGAAATGAAATGGTCATCATTAACCAAAATGTGTCAAATTCTGTGATTTGATAAAGTTCCCGAAGTGATAGAATTATCTTAATTTTAATCTAAAGCAAGCCGATCAATGTAATGGTGATCCAAGTCTATTTATTTGTTTAATCAATTTATACAGCCACACATTTTACAAACACGACTGGATAGCTTACAATAAAATAAATAAAAATGAAAACAGCTGGGAATTATACAAATCATCATTCACATAGCCAGGAAACAGGCTCCGTCCCATACCTGGGGCCCCAAGCTCAGGCACAAAACCAAGTTTTCAAGACGTGCGAAAGGCTAGCAGGGCTGGGGCTAACCTGATCTCAGAGATATGATATTCCAAAAGGTAGGCACCACAACAACTGGACCCCGTCAACTGACAACCAACTCTCTTCCTGCCAGATGGATACAACAGCTGTCCTAATTTAGGACAGCTAGAAACAACCAGTAAGAGATGGTTTCCTAAATCATTTGGTCTCAAGCTGTGAAAGACTTTAAAGGTGGCTACCAGCACCTTGAATTGTATCTGAAAGCACAGTTGAAGCCAATGCAGCTTGTGGAGTAGTGGAATAATCAGCACCATTAATATCCTACACAACTGCATTCTACATGTGTATCTTCCAAGGGCAGCCCCATGTCGAATTCATTATGATAATCCAGGTTTGAACTCACAAGGACAGGCCTCCCCATTCCACAAGTGGGGGCAACTGATGTAGAACCGGAATGTTTTCTATTTTATCTGTGCTGTAACCATAGCTGCAGAAGAAGCAGAAGTCAAAAAAGCTCTATGCAACTTGTCACACCTTGCCAACACAACACAAAAGATGTTAATTATGGAAAAGTAGGGTGTTTATAAAGTGAAACTAAATATCTGGAACAATGGGTAAGTTTGGCTTTGCTGCACAAATGAAGCTAGACTATTTAACAGAGTTCTGATGAGGAAATTTAGATAGCAAACAGTATCTTTCAACAGCCTAAAAGATGGTCAGACTTAAAAATGGACATCACTGGATGGATACCAAAGAAATAAAATTGATTATACCCAAAGGTGCTTTTTCAAGAGGCAACTGGATTTTTTGATTTTCTTTGAAGCTTCTTGGATGAGAAGCGAAACCTCTTCAAAAGAAAAACCAAGAAAGTCCAGTTGCCTCTTGAAAAATCACCTTTGGGACAACCATGACCTGGATGACTGAGAATCTCCATAGACAAAATTGATTATAACTGCAAGAAAAGAAGGAAGACCTCTATTCAATCAGCAAAAGCAGATGCTGAGTTTCAGTCAGATCCCGGACACCACACCACAAAATTACAACTTGAAAGGAATACACACACATACAAATCAGATAGATACGACCTGAGTGATATTCAGTTATACAGTGAAGATACAAATGAACTTTGGACTGAAATTCATGACATTTTGCTTCAAAGGAAGAAGGAAACGGGAAACACAAATTAAGCATCAATTTTATTTTATTAGATTTTTATACCTTTATTATTTATAAATAACTCAAGGCAGCAAACATACCTAATGTCCTTTCCTCCTATTTTCCCCACAACAATAACCTTGTGAGGTTTGGGCTGAGAGAGTGTACTTGGTCCAAGGTCATCTAGCCACATACATCAATGTACCTATTATTGTATAATTGCTAATTCCAGTACATTTAGAATAGCTTCACTCAAAAACTTGAGAAGTTTTTCTCAAACTTCTATAGCATTTTCCCTATTGCTAATTGTCATTAAATCACCTTTAATTGATTCATCTTTTGCAGGACTCCAGTTGAGAGACACAATGATAACTGAAGTCTTCTTGAATCATTACTCAGTGGCTGCCTGAGGCTTTAACCTAGTTAGTAGATGCCTCACAGGGCAGGTTCTTTTCCTATTAAAAGTTGTCTCCTGACTAAGGCACACAAGCATAATTCTCATGGAATATTCAAGCAGCTAGGGACATCCTTTGGATACTTGCCCAGAGGTTTGCTATCAATTTAAAAGGTTTAGGGGCTTCTAATTTGGGTTGGTTTTGAATTAACCCAAGTCTTAAAAAGAGAAAGCCGCTATTATGAAAGACAAAAAGTTGCTTAGAAGGAAACATCACATTCCAAGCTGCAAATGCTAAAATAAAGACCTTCAGACCAATTTCCAGTTTTCACCAGCAGAGGACAATTCATGCCTTTTAATTCCCCTTCAGTTCATACCCAAGAGACAACAGTTGGTAGAGGGGCATTATTGAAAAGGAAATTAGCGTGGGCATGTTCTGGCTTGGTATGGTGGCATCTGGAGAATGAGTTGTTTTTCAGGGCCAGTGGTATGTCCTGTAATTTGAGGAAGTGTAAACTCCCTGGGAATGTATAGTCAGATATTTGGGAGTCTACCAAAGCAAATGAGAAATGCGGCTGCTTGTGAGGAGTGAGGCAAAACATTTTGGACACACATTTTGCCTCCGGCTACTCTACCTGGAAGTTCCTGAGGGAACTTCATTCAATTCTGCCAGACAGGTTTCCTCAATCCCTCATTTTGGATGTAGCTGAATCATGGATACAGCTGGATTAATCATTACACTGAATATACAATACTCTTCAATATGCACATCATTTAAAGGGTAAGCAGTGAATATACAATTCAGTGCTACCCTTTAAATAATGTGCATATTGAAGAGTATATCAAACAGTTGTTTTAACATTTTCCACAACTTGGAAAAACCAGGATTTCCTAGCTGACCGATAATTCTGCAAATGGATAGCATCAATTTTAGGACAGATTTTCTCCGTTTGGAACATTGCAGATTGTAGGCTATAATCCCTATCTCTTCTCAGTCAGTATAATTGTTCAGGATGGAAATAAGATAAATTATAATTCAACAAGTTTGAAGGCCATCAGGTTGGGGGGGGAAAATGCTTTACTGAACCAGAAATTAAAAATTACACAAATTACACAAAACATATTTTTTCCTTTCAGTTTCCTACTGAACTGACTGCTCTTGACCTCTGTTAATGTAGTATTCTCTTTAGACTACCCTGTCTCTATTTTGCAAAATAAAATATATTCAGAGAAAATGTTTGCCACAACACCTCAGATTAGGTACTTGTCAGGCCGAAGACATGTTCTATTGGAGAATTTGGCCTGCCACACTTGATGCTTCAGAATGTAGACTTGCTTTGGGAATTTGGGAGGGGCTGTAGCATGAGCAATGTAGATATGTAGCCATAACAAATTCCTTTTAGGTTTTCAAGGTCATCCTTTCTCCGGCACCTGGGCGGAAGCTGATGGGAGAAAACGGACACGTTGGCAGAAGACAATTGGTCAGCATGATGAACTTGTGGGAGTGGGAACAAGAGAATGAACTTTAAACTGGGTGGAGAAACCCCGGTAGCTTTAGTTTCGGATTTCTCACAGATGTGCCAACATGGCTCTGTAAATAAATTGGAACTTTGAGGAATACTTTGCCTCGGACTCTGATTTAATTTTGGATGCTATTTGGAACCCTGACAATACTTTTATATCACATATGGTTGCACTTTGTTCACATATGTGCTGCAATAAACATTGATAAAAATACTTTTCTTATCATGGCAACAGTTGTTGAACTGTTCAGTCTTATACATGCTCAGAGGTAAAGCTATCTGAGTTCAGTTGGCACATAATAATTTCAATCATTGAGATATTTTTACAATTTAGATATAATTTAAAAAAATCCAAAGCTGGCCCTTGAGTCTAAGGCAGGTCTCCAAATGCAGCACCACCAACTCTTCATAGTTAATCTTAGAGCTTTTCAACTTACTCCATTGGATGCTCATGGAGCAGGGCTAGCCACAGGGACATAGTATACAAAGATGGGGAAAATCTCCCAAGCACTCAGAGGATAGGATAGAGATTTACTACACTGTATCCAATTTCATTGTACACATGTTGTGCATTGACAATAAAGGTTGAATTGTAGAGCTCACACAGCCATAGCTTAGAAATAAAGACGTCACACTATACTGTATCTATCTTTGCCTGGGCTTCTGGTCTATGTCTAAAAGACCCATAATCATAATACATTCAGATAAGACAAACAAACTGATCAATGCTACGACCTTCTTGGCTAGCCTAGATAGTGTCCACCTCTAAGCTAGAGGCTTGGTGGCCAACTCTGGATGAAGACATGGAGCAAATTTAATAGAATCTAGACAAAACCCAACTTTTAACACATCTCCTTAGAATTGTTGTTGCCTATTGGTAGAACATTAGATGTGTTTCAGTGTATTGAATATTCAGAACATTTGCTGTGTTGCTGTACAGCCTCCACAAATTTGATAGAGAATGCTGATAATCTTTAAAAAGGCCCAAAATATCAACATATTGTAGCAGCTTGTTGGCAATTTCTACAAACTGCACTTTGAATGTCACAAGATCATCCAAGAAGACACACCCAAGGTTCCAACATCAAATTAAGTGGAGATAAATAATGACATTCATGAGTTTAATTTTAGGGACTGGTCTGTGACCCAATGGAGGGTTCTAAATTGTTTATTTGAAGTCAAAATCTGACCTGTTCAAAGGTGAAAAAGCTGTTTAGAGAGACCTTAGAGGATCTTCTAGTGAGAGACAAAGTATCAGAAGAAAGTCCTGTATTTAATCAATGAAATTAAAATTGGGAGGACAGAAGACATCAGGCTAAGCCACTTATTATTTTTGTTCCTGTTGCACTCAAAACAAATCTTTAGAAGACAATGGAACACCTGGGAGGAGATGGAGAAGAGACCTCTGAACTTGCCATACCACTTCAATCCCAGTCTGAGGGAATGCTTGCCCCTACTCACAAAAGGAGAGGACACAAACAGTGACTACGTTTCTGAATGTGCAGGAAGGTAATTAAATTTATCCACTTATGGATCCATATCAGACAAATGGAAGCCAAAGTCTGTCTTACAAGAGTAGACCAACAACAACACTCTCCCCACCCCCAACCTTTTCCACCTTCACACATCTCTCTAGCCATGCAGATTGGTCAAATGCTTAATAGTCCTGAAAGCTATAAATCACCTCTTAAGTATCTGCGTGACTGAATGGTGGTGTCAGTTTTCACACTGTATGCTTTTTCATTATTCTCAAGAAGTACACAGACTGGGACACTATTCTGGATTCTAAATAATGCATTGCCACATCAATTATTACAGATTTCAAGTGGAAACCCTGAGATCCTTCATAAAATGCATTCAGAAAGAGGACACTCTGATCTTGTTGGGCTTACAAAACTATCTTCACGTCCCATTTGATATAACACACAGGAAATTCTTAAGATTCATTCACCATGATGCCCACTACCAGGACAAGGCCCTTTCATATGGTCTGTCATCACCACCGAGAGAATTCATAAAAGTGATTACGACCATCATAGCCCATCTCACATCCCTGGGAGTACATGTGTAGTCCTATTTGGATGACCTCTTTATCTAATGCCCATTGAACAAGGAAAGGATAGATGGATCACAGTGCAGAACCTCAGGGATCTAGGGTTCTTGGTCAAGAAAGAGGAAAGCATCCTTCAACCAGTACACAACTTACAACACCTGGGCACAATTCTGGTCCCAGCAAGGTTTTCGATTTTGCTATCAAAGGTGTAAAATGAGACCATCCAATAATTAATTGCATTAGTTCAATGGACCAACCAATTGGAACTCAGGACTCTTGCCAGTCCCTGAGATCAGATAATTGACTGAAGGAATTGTATACTATGGTGACACTTGCTTCATTGGACACTCCTCCTGTTCTGGAACCAAATACTGTAGTCTGTGATTCCAGATTCTCAGTCCATACTGTAGTTCAGTGATGGCAAACCTTTTTTGGTTCGCGTGCCAAAAGAGGGGGGGGTGCAGGAAGCGCGCGTGCGTGCTCACACCCATAATTCCATGCCCCCCCACGCATGTGCACGTGACCCCCCCCCATTCCCAGCACGTGATGGCACACCCATTTTTTGCTCTCCCCAGGCTCCAGAGCCTTTCTAGGAGCCTGGGGAGGGCGAAAACGGCCTTCCCCACCCCCCCGGAGGTCCTCCGGTGGCCGAAAACGTTCCATTTATCGACTTCCGATTGAACCGGAAGTTTCATTTTTTTGCTCTCCCCAGGCTTCATAGCCTTTCTAGGAGCCTGGGGAGGGCAAAAACGGCCTTACCCACCCCCCAGAGGCCCTCCGATGGCCAGAAATGGCCCGTTTCAAGTTGGGACCTGAGCTCGCGTGCCCACCGATATGGCTCTGCATGCCACTTGTGGCACGCGTGCCATATGTTCGCCATCACGGCTGTAGTTGAATGGCTCACTTTGATCAGACACAAGGATTGTAATTTCCAAAATTCCTAGCCAGCAGGAAAGACTCTTCCTCCATGCTGGGTGAGAATTCTGGGTATTGTCCCCAAACAACTGGAAGATCAAGGCTGAAGAAGCTGTCAATAAAATCAAGGTACCATTCACTGATGCTTTAAGCAGGATCCCCACATGAACTCTATATGGAAACACAAATCTCACATGGTTCCCCTCCTTGTCGTAGAGAGAATTCAGAACCCCCAACCCCAATAGTCTGATCAGCTGCACCAGAAGGAAATAAGAGTGGCAGCAGAGAGGTGATCATGGATGATGCAGCTCCTGTGGGACAAACTCTCCTCCAAGGATCATGTGCCAGTGTTCAAACTGTGAGCCTTGGGTGAGAGTTGCTTCCAACACAAAGCCTTCTCTGTTTCTAAAGCTCATGCTGGAGAGAATCCAATTTGCTTCAGAGGAAGGCAAGGGTAGAGGAGACTTGCAGAAGCTTTTAGTGTTTGGACATTTTAACCCTCTCACAAGGGAGGCTGTGGGAAATGAAAAGCCTTGCCTTGGCTGTAGTGGAGCCAGTAATGAGAAGCCCAGAGGTAAAACCAGTAAAAGGGCTTCTAAGAAAGTTTGAAATAAAGCAATTTGTGGTTGCTCCTCTTATAGAGCAGAGTCTACCAATCCAGACAGAGAGATCTGCAAAAGTAGTGATCTGGCATCAGACCCCCAGAAAGCCCATGGCTAGCTGCCCAAGGCTTCATCCCAGTTGAATTTCATTTCACTTCTGTCTGAATTTCCAGAATCAATCTGTAAACATTATTGGGTTGGCCCGCTGCATTAAGACACCACAGTAGTGCGCACTAATTATCCTAAGCCATATTTTGCTTGACATTGCTTCACATTTCATGTTAATCCAATTTGGTGGATTTGCATAAGAACTAAGCTGTAAACAAGTGTTTGCAAACTACAAGATGCAGGAACAAGCAAAGCCCTTAAATTATAAAGTAGCATATCATGTGATTTCAGCCAGTAGAATTGGTTTGGTTTTACCTCTTAGCATGTTGTATGAACACTTCACTCAAGCACTCGGTGAGTGGATGGCATATAAATTTAATAAATAAATAAACCCAACCATTTACTTCATTCAGCAAAGCTTTGGCTAAGGTTGAACAACAGACTAACTCAAAATGTGCCATGCTTGTTAATGGCTTTGCATGACGCAAAATCTCTGCCAGTGAAGTGTATAAACCTTGATGTTACGTGGACCCAGCCAACTGTGCCTTATTCAGTAATTTGCCAGGTGCAAGTAACCAGGAACAAAAGTTCAGTTCAAAATTCTTCAAGTTTATTCCATGCTATCTATACACAAGATCCTAATCTATTAATGGTCAAGGCAAATTGCTGCTAGATAAGAGTCAATGGACTTCAAGGTGGACTGGATTTAGGTCTCTTGTGGGAGCGGAGAGATTCCAGACTGATGACGCATTTGATCCCACCCTCTGGCTCAGCCTGGTCATCTCTTACATAAATAATAGTTAAGCCATTGTTCCCCTTTCCTTCAATTAGCAGAGCATATTTCCTTTCAGCACACATTTGGTTTTCATAGCATTCCAAAGACTGCAGAGAAACTTTTACTCCTCGGTGTCGGTTATTGTTCTTTTCCTAAAATCTCTAACTATGCATTGCTTGACCAGAAACAGGAATCAGAATTTCCCAAACTTTGGCAATCAGTACATAGATAAAGTATATTTTGTTGGCAAGAATCAAGCAATGAAATGGGGCCACAAAAGTAACTCAGAAAAGGGTGAGAAAATCTCACTGACAGGACAGTCTGGCCAATCTCAGAAGTTGCAACAACCTTATCAACCTGTTCCTGTGTTAGGCATGGAAGGTGAAAATCAGAGCAGGGAATCAACTGTACAAAATTGAAATGTGGAGACAAAAGTTGAGTGATATCTGTCAGCAGGGTGGGCTTCTAAGCTGTGAGCAGCCAAGCCAGAATGATTTGTTTAGGCTCTCCTGCAGTGAGAGGGGCTTAGAAGCTAAGTTTGCTTGGCTTCAGGCATGGCTGGGACGACCTGCTCTTGTACACTCTCTTTTAAGGCCCTAGAACACGGGTGTCAAACTCGCCGTGTCACATGCCGTCATGTGATGTTTCATCACGTTTTTCCCCTTTGCGGAGCTGGGGTAGGCGTGGCCTGTGCATCTGGCCTGCAGGCCGTCAGTTTGACACTCCTGCCCTAGGACATGGAGCAAGCATGGGCTTCCCACGATCCCAAGGTCAAGGGAATAGCCCAGCCAGAATGCCCAGGAGTTAGTTAGCGTCTCACTTTCCCTACACCTTGTCTCTGAGTTACTATGGAACTCAGTAGGATAGATTTACTAGAAAGGACCTTGAATATTTTATTACACTGGTCCAGCAGCCACTGGTCCTTCTCTGTACTATTTATATGTCTTTGTGAAAAGCTTAGGGTGGAATTGGAAAAGGAGCTCTTTTTGAATCACGTACATGTAGTCCTCGACTTACGACCACAACCGACTCCAAAATTTCCATTGCTAAGCATGACAGTTGGGAAGTGAGTTTTGCCCCATTTTATAACCTTTCTTGCCACAGTTGTTAAGTGAATCACTGCAGCTGTTAAGTGAATAATTTGGTGATTAAGCCAATCGGGCTCCCCCCCATTGACTTTGCTTGTCAGAAGCCGGCTGGCAAGGTTACAAATGTTGATCACATGACCCTGGGGCCAGTGCAACCGTCATAAATACATGCCAGTTGCCAAGCGTCTCAATTTTGATCACATGACCATGGGGATGCTGCAATGGTTGTAAATGTGAAAACGGTCATAAGTCACTTTTTTCAGTGCCACTGTAACTTTGAACGGTCATTAAACGAATGGTTGTAAGTCGAGGACCACCTGTAGTCACTGTGGCCACCTTTGCATTTGATGAACAGAGGCAGGAGACCTAAACAGTCCTTTGGGTGCCAACTCTGAAAAAGAAGATTGGCGGCTGATGAAGCATGTGCAGAGGTCCATCTAAAGGGGGGCAATATCCCCTTTAAACAGAAGGCCAGGGGCATTATTGGGGTTCACCCTCCCAGCAATCCCCGCATCCTCCATCTCCGGCCTCTCCCGTCCTAGCAAGCCACCACTTGTCCTGCGTCGGAGACTGCCTTGGCTTGAGGCACCTGCTCCGACAGCTGGCCAGTTCCGAAGCCCGAGCCCGGCCGCATTCCTGGAGCCGAGGCTGGATGCAGAGCCGTCGGGCTGAGCCGAGGGAAGCCCGCAACTGCGGTGGGCGGCCAGGCATCCCTTTGCTCCCAACTCCAGGAAAGCAAGAATCGACGCCGACGCCGACGAGCGCCGCGGGGGGAAAGTTAGCAAGCCCCGCTTTCCCACCGTCTTGCAACGCCTCGGCCGCCTCAGCAGAAAGCTCCCCTCCTCGCACGCAAATCACGCCCGGTTTTAAATCGCGCCTTTCTTTTGCAAAACAATCGAGCGATTCTCTCCGGCTGGAAGGAACCACCTCGGTCGCCGAGGGGTGTGCCCGGCTGGCTTCGGGGCGCCCTTTCCCAACCGATGCTTCCCCAGATCGCTCCCAAGAAGCGGCTCCCCCCGCAAAGACCAGAGACAGGCTGGCCTGGCTCCGGCTTCTTTCCTCCCCAGGAATCAAGAGGAGGAGGAGGCGCCGAACCCCTCGCTTTCCACCCCCTCCCCCCGAAGCCGCTTTCCACCCCCCCCCCGCCAACTTTTCCGCTGGCCCCGCCTCCCCGCCTCGTGAGGTCACTTTTCAGCTGTCGCGGCGTTCGCCGAGTTTGCCACGGGAGGGGTAGAGGGGCGGCTGGGGGGCGCGCGCGACATTTTCGACCCTCTGGGGAAGGGCTCGTTCTTTTCTTTTCGGCCCATCTCGGAGTCTCCGGCAGGGGTGGAGTCTGGGGGGAATGTTGCTTTTGCAGAGCGATCGTGGTTGTGCACGGTGGTGGGAACCTTTCCCCAGACTGGTAAGTTTTAGCACGGAGGTTTCCCCTACTCCACCATCACCCCATCCCCAACTTTGTTATGCTGGGTTTCCGACGATGTGGATGGCGAGTTCTAATGGCCGTTGATCAACCTACGATCGGCGATCCCTTCTTTCCCTCTTCGCTGTCCTGCCAGGGACTGAGTTTCTCCTGGGTTTGCTTGTCTGGAGGAGAGAAGGAGTTCGGGGGAAGGGTTTTTTTTGCATCATCCTCCGGAGTTGGGGGGGGGGGTGTCTTTTGCCAAGTTGGACTTGGACACGTGACTGGAGGAAAAAGGAGGTTGGGGGGGGGTCTTCCCAAGAGGTGGAGGGTTCGGATTTGAGCCTGCCAGTGGTGGAAGGAGCTTCTCCTGGACTCCGCGGAAAAGCATTCTTCGAGTTAAACTTTTAAAGGAGCCAAAGGCGTGTTTTTAAACGAACAGTAAGAAACGTTCTCTTACTAATAAATAATCCCGTTTGTAACGTGGCTACGGTAACGGTTGCTTTGCAAAAAGCCTCCGCGTCTTTATTTTATTTTAATAACAGAACTTCGCTGCACACGCTAAACAGTTGAGAATTGCTTACTAATCCATCCCTTCCCAGCCTCCCAGCTGTTCCTTTTCCTCCCTGGATGCGCGTTAAGGGAGCCGAGCGGCATTTTTTTAAAGGGATGCTGGACTCCTGATTCCAGAAGGGAGATGTCGTTAAAACTCAGCGCCGTATTCCGATCTGGGATAGGAGCCGCGGGTGGAAGAAAAGGAGACCTCTGCAGATGTTTTTTGTTTACACGCACGCAGCCAAAATAGGACGACCCATTTGGTTTAGCTACAGGTCGAAACGTGGCACATGTGTGTTTCCCGAGGCCTCCTCCTTGAAAGTTTCCCCAAAAGGAGGATGTATATGGGTGTGAGGTAGTGCCTTCCTGCTCAAAGGTCTCTCTTAGAAGTTTATGCACTGACTTAATTAACTGAGGTAAGAATCACAGCTTAATTCAAATAATCTCATGCTTCCTATACTTTCATACTGCCTTCTTCCTCATTCAATGAACATTTTAATATTTTGCTACCTACACATGGATTCTGAGGTACTTGCTCCCCTGGAAGGAAAAATGTGTTATTTGTGGGGCCAATCGCTTCAAAGCTTATTTTGTGCCACCCTGTCAGGCTTGGGGTAATTTTGAAGACTTTAGAAATCCTTTCCTTGCATGATTATGGATAGATATTTGTGGAGAGAAAAAAGTAATTTTAAGGCAGGAATATTTTATTTATTTATTTATTTGTGAGATTTATATACCGCCTCACAGTGCAAGCACTTTCTAAGCGGTTTACACCAGTAAGCAATGTATATTTACATTGCCCCCAACAATGTAGGTCCTCATTTTACCTACCTCGGAAGGATGGAAGGCTGAGTCAACCTTGAGCCGGTGAGATTTGAACCGCTGACCTGCGGATTACAGTCAGCTAAAGTGGCCTGCAGTACTGCACTCTAACCGCTGCACCACCTCGGCTCTAACCATAATCTGCTATGGTTATATATGAAATATATCAGCCCTCAAACTTCAGAACTAGGCTTAGTTATTTGATTATCTTGCACAGGAGAAGTTATTCTAAGTCTAAGAGCCTCCTTGTAAATGCATTTCTGACGGAGAGAGTTGTTTTAAAAATTGAAAAATAAATAATTTTTTTTGCTTTTCCCTGATTGCCCTTCTCTCCCCCACAAAAAAAGGTCTGATGCCATATTTTACAACAGAGTATTTTTATTTTCAAAAGCGTGGGTGAAGTAGGATGAGGTTATCTTTATATAGCCCTCTCAAAAGTTCCCTGAACTCCATTGCTGAAGATCCATGCTTGTCTGAACTGATTGTTTGAGCAGTGTCAGAAATGCTAAAAATGGAAAGTAAATAGTTAAGTAAAAGTGAAGTTGTCAGCTGAAAAAGCTGAGTAGAAGTAGAGATGATCCTGCAGGGAAATAAGGGAACATAGTAGGGTCCTGTGGGGCTGTAGTATGCTGGATTATGGACATCTTAATTACAGGGTGTCTTAAATTGCCTACATTTCCTTGCCTTGCTCCCCTCTCTAAATGAGACCCATCTGAACAATGGTGGATACCGTCCCCCCCTGAAGCTGGGAAGAGAGCCCAGAAGTTCTGGCTCCCACTTTTACCTTCTGCTCCAATTAACAAAGCTTCCCCTTTTCCTGACAGAGCTGGGAATAGGACTCCGAACTTCTGGCTGATGACCAGATTTCAATAGCCGTTGAATTTAAATGTCCTTATAAACTTCCACGGGGATGAGAGGGGAGATTCCAGTTTGAATGCATAAACGTTGGCTCGGATTTGCTGCGATCCTTGCCAGATTTGGTTAGACTTAGAGAGCTGCAGAGTGAGGCGTTTTGTCAATAACTAGCTGGGGTGGGGAGATTATTCACGCATCATGGGGACCATTTAACTCTTGGGCGATGAGAGTAAGAAGGGAAAGATTTGGGAATTGGAGTGTGTGTGTGTGTGTGTGAAGAAATAAGGTGGTTGGGCCCATGTGAACCTAGGAGGAGCCACACTGGACTAGACCAAATGGCCCATCTAGCCCAGCACTTTCCTTTGGTGACAGGGACCCTCTCCCACCTTGTGTCTTTCATGCCTTAGGACAGGGGTGTCAAACTGGATTTCTTCAAGGGCCGGATCAGCATTGTAGTTCTCCACGGGCCGGGCCGCCCGCACCCTATTTTCAGCCTGGACGGCCTCCTGCAGCACGCGCCCCCCCGCGCCCCGTTTTGGCTGCCAGAGGCACCGCAGGCCGGTCCTTTGCTAATTCCAGGCTAGCCCCACGGGCCAGTTTTAAGCACCCCATGGGCTGGATTTGGCCTGCGGCCTTGAGTTTGACACCCCTGCCCCTTAGGACATAAGACCCTGGATTCCCAGCCACTTTTGCTGCAGGTAGTCCTCAATGTAAGATCACAATTGAGTCCGACATTCCCATTGCTAAGCGAGACAGTTTGTTAAAGAGAGTTTCCCCCCCTACTTTACAACCTTTCTTGCCATGGTTATTAAGTGAATCATTGCAGTTGTAAAATTAGTAACATGGTTGTTCAGTGAATCTGGCTTCCCCATTGACTTTGCATGTCAGAAGGTCACAAAAGGTGACCAAAAGGCCTCAGGGAAACGAGAGGCATCCATCATAAATATGAGTCAGTCATATTTATATTCATATGCTATATTCATACGCCAAGCATCTGGATTTTGATCATGTGACCACAGGGATACTGCAATGGTTGTAAGTGTGAAAAATGGTCAGAAGTCACTTTTTAAACTTCAAAACAGTCACTAAACGAACTGTTGTAAATCGAGGACTAACTATGAGCTGCAGTGCTTGGGAATTCCAGAAACACAAGCATGAAGGACGGCTGCATTTGGGCAACACTCTGAAGAAAGAAAGCTAGATAATTTGTCATCAATGTTTGCTGGAGAATTGACATTTTAGCTAAACTTCATCATCAAAGTTTTGGTGTCATTTTATTTGTTTGTTTAAAATATTTTTTATAAATGTCTTCCAACCAACTCTAGGCAGCTTCCTCATTCTGGACATCTTGACATTTCCTCTTATGTTTCAGTATTATCTTCTCCTTTTTTTAAAAAACCAGCTACCAATCCCAAGGGGAGCTGTATTAGGGATGTAAAGAAGCCATACTCTTATCTCTCTCTGCCCCAGATATCCCTCATTTGTAGGGCTGTTGTCCAGTACCCTGAAGGGATAGCGAGAGGAAAGTGGCAAAGAAACACGGCATGCAGCTGCCTTGGGGGTAATGTCAGGGATGGGAAGAACCAGCATTAAGAATAATACCAAGTGCCTCATGCCAAGGCAATTGCTTGTGGCTTCATCATATCCATTTCACCTTTTTTGACATTTTGTCAGCTAAATGCAGTTCACAGCAAAACCCCTACAGTGGAAATTCCAGATGCACCCAGCATCTTTGCTTCCCCTGAGTACTTCTAGGACTATCGGAGGCACTGGGCAGAAAGGGTGATGGACACAGCAGGAAACACCTCTTAGAGCAAGGACCTCACCAAAATTCAGAACAAGGGTCCATTTCCTGTGATTACTGTCAAATGATGGGTGGGGTGAAAAAACCACCAATCTTTAGGCTCAGGGTTGCAGGACACCAGTGGAGAAAGGGAGGCAGTGATGGAGCAGGCAGGACAGGGCTTAGAGCCGGGGTCCCCAAGCTTGGCAAGTTTAAGATTTGTGGACTTCAATTCCCAGAATTCTCCAGCCAGCATAACTATGCTGGCTGGAGAATTCTGGGAGTTGAAGTCCACAAGTCTTAAAGTTTCCAAGTTTGAAGACCTCTGGCTTAGGGGCATCTTTAAAGATAAGCCTCAGCCTCACATTCAGGTTTTCTTGAAAGCTTGAACTCAAGAAAGTTTGGGGCTGGGTTCACACACCAAGCTAAGTTAATACAGGTAGTCTTGACTTACGACCGCAATTAAGCCCCAAGTTTATGTTGCTAAGCAAGACAGTTGTTCAGTGAGTTTTGCTCCCTTTTACAACCTCTCTTGCCACAGTTAAGCAAATCATTGCAGTTGTTAAGTTAGTTACACGGTTGTTAAGTGAATCTAGCTTCCCCATTGACTTTGTTTGTCAGGTCGCAAAAGGTGATCGTATAACCCTGGGATATTGCAACCATCAGATACAAACCAATTTCCAAGCTTCCGAATTTTGATCATGTGAGATGCTGCAACGGTCATAGGTGTTAAAAAATGGTCATAAATTACTTTTTTTCACTGCCGTTGTAACTTTGAACAGCCTCTAAATAAATGGCTGTAAGTTGAGGACTACATTACAAATCAAATTTACAATGGGTAACATAATATGTCAGCCGGGTCTTGGTCCTAATTGTGCAACTTTGGGAAGAGGAGTTAGGCGGATTTGAGCCCTCTGGGATTCTCTTCCCGCCCTAACAAAATTCTCTCTCTAGGCTGCTTTTTCCGTTTGGATGGCTCTGGCAAGCTGAGCTGTTTCCTGGCTCCTGAGCATGGATCCGACCTTGCTGCTACCGGTTGCTGTTACTCTTGATCCCCGGGGTTTTAATCAAGGGGCAGCGGAGCCCACTGAGCCCGTCTTGGACCCTTGCAGTCTCCTTTCAGAAAGGCACTATGAAGTGGTGCCCTGCGTGGTTTGTGCTCTCTGCTGCATTTTTGGAGTGGCTTACTGCTGTTTTGGTGAGTAGAAAGGGAAGGGGACATTCTTGTTGCAAGCTCCTTTGCCACCTGCTCCTTAAATGATCCCCAGCTCCAGGGGTGGGTTCCTCCCGGTTCTGACCGGATCGCCCGAACCGATAGCGACCCACTGGTGACGTCACTGTCAGTGCCGTTCCATGCGCGCCGCCATCTTTTTTGGGGATTTTGTGCGAATTTTTCCCCTTCCGCGGCTTGAAAAAGGGCCCTCCTGCCCGCCCGCGGGTGAATTCTGACCTTTATTTCTTCGCCCGAAGCACAGCTGATGAGCTCCTCAGCTGTGTTTCGGGCTAATTCCTGCTTCTGAGCATGCCCGGAAGCCAAATCACACGAGGGGACGCACGCGCGATTTGAACATCGCGATGCGAACCGGTGGCGAAGGTAAGTGGAACCCACCCCTGCCCATCTCCTCTTTCTTAGCAGCTCCCCCTTGGGTAATAAGGATGGGATGATTCGAACAGATACCTTTCTGTAGAGCAGGAAGACAGAAGGTTTGCATGGTGCATCCGAAAGGCAAGGTGTACATTTTCCTGTTGACTCAAACTTTTCTTTTACACACAGAAGCTCCAGCCGGATCTGTAATGCTTGTCTGTGTCGTGCAGCTCCAGGTCAAAAACAATTTTAAAATTACAGTTTCTGGAGCATTATTTGCATATTGTTCAGATGAACCCATTATTACAAGTAATTGGCAAAATATTTTAACTAGCTTATCAGATAGATCTCCCACAGCTTGGAAGATGACAAAGCAAAACTTTTGTTTCCGGTGTTCATGTATTATCTTTCCAATCACTGAAATTATTCTTACCTGCCCTACCTGTGAATCTATGTTAGCAGAGTTGCTGCCTGATACCTGTTAGGACAACAACTCCCAGAATTCCCAGCAAGCATCACTAACAGCTGGGGAAAGCGTCTAAGGTTGTGCTTTCTCCATGATTTCATGCCTTGCTCTCATAAGGAAGGGAAGCTTTAGGCTATGACTTTAGGCTGTATTAGGCCAACATTTAGTGAAATGGAGAGACTGTCTTAAAGTTTCTGAAAAGTTTTTGTTGAATTTTGTTGAAAAGTAACAGTGTGGGGTTGTTGGTGCTCTCTGAGCTTGGTTGTTTTCTTGCAACAGCTAAGTAACATTATCAGTGCTAGAACAAGCCCCATTTCCTTCTAGCACTGATGATGTTACCTAGTTTGATCATGAAACATTTGTAAGAAAAAAAAATCAAGCTCTGAGAGCACCAAGGGCCCCACAGTTCAGCCCTGAGCTACAAATATTCTCTTGTGTGGGAGTGGAAGACCTATGTTGCTTTTCAGTGTGCCCCATATCCACCTTGAAAGGAGGGGTGCCTTGTCTTGCCAAGAAACCAGAAGAAGAGGGGGAACAACTAATTCTTTACCTCTCAGACAGTGGTGGGTTCCTACCGGTGCAGTCCACTCCGCCATTCCGGTAGGGGCCTGCCGATTGCGCAACGGCTCCGGTGCTTTCTTTGCCGGTCCGTGCGCGCTGCCATCTTTTTAAAAAAAAATTTCACGGTTTTTGGCTCTCTGCGCATGCGCGGAAGTAAAATTGTCCTTCTGCGCATGCGCAGATAGCTGAAATTGTGCAAGAGGTTGCGCGCTTGCGCACATCACGATGTGCACCGGTAGGAGAAGGTAAGAGGAACCCGCCCCTGCTCTCAGAAAATGGTCCTAAGAAGTTGCAGCTAGATACAAGTACATGGGAATGGGTGCAGAATGCCCTGCAGATTAGTTAATATAGCAAACCGAAGTGAAGCAAGAAAAACACAGAATGGACTGGGATAGAAGAGGTAGTCTTTATTTGTTTTTTTTCCATCAATTTTTATTAAATTTTATAATAAATGAAAATAAAGGTTGTAGGGAAATAGAGAAGGGAAAAAGGGAAAGAGAGAAGTGTGGGGTAGGGGAAAAAGAAGATCCAACTTTTTTCAGTGCAATAGAATAAAAATAATAGGGTTCAGCTTCAACGTTTTACTTTTACATACTTAGTTTACTAGTCATTTCTATAACAACAGATTCACCTAATCAGCGAACCCCAAAAATCGTTTATTTTTTTCTGTCCCCAAGCACCAATTTGTGAAGGAGTTTCCAAGCACAGTAGAAACAAAACTAGATGTTTTCTTTGATTGAAGCAGTAAATTTGACCACCTCTGCAAGCTCCATCAGTTTCTCCACCTTTTCTTCCACTGTGAGGATTGGAGGTACCAGTAAATCTCATCTTGAAGAAAAACAAAACCATCTTTTTTTTTTGCAATTATCCATTCTGTGTGCTAACAGTTCATTTGGAGTGCATAGTGAGAGCAAAAGATTGCCCTTTATTCTTATTCTCTTGACCTATAACCCAGAAAAGAATCACTAAAAAAAAGGCTGTTGTTTTAAAGTCTTCCATTACATTTTCCCCTTTTCAACCCACACTTCCATTGAGCTAAATAACCAAGCTCCAGTGAGCACAGTGTCCTTCGTATCTTTCAAATAACATCAAGTTCCAAAAATTGTTTTGTAGTAATAATGATAGTGGCAAGTCCACATTGCAGATTGCATGAAACCTTTGTTCTAAATAATTATGACAAAAAGGCCATTAAACAACAACAACAACAGCTGATTTCTCTGGCCATTTTTCTTACCATTGAGAATTAACTGAACCATCGTGAGTATTTGGACATAATGTTTCTTCAGTTGCCCTCTTAACCTGCCCTCCTATTCATACAGTGTGTATTCGCTTGCCTTGGTAGTCTGATTTCCTTCTTTCCTGTCCATAGGGTATCGGTGTTTCAAGGCCATCATGTTTCTCTCCGGTCTCCTCTTCGGCTCTGCTGTGATCTTTCTGCTTTGCTATAAGGAGCGCATCTTGGACACCCAGCTCAGCTTGGAGGTCAGCGCTGGCATTGCCCTGGGCATCGGAGTCTTGTGCGGCTTGGTTACTATGCTGGTGCACTCCGTGGGGTTGTTCCTGACAGGGCTTCTGCTTGGCTTGCTGGTGGCCACCGCTGGGCTGGTAGCCACCGAGCCTTTCTACAGACTGCCCAACGGGTGGGTCCCTGCCGGGGTCCTGCTGGGCTTGTCCCTCTTAGGTGCCGTCTTGGCACTGCGCTGGCAGAAGGTCCTCACGGTAATCTCCACAGCCGTGTTTGGGGCTGCTGTTCTGACTCTCTGCTTGGACTACGCGGTGGAGAACCTGGCTTTGGGCCACCATGTCTACGACCGCCTGCGTCTGGCCCCTTCCTCCCTGCTCTGCTGGTGCGGCTGGGCAGTGCTGGCTACGTGGCCTGCCCTTGCCTTGATGGGCGTCCTGCTGCAGTGGAAAGTAACCGCTGAAGGCTTCTCCCACACAGACGGTGAGTGGAAATCTTGGATCTGACTGAAGGAGTAGGCCTAGCTGAATATGGACCTCCAAGGAATAACAGAGCGTCTCGTTTTTTCTTGCTATCCTTTCCATCTTTTGCCCCTATATTCCTCCGCCTATACAGGTAGTCCTCGACTTACAATTCAACCCTAAATTTCGGTTGCTAAGTGAAACATTTGTTAAGTGAGTTTTGCCCCATTTTACGAGCTTTCTTGCCACAGTTGTTAAGTGAATCACTGCGGTTGTTAAATTAATAACACGGTTGTTAAGTGGTCTGGCTTCCTCATTGACTTTGCTTGTCAGAAGGTCAGAAAAGGAGATCCCATGACCCCAGGAGACTGCAGTCGTCATAAATATGAGTCAGTTGCCAAGCGTCTGAATTTTGGTCATGTGGCCATGGGAATGCTACAATGGTCATAAGTGTGAAAAATGGTCATAAGTCACTTTTTAACTTAATGTTGTAACTTTGAATGGTCACTAAATGAACTGTTGTTAGTCGACTACCTTTATATTTGTATGTATATATTTTTATATTTTATGTATACATACAGTATATTTATGGCTTGTCATACATACCTACAGTACATGGGGCTCTTCAGTCACACTATGCAAACATGATATGATATAATGCACACATAGTTTGTTATCCGGCCCTTGTCCATGATATAACAAAAGTGAAATTAATACAGATAGTCCTTGAATTACAACCATTCATTTAGTGACCGTTCAAAGTTACAAAGACACTGTAAAAAAGACTTATGACCATTTTTCACACTTACAACCAGGGGCGGGTTGCTTACTTACCAATACTGGCGTGCTGCGCGCGCATCTCCATGTTTCACGTGCGCCCCCTCGCTACGCACATGCACCCCCTCGCGCGATTTTGGCGAGATTTTGCTTCTGCGCATGCACAGAAGCAAAATCTCGCTGAAATCTCATGAGGGGACGCGTGCGATTTTGGCAAGATTTTGCTTCTGTGCATGCGCGGAAGCAAAATCTCACCGAAATCTCTCTCGCGCGCGTCCCCTTGCAAGATTTCGGCGAGATTTTGCTTCCGCGCATGCGCAGAAGCAAAAAAGCAAAAAAAATCTTTTAAAAAGATGGTAACATGCGCGACTGTCTGGCGAAGACGGCACTGGAGCAGTTGCGCGCAAATTGCCTAATCGGCGGGTCCCTACCGGAGCTGCGCACTGGACCACACCGGTAGGAACCCACCCCTGCTTACAATTGTTGCAGCATCCCCATGGACATGTGATCAAAATTCAGAAGCTTGGCAACTGGCATGTATTTATGACAGTTGCAGTGTCCCGGGGTCATGTGATCACCATTTGCAACCTTCCCAGCCGGCTTCTTTCAAGCAAAGTCAATGGGAGAAGCCAGATTCACTTAATGACCGCATTATTCACTTAACTGCAATTATTCACTTAACTGTGGCAAGAAAGTTTGTAAAATGGGACAAAACTCACTTAACAACTCTCTTGCTTAGCAATAGAAACTTTGAGCTCAATTGTGGTCGTAGGTCGAGGACTACCTGTAAGTGCATGCATAGAGGAAGATTCTGAAAAGATTTGGAGGTTAACATTGCAGTATTGTGGGGGAGAGAAAGGTGAAATTAATATGTAGCTAATTGGAGGAGAAGAAATTAGGAAGAAATTGCTTCTGCCTTTTCTCCTGATCTATAAGGAAGCTGAGATTTTTAGGAATTTTATGTAGCATAATAACAGAACAGATATTTTTAGCCTTTCTGCTCTTGAAGGAGATGGAGGAGGGAAGGAGTAGGAGACAAGACAAACTCCAGAACCTGTAAGTCGTAGGCCATAGTCTGAATCAAAGCTTCTCTTTCAAGCTATCTTTTTCTCCCAGAATGGGGCTGGGCTAGGCTGGTTCCATGCGGGATTTTAAGCTAAGTCTCCATCATCCAGTCTCACGTCTCTTTTCTGTGGCCCAGTGGTCCTGAATCGGCGCCAGAAACAATTGCAACTCTTACGGATTCGACAACGGGAAGCCAAAAAGAGGCAGTGCCAAGCTCCACAGGAAGGCTCCTACCGGCACAAGGCCAGTGCCATCAAACGCTGTGCCGGAGACGTCCTCGCACCAGTGAGTAGCTGTGACCAGTGGCTGCTCCGCCCCTTCATCCCTGAGCTTCTAGGAAGCCAATCCCACCATCTCAGCCAATGGAGCCTCCCAAGCTTTCCCCAGAATGGCTTTGGGGTGCCGAAAATGATAACGGTGATCAACTTTTGTGCCTGTTTGGGAATCCCTTTCCTATGAAGAGTTGCTTGGCTCCTTCTTCATTGCCTTTGCAGCTCCAGAAGATCTACTTTCTCGCCCAGATTTTTATTTCATTTTTTCTATTTGTGCTTCAATGTGCCCTCCAAATATACAGATACATATTCATATACATATACATGTATGCTTGCATGCATGCATAGACACACAGATCTTAGCTTTATGCAGAAGCTAATTTGATTGATAACTGTCTTGCATCCATGTTTTATTATAGCAGCATAAAATGTATCAAAATCATTCCATATTTTCATTCATTTTATGCTGATATAATAAGACATGGGGGCTGGCTTTCAAGTATTACGTAAGGCCCTTGGAAAACATTCCTGATTTGAAGAGCAGCAAATCAGCTCTTAAATAATTTGTCAGTCAAGTGGGTTAATGTGCAAGACAGCTATTTTACCATCAAGTGTTTCGTAGGAAGCAAGCATTCCTTTCCTTCTTTGACCCAAGGGCCTATGAATGGGAGGGTCTCTGTTCTCTTCATTCGGGGAAAATTGCCATCTGAGAGCACCAAACGGTTCTTGGTGATGCCCAGAGGACCATCTGAATAGATTGATTAGATTCTCTCCTTGCTTGATTGGAAATATATCACCAGTGCAATATAGTAATACTTGGATTCACAATGGAACCTTAAGAGTTAGAAGAGCCAAAAAGGCTTTCTCTGCTTAAAACTGCAAATTTTTTGTCTCTCATTCATACGTTTTGGGAGATGTGAGCCACCCAGACTAATGAAGAACCAGCCTACCAAATTTTGAAATAAATAAACAGGCAATTGGTTGTAATATAGTCACATTAGAAGCGTATTCCGCCACTCAGTGTCTAATCTCAGTTTAGATCCATCTGAGATTGATGGTGGCCGCCACATAGTTGGCAATGCGTGGCAAGAAGAAATTCTGACTTTTGTATTTTGTACTCGGGAGGTACTGGACTTCCCTGTTTTATTTAGCATTTCGGTGTTTATTGAATACTGAACGTTGGGACAGATCCTGGAATCCGATACAAAGAAACCAATTTTAAAACTTTAGGGCAATGTTCCACAATCTGGCTTTCTTTCTCCATATGAATTGTGGTTTGTGGAGGACAGTAATGGAAGTCCAATACAGGTAGTCCTTGACTTACAACAGTTTGTTTAGTGACCATTCAAAGTTACAATGGCCCTGAAAAAAGCGACTTATGACCATTTCCCACACTTATGACCATTGCAGCATCACGTGATTTATATTCGGATGCTTGACAACTGACTCACATTTATGATAGTTGCAGTGTCCCGGGGTCATGCGGTCACATTTTTGTGACCTTCTGACAAGCAAAGTCAACAGGGAAGCCAGATTCACTTAACAACCATGTTACTAACTTAACAACTGCAGTGATTCACTTAACAAATGTGACAAGAAAAGTCGTAAAATGGGGTAAAACTCACTTAACACATTTCTCACTTAGCAACATAAATTTTGGGCTCAGTTGTGGTTGTAAATTGAGGACTACCTGTACAACTGGGGAAGTACCAGAATAGGAGGCTATCTCCATGGCAGAGGGAAGTCAGGATCCCTGATAATTGGAGGTGAGGGAAATTCTTTTCATACTTCAGTATGGTTCTTTTCTAAAGATTTGATCTGTGATAACAGATGTTTTTGTAGCTCTGCTTTATCTGTAAAGTTTGTGGGAAAGAGGAGCCCTGCTGAAAACGCAGGGACATATATAGTACTATTTTATTTATTTTATTTTTAGATGTTTAACCCACCTTTATTACTTTATCAGTAACTCAAGGTGGCAAACACACATAATACTCCTTCCTCAGGGGTGGGTTCCACTTACCTTTGTCACCGGTTCGCATTGCGACATTGCGCGTGCGCGAGCTTGGTCCGCTCGCACGTGCGCATGCATCCCCTCGTGCAATTTGGCTTCCGCGCATGCTCAGAAGCAGGAATTAGCCCGAAACACAGCTGAGGAGCTCATCAGCTGTGCTTCGGGCGAAGAAATAAAGGTCAGAATTCACCCGCGGGCGGGCGGGAGGGCCCTTTTTCAAGCCGCGGAAGGGGAAAAATTTGCACACACAAAAAAAAGATGGCGGCGCGCACGGAACAGCACCGACTGATATCACCAACGGGTTGCTACTGGTTCGGGCGATCCGGTCCGAACCAGGAGGAACCCACCCTTGTCCTTCCTCCTCCTATTTTTCCCACAACAACAACCCTGAGAGATAGGTTGGGCTGAGAGAGAGAGGGACTGACCCGAAATCACCCAACTGATTTTTCATGCAGGACTAGAACTCAGAGTCTCCTGGAAGGCCAGCATCTTAGACTACACCAAATCTGCTCTTGTTGCAACAATATAAATTTAATAAACAGATAAACAAATAATGAACAGCATTATAAGAACGAGAAGCCGTCTGAATGGCCTTGGGCCAGTCCCTCTTTCTCAGCTCAACCTCCCTCACAGGGTTGTTTCTGTGGGGAAAATAGGAGGAGGGAGGAGTATTGTGTATAATATGTTTGCCACACCTTGAATACTTATAAATTAACAACGGCAGGATAAAACTCTAATAAATAAATAATAAATAAAGTAAAGATAGTCCTTGACTTACAACCATTTGTTTATTGGCTAAAATTACAGCAGCACTGAAAAAAGTCACAACCGTTGGCAGCATCCCCATGATCACATGATCAACAGGCTTGGCCACTGGTTCATATTTATGACAGTTGCAATAATGAAACAAACAAAATGTTAAAGAGTTTATGTAGTTACTTACCAAGCACATCTAAAGTACATTAAAGTAACCAAAATATCTTTACAATCCCCAAAACATGTCACAACTTTTGAGCACCCCTAATGTTTGGAAATTGAAAGGTGAAAAATTTGACAACGCCATATAAAATATCTCTTGAGTCATATGATCCCCTTTTGCGAGGTCATCTGACAAGGAAAGTCAAAGGGGAAGCCAAATTCACTTAACAACCCTGTTACTAGCTTAACAACCGCAGTGATTCACTTAACAACTGTGGCAAGAAAGGTCGTAAAATGGGGCAAAACTCACTTAGCAACAAAAATGTTGGGCTCGATTATGGTCGCAAGTCGAGGACTACTTGTAATCACATAGTCCATCCTATTGTTCTGCCTTGGAGGCCCTTACATCAAAAGTGGCTAGAGTGAGGTGCTTTAAAAAATGTGAGCGAGTTCCTAATGCGACACCCTCACACCCCTGCCGTTACCGACTTATTGGAGAGAAGCCATGATTCCCATTTCCCTGAGGTAATCTCATAATCTCTCGTTTCCCGCTTGCTCCCCCAAAGAGTTACATCCAGAGTCTGCGAGACCGTCAACACTTGGGAACTGGCACCTCCTTGAGTAACCTCAGCACAAGCGCTCATACCACGGTGGATCTGGATTATGACTCGGGCTCTACCGTCCCCCTCACCACGCCACAAGGTTGCCGCTGAAGGATGCGTGGGTATGTGTGTGCTTGTGATGTTGCTGCGTTGTCTTCCTCCCCTTCTGCTTTTAGCAGAACCAGAGCACAAGCCGGCCCAGGGTACTTTAATATGTTCTCTCCTGTCTGCAAACATCTTTGGGTAGCCCACTATATATTTTTTTTAAAAGATTGCTTTTCAAGTGTTCAAACCAGCTGGATCTGTCTCCTCCTCCTCTCTTTGGGAAGGGCCACGGGTGACTTAAAGTAGGATGAGAGACAGGGTTTAAGGGACACACTTTAATGTATTTCCATTTCATCAATGAAGGCAGTTTTCTTTAGAAGATCTTGAGAGCTACCTCCAAATTTTGCCGGAAATAAATGGACTAATGTCTGGGGATGTCTGTCGCCATCTTTAAAGCTGATTTTGTCTTTGTCTCAGTGCTAAGCCATAGCTGGAGCCTTCTCCGGATTGAGAAGGCAGTTTGCTGTACTTTGCAGCAAATTTGAAGCAAGCCTCTTTTGGCCTAGATAAACTGCCCTTTGTAGAAATTTAACTCAGGGGTAGAATACAACCACATGGTAGCTTACGATGGTTTGTTGCAATAGAAACACCTGGCATTCATGTTCTGATTTGCGGTGCTTCTCCTTCAAGATGTTGCCATTTTTTTTGTACATGTGCCGTACGAGAGATTTATTGTATTTAGTTTATCCTTTCACTAAGGGCAATTAAGGTTGCTTGTCTCAAGAAGGGAAAGCTGAATATATTAAGTATTCACAAGATGTCAGCTTTCTCACTGAAACCTATTTGACCTTAAGGTTATGACTGAAACTATTTGGGACACTCTCATTATTGCACAAGATCGTATGCCAGAAATCACCTCTTGACGATTGCTAACTCTAGCCAACAGGAAGAGTAGCAACGTTCTTACTAGCCCATTCTTTCCATATTCCCTCCACAGACATGAACATGCCATAATATCTACCTTACTGAATTGAAGGGGAATGGCACGATCATGTCTGTGGAGAGAATGGTCTTCTGTGGTCCTTCAGATTGGACTTTGATCTAACTCACCATCGAAAACCTTTGTGGTTGTTGTGGTCCATCGTCTGGAGAGCCACAGGTTTCTTAATCTCTGTTGTGGTAAAGGGTTATAAAAATTATGGGCGGAGCTTACATTTGCAGAACAGGCCACCTTTATGAGATGTCCACCTTAGTAAAGTTGGTGATGATAAATAGAAATCAACTGGGATGTAGCAAGAAAGTGATTGCACTTCCTCCACCATTGTAACCCCCAAAGGAGTGAATAGCCAAATAAAACTCTTACTATTATTTGGAGTGCCTTTTCTAGCATGTATAGAGCCATACACGCTTCGGAATGATTCCGAATTTAACTTCACAATGGTGCTTTTACGAACATGTACATAAGGATTAAAAATAAAAAAATAAAGAGTCCTAACCCTTGAACTCTTAACTGGGTAAGCTAACTCACCTGATTTTCAAATCCTGATTATTATTTTTTAAATCCAAATTCACTCTGTGTGCATAGGTTCAAATCCTGTTCAAGAAACCTTTTTGTTATTGTGATTGTTTCCTATGAAATGTTTGTTACTGTTTTATAACTGTTTCTGTTTATAAAACTTAACACAAATACACTTGTGTTACGCAGTTTGTCTCCTTCACATCGGTTCTTGGGGGGTGAATTAAGCTCATGTTTTGGGGGTCCCTACACAGACAAAAAAGTTCTCACTGTTTCCACCCATCTCTGGTTTTCAGAAGGGAGAAATGTCCTGCTAAAATCTGCTAAGGCTTTGATCACCCTGGTGTCCCCTGGGACAACTGCAACAATTCTCTTTTTTAAATAAAAAAAAATACAATATAAGAAGAGCAGGACAAAGAGGCTACTTCTGCAGAGTTAAATAGGAATCTGTAGCTAAACTTCTGTACTTCATCTGCCTTTCTCAACTAATATTCAAGTGAATGGATGAAAGGAAGTGTTTGCTCTGCAGCTCATAACACCTGCCTTATGTTCTGCATCCCAGTTAAAGCAGCATCTGGCTTTGGTCCGCATTGAATCTCAATACTCCATATGGAGTTCTCTTTGATCCCCCATTCAGCTCCTACTGGCACTGTTATATTAAAAAACATTAGTAACTTTCTCCCCCCCCCCCTGGTAGTTCCCCATTTCCACAGTGCCTTATCAGCTTTATCACTGTCATGCACAGAGGCTGTTCCATAGGAAGGTAAATAATTGGACTGTCTTATACCAATTGGCAGCGGGAAGCAGAATAGAAAATCAAGGGAGCTTGAAATATGTCATCATATGGAGGGGTTATGAATGAAATGCCATCTGGACCCACAAGATTCTTGGGCTTTGGATTCCCCTGATAAGACAGAGGAGCTAGTTTAATTGAAGCATTGTGGGATATTTAAATGGCTGCCTTCTGCTTTCATAAGAGGCCCTTGGGATAAACAATATTTCTTCATACGTTGATTTAATTACTCTGAATCTACTCCTGTCTTGTCTCCAATCTAAATTGTGATATGGAACCAGGCTCAATTTTACATTGCTGGTTCTAACTTCCCAAACATCCTGAGTTTTCCCGCCGGTCATTTAGTGACCATTCAAAGTTACAACGGCTCTGAAAAATGTGACTTACGACTGTTTTTCACAGTTATGACCTTTGCAGCATCCCCATGGTCATGTCATCAAAATTCAGATGCTTGGCAACTGGTTCATACTTATGACCGTTGCTGTGTCCCAGGGTCATGTGATCACATTTTGTGACCTTCTGACAAGCAAGGTCAATGGGGGAAGACAGATTCACTTAACAACCGTTGTTACTAATTTATCAATTGCAGTGATTCACTTAACAACCATGGCAAGAAATGGGGCAAAACTCACTTAACAAACAGAAATTTCGGGCTCAATTGTGGTCATAAGTCAAGGACTGACTGTACATGTGTATGCAGAAAATCCAGAATGTGGGCAGGAGCCAAGAATGCCCATTATGAAACTGCAGTGAAATAGATTCTGGTCACCTCTTAATTATAAAACTAGATTACAAAAACTACGCACAAAGTAGTACCCACCAGCCCAAAATTTAAGATGGTTAGACATTCCATTTCCCTCCCACTTGCTATGTGTTCTGCTTATAATACTGCAGGATCTGGTCAACAGCCAGCTCTCTACCCTTGCAAAAGTGTTTGTCTGATCGTGTATTAAATTTGAAGCAGGCTTCAGGATTCCTTGCCATAGTCCTCATGTCTGTTTGCAATGTGGAACAGATACACATCTGTAATGTTTTTACATGCCTGTCCCTAAGCTCAATGTTTCAGAAACTCTTGGAATGCACCAACATAAGTGCAAAAAAGAAACACTACCCTGTTTAATACTGTTATTAATAAAACTAGACTTTCTTCCAGACTAGAGCAACCAGTAATTTCAATGTCTGTGTGATGGAGGTGTGATTGAGCCAATTGTAGTTGATGAAAATTTATGAAAATCGTTAAATTATGGTTGGAAGGAATCACAAGGATCACACACCCAGTTTGGTACAGTGGTTAAGGTGCTGGCTTAGAAACCAGGAGACTGTGAGTTGTAGTCCCACTTTAGGCATGAAAGCCAACTGCGTGATTTTAGACCAGCCACTCTCTCTTAGCCCAACACTCCTCGCAGGGTGGTTGTTGTGGAGAGAATAGGAGGAGGAAGGAACATTAGCTATGTTCTCCACCTTGAGAGAACATAATAAAGGCCAGATAAAAAGGTTTACCACCACCATCCCAAGCAAGTTTACCTGTCTCCTGTTTACCAGGTGACGTTAATTTACTTCCAGGGCAGTGAATTATTGAATTAGTAGGCTGCTTCCTTTGTGGAAATGCAGATTAGGAGTCTTGAGTTAGATTGATTTCGCCTGCAATATCAACATTCTCATTTCAATTTTGGAATAATATGAAAAGCGAAGATTCAAACAGGCAGGAGCACGTGGGCTTCTCTCAAAAAACCAGCCATTATGGCTTTCAGCCACACTGAGAGAACCAAATGGGACATTTTCCCTTCCAACTGCTTTAATTGATGACAGACTCAAGTTACTTTGGAATGGTGGGAACAACGTGCTTTTCCAATGAGCAAGGCCTTTTCAGCCCTTGGGGAAAGGCACCAGATTGGAGAGGACCTATTGCATGTGCTAGTATCTTCCTCTCCCAATATGGTGCCTTCTCAAATTCCTAGAAAGTAGGAATAGAACTGATGCATTCATTCAGCACAGCTCCTTGACTGGAGGGCCTATCGGGTTTCTTTCAAGTCGAGCCAGCTGGCTGAGATGGCAGGAGAAAGGAAGCGGTAAATGAGACAGACACTTCTGGACCAGGGCCCTTCCACACAGTACCCTTCCTAGATTGGCTCTGAAGCTTGTGATTGCCTGCTCATTGTTCTTCAGGAGCTGGACCAAATTACTTCTTGCTATAATGTAAACATAACTACTCTGAAACTGCTTTTCACTTGAAAATGTGGAGCTTAGGGATGGGTCATGAAAGGATAATAGATCCACCGGGTTGTCTTGTGTCAGCATTCCTCCTAATCCCCGTGTTTTAGCTGGTGTAGCGGGTCCTCCAAGTGGAATGGTGGCTCGGCAGCTACACATCTTCCCCCTCAATAGTTAATCAAAATTGCAGAGATAAACCAGAGGAGATTCTGTCAGTTTTCCCCATTGGCAGCATGACATGAAGATGTCAAAGTACCAGACTATCTGGCTTCATTTCTTTTATTTCTCTTTATGTAGGATGCGTTGGTAGGAGGGAGTGGGCGGGATTGAAGTTTGTGGCTGTAGAATCTACAATGTTCTGACTGTTTTCACTGTTCTCAGTGATGCAAAGCTGGCAGCGGAGGGGGGGCAGTGTAGAAACAGTGGCATTGTGACCAACATGCCACTAAAGGGGAATTCTGTACTGTAACTTGTTGCAAAATGAGATCAGAACTGTATTATAGAAATTGCAAGTTGACCTTCATTTCCTTCTGGGAAAACCGATAATGAATCCCACCTACTTTCTGGCAGGGTTGACGTTTCTCTCCGAATGGGTAACAGAAGACTATTGTGAGTGTTTTAAGGCAGATTGGCATTGACTGTTGCTCATGCTTGCCCAGCCAATTATTTTCAATGGAGAATTTCAATCGTAGTGGATCATGAAAGTGGAATAATGGTCCACAGCTATGTTCAGGCCTGTTTGTAGCCAAGCCTCTTTGAGATAAGCTGACTACATTTCCTCCCTCTTCAATCTGCAAAGTAAAATGGAGAGGAAAAGATTGTCCATTGTAAAATTTCTGTAACTTTTCCTCCCATTTTGAAAGATGCGGTCAAGGATCTTCTGCTTCCGATACTAAAATAACCATTTTGAACCACACCAGTGCGAAGGAGAAGAAGGGACGGCTTGTGCAGTTCTGCCTTAGGCAACCAAACGTTTGGCCTGGTTGTACCCAGCTAAACAAAACCAGAAAGAAAAATAATTTCCTTGTCGGAAGAAAAAAGCATAAATATATATAGAACAATATTCTTTTTTTATTATTATTGTAAACCCGGTACACTTTGCATAACTGGAAGCAACATTCTAGCCCTCACTCATCCTGCTGGATAATAGGAGATTAAATTATTACCATGGAATCTGCAGTTTGCCCTAACAGTGATGTTTGTGTGTCGGCGTGTATATGTGTGCATGCATTGCAAGAGATACACTCCTCTACCCCAGGATATTCCATACACTTTCCTTGTGATTTCAGCTTTAATAATTTTTTTTTGAAAAAGGCTTAGCTGTTCTTCTGACAGAGATACAAGTAACAGTGAACCATCAATACTCCGAAACTCTGCAGCTCTGTTTGACTAGACACAGCCATAGAACAAGGAATGATACTTCTAAAATGCCCTTAAAGTTCCCTTAAAAAAAACCCTCTGATGTTGAATTATTATTATTCTACAGACTGACTTCTTAGCTATAGTCTCCAAGGTCTCCTGAATCCTGAAACTGGGCTCGTTTCTTCTGCAGCTATGTTGCCTCCGAGATCATCCGGATTTTTTTTTTAATCCAGCAATTTTTTTTAAAGGTAGATATGTCTGCAATGAAGAAGCTCAGCGGAAAACAGAGTTTCCACAAAATCAGTGGTTTTCTTTGCTCCTCTGCCCAAGTTGGTCCCATTCAGAAGACTTGCTCTTGTGCATCACCTGTAGGTGTCGCTGTGGGGTCTCTTAAAAAAAAACCACAGCCCATCTCATTGCTCAGAGAAGAGTCTGTGTCTTTAAAAGTTGTAAGCCAGAGCATCGCCCTCAACATCAGCAGTTCATCCAGCGCTCAGCTGTGCTTAGCGGGTAGCTTCTCTCTACCCGAAGCTGGTCATTGAGTCTCCAGTAGCTCTGTCCCTTGAAAAAGTAGACCTTGCCGTTCTCCCAGGTTAGTGCAGCATCCAGGTGCGATGGAGCCCCGGTGAAGAGGGTGGAGATCTTTCTAGGGGTATTAGCGAAATGGCTCCCCAGTTCATCCCATTGCCAGTACTCCGTATCCTGTGAAAAGAGATGAAGAAGGAATTAACGCCCTTCCTTGCATTCGCAGCTCCTTCGTCCATTTGTCTAGAGCTCCTCAAGTGTTTTAAGAAAAGAACACAACAGCATCCCGACAAGCCAAACTTTCTATCATAATCAATGGCTCTGCCATTATACGTTAAGAGCACAGTCTTTCCTATCACTGAGCAAAGTCTATTCAGGGAATTGCACAGAGGGGACGCTGATATGAACTTGCAGTTTTATATAAATAAGTAATTTACATTTTTGGTCACCACGATGTAAAAAGGATGTTGAGACTCTAGAAAGAGTGCAGAGAAGAGCAACAAAGATGATTAGGTGACTGGAGGCTGAAACATATGAAGAACGGTTGCAGGAATTGGGTATGTCTGATTTAATGAAAAGAAGGACTAGGAGAGACATGATAGCAGTGTTCCAATATCTCAGGGGATGCCACAAAGAAGAGGGAGTCAAGCTATTCTCCAAAGCACCTGAGGGCAGGACAAGGAGCAATGGGTGGAAGCTAATCAAGGAGAGAAACAACTTAGAACTAAGGAGAAATTTCCTGACAGTTAGAACAATCAGTAGAACAGCTTGTTTCCAGAAGTTGTAAATGCTCCAACACTGGAAGTTTTTAAGATGATGTTGGATAACCATTTGAAGTGGTGTAGGGTTTCCTGCCTAAGCAGGGGGTTGGACTAGAAGACCTCCAAGGTCCCTTCCAACTCGTTGTTGTTGTTGTTATTGTTATTATTATTATTATTATTATTAGTAGTAGTAGTAGTAGTATATTTTACATCTATATTTACAGCAAACGAGATAGTTGGGCATACAGGAGCATCATGAGGTAAGTGTCAGAGGATACAGGGCACACAGAAGAAAAAGGTGGGAAAAGAGGGAAACTCCCCCTCCACACCCACAGCGACCAATCACAACGTAGATTGCCTCACGCAGGAGCAAGTGGGAACACTCTCCAACCGATCAACCACAACTGTGTGTTCTGGCTCACCACACAACCCTATTGCTCCAGCTACTAAATTTAAATAGCTTAACAAACCAAGTGGCGTCCCTTCTCCGTATGACCTCATCTCCAGTCCTTCCTGCAAGGCGTAGATCAGCTGTGCCTTCTCCTCTCATGCCTCTTATTAGTGACATATTCAACCTATCCTCAGTCTTTTAAGCCCCATTTTAAGAAAATATGCATTGTGCTTAGGATAGGTAGTTCAGCTGAATGCCAAGAACTACCTATCCTAAGCACAACACATATTTTGGAGCCTGCCCAATAATGGAGCCTACTCAATTTTCTTTGCTATGTTCGTTAAGCGAACACTGCAGTTGTTAGGCAAATGTAGTGGTCATTAACCAAACCATAGGTGCCGTTTTGCAGAAAACCTGGAAGTAAGTGCTATTGTTTGGCAAGAACCATCACAAACAGTCCCATGACCACAGGCCACTGCAAACAGCTGTAAATGCAGCTACCTATGTTGCTAGGTTCCTGAACTTCAGTCACATGACTATGGGCCCAACTGTTGGAACTTCAAATCCAGGTCACTAAGTGACTGGTTGTACATCAAAGACTACATGTGTATCCCCTGGATTCAGAGAACCTCTGTTTTCCTTCCATAAATACCAGAGAAGAAGGAGCATAAATTGCAAGGATGAACTACAAAAACTATCTGAACCACAAAGAAAGAACCTTCAAAGAAAAAACAAGAAGTCCAGTTGCTTCCAGAAAAAAGCACCTTTGGGACAACCATGACCTGGATGCCCGAGAATCTCTACAAACTACTATCTGAACCACAATGAAGAAAACGTGTTTTTTTTTTACCAAAACAATGTCACATCCTGAAATATCTCATTCATATTGTTAATGTATTAGCAGAGTATTCCTTGTGTTACCAAGGTTGTGCATACAGAAACGTTTAGATTGAGATCAGTTGTGAATAAGTACTCAGCCACACACAGATATACTAACTTGAATTAAAGTTTACTTTAAGAAATAGCATGTTCCTATAAACAGTCCAAAGTCATACACTTAATAGTCATAATGACAATCCAAGTATTATCCAGTACAAGTACATTTTAGCTATAATACATAACTACAACACAGAGAGAAATGCAGAGCATACATACTCTAGGCCTTGCTCTAATGAGTAGCAGAGACTACACTCAGTAGTAGAAACCAAAGACAAACAGAGAGGGACTCCCATAGAAATAAGCTGTGAACTCTAGCTCCCTCTTGTGGCAGTCTGCAACACCTAAGCTAAACAGACATATCTGTTAAAAGCTAAAACATATATTGTTCTATCCAATATTAGTTATGGTCAGAGACCTAACATTCTCCCCTTTGGGTAGATCAATATATAATACCTTACATCTTTAAACCATAGTTTTCACAACACTCTTTGTGTTTAATTGCACCTTGCGCTTTAGTGAAATGATCTGCAATATTCTGTTCAGTCATGCAGTATTCCAACTTAACCATTTTATTTTGAACACATTGTCTAACATTCAGATATCTCAAATCAGTATGTTTCGACCTTGTTTTCACACCTAAACTATTAGCCATACTAATGGCAGATTGATTGTCTTCATACACGATAAATGGCTCCTGTACAGTAATTCCTATATCCTTTAACAATTGTTTATAATACACCAATTCTGTACACACTAATGATAAACTCAAGAATTCTGCTTCCATAGTGGATAAACTAATATGTTGTTGCCTAATAGATTTCCACCCTATTAAAGCATTACCCAACATTACTACTATACCTGATGTTGATTTGCGAGTCATTGCATCAGTAGCAAAACTTGCATCAGCATATGCAGTTAACACTAATTCATTTCTCGGTTCTAAATATAAAGAATAATGTATTGTGTGCTTTAGGTATCTTAGTATTCGTTTAGCTGCTTGCCAATGCCTTTCATTTGGTTCAGCATTATATCTAGCCAGTTGATTTACGCTATAAGAGATATCTGGTCTAGACCAATTACTCAAATATGAGAGACTACCAATTAGAGACTGATATATCTCCTTATCAAACACAGGACATTTACTATCACTATTTGTAAATCCCTGATCCATTGGTGTCTTAGCAGTTTTACAATTCTCCAGATTATATCTTTTTAACAATTGGCTAATCTTCTTAGCTTGCGAAATTTTGAATCCTCTATTTGTCTTCATTATATCAAGACCCAAATAATGTTTAATTTCTCCTAAATTTCTAATCTTGAACTTTCTTTGTAATTCAGAAACAATATCATTTGCTTCTTGTTCAGTCTTTGTTATAATCGCTATATCATCTGTAAATAATAGCAACAGAGAAATCAAACCATCTTTCTCTCTCCTAAATAAACAAGGATCAGCTATACCAGCTTTAAAATCCATGGAAACTAATTCTTTTACAATGCATTTATTCCATTCATAACCTGATTGCTTTAAATCATAAAGACTTTTCTTTAATTTCCAATAATCATTTTTTCCATCATCTTTTAAACCTAATGGCTTTCTCATATAAATGGTATGTTGTAATGGTGCATGTAGATATGCAGTTTCAACATCTACATGATTAATTATGCATTTATTTTTAGCTGCCCAAACTAATGCTCCTCTCAATGTATTTGCTCTCAGACTAGGTGCAAATACCTCATCATAATCCTTATCTGATTGAGCAAATCCCTGAGCAACTAATCTTGCTTTATGGGTAACAGTGCCATCCACACCAGTCTTTAATTTATACACCCATCTGCAATCTATTGCACGCTCACCTGGTGGTAACCTTACATCTTCATATACCTCAAGATCCTTTAAAGATTTTAATTCCTTATTCATAGCTTCCTGCCAAGCTACCTGTTCCTTTGTTGGATACAGCTTAAGTTCATTATAATTAGACGGTTCCACATTAATCTGGCATACAATACTTGCCTGATATCTATCAGGTGGACGTCTCTCCCTAGTCGACCTCCTAGGCAATTTAGTACAAGTTGTTGGAATTTCCTCTTCCTTTTCCTCCCCTATCGAAGTATCTTCTACATCATCCATAGATGGTTCCTCTATTGAGGATTCTTTCACTATCCTATCATCAGTACTATTCTTATCAGAATCATCAGGAAACAATGGATCCTCAACAACAATACTATCTTGTTCCTTGTATTCCTGTTCCAGTTTACTCCATCCAACATGCTCAAGGAATTTAGCACTTGCACTACAATATACTCTAGTAGTACCTGGCTCCCAGAATCTAAATGATCTATGATTAGATTCATACCCTACAAAACATAATTTCCGTGCTCTATGTTGTCCCTTTCGCCTTACTTGTGTGGGAATATGCACCCATGCTGGTGCACCAAATGTATGCAAATAACTAAGATTTGGTTTCCTACCATACCAACGGGTAAATGGCAATTCACCAGTTGTTGCATTCACTACATTGTTCAAAACATGGTTAGCACACATTATAGCTTCACCCCAGAGCCTCTCTGGTAAACCAGAATCTGAAATCATGGTTCTAGACATAGCCTGTAATGTCTGACCTCTACGTTCAATATGCGCATTATGTTGCGGCCGAAAAGGAGCAGAACGCTTATGTTCAATACCAGCTCTCTTTAGCATATCTTCAAATCTCTTATTGGTAAACTCAGTACCATTATCTGTTACTAAACTAACCAGTTTCTTTTTCATTTTTCGTTCAACAAACCTTAACCAGTTTACAAAATGCTGATATGTTTCTGTTTTTGTTTTCATCAGATAACAGAAACCATATCTAGAAAAATGATCAACTATGCTCAATATATAACAGGCTCCACCTAAACTGGGTTTCTTAGGGCCAATGAGATCAGCAAATACAACCTCTAATGGTTCCTTGGTTTTAAATCCATTTAACCTGTTTGCAGGAATTACCTTGCTCTTTTCCTGATTGCAAGCATTACAATTTAAATATCTTGCACAAGGTTTTAATTTTATACCATTAGATAACTCAACAGTTTTCTTTAAAACTTTGAAATTTAAATGTCCCATACGTCTATGGAGCAAATGAATACATTCATCATGAGGCTTTCTATTTTCATAAACTGAATTGGCCTTATTTAATGGACTATCATGGATAATATATAAGCCATCATGCAATCTTGCAGTAACTCTTTTACCTTGTTTTTCAATTAAACATTTATCTCCCTGAAAAGTTACCACAAACCCTGCTTTTACCAATTCTCTCACAGATAGTAAGTTATATATAAGGTTAGGTACATATAACATTGGTAAACTTTCATTAATACATGAACAATATGCATTACCTTCTCCAGATACTCTCAATTTCCAGCCATTTGCTAATGATACATGTTGGTTACTTTTAGTCATATTAACAAATCTCTCTTTACTTTTAGTTATACACTGAGATGCTCCACTGTCTATTATCCAAATATCATGGCTTACATTTTTATTTGTACTTGATATAGCTACACTAACATCATTATAAGCTCTCTGCATATTACTAGCATTCTGCTTTTTACCCATTTTACAGAATCTGGCTATATGACCCTTAGCCCCACAAGAATAACATTTCCTAACAATATAGGCAGTTGAAGATTGTGGTTGTTTCTCTCTCTGTGGTTCTTCCTGTGGTTGTTTCTCTCTCAGTTGTTTTCTATCTTGCCTTCTTCTAGACTCTTCTAACAGTCTTCCTATTATGCCAGTCAATGTCAGTTCATCTCTGGTTAAAACTTCCAGTGAAGACACATAATCATCATAAGAGTCATCCAAAGAAGAAAGAATAATATAAACTTGATGCAACTCTGAGAAAATCAGTTCTTTTTCATGTAGCTCTTGTAATGTTCTCTTCATAAACTCCAAATGAGCTAACATGTCACCACCTTTTAACAAACGTGCTCTGAACAGTTTACGTGTAAGGTGTATGTGCGCACCAACACTATCTCGAACATAAAGTCTCTTTAAGGTACTCCAACACTTGGCAGCAGAATCTTCACCATGAATATGGACCAGTTGCTGATCACTCAGTGTCAGTCCAATAATACTAAGAGCCTTTTCATTATCCCGGTTAAAGGCAGCTATTTTCTTCTTATCTTCATCATTTGTTGGATCCCAAGCTGTTATATCAGGTGGATTATTAACCACAGTCCATAATCCTTCTTTACGCAAAAGTAAGCTGCACTTCATAGACCAGGAAACATAGTTAGTTCCATCTAACCTGGTTATCAGGGATAAGCTAGTTGACTGTTCTTGTGCCATTGTTAATTTAACAGTAAACCACAAGTTAGCTGTCTGAGTATGAAACTGAATATTCACACTAACTCTCAATATCTCTCTGGGCCCATAACCAGTGTTAATGTATTAGCAGAGTATTCCTTGTGTTACCAAGGTTGTGCATACAGAAACGTTTAGATTGAGATCAGTTGTGAATAAGTACTCAGCCACACACAGATATACTAACTTGAATTAAAGTTTACTTTAAGAAATAGCATGTTCCTATAAACAGTCCAAAGTCATACACTTAATAGTCATAATGACAATCCAAGTATTATCCAGTACAAGTACATTTTAGCTATAATACATAACTACAACACAGAGAGAAATGCAGAGCATACATACTCTAGGCCTTGCTCTAATGAGTAGCAGAGACTACACTCAGTAGTAGAAACCAAAGACAAACAGAGAGGGACTCCCATAGAAATAAGCTGTGAACTCTAGCTCCCTCTTGTGGCAGTCTGCAACACCTAAGCTAAACAGACATATCTGTTAAAAGCTAAAACATATATTGTTCTATCCAATATTAGTTATGGTCAGAGACCTAACACATATCCTAATAATTCAGGCTTATCTCTCTCTCTCATGTATCTCCAAACTTGTATTTTCCATTTTAGGAAGCTTTTTGATTGAAAATGACTTCTAGCTTAATGCTTCCCAGAAGTGTAAACCCTCATGGTTTGTATTTTTACCTTAAATAAGAATATCTTCTTATTTACTGGCCAATAGAAAGCAGCATCTATCTTGGCGGGGATACGAGTGAGGGGTTTAGGGTAACCGTAATCCAGTTTGAATCCCCGGTAACGCCATACTTTAGTGCCTGGTAACCAAGATGGAATGAATAAATATTAAAAACAGACAGTAAAATATAGTTTATAATCAGTAGTAGCAGCTACAGAATGTATGGTCAAACCCCTGCTAGCAACTTAAGGGGCGTGCATAAGCACACCACTGTGCCTACCATCCCTGTCCTACTGTCCTATTGTCCTCTTTTATCGGTACTTTTTTTAACTTATGTTTATACAAACAACTACTATCCTATATATGTTTGAAAAATAAATAAAATAAATAAATAAACCTTGTCTTCTAAAATTATCTACCCATTGTTGTGCCAATATAGCAGCAAGGACAGCTTTATATCATCTCAACAATGGCTGAGGGAGGCCACTAGTGTGAAAATGCCCTCTTCTGGAGGCAATTACATTATCTTACAATCACTTTGGAAGTCTTGTGAAGAGAAAAAAATGCATCATCATCATCATCAGAATGGAGGTGGAACATGCCTTTCGAAAAATACGTTTTTATTTATTATAAAATGAATGTGCTGCCCATCTTGCCAAGAGGTGACTTTGAGCAGCTTTCAGCAAAGATATATCACTTCCTTTATAAAAAGGGATCAAATTAGCGCATTTGAGGAAGGGGAGAGGGTCATCTCAATGCACAGACCTTTGAAGAAGTAAGTGCGCCCCGTACGGGGAGAGTGCACAGCGGCATCCAGCCACCCAGGCAGGCCCTTCCACAACGCTGAGATCTTTAATGGAGGGTTGGTACCGAAATCGGTCACCATCCATACGTAATCACCATGGAAAGCATACGTCTTATCATGTGGTCCTAAACAGTAGGAGAGAAGAATTAAAAATCAATAATTGGACTCTAGTTGTTTTTTCTTATTTCTGAAAAGACACAGAACATTTTTTTCCTCCTCCTCCTCCTCCTCCTCCTCCTCCTCCTCCTCCTCCTCCTCCTCCTCCTCCTCCTCCTCCTCCTCCTCCCCCGCTCTCCCCTCCTCCTCCTGCAAGAGGTAAAGCAGAAGAGAGATCCAGAGATCCATGTGCCTCTTTAAGTGTTCCTGGGTCGTCTTCAGGTCCTGGATTAAGATGGATGAACGGGTCACCTAAGTTATAGACAGATGGCTTTAATCACTTGAACAACTGCTGTTTCATGGGTGGTATCATTTGTACCCATATAGTTGTTTTTCAATTCTGTGACATCACTCAGAGTGACTTAGAGTAGGATGGCCACAACACACATTCAGGATTCCCTTAGAGAGTAATCCACAGCAATTATTTGTCTAACCAACGCATAAATCTCCACTCTGCAGGGCTTCTTCTGTGCCCCCCACCCCAGCATCTTAATGGGATGGCAGGCTTCCCAAGTTTTGTACTCTTTATCAGTTCTGTTCTGCTGCTGAGTTCAAGCTTGGCTTTTTTGCAAGCGGTGGAAGAAAAAGCTTGGCTCTAGAAACCAGGATGAGAGAGAAGGCTTACCCAACATGATAGCGTCCAGATCATCTTTGCAGGGATCAGGGACTTTGCTAGGTTTCAAGGCACCTGCAGGGGCAGTAGAGAGGGCAGGGGAGGTCTCAGGTGCAGTTGTTGACAGGGTCTTCTTACCTGTATAAAAAATTAACTTGAATTGTGAGTCAAGCCTAAAAGAACAGGGAAAATAATTGGGATGGGGGGAAAAAGAAATTTGTCAATGTATTTGGCTAACTACCCTGTTTCCCCCAAAATAAGACATCCCCTGATAATAAGCCCAATCGGGCTTTTGAGTGCATGGCAATAAGGCCAAGCACTTATTTCAGGGTTCAAAAAAAATATAAGACAGGGTCTTCTTTTCAGGGAAACACGGTACTCTTCTCTTGCTACAAGTAGTCTCAACTTACGAACATTCATTTAGCAACCATTCAAAGTGATGCACGGCACTGAAAAAAGTGACTTATAACCAGCCTTTGCACTTATCATCAGCACAGTGTCTCCGTAGTCATAATTCAGGCGCTTGGCAATTATCACACATTTATGACTATCGCATGGTCGTGTGATTGCTATTTGCGACCTTCCCAGCCTGCTTTCAACAAGCAAAGTCAGTGAGGGGGGAAAGCAGGATTTGCTTAACAACTGTGTGATGCACTTAACGACTGCAGCAAAAAAATAAAATAAAATCAGGGGTGACTCACTTAACCGCCTTGCTTAGAGACAGAACCCAATTGTCATCGTAAGTCGAGGACTATACTGTATTATATTGATTCCAGACTTGCTTTCTTAAAGCCAAAAGCTTATTTAGAAATGCATCAGGAAGAAGTCCAGGCCAATTTTGTCCACAGTCTTGGCTTCTTCTGCACATGATTTCAAAACCACTGGATCAGATCCCGTCATGACTGTCATTGTGGGAAACAGATCTCTTTGTTGCTAGGGGATGGACTAACCGGAGAAGACACGAGAACAGCCAAGAGGTCAAGTGGGAGGGTGAGAGGAAAAGGAAAGGAAAAAAGAGAGCATTCAAGCATAATGGAAAATAAACAGGGAGTTTACCCTCCAGAAGGAACCCTCCTTTTGGAAGACATAAAGTGAAAGCTCATTATTTGTCAAGGGAGTTCTCCCTCTTCCCTACATAGTCAGAACTTTTTGTTTTACATAAAGGTGGCATGGACATATTTGGTGTAACAGGGGAATAATAAATCTACAGCTCATATGCTTCCCAGGTTAAATTAACATGGGATTCAATGCAGTTACTTCAAATATTTCTAGATGCTATTCTTTAAAAATTCAAACAAACAAAACACACACACACACACACACACACAAACACACTGTATATACTGTGTGTGTGCATATGTATATACATACATATACATATACATCAGAGGTGAGTTCCTGCCTGTTTTTGCCGGTGCGGTTAATAGCTGTTGTTCGGCGCAGAGCCGAAGATGCTGCTGCCGTTCGTGGCGCGGGACTTTCCCCGCCCGCATGGAAGCCGCCAATTGCGTTCTTTTGCCCTCTGCGCATGCAGAACACTTTGCGAATGCGCAGAGGGCAAAAGAACGCAATTGACGGCTTCCATGCGGGTGGGGAAAGCGCCCGGGGAAAGCTCCTGCGCCGCGAACAGCAGCAGCATCTTTGGCTCTGCGCCTAACAACAGCTATTAACCGCACCGGCAGGAACCCACCTCTGATATACATATATATATATATACATATACATACATATATACATACATATAAGGAGCCGAGGTGGCGCAGTGGTTAAATGCAGCTACTGCAGGCTACTCCAGCTGACTGCTAGTTCAGCAGTTCAACTGTTCAAATCTCACCAGGCTCAAGGTTGACTCAGCCTTGCAGCCTTCTGAGGTGGGTAAAATGAGGACCCAGATTGTTGGGGGCAATATGCTGAACTCTGTAAACCGCTTAGAGAGGGCTGTAAAGCACTATGAAGTGGTATATAAGTCTAAGTGCTATTGCTATATATACATACATACATATATACATACATGGATACATGCATGCATGCACGCACACACACACACACACACACATATAAACACATGTTACACATACATGTATTACACATACATATACCCACTATGTCCATACCCATGACTTAGTTATCCTGCTTTTGCTTCAACTCCAGCAAGCTTATCATAAGCCGACCCAGAGTCAGAAACCAGCCCAAATTGTCTGTTCACAGAAGTTTCCCCCGCCTTCCTTACATAGGAATTCCAGCTGCTGTGGCCACACAATCACAGACAAAGAAAGAGGACAGAGCAGCTGAGCATGTTAAGAATGACCTTTGAGGGTCAGGCCAAAGTCCTGTCCAATTGCATGCAAACCGGGGCAGAGAGGTTCCCAAGGGACCTGTGGTGTGTGCTGGGCTGCTGAGTTCCATACCATACAGGGCCTGGATGCCTTCAATGTCATCCCGATGCAGGCGGAAGGGGGACCGATAGCCATTGTAAGAAGGAGCCATGAGTGCGGTCGGGTACCGAGAATGACCCAGGCCAAGCGCGTGGCCAATCTCGTGGGCTGCTATGATGCGGAGGTTAATCCCACGGGAAGTCCCTTCTGTCCAGTACTCATCAGAATCAAAGTGAACTGTTCCTAATTCTGGGATATCCGCATGGGCCAATACGTGACCTGAGAGAGAGAAAGGATTGAGTGTTACTCATTTGCAATTTAGGCTTATGCTTGTGAAATTTTGTTCTAAAAATGAGTCTGTCTTATCCTACCAATTCCTCTGGGCAACACAGAGCCCCATTTCCACCTTCTCCTCCTCCTCCTCCTCCTCCTCCTCCTCCTCCTCCTCCTCCTCCTCCTCCTCCTCCTCCTCCTCCTCCTCCTCCTCCTCCTCCTCCTCCTCCTCCTCCAGAAGCACTAGTTTTCCTATGACGCCTTGCTGCTTAAAGCATGGATGCCACCAAATGTGGCAGGAGGGACATACACTTATAATTTCTTAACCATCATCTGATGCATTGCCTTCTAAATGGTTGAAGACTGAGATTAGTGTAAGCCTTATGATACAGATTTAATGTGAAAATAAGCACATTATAGTTGTTTAAAGTGTTGATAGAGAAAACGGAAAAGGGCAACTATTCTTTTTCATAAAAACGCAGCATTTTTTTAAAGGCTTAGGTTAAAAACTACACAAACGAGTAGTATTTTCAAGAAGAGTCTATAACTGCACCAACTTCTTTGCTTATAGCAGGGGTTTCAAACTCAAGGCCTATATGCCAGATGCGGCCCACGGGGTACTTAAATCTGGCCCGTGGGGCCGGCCTGGAAATATCAAAGGACTGGCCCGCCGTGCCTCTTCCGGCCAAAATGGGCCACGGGGGGCCTACACGCAGCCAAATTTCAGCCTCCACGGCTTCCTGCAGCACTCTGCAGGTCAAAAATGGGCCATGCGAGGGCCTCGCAGGGCCTCCGCGCAGCCTGTTTTCGGCTGGGAGAGTGCTGCAGGAGGCTATGGAGGCTGAAAATGAGGCGCCGGGGGGGGGCACAGGGTGCTGCAGGGTTCTGCAGGAGTTGTCCATCCCATTTTGGCTGGCAGGGTGCTGCAGGAGGCGTCCGTCCCATGTCCCCCCAACTTCCCCCCCTCCGCAGAGGAGTACTACAATGCTGATCCATCTGTCAAAGAAATCCCTTTTGATACCCCTGGCTTATAGGATAAAAAATGATTCTATTGTGAGTATTTCTCACTCTACACTATTGAAGAGGTTCCTTGTAATGTAACAACTAGACTAAGAATTGCTCAACTTCACGTACAACCATGAATGTTATTAGGATCACCCTGAGGCCTTCACTGTCGCTCTTGTCTCTTCTGCCTCACAAAGTTGTCATAAGAACAAAATGGAGGTAAAGCATGTAAACTCCTGAGGTTCTTTGGAGCAAGTGTTATTATAAAGATAAGCTTTTGGTTAAGGCAGCCTTTTTGTGATCTGGAGAAATTTAAATGAAGGCCTTGAAGTCTACCAAATCCAGTGGAGAGAGTCTTGTCAAAGTTCCCTTTGGACAACTTATCAGATTGAGCAAGGCGCAAAAATACATCCTTCTCAAATCTACCACATTATGAGATGACCAGTCGATGAAATTCAGAGATTTTGACCAAATCTCTCTGAAAGTATCAGCTCTTCAGTTAGGTCACATCAAAAAACAAACCATACAAAGATGACTGGAACACCACTTTTCTGTTGGAGGGTATAGTTGCAGAAAACTGAAAGCCTGCTAACTTTTCTCTGTATATAGAATAAGGCAGGGTTATTTAGATGTTTTTCTCATATTTCCCCATTTTCCAGGACTGAATTGGTATTCTCTTCCCTTAAGGTTCTTCCATTCTTTCAACAACGTTATTATCATATTCATTTACAGGAGGGGACTTTAAAACCTCAATTTAAGTTATCTTGATTTAAAATCAATCCATCTTCATGAGTACTAAGGCTGGTACTAATTGTACATATCATTTATAACGCATTTTGGAACTTAAGATGGAGTGAACAGTTTCTTATAACCCTACCATATTATTTCCCCTTTTGTTCTGTGAGATAAACATTTGCAAATACACCCAGTGAGTGCCATAGTTGAGGGGGTATTCAAACCCAGGTGTCCCCAATCCTAGTCCAGTTTCCAATTATACCTGCTTACAATACCCTCATACAGTCCCTCGGGAGTTGGGCGGCATATAAGAAAACCAAAATAAATAAATAAATAAATACTTCCCTCCGACCGGTTAGGGCCCACAGAGTGGGTCTCCTCCAGGTCCCGTCAGCCAAACAATGCCAGCTGGCGGGCCCTAGGGGGAGGGCCTTCTCTGTGGGGGTCCCCGTGCTCTGGAACCAACTCCCCCCAGAGATCCAAATTATCCCCACCCTGCTGGCCTTCCGGAAAACCGTCAAGACATGGCTCTTCCTGCAGGCAGGGGTTTGAGACTAGTTTTTATCCGAGATCTCCCCCAGTATGTATGTTGTTGAACGTCTTTTAACTTTTTTAATGTTTTAAAATTGTTTTTAAATGAATGTTTATTGTTTAGTGTTCTTTTAAAATGTTGTATGCCGCCCTGAGTCCTTAGGGAGTAGGGCGGCATAGAAGAACCTAATAATAAATAATAATAATAAATACTTCTATCAATAAAACAAAATCAGGCTTGTGGACTATCATATCCTCGCAGCTGCTCCACCCCATTTCTGCTAACATTGTTCTCATCCAAATTCCATCCAGCTCCCCCGCCCCCTTCCCCAGCCCTGCTTGGGTCCATACCGGGCCCATCGAAGGACCGTGAGCAGGTCCAAGGAGAAGCACCATGGAAAGACAGGCGGATGTCAGCACGGCCAGTCCGCACCTCCTGGAAAGTGAGCTGGGTCACATCACTCCAGTACTTGAATGCTGTCTGGATTGCAGTGCGTGTGGCAGAGACCCCCAAGTCTTTGCTGTAACTGTAGATCCTGTAAGTTAGATGCTTCTTGTGCCAACGACCTGTGGAAAGAGGCACAGAACCAGAGGAATCAATAACTGAGCACTGGCTCCCCCACAGAAATAAGGCAGGATAAAGGTTGGGAGAATCACAGCTTTTGAATGAATCCTAAAAACAAACACAAGAAGGGGACATCACTACTTTTAAAGGTTGTGTAACATCTCTCTCTCTCTCTCTCTCTCTCTCTCTCTCTCTCTCTCTCTCTCTCTCTCTCTCTCTCTCTCTCTCTCTCTCTCTCTCTCTCTCTCTCTCTCTCTCTCTCTCTCTCTCTCTCTCTCTCTCTCTCCTTCCCTCCCTCCCTCTCTCCGTCTCTTTTTTGGAGAACTTAAATCTAAATGGAAATCCTGAAACAGAAAATCTAACATCTAGAATCCAGTACACTGCCAAAGGTTACAGATAGCTTAAACCCTTTGTAGGAGCATTCCACTCTACAATATTTTATCATAGCCCCCTGTTTTCTGGAATTATCTTTAATTAAGCCTCCAATGCTATGCACTTTTATTCTGGAATACAGGTAGTTCTTGGCTTAAGACCAGAATTGGGACCAGAATTTCCATGGTTAAGCGAGGCCATTACATGACTTGTGCCTGATTGTATGACTTTTTTTGCCACAGTTGTTAAGCAAATCACTGCATAACTTAAGTGAATCACATGGACATTAAGCGAATCCAGCTTCCCCCATTGATTTTATTTGTCTGTAGTATCTGGAAAGAAATGGGACACTGCAACCATCATAAATATATGCCATGCTTAGCAGGTTGCCAAGCATCTGAATTTTGATAATACAATTGTGGGGATGCTACAGTGGTTGTAAAAGCGAGGACTGGTTGTAGGTAATTTTTTCTGTGCTGTTGTAATTTTGAACAGATGCTAAATGAATGATTGTAAGTCAAGGACTACCAGTACAAGAACCATTTTTACTAAACCTTGCTGTCAAAGACCAGCAAATTTATTATCACATAAGCGTTTATGTGGATTTCAGTCTATTTCATCAAGATAGCTGAAATATAATTCCGAAAAGATAAAGTTTATAAAATGTACATGGCTGTTGTTCTGACCTAGGCTTCCCAGACTCACGAAGCAGGCTTCTTGTCCCGACAAAAACCCTTTTTATTAAGCTAATGTGAATTCCTCTCATTCACATCCAGCAAAGTCCTTTCAAAGGTGAATTTACAACCACAGACTTTATCGGGTTTGGAGAGCTGCCTGGCCGATATCTTCCAAATGGAATGCCGTACAAGAAAATACTTGGCAAGGAGCCTCTGAAAGGCACGAACAGATCTTCACACTAATTGAAGGAACTAATTGTCTCCTGCAAACACCACTCCCCTTTCGCTCCTATTTATTTCCTATGGGAGTGGTCATTCAGCGTCCCCTTGTGCTTTTACTCCCGAGTCGACCTCTGTTCCTTAATTGTTCCCTTCTCCTGATAGCTCTGTGCATGTGCACATCGGGAACAGGCTCCAGCTGTTCTTCAGCCCCACTTATCTCCGACTCTGAATGCAGCTGATAACTGTCCGAAGGCCCTGGCCCCATCTCTGCCTCAGATGCAGAGCACTCATCACAGCCTTCCCCAGACTCCAGGACTGGCCCATGTTCCTCCCCAGCCTCCTCACTCCGCTGGCCACAACAGCTGTATAGGATGGGAAGGAGAGATAAGAGACAGAGATACAAAATTCCTTCGGACAGAAATGATAAATAAAATGTCAGTAAGATCAGTGAGGAGTCTTCCTTTTGGAGGAATTGGCCTTTTATACCATAGAAATAGCCAAGTGTCTTGAGGCCCTCAAGTGTATTTTTTTAAACCGTATGCCATACATCTGAGATACTCAAAAGCTTATCTGATTATAAAGGTGTTAGTCTTTAGGGCAGGGGTATGTAACCTTGGTAATTTCAAGGCAACTTCAACTCATGCTGGCTGGGGAATTCTGGGAGTTGAAGTCCACCGGTCTTAAAATAGCCAAGGTTGGACATCCCTGCTTTAGTCCCAAAGGTGCTTTTTCAAGAAGCAACTGGTCTTTCTGGTTTTTCTTTGAAGACGTTTTGCTTTCCATTGATAAGAAGCGAAAGGTCTTCAAAGAAAAACCAGAAAGTCCAGTTGCCTCTTGAAAAAGCACCTTTGGGACAACCATGACGTGGATGACTGAGAATCTCCGTAGACATCCCTGCTTTAGGGTATCATTTTGTTATTCTGGCAAAAGGCCAACATGGAACCTCATAGGAACTGTTACCCGTGTTTTCCCGAAAATAAGACTGGGTCTTATTTTGGGGGGGACCCCAAAATAAGCACTAGGGCTTATTTTCAGGGGGTGTCTTATTTTCCCCCCCATGTACGGGAGGCCCACTTCTTCTGCTTGCTCGCGGCTGCAACTGAGCGGGAGGCAGAGCGACATGCCTGTGCCTGTGGCCACAAGGCAGGGGTCGAGCTGCCCCACACACCCCACACCAGGTTACATCAGGGGCCCCTCAGCCAGGCCATCCATGCCCCGACACCTGCCTCACCTTGCGGCCATGGTACACCACTCGGCCTCGTGCTCTGTTGTGGCCGCGCAAGCAAGCAGACATGGGCCGGCGGCCATGTGGGCTCCTGATGCACATGGCTGCTGGTGCTGCTGCCAAGAGGCAAGTGTCGGGACATGGATGGCTGCGGGAGCCCTGAGGTAAGCTGGTGCGGGGCGCGTGGGGTAGCTCCATCCCACTGCCTTGGCCGCAGCAACACAAGCAACCAGAGAGAATGGCTGGGTAGCAGGCAGCGTGGGCTCTTAAGTAGGACTTATTTCAGGGGAGGGCTTATATTAGGTGCACACATAAAACATGCTAGATCTTATTTTCGGGATAGGTCTTATTTTCGGAAAAATGTGGTACTTGGAAATATACCCTATACCAGTGATGGCGAACCTTTTTTCCCCCAGGTGTCGAAAGTGTGTGTGCGTGCACTGTCGCACGTGCGTGAGTGCCCACACCCATAATGCAATACCCCTCACACACATCCTGCCCCCTGCACATGCACGCGTGACCTCCCTGTTTTGGCCTCACATCCCAAAACAACCGTGGGAGGGGGGGAAAGCCTCCCATCCCCAAACAAAGCTGGGTGGGGGCAAAAGCCTCCTTTCCCCAAACGGAGCTGGGAGGAGGGGGGGAAGCCTCCTTTCCCCAAACGGGGAATGCCTTGCGTGGCCAAACAGCCCTGGGGTGGAATCACCAGAGATCTGGGAAGGCAGGGGCCGCAGAAAGTGAGGAGAAAGCATGGGCTTGTCTGACAGAAAATCAGCTGGCCTGCGGGAAGCACGCACACATGCGCAGTGGAGCTCAGCTGGTCAACGGCTCACGTGCCTGCTGAGAGGGCTCTGCGTGCCACCTATGGCACGCGTGCCATAGGTTTGCCATCACAGCCCTATACTAAAGAAATTTATTGGACTTACTTTTTCAGTCAGCATGAGTAAAACTGGTTTTCCAGACCATTACAACCACAACCACTACAAGCTGGCCCTAATTCCTACTTTAGGTCGGAGCTACACGCCCATTCTTTTCATACTAAGCATGGGTGGAGTGAGTAGACTAATTCATTAATCTTGGCTTTGTGCATCTCTTTGCTCACACATATCAGCTCAAAGTAGATTCAAATATACTTCCAGGCAAATCCAAAATCAGCCTTTTGAGACAGGCCTGGTTAAAGACCAGACACCTCAGGAATGTCAGAAAAGCAACTTCATTTTTGTTTAACACACTAACAAAAATCTTGAAAGCCTGCCCAAACCCTTCACTGCTCCATTTTAAGGACAAAAGAAACTCAAGGTAGATTTTCTCTGAATCTCTTTCTCACCTTTCTACTTTCTCGGGGCAGAGCAACTGTTTTACTTCCCCTTCTTAAATCCTTCTACATGTGGGGATGTTTAAAAGGGAAGACATCCAAATTCTGGAGAGTTTCTCCATGGTCAATTATCTTTCACTGCAATGTGGAACTGCTTTATATTTGCATGGTGAGTTAATAGTTTTGCCTGGCTAGGATGGAGACTATTGAAAAATTCCTGGGCTATAAGCTAATTGGGGAAATGAAAAGATAGGGGTGGGTGGAAATTTTCTCTGTATTACAGCTAGAAAATTACCTAGACTTGTCCATGAAGTCTCTGCAAACTCAGCATGACACACTTTTGGTCACTGGCACTGATGATGTCACCTATTCTGGTTAAGGAAACTTCTGCAATAAACAACTAAGCCCAGAGAGTTCCAAGGAGCCCTCATTTCATCCCTGAGCTACAAATATTCTCCTTTATTGGTTTTTATCAGTTTACATGGAGGAAATTCACAGCAAGTGAAAGTCTTACAGCTGAAATGATTGCCTGCTAGTTCTCGACTTAGAACCATAACTGAGCCCAAATTTCTGTTGCCACTGTTGAAACGATTAAGTGAGTTTTGTCCCATTTTACCACCTTTCTTGTCACTGTTGTGAAGTGAATCATTGCAGTTGTTAAGTTAGTAACACGGTTGTTGAGTGAATCTGGCTTCCCCATTGACTTTGCTTGTCAGAAGGTTACAAAAGCTGATCATCTGACCCCAGGACACTGCAACCGTCATAAATATGAACCAATTGCTAAGCAGACTGTTGATTTGTTTTGTTTTTTTACTTTGGTCTCAGTATTCCATCTCTAAAATGAAAATAATCTTTAAAAACTGCAAAATGTCTTTCCTAACCTGATCTTTTCTAACTCGGCTCTAATATTTTTAGGAAAACGGGGAGAAAATATACCATACTTTGCAGAGTATAAGATGCATTCCCCCCCATAAAAGTGGATGAAAATTGCGGCGTGTCTTATACACCGAATGTTGCTGAAGCCCCGCCCACCCACTGGCCCCCACCCTTCGGCCGTTTTCGGCCTCTGCATGTCGCATTTTCGGCCGGTTCCAGGCGCCGGGGATTGGCAGCGGTGAATGGGTTGCACCGAATGGGCTGTGCCCACGGCAAACAGGCAGTGGCAAATGAGCCGCACTGAACGGGCCATGGCAGTGGCAAACGGGCAGCGCCAAACGGGTTACGGCAGCAGCGAATGGGCCACGGCGAATGGGCGGTGGTGGCAAATGGGTGGCAGCAGCGAATGGATGGCGACAGCGCTGAATGGGCCATGGCGAACAGGCCAAATGAATGCTGGGAGGCAAAGGCAGATTTTTTTCCCTTGTTTTCCTCCCCCCAAAAGGTAGGTGCGTCTTATATTCTGAAGCATCTTATACGCCAAAAAATACGGTACTTGTAGGAATAGGAATATTCTTTATTGGCCAAGTGTGGTTTGACACACAAGAAATTTGTGTCTGCTGCATAAGCTTTTAATGTACATTAAAAAAAACCAAAGCGATCATAAATATGGATCATAAATCATAAGGTACAATCATAAATCACAAGATACAAACAACATGTGATAAATCATAAGATACCAATAGGAGAAGACTGTAGGCAAGATGAAAAAGATGAGAAGATGTAGCTGCCATCATAAAAGAAGGGAAGGCATCGTCATGAAAAAGGCTGTAATCCATCAATTACAGATTTTACTAGCTTACTGGGTTGCCTTTGATAATAGCCACCTGCTCTTGGAGACTTTCCAGCTCTTTGCGGATGATTATAATGTTTAGAGAGCATACAGAAGCGTCACAAGCCTCTTAATTCTTATTTTCTCCAAACTGAAAAGAACTTCTACATCCACCAGAGAATCCTTTGGCAAGTGATGGCTTGGGAAAGAGGCTAAGTCTTATCTCCCTTGCCTTAAGTAAGATAAGAAATAGTAGTAGTCTCCCACGTATCTTATTTTATCAGCCCCAAGAAGACTTACCAATGAGATAAATCCTTCTTTGAACTGAACTGAAAAATTGAATCATGTCTTGTTGAGAAATTTAAAAAAAAGGGTTGGGGCCATTGATTTCATTCCCTAGCAAACCACACAGATTCTTACCTTACTCATATAATACTGGTTTGTCCCTGCAAAGCGTGGATATACAGGTAGCCCTTTGACTTGCAACCACAATTGGGACCAGGATTTTTGTCGTTGAGCAAGACAGTTGTTAAATGAGTCGTGCACATTTTGCAACCTTTTCTGCCACGGTTGTTAAGTGAATCACTACAGTTGTGAAGTAAATCAGGTGTTCATGAAGCGAATCTGGCTTCTCCCACTGGCTTTGCTTGGCCAAAGCTGAGAAAGCAGCAAATGGGGTCACGTGAACCCAGGATCCTGCGACTTTGGTAAATATTTGCCAGTTTCCAAGCAGCCAAACTTTGATTACGGGACTGTGTGGACGCTGCAACGGTTGTAAGCACCAGAAGCGGTTTGTAAGTTGTTTTTTTCATTACCATTTTAACTTCGAACGGTCACTAAACAAATGTTTGTGAGGACTCCCTGTCATATTAGATGCACCTCCTTCATAGGTCTTTTGTGGGCAAGACTGTACAGGTCCTCAGCTTACAACTGTACATTTAGTGACTGTTCAAAGTTACAACGGCACCGAAAAAGTGACTTATGACTGTTTTTGATAGTTATGACTTTTGCAGCACCTCCATTGTCACGTGATCAAAATTCAGATGCTTGGCAATTGTTTTACACTTATGACCATTGCAGTGTCCTGGGGACATGGGATCCCTTTTGTGAACTTCTGACAAGCAAAGTCAATGGGGAAGTCAGCTTCACTTAACAACGGTGGCAAGAAAGGTCGCAAAATGGGGCAAAACTCACTTAACAAATTTCTCACTTAGGAACATAAATTTTGGGCTCAATTGTGGTCGCAAGTCAAGGACTACCTGTATACAGTATAGGAAGCCCTGCTCCATTAAAAGCCCCAATAACAAAAACTTGCAGTGTAGAACAGAACCCTGATTCCAACCCTCTTTTCTATCCTTCCTTTATGGAGTTTTAACAATCTCCCAATTAACCACCGAGTATTCTATGTTCACTGAGCATGCTCAGTCTACACTGCTCTATCTTTCAGGATTTGTCCCTGTATTACAATTTACCGTATTTTTCAGAGTATAAGATGCACCTTTCCCCCCCAAAAAAGTGGGTGAAAATTTAGGTGTGTCTTATAGACCGAATACGGCCGTTTTTGGCCTCCCGAACCATCCGCACGTCATGTTTTCGTCCTCCTCGGCCCCTAGAAGCACTCTGCAGTGCTCCGCACATCCCATTTTTGCCAAAAACTGGCTGGTTTGGGTTCCCAAGCCCTCCACGCATTGTGTTTTTGCCCTCTCAGGTCCCCAGAAGCACTCTGCAGGCCAAAAACGGGCACATTTTTGGAGAAACGGGCCTGTTTTTTGGCGAAAATGGGCCGTGCGGAGCACTGCAGAGTGCTTCTGGGGGCTGGGGAGGACGAAAACGTGACGCATGGAGGCCAAAAACTATTTGTTTTCTTGTTTTCCTCTTGTCAATTGAGGTGCGTCTTACAGTCCGAAAAATATGGTATATGCTGCTCAATCCAATAAGGCTCAAAGCAGCTGGCAAAAGAAATACCCTTGAATAATGTTCATAAGCCAAATAGAAATAAAGCAACAGTGCCCTGAGGAATACACACACACACACACACACACACACACACACACACACACACACACACACCAGCAGGAGTGTCGCTTGTCACCAATCTACTCCGAGATTCTTTGAAAGGGACCATGTTTTAATGACTTTCTGAAAAAACCAGTGGGATGGGAGCCAATCTAATCTGGGGAGGCACGTCCTTCAAAGAAGAGGGACAGCAACAAAGGAAGATGTTCCCTCACTTGAGGGTGTCTGGCTCAGGTTCCCCCCCCCTTACTTTGGCAGACCTTGTGACTCCCACCAGGGTGATAGTTCCCTTTTGTGTGCGAATGTGCCATTGGGGGGGCTACATAAGAGCATCTGAAAAAAAGGTGTCATTTCTCTATTATGCAAATCCCAACATCAGAGAGGCTTTCAATTCGAACACAGGGCCCTGCAGCAGAATTCCCAAGGATGAGATCTGCATCTCAGGGCAACTGAAGTCCCTTTCTTGCAGCCTTTAATAATCCTTCACCCTTTCCCCATACCCAGGCCTTCTGTGGGAACTAGATCTGCCCAAATGCCAGCCGCCTGGCCTCCAGGAAGCAAGCTGAGGGATGCTCACCCAAGAGGCGATATTTGAGGGTCCTTTCATTGAAGGGGTCATCCATACCACAGCGGGGCTGCTTCATCTGGGAGAGGGTTGCCATGTCCACCTGCCCAGTGGTTGGCAGTCCTGAAGCAAACTGAAAAGCTCTGTTGAACCAGAAACAGGAGGGGGGAAAGAAAACACAGTGATTGGCATTGTCCAACCACTCCAAGCTTGACTGTAGAAAATACGACTTTAGCAACAGAGTGGTAAATGCCTGGAAGTCACTACCTGACTCTGTGGTTTCGTCACCAAACCCCCAAAACTTTACCCTTAGACTGTCCACTGTTGACCTCACCCGATTCCTAAGAGGTCAGTAAGGGGCGTGCATAAGCGCACCAGCGTGCCTACCGTCCCTGTCCTATTGTTCCCTCTTATCAGTACCCATCTTATGTATATAAACAATGTTATATCTATGTATATTACCAATACGTACTTGACAAAATATATAAATAAAATGTGGACTTTGGTTTACTTAAATAACCAAGTTCCCCAGGTTGGTGGACATTCAACTCATCCCCCCCCCCCCCCAAGTAGCCTAAGATGTGCCGGGCTTATCTGGGGTTCCCTTGTGCCCCCCCAAGTGAGACTGCTGATAGGACAACCCAAAGTTTCTTGTGTGTTTTCCTGAAATATATTTCTGATTTAATATCCCTGGGCTCTTTATTTTACCTCAAAGCAACCTCGATCTCCTCTTCTGTGAACTTATGTGAGAACCGTTCTAGCGGCTGCTGTAAGTATCCAAACTGCAGCAGGAAATCCTGAAACAGGGAAATAAATTTTAAAGGCAAGCTCACCCCCAACATTACTGGAACACAGACAGTCCTAGCAAACTGGGTGTAGAAAGACAGAGCTAAATGTGATTTTTCAAAAGGCAACTGGACTTTGTTTGTTTTTCCCTGAAGACGTTTCTCTTCTTATCCAAGAAACTTCTTCGGTTCTTCAGTCAATCAGAACTGAAGAAGCTTTTTGGATGAGAAGTGAAATGTCTTCAAGGAAAAACAAAAGGAAGCCTAGTTGCATTTTGAAAAAAGCACCTTTGGGACAACCATGACCTGGATGACTGAGAATCTCCATAGACAAATACAGAGCCAGTTTGGTGAAGTGCCAAAGGTGCTGACCTAGAAACCAGGACACTGTGAGTTCTAGTCCCACCTTAGGCATAAAAGCCAGCTGGGTGACTTTGGGCCAGTCATTCTCTCCCAGCCTAACCCCTCCTCACAAGGTTGTTGTTATGGGGAAAACAGGAGGAAGTAATATGTATGTTCTTTACCTTGAGTTATTGATAAAGTAATAAAGGTAGGATGAAAATCTAATAAATAAAGATGACCTTGATGAAGATAGGCAGGAGCCATTACTGAGGCAAAAGGGGCTGAAGCATTTTTAACGGCCAGAACAACAGGATAACAGTCAGAAATAGCTCAAGTGTACACCTCCCTAGTCCTTTATAAAGACAATAAACTATAAAGAGGAGGAGGAGGCTGGACACAATCAGATGTGCGAGATTGTGTTATTATAACCAATCTCAATTTCTTTTGGAATGATTTTTGGATCCGGTCCACCTAAAAGGGTTGACATTGAATAACCTCCATGAGGTCCTGTGGTAATTTCTCTCTGTGGTAATCAATGCTAGATTTTGCAGGCCACAGGCCTTCCTTTTTCTGAACCTATTTGGATCCCCCTGCTGTCTTCAAGTGAATGGAAATAGCAAAATTTTAGAGGATAATCCTTAATAGCCCCTTTGTTCTTCCAAAGCATTATGTCTCTTTCACAGATACATTCACACTCGTGTAACCGTTGCTACATTTTGTGGCATGCACACATTATTATAAATAGCACACTGCTGCTTCCTTGATCTCTCCCTAATCGGACCAGATTCTTTTGCTGTGAGCCAAAATTGCAGCCTTGGTTGTACACTACCGCAAAACTCCTCAATCTGCCATTTCAGCTCATCACAAGTGAGTCAGCCATTGATTTTGCCACAAGAACAAAGTCCGTGATAAATTGAGTCAACATGGATTAAACTGGGCAGATGAAACCCGAGATTCATTAAAAGCCAGGAAGATAGACGCAAGTCTGAGACAGAAGTGAAGATAGATATAACTAAAATAAAATGAAGACTGGCTGAATTCACCCATTATTCTAAGCCAAAACAAATGAACCAGGTAATGGCTTATTACAATTCATGAACCCTATCAATGCAATCTTTATCCACCCAGTTTAATATATTAATTTTTGTCCTTGGATCAAGATCTAGGCAATGATTAGATAGATAAGATAGATTAGATAGATAAGATAGTAGATAGATAGATAGATAGATAGATAGATAGATAGATAGATAGATAGATAGATAGATAGATAGATAGATAGATGATAGATAGATAGATAGATAGATAGATAGACAGACAGAGAGCGATATAATAGACAGACAGACAGAGAGAGAGAGAGAGAGAGAGAGAGAGAGAGAGAGAGAGAGAGAGAGAGAGAGAGAGAGAGAGAGAGAGAGAGAGAGGTACCCTTGAAAAATCTTTCCCAAATCTTTGCTGCAGGACCATAAAGAAACATTTCTGACCAGCCATGTTGGCAGAACATCTAGGTATGGCTAATTCAATCATGGCTTATTCACTTAATCTTGTTTTCTAGTTAACACAAAGCATGCTGACTTATTCCTAACAACACAAGCAGGCTTTGCACACACACCCCTACTAGAGTTAGACTTAGCTGTTTTGCTAGAAAAAGTTCTACTCCCTGTGTTTTGTAAAAGTTATAGTTTTAAAAAAGCTCTGGAATAAAAGCATCTCAATTTGGAAAAAGGATGAATCGGGGATTGAAGTCCGAGGAGAAGGACAAAAAGCCTGGGGAGATACAGGTCAGGTAAGGTCAGGCCAGGTTAGGCCAGAGAGTGAGCTTCATATACAGATTAACAGAGTTGGAAGGGACCTTCCAGGTCATCTAGTCCAACCCACTGCCCAAGCAGGAGAACCTATATCTGCCTCTACCTAGGATTGAACTCACAACCTCCTGATTGTGAGGCAAGAGCTCTTCCCACCCTTCTTGTTCTCCTCCTGACGGTCCACCATATAGAGGCTTCTGCTCTTCCATTAAAGGGGGGGGCCCTCTGGGACCAACCTACCAGGGCTTCTTCCTCTTCCATGCTGTTGAGAGCAGCCCCCTTGGCGGAGAGGACCCAGGCGAAGAACTGGAAGAGCAGAGTCAGCCACGGGAGCTTCATGTCTGGTTTCTTCACACGCCAAGCCAGAGGCAGCTCCTCAGCACTGCTCCCCAAGATGGTCCACAGAGCACTTCAATAACTGCTTCCCGCTCTGGATTTCAGGCCAAGCAAATCAGAACCTCGTTCTCCACCGTCTCTCTTCCTCTACAGCCTACGTTTTGCTCTGCCCTCCTTGATCCCTCAATCCATGGTATCTTCCCTCCCCTTTCCAAAGTTTATAAATCGGCCAAACAGTGGAGTGAGTCACTTCTAACAGAAACATGTCGCAACCACAATAACCCCCCTTCTTTTTTGTGTGTGTATGCAGAATATTAACTCTTTGCAGAATACACTTTCTCTTAAAGTGACAGCTCCTTGTGTGGGGACCTTCTTCAAACTGGTCAGCCTGATGACCCTCGGGTTCCATTGTCTGTACAACAGCGTGTGGTTCAGAGGCCTGAATGAGGTCCAGGTTGTTTTCACTGACAATGCTTAGTAGCTAGAATAAAAGGAAAATCTCTGGGGGGAAAATTGATTTAATTACACAACTTGTTTTAATCAAATCCAGAGATTCTGTTCAGTTGGAGAAATATAGCAATACCAGAAACGAAGCCCACGGAAAAGCCTGCCTAGGTATAGCAGGCCAATTCAAGCCTTTCCTTGATTCTTGTTTCCTTCCTCTTGTTATGAATTCCCCCCTAAACGAAGAGCAAAGCTAATCAACTTTCAGCTTTATTCTGACCTGGAAAATGTGCGTGTTCTCATCGTGCTAAGAAACATTAGCTTGCCTCAAATATCAAGAGTTGCCCAAGTCTTAAGTAGCGTTTAAGGCAGGGATAGGCAAGCTTTTGGCAGTCTAGGTGGCATTCGACACTTTGGAAGAGGGACACTGAGGGACGAATATGGCCATTCAATACATGAATTAATGTATTAATGATTTGACATTCTGGGGGAATTTTTTAACAGTGATGAGCAAATCTTAAGATTTAGCCTACAGTTCCTATGTGTTTCCCTATTCAAAATGATAGCAAATTGCTGCCAGGTTTCAGTCATATGGTCTCAGGGAACTCTGAGGATCTCACACACATAGTATAAAACAAACTTCAGTGCTGCCTGTGGTCTTAGGGCCACCTACATCCCAACCATGATTTAGCATATTGTACCAAGTCAAAAAGTAATGCCATTTTCTTTAGGACAGGTATAATTACCAACACAGGAACATGTAGCATACATCAAAATAAAGGTGGTCCTCTGTGGATCACATCCCTACTTCTCAACATAGTCACCGTTTCTCTCAATAGCAATGTTCCACCTTCGAATGAGAGCATGTATCCCTGCCTGGTAAAATTCTGTTGACTGTTCTTTGAGCCATTTCTTCACTGCAGTTTTCACTTCCTCGTCACTGGAATAATGTTTGCCTCTCAAACCCTCTTTCATGGGGCCGAAGAGATGATAGTCTGAAGGCGCTAAATCTGGAGGATTATTATTCCAGTGACGAGGAAGTGAAAACTGCAGTGAAGAAGTGGCTCAAAGAACAGTCAACAAAATTTTACCAGACAGGGATACATGCTCTCATTCGAAGGTGGAACATTGCTATTGAGAGAAACGGTGACTATGTTGAGAAGTAGGGATGTGATCCATAGAGGACCAGCTTCATTTTGATGTATGCTACATGTTCCTGTGTTGGTAATTATACCTGTCCTAAAGAAAATGGCATTACGTTTTGACTCACCCTCGTATATAGCAGACATAGGGAAATTGTGGCCTCCAGATGTTACTGAACCACAATTCCCTGCATGTTTTACTTGGAACATGTTAATTAGAACTGATGGAAGTTGAAGAAGATGTCTTACTCCACCAATGATTCAATGCTCCAAACTCAAGTTCTTCAAGTTCATTGGACAGTGTGCATGCATATGTGAGTGTGTGTTTAGAACATAGAATAACGTAAACATAGGATAACAGGGTTGGAAGGGACCTTGGAGGCCTTCCAGTTCAGCTCTAGCTCGAGCAGGAGAACTTATATCATTCCAGACAAATAGTTCTCCAGTCTCTTATTGAAAACCACCAGTAATGGAGCACCAACAACTTCTGAAGGCAAGTCCTTCCACTGATTAATTGTTCTCACTATCAGGAAAATTTTCCTTAGTTCCAGGTTGGATCTCTCTTTAATAAGTTTCCATCTGTTACTTCTTGTTCTGCCCTCAAGTGCCTTGGAGAATCGGTCAACTCCCTCTTCTCCATGACAGTTCCTCAAGTACTGAAAGACTGCTATCATGTTACCCTTTAGTCCTTCTCTTTATTAGACTAGGTACACCTAGTTTCCCCAACCACTCATAGCATGGTTTAGCCCAGTAGTGGGTTTCACTTACCTTCTCTACCGGTTCGGAACTGTGAACGCAGGCGGCGCTTCTGTGCATGCCCAGATCGTCCATGATGACATCCAGGCAGGTGAGCGGAGCCTCCCACTGCCACTGTTACCGGTTCATCTGAACTGAGGCGAACCGGTAACCTACCACTGGTTTAGCCTCTAGAACCCTTATCTGTTTCTCTTCTGTATACTCTTTCTAGGATCTCAGCATCTTTTTTTGTAGGACATTATCAATAAATTTAAAACAATTAAAAGCCATACATACAGATACAATAGGTCTGTCCCTTGGAATTAAATATAATCCATTTATTTCATAGTAAACCTTGCCAAGAAAACTGCAGGGACTTATCCAGGCAATCTTTGAGAACCAGACACAATTGAACAGAAGAAAGAAAAATAGCACTGCAACTAGCTTGAGCTGAATATTACTTTATTTGGATTCCAGGAGTGTGAAGGCAATTGATACAATAATCTGGCTCCCTAAATAATTTGATTCAACCATGAACAAATATTTCCTTTAATGCAATTCAATGTCCCTTTCTAATTTCTAAGCAGATTGTCCCTCTCACGTCCAAAAGCGTATGTTTCTATTTATATTTCACAGCAAAATTTAAAAGAAAAAAGAAAAAAGAACAGGCAATAATCCCAGATTCCATTTTTTCCCCAGCAATTGCAAGAAAGAAGAAAAACACTAATCCAGGATAAAGCATCAACAGAGCCCTATCTGTTCTTCCCATCCTTCATGCCAAATCACTGACATTTAACTTCATCTTAAGGATTTCATGAGGTTTGTTTCCCCCCCCTACAAACCTACTGTACAGACATTCATATTTAGGGAGATCTGTGAATCAACTGCCAGCACACCAATTGACACAAACGAATGTCAAAGGGACACATTTTATTGCCATCAGATAATATGACTGATCATGAGTCAAAGGGTACATATTTTTGCGCAATGATTCAACTAGTGCTGTGCAAAGTGTTTGTGAGGCTTGGCTTTCATGATGCAAGCCCATCCTTCATGCAGGTTGACATCCTTCATTCAAGTTGCAAAGCAATATGTGAAACCATTCTTTCAGTTCTAGGCACCATATCTTCAACTTCTCAAATTGGAAATATCCAATTTGACTGATGATTAAAATTTTGTGTTATCGAGTCATGGTCAACTCTTTGAGATCACATAGATTTTCTCCACGGTAATCTGTTCCAAAGCTGCTCCTTCAAGACTCATTACAACAACAACCCCCATCACCACTGTAACTGAATCTATCCATCCTTTCTGCTGATTGTCCTCTTCTTCTCTTTCCTTCCACCTTTCCCAGCTTTAGATCCTTTTCCAGATCTTTGCATAATGTGTCCAAAATAGGAGAATTTGATCTTGGTCATTTGTATCTCAAGTCGGAACTCTGAATTGAATTGTTCAATGATCTTTTTGTTTGTTTTCAGTGAAGGAAAAACTAGTGATAAAAATGTTCTTTCATTAGTCTCTTTCTCTCTTCCATCTATCTCCACATTAATATAAAAATAATTTGAACGGTGAATATCAGGCATCTATTTTATAAACCATTTATCATTTCCCATCGTAAGGTGGCCTCTCCTCTTAATTCCCTCCACAGAAACCAACTTGACCGGCAAAAGTGTTCCTGAGTTGCCCATTGCATCTAACAGGTGAACTTAGAAGTAACAGAACAATTACAGATGGTGCACAGTGCTCTGGCCAGTATCGTTCTATCTCAGCACTGGCTTTTGAAGGGCATCCTGGACAATTTGAAACAAATAAATAAAATTTCTAATTCACTTTCCATACAGGCTAAACTCTTAAAAAACCAGCTTCCCATTTCCAAGAATTTTCCCCAGTCTCTAACTAATCAAAAGTTATCTGCTGGCACAATTAGTAGCCCCCAATGTTTATTTAAGGAAATCTTATTTATCTGATTAGTTTTAACCTATTGTTACTCTATTCAGAAAATTAATTAAAGGCATTGTTAGCCATCTAGAGTTGCCCTAATAAGTGGGCAGTCAGAAGGAAGGGGAAAGGGGAGGGGAAGGGGAGGGAGGGAGGGAGGAAAACAGGGACTGTCTAGGCTGCAGTGCATCTCAGCCTGCTTGAACTTTTAGTCAGCTGACCTCAAGGGTTGCTTTCTAAACCATCAAATTATATAAATACCTAGTTTGCTCTTAGAACATACCACTCAATATGAGTAATTTGCAATGGAGAGAAGAAAATACTACTTGTTCTCTTGCTGTTTTATTTTGCGTGTGCATCGTTCTCTGGTCTTTGGAAATTTTAAAAGGTGACCTCAAACTACCTTAGACCACACAACTACTGTAGCAGCTTCTGGCCACTTGAAATGCAGTTGTTCTTCCCGGAGAAACTGGATGGGGTTGGCCCTTTGTTGAGGCTTGTCAGATGGGTAGGAAGTGAAAAGGGGTCGATTCCACTTACCGGTATTTCATTTGTGCAGCACTTCAGCCAAGAACTTGACTTGCCATCTCATGGACTGGGTGCAATTTTTAAGTGTTTGTGCAAAGCAAATTTTGGAAAGGAAACTAGTTGAGATGCATTAATGAAGTAAAGTACACAATTTCCATCCGCGTGCCACATGAATGGATTCAGCAGCCAGTGCTTTGGGAGTTGGCTAATATGGGCAAATTAGGTACGCAAATAACTATTATTTGCAATGAAGAATTAGAGCCACCATGTAGGAGTGTAAGTAGACAGCTACAAACAATAAATACAGAGGTGCTTGTAATTGTCGCTTGAGAACCTATATTACTGCATAGCTAATTCTTCCCATCCACAGTGCGGATGGATAAAGACACAGACAAAGTGCTGAATTTTACATTTAGCAGGAGCAGTTCCTGTTCTTTAATTAACATTTGGCTTGAACTTCAGAACTGGTCAGAGTTGGCCTTCAGATCAATAGCGGCCAACACTGGTCCAAACCCTTGTGGTTAGATATATGTGTCACAGCAGACCAAAGACAGTTTGAGAGCCCTCATCCAACACAGGCCAGCAGCCATTCCAGAACATGGGGAATGACAATGATATGCAGTGGACAGACAGCTAAGGAAGTATGAAAGAGCTGCCGTACCTGCCTCAGGGAAGCAACTCAGGATGATGTCAGAGTAACCACCCCACACCTCTCACTTTTATATGCCACTTGATTGTAGGATCAAATCTTTTTCAGAATCGCAAAGCCTAAGAATGGCATCAAGATACTGTGGCAGATACCCGTGGGGAGAGGGTGGGGCAACCCAGCTTGCATTACACTGCCACAGGCTTACCATTGCCATTACCACACAACATTTCCAACAAAAATAGTCCATGGGCCTGGGAAGGATTAAAATCCATGGAAGAGTTTCAGAACAGGCTCCACCACATTCTGAGGTCCATTCGTTTATGCGTTTTCTCTTACCTCAGCAAGCCGACGTATGTAGAATTTTAATACCGAGCAGCAGATCAATATGTCACCTAGTCTTATTTTCTTTATCTCTTCCCTAATCTTAACAACCTGTTTCAAATGAACATCTGGCTGTTGATGTAAGATTGTTCTAATCCCCCCTCCCCCTCTTTCTGGAGCCTTTAAAGGTGGCTGAACTCCAACTGCAAAATCTCTCATTAAGGGCCTTGCTGGCAGAAGCTGAACACAGCATGTCAGCAGTATCTGGAAACTATGTTCCTTACACCCTTCCAAAGATCTGAATAATGGAGAAGCAGATATACCGTATTTTTTGGAGTATAAGACGCACTGGAGTATAAGACGCACCTTAGTTTTTGGGAAGGAAAATAGGGGAAAACAATCTGCCTACCAGGTATTCATCTGGCTAGCGTCCTTAGTCTGGTCAGCTTCAGCACATTATTTTATCCCCTGGTTAGGACTTAAAAAAACCTTCTGAGAGAGTAACAATGAAAGAGCATGCAAGCCAGTAAGAGCTGGGAAGATGGTTAGCACCTGGTTAGGGCTAGAAAAAAACTTATTCAGAGCAAGTAGAGCAATGAAAAAAACCCTGCAAAGACTTAGGGCTGGAAAAACAGTCTTCTGAGAGAGTAACAGTGAAAGAGCCTGCAAGCCGGTAAGAGCTGGGAAAATAGTTAGCACCTGGTTAGGGCTAGAAAAAAACTTATTGGGAGCAAGTAGAGCAATGAAAAAAAAATCTGCAAAGACTTAGGGCTGGAAAAACATTCTTTGGAAAGATTAACAATGAAAAAGCCTGCAAGGTAAGAGCTGGGAAGATCTGTTAGCACCTAGTTAGGGCTGGAAAAAAGCTACATTCGAAGTATAAGACGCACCCAAATTTTCAGCCACTTTTAGGGAGGAAAAAGGTGCGTCTTATACTCCAAAAAATACGGTAGATGTAAAATGAATTAAGAAGGCAAAATGTGGACTGGTCTATGCCACTATTAGATGAGGTTTAACAACAACAACAACAACAACAACAACAACAACAACAACAACAACAGAGTTGGAAGGGACTTTGGAGGTCTTCTAGTCCAACCCCTGCTTAGGCAGGAAACCCTACACCACTTCAGACAAATGGTTATCCAACACCTTCTTAAAAACTTCCAGTGTTGGAGCATTCACAACTTCTGGAGGCAAACTGTTCCCCTGATTAATTGTTCTAACTGTCAGGAAATTCAATCAACCCCCAAGTGTGAAATTGCTCTACACCAACAGGAAAGATAGGTTGGTTAGCACACAGCAGGGCTTGTCGTAGGGACCTCAACAACTATTTACAAGTGATTTGGATGAGGAGTTGGAAAATATGATTAATCACATTTGCAGATGGCACAAAGATGACAGGTAACAAAGAGGTGAAACTTCCGGAAGATCTCAACAAGCTAGAGCAACACAATTAATTTCAGCAGGTAAAAATGCAGTTTTTCAGTAGGATAAGAAAAATGAAAGACATAACTACAGGACAGGGGAGATGTTCCTGGGCAGCTGAATATGAGGGCAACAGTGTGATATAGCTGCAAAAACAGCAAATGCAATCCTAAACTGCATCCAAAGTAGAGTGTCCAGACCAAAATAAGTAATAGGTTCTCTCTATTCTGCATTGGTCACAAAATGCCTGCATCAGTCAGAATGCTAAATCCAGTTCTGAGCACTGCATTTTAGGAAAAACACTGATAAGTAGGAGCCTCTGTATAATAAAGTAACCAAGATGACAAAGCAACTGGAAGAGACTTGGGTGGAAAAAAAAAAGAGGAATGGAGGCATTGGTATGGTTAGCCAGAGCAGAGAAGACTTGAAGGAAGGCCTCTTACAGGTAGTCCTTGATTTACAACAGTTTACTTAGTGACCATTTGAAGTTACAATGGCACTTAAAAAGTGACTTATGACCATTTTTCACACTTATGACCGTTTTAACATCCACATGGTCATATGATATACATTCGGATGCTTGACAACTGATTCACATTTATGATGGTTGCAGTGTCCTGGGGTCATGTGATCACATTTTTGTGACCTTCAAAGTCACAAAGCAAAGTCAATGGGGAAACAGATTCACTTAACAACCATGTTACTAACTCAGCAACTGCAATGGTTCACTTAACAAATGTGGCAAGAAAAGTAATAAAATGGGGAAAACTCACTCAACACATTTCTGACTTAGCAATATAAATTTTGGGTTCAATTGTGGTGGTAAGTTGAGGACCACCTGTAGTTTCCAAAGTGTAAATGATAGGTAGACCTATTCAGTTTTAATTTTCGAAGACAAGACAAGACACAATGGGTTTAAATTAGAAGGAAACAGACTTCAATTGGTTATCAGGAAAGCATTAATTTTAATACTAAACTTCTAATTCTCCTCTTTCTTTTCTGTTTTATAATCCCTACGTTTCATTGTTTAAAATTAATGTTTGATGTTGTAAACAGTCCAGAATCACCTTACAGTGAGGTGGGCAGCAAGCAAATTTAATAAATAAATAGCAAACATTAAAAATATTACCAAAAAACACACCACCCGACAGCAAAGAGACTGTTATATTTAAATATTTTTTTAAACACCCTGAAAAGTACCGGTAGTTAATGATACCTCTTCCCTTTTCTTGCTAGTAAGAGGTATTTAACAACAGAGTAAATTGCTTGGGAGGTAATGGATTCCCTGTTGTTGGAAATATTTAAAGACAGCCTGGATGGCCATATGCTGAAGAGAGAGGATTCCTGGGTTAGGCAGAGGGCTGACTAGATAATTTTCAAGGTCACCTCCTGCCCTTACATTCTTTTATTCCGCCCTGCGTAATCTGGATCATAGCATGCCTCCAGCAGTGGGGACAGAACATTACTGAACAGTGCTGATGCAGGAAATAACTAACTGTGACTTGTGGGATGTTACGAAAGTAGAAGCTGAAATTTATACCAAAGATTCCTGAGTAATATAAAGAAATTACCACTCTTCTTCTCTCTTTCTCAACCACGTTGAGTCCCACATATCTCATATCCCACATATCCAAGAATTTCCCACATATCTGCGTGACTATGCCTATTCATTGGCAGGGTTCCATTCATGAAGGTGTCCTAATTTTGCTGGTCTCTCCAAAAATGACGTTTTAAGAACTTAAACTGACCTTTCTTCTTCTTTCCAATTTTGTGGACAGATGCCATTGGATATGAAAACCACTTTGCCTTAGATCAAGAATGGTCAACTTCATTTAAGTCAGGGGATGCAGAAAGCCTTCCTAGGACTTAGTGAGGAGCTGAAACATGTTGGTCCCATGTTTTGCTCTATTTTGAAGTTGGGAGGGCTAAGCATGAGGATGGGAGCCTTTTACGTCAGAGAGATCTTGAGTCTGGTGAGAGTGGAGTAGAGACAAGAGTGGAAGGGGAATGGATGGAGAGCTCCACCATTTAAAGTGTGAGGAATAAAAGACCCACACAGAGCAAAAATCACAATGTTGTAACTGCCAGTGTTGCTGCTGAAGGTCAATGGTGCAACGACAGAATGCTCCAGTGGCAGTCAAAGGGATGATCAAAGCCACATTAGGCCTAGAGACCACAGGTTGCTTAATCCTGCCTTAGAAAGGGGGACCAACCAAATAAAACTCTTCTCCAAGGTTATGCTAGTGTCAGGCACAAAGGGTCAGGATCACATGTAAATTCCAATTCAGAAGGTTTATTACTCAAGCCTATACACAAGAATATGGTCAACTAACAGTCAGTACTAAATTGCCACTAGATAAGAGTCAATGGTGTTCAAAGGGAGCTGGACTATTTGTGAACATGTAATGATTCTATGCTGAGTGCGCTCTTGACTCCACCCCTAGTCTAGGTCTGTTCTCCTTCTATATCTGGTCTATGACCAAAATAAAAATATGATTGACTCTTCCCCAAGGTGGGGTAAAAGCCCAGTTTGGAAGCATGGGAATGCTGCAGTTTGAGCAGATATAAAATAAACAGTGATTGGATGGCTAGGCAGAATTGACAAAGTATCCCAAGCTTTATATTACTCAGATTTCCTGTACCCCACTTAACTTAACTTTATACCTTTTGTACATAATGGCTTGAAGTATTATGTGGTTATAGAGCGAGGAAGCAAAGTAGAGAGGATTGAAAATGGCTGATTCTAATTCCATGTGTGCACCTTAACATTAAAATGGTCTGGTTTTATGTGAAGGTTAGCCCTGAGGTTCTCTTGGGGAGATGCTTGCACAACCCTGAGACCTTGGGCACTTGCAGGGATTTGTATGAGTCAGAATTTCTTCTGCCACCCTGCCCATCAGGCAAATAGCAATTAAAAAAATTAGTAGCAACTTTTTCACAGTAGCCTTGCACATTGGAAACATGATCTTTTAATTTTCAGTCACACTTGAACCCTTACATCAGCCCAACAGTCCAGTGGTGGGTTGTAAATTATTTTGCCACCAGTTCACGCGCTCGCTCGCGCGCACACACAACGATTCTGTGCATGTGCAGAGGCTTCTGCGCATGGGCAGAAGCGTCCTGGGTGGGTGGGCGGAGCCTCCCACTGCTACCAGTTCTAAGAACCGGTCCGAACCGGGAGCAACCCACCACTGCAACAGTCACTTTCTGTGAGATGGGCAGCCATATAAATGTGATTATTAAATAAATAAATCAAATAAAAGCCAAGGCTGGACCAAATTGCAAGCAAAGAACTATGGCATATCCAATGGCTGACAGGGTAAAGGAAGATGGCTCTACTTTTGCCACTGACTAGAAGTTTAACCTTCCCCTACAAAGGGAATCAAAAATGCTTCCTTTGTGGCTTTCAACCTCTTTCCAAAATGGTGACGGTGGCAGGAATCCCACATGTTTCTTGGGGGATAAAACAGGAGGCTGGTGACAAAGGGATGAGGAAGTGCTGCCAGGAACCGTGTGTGGCCCAACCGTCCAGAAATACTCCAAGACCATTATGCTAAGCAAAAAAAGAAGAAGAAAGGTCTGACGTGGAAAAGAAAGTACAAACTGTGCTGACTTCATCAAGAAGAAGAAGAAGAAAAGAAGAACTATTTATATCCCTGGGCAGCTGGAACTGTCACTTGGATAAATCACCCACCACAATGCCACTTCAACCATTCATGACCGTTTGGCTCCCAGGAGAGAACTATTTTATTCAAGAAAGTCTCTTTCTTCTATCACTGCTGGGTTAGAACATAAATGATGCATAGAATTTTCTGCAGGGAACCAGGGATCTTCTAATTATAGAACCGATGGCTTGGAAGGGGTCAATAAGAAACGATGGATCTTATACAATACCAAACCATGTAACTTGCAGCTCTCCCTCAAATATTAGCCAATAATTTATATATTCATGGATTTATTTATTGCACTAGGCTGGTACAAACTCCAGCTGATTTACAGGTACATGTAATCAAAAAAGCAGTAAGAATAGTATAAAAAGAATGTAATAAGAACATGTAGCTGTAGTACAATAAGCAATGCAATTAAACTAATTCTGGTGTTTGTGTCTTCACAATCAGTACCGAATGTTTCTCTGAAAGAGCTACGTCTAGATTAATTTGAGGAGACCATTGGTCAGGGGATATCTTTGCCTCAGAAGCTGTTCCACAGGAGGAGGAGAGCCCCCAGATACGATGCCCATTGTCAACCCCCATCATGGCCTCCTGGGAGGCTTTTGCAGCCATTCTCCTCTGAGATGTGGAAAAAGCAGTATATTAGATATCCGACTGTGTTTAGAGCTGGTGGGAACCAGCATCTTGAATTAGAACACAGATATCTGAATAACAGAGTAACAGAGGTGGAAAGGACCTCGGAGGTCTTCTAGCAGTAATGGTTCTAAGACCCTTTACTACTGGTTTGCGCGCGCATGCGCAGAAGCATCCCGGGTGGGTGGGCAGAGCCTCACGCCACCAGCGCTACCGGTTCTAAGAACCGGTCTGAACTGGGAGCAACCCACCGCTGTCTTCTAGTACAATCTCCTGCTCAGGCAGGAAGCCCTATACCATTTCAGACAAATGGTTGTCCAATCTCTTCTTAAAACATAACCTAACATTCTGAATAAATATCAAAACATAACATTCTGAACATAAATAGTCTGACGTATTCAAAAAGACTGAAATTATACCAATTCTACAACCTGCACAGAAAATAATAATAATAATAATAATAATAATAATAATAATAATAATAATAATAATAATAATAATAATAATAATAATAATAATAATAATAATAATAATAATAAAAATAACAACCACAACCACAACCACAACCACAACAACAACAACAGAGTTGGAAGGGACCTTGGAGGTCTTCTAGTCCAACCCCCTGCTTAGGCAGGAAACCCTACACCACTTCAGACAAATGGTTATCCAACATCTTCTTAAAAACTTCCAGTGTTGGAGCATTCACAACTTCTGGAGGCAAGCTGTTCCACTGATTAATTGTTCTAACTGTCAGGAAATTTCTCCTTAGTTCTAAGTTGCTTCTCTCCTTGTTTAGTTTCCACCCATTGCTTCTTGTTCTACCTTCAGGTGCTTTGAAGAATAGTTTGACTCCCTCTTCTTTGTGGCAACCCCTGAAATAAAGAACACGAATGTCAAACCACTAGAACAAACAACATTGTACAACTTCCTGTCTATACGTGTGGCCTATTTCTAGGGGAAAAAAATAGTGGCCCTCCTAGCCCTAACCTAACCCTCTGCTTTGATTAGTGGCACTAGTTTCCAACTTCTTTGATACTCCTTCCAATTAAACAGAAAGTGTTGCGGGGATGGCAATTCTGTTCCTTTTCAGCCTCTTTCCACAGATTTCTGCTCTTCCAGATCTTTTCTATGTCCAATATAGAGAAAAGCTGTTCTGCATATTTGACAAAGGGAAATCACTTCTGATGATGAGGACTGGCTACTGGGCTCAGCAGGTTGGATTGCATATCACCACCCCACAGAAACCTCCAAGGGAGCGGCTTACGAGAAACAGAAAGCAGAAAATAGCTTATTTCTATCCAGTACTCCAAGTGGACAACGAGTCACCCATGTTATTGACTATGGAGGAGGCAGGCAAGCAGGCACCATGCATGCTACAGCCATTTTAATCACGACACCCAAGACTGGACTCCAGAAAGTATGAAGATTCCTCCACTGGGCAGATGAGTAGACTAGGAAGCTTCTAAGGTCCCATCCAACTCTGTAATTTTATGAGCCTATGATTCTAAAATGTATGCATTTTCTTTGGATACAGGAAGTGGTGTTTTCATCAGGTTTTTCTTTATTTGAAGAGTTTTTAAATAAACATTGATGGATACTGGCTATACCTATGCATAGTTTCTGATTACTGTAATTAGAAAGGGATTTGGAAATTGAACGTTAACTCATGACAAGAACTTGGCACTGTAGGAAAGAGTTCAGATACACATACTGGAACGGGGTCAGCTCTCTTGTTAGAGAGAGGCAGTCTGTTGAAATTGAGTGTGGGTTTCTTTATCTCTTAAGGAGGCCTTGGTTTCACCCCCTCCTCAAGAAGCCGTGACTGGACCCCATCATACTGCATAGGTTTCATCCAGTATCTAAGCTCCCTTTTTGGGACAAGGTGATGGAGAAGATGGTTGCACCGCAACTTCAGAGGACCTTGGATGAAGCAGACTGTCTGGATCTTTTTCAGTCAGAATTCAGACCAGGGAATGGGACGGAAGCCACATTGGTTGTGCTTTTGGATCTGTGGCATGAGGAAAAGGAAGGTTATGCACCCATCCTTGCCTTTCTTGAACTTTTGGTGGGCTTTTGATACCATTGACCAAAGTATCCTTCTGGATTAACCCAGAGAATTGAGGGTAGGTGACATGGCATTGTGCTGGTTTACCTCCTTTCTGCATAAAATTGTTGGGTAGCTCATCTATTGCCATGGAGTGAGGTACGGTCAACATGCTGATCATACCCAATTGTAGTTCTCTGCCTCTGGTGACTTAAGTGATGCTATGGATGTCGTACTCCAGGGTCTGGAGCAGGGGTGAAATCCAGCAGGTTCTGACAGGTTCTGGAGAACCGGTAGTGGAAATTTTGAGTAGTTCGGAGAACCGGTAGCAGAAATTTTGAATAGTTCGGAGAACCGGCAAATGCCACCTCTGGCTGGCCCCAGAGTGGGGAGGGAATGGAGATTTTGCAGTATCCTTCCCCTGCCACGCCCACCAAGCCATGCCCACCAAGCCACACCACGTCCACCAAGCCACGCCCACAGAACCGGTAGTAATAAAAATTGGATTTCACCACTGGTCTGGAGGTTATGGAGTTCCGGATGGGAAACAACCTGGCAAGACTGAGTGGCTTTGGGGTTTGGGGCCTCAGGTTCTATGACTATGCCCTCTTTGGTGCTGAATACGGGTTACACTGCCCCAAGCAAGCCCCATGTGCAACCTAGAGTCTTCCTGGATTCACAACACCTGCTCAATAAGTAGGTTGCAGGTGTGGCTACGAGGGCCTTTGCCCAACTTCATACTGTGTGCTAGTTGCACCCATCCCTAAATCGAGGGGCCCTGTTCACTTATGCCCTAGTCACCTCCTGGTTGGACTATTGTAAGATGCTTCATGTGGGGCTTCCCATGAAGAGCATCCGAAAACTTCAGCTGGTGCAAAATGCAGCAGCACAGGCAGTTATGTGTGTTTCTAATACAACATATCTTACATCTGTGCTTTGCAAGCTGCATTGGTATCAAGTCTGTTTCTGGATCCAATTCAAGGTGCTATTTTTGATCTTTAAGCCCTACATGGCACAGGGTTGGGTTATCTGAGAGCCTGCCTCTCTCTAGTTACTCCTACCCGCCCCACCAAATTGAGCACAGGTAGTCCCCGACTTACAACCACAATTGAGCCCAAAATTTCTGTCGGTAAGTGAGACATTTGTTAAGTGAGTTTTGCCCCATTTTACGATTTTTCTTGCCCCATTTGTTCAGGGAATCACTGCAGTTGTGACATTAGTAACACCATCGTTAAGTGAATCCGGCTCCCCCATTGACTTTGCTTGTCAGAAGTTCGCCAAAGGGGATCACATGACCCCGGGACACTGCAAACGTCATAAATATGAACCGAATGTAAATCACATGACCATGGGGATGCTGCAATGATAATAAATGTGAAAAACAGTTATTGGTCACTTTTTTTTCTGTGCTGTCGTAACTTTGAACGGTCACTAAATGAACTGTTTTAAGTCGAGGACTACCTGTTGTGAGGACGTGCTACACCAGAGGTCTTCAAACTTGGCAACTTTAAGACTTGAGGACTTTAACTCTCAGAATTCTCCAGCCAGCATAGCTGGCTGGAGAATTCTGGGAGTTAAAGTCCACAAGTCTTAAAGTTGCCAAGTTTGGGGACCCTGTGCTACACATTTTGTCATTTAGGGAGATACATGTGGCGGGCATTTTCAGTTGTGATGGCTGCATTGTGAAATATTCCCCTCCCCCCGGCAACATCACTCTTGACTTTCTGAAGGTCCCTCAAGACCTGCTTGTGCCATCTGGCCTGGGGACCCCGGGGACCCCATGAACTAGTGAGGTGGCTTCATTATTATATCCATCTATTGTTTTTTTTTTGTTAGCATTGGTTTTATACTTGTAACGCTTGTTAAAAGTAAGAATAATTGTTGGTATTTATTAATTGTTTTTTTTAGCTTTGTTGTACGGCACCCGGGGGGGTCACTTGTCTTGTGAGATGGGTGGCTAGCTCAATTTAAAAACAAACAAACAAACAAAAACAAAATCAATTTGCTTCCAAGACTGATTTCTGTTCACACGAATTGCCCTGGGTCCTTGCAATGATTGGGTTAGGGTTAGGGCTAATGAAACAATGCCTAGTATTAAGGGCTGATTAAATCTTGCTGATATATTCGTCCTCTATCTGCCTTGAAGGAACAATCAGGCCCAAACAGCTTTTTCTAGACGCTTTCCCCCAAGAAAACTTTAACAGAAGCTGAAATGAAGCAAATATCACCACATTCCCCCTTCATCAGAAAATTTTCCGTTCTCCTTATCTTATCTAAACTTTCTTCCAGCCAAGGGAAGAGTTGCTCTTGTCATTGTCATTGGCGCCTGTCCTTCAAGGAGAGCCTTTGCGCCTTGAAAAGCGATGTGACAAGGATCTCAAGTGAGTGGCAGGCAGAGGACATAACTTGCAAGGCGTCTCCAGTTCAGAAAGGGGAGCAGCAGAGTACAGGTAGTTCTTGACTTACAACAGTTCATTTAATGGCCCGTTCAAAGTTACAACAGGATCGAAAAAAGGGACTTGTGATCATTTTTCACACTTATGACCATTGTAGCATCCGCATGGTCACGTGATTTACATTCAGATGCTTGACAACTGGTTCATATTTATGACGGTTGCAATGTCCCAGGGTCGATGTGACCATCTTTTGCGACCTTCTGACAAGTAAAATCAGTGGGGAAGCCAGGTTCACTTAACAACCGTGTTACTAACTTAGCAACTGCAGTGATTCACTTAACAACTGTGGCAAGAAAGGCCATAAAATTGGGTAAAACTTACTTAATGATTCTCTTGCTTAGCGATAGAAATTTTGAGCTCAATTGTGCTCGTAAATTGAGGACTATCTGTATTTGTTTATTTATTTATTTATTTATTTATTTATTTTATTTCCTGGCTTTATCGTTTTTACAAATAACTCAAGCCGCAAACATATCCAACAGACCTTCCTCCTCCTATTTTCCCTTGCCAAATAGAGAGGAAAAAGCCACTTTGGAAAGAGACCTTAGTTTAATGAACTCTTCCTCCTTGAAAACATCTGGTGCTGGAATACAAACCTAGTGGAATATTTTGAAAAGAAAGATGGTTGCCTGACTTCCCATGTTGAGGGATTGCCCACTGTGATGTATAGCATCTTCCAGCCACTGCTGTCGTGACAAATTCCTAATGCAAGTTTTATTTTGCTGAGGGGATGGGCGGGCGGTATTATAAAATGGCAGTTCCTGAAGATTAACTGAAGCTGAACCGTAATATTGTGTGCTGAGCTGTAGTTTCCTGAGTTTTTGAAGTCAGCCATTTTTTTTGATAAACCATCTTTTATGATTTACCATAATGTGTGAACTCAGCTCATTGTGGCACATTTGTTTAACAGTGGTTTAACAAGATGTATCAACCTAATCTAGCAAGGTCACATCCATCTTGAGAAGTTACACTACAGTATGTTTTTTCTCAAATGGTTAGGACCTGCTTGGACTCTTAGCAATATTTGATCAATAGTTCCCTTTAAAGCCCTTATGGCACGGGACCAGGATACATGAGGAACTGTCTCATCCCAATTACATCGACCCATCCCACCTGGTCAGGCAGGGAGGGCATGCTGCATATCCTGTCAGTCAAGGAATTTTGACTAGTGAGATCTAGGAAGGCGGCCTTCTCAGCTGCTGCCCCTCCCCAGTGGAAAATCTTACCTGCAAAGCTCAGGTGAAATCCCCCCCTTCTAGTTTTCTGGATGAGTTTTAAGACCTGAGTTCACACATTATGGTTAATCATAAAAGATGGTTTATCCAAAAAAAAAGGCTGACTTCAAAAACTCAGGAAACTACAGCTCAGCACACAATATTACGGTTCAGCTTCAGTTAATCTTCAGGAACTGCCATTTTATAATACCGCCCGCCCATCCCCTCAGCAAAATAAAACTTGCATTAGGAATTTGTCACGACAGCAGTGGCTGGAAGATGCTATACATCACAGTGTGCAATCCCTCAACATGGGACGCCAGGCAACCATCTTTCTTTTCAAAATATTCCACGAGGTTTGTATTCCAGCACCAGATGTTTTCAAGGAGGAAGAGTTCATTAAACTAAGGTCTCTTTCCAAAGTGGCTTTTTCCTCTCTAGCATGAATATTTTTTGGCTTGATGGATGGGGCACGGGAAAATAGGAGGAGGAAGGTCTGTTGGATATGTTTGCGGCTTGAGTTATTTGTAAAAATGATAAAGGCAGGATATGAATAAATAAATAAATATTTTAAAAAACCAGATAGTCCTCAATTTACGAGCACAATTGAGCCCAAAATTTCTATCGCTAAGCAACAGAATCGTTAAGTGAGTTTTACCCCATTTTACGACCTTTCTTGCCACAGTTGTTAAGTGAATCACTGCAGTTGCTAAGTTAATAACACAGTTGTTAAGTGAACCTTAAGGTTGACTCAGCCTTCCATCCTTCCGAGGTAGGTAAAATGAGGACCCAGATTGTTGGGGGCAATATAAATATACATTGCTTACTGGTGTAAACCGCTTAGAGAGTGCTTGCACTGTGAGGCGGTATATAAATCTCACAAAAATAAAAAATAAAATAAATAAACCTGGCTTCCCCATTGACTTTGCTTGTCAGAAGGTCGCAAAAGATGGTCACATCGACGCTGCGACACTGCAACCGTCATAAATATGAACCAGTTGTCAAGCATCTGAATGTAAATCACGTGACCATGAGGATGCTTCAATGGTCATAAGTGTGAAAAATGGTCACAAGTCCCTTTTTTCAATCCCGTTGTAACTTTGAACAGCCACTAAATGAACTGTTGTAAGTCAAGGACTACCTGTACTCTGCTGCTCCCCTTTCTGAACTGGAGACGCCTTGCAAGTTATGTCCTCTGCCTGCCACTCACTTGAAATCCTTGTCACATCGCTTTGCAAGGCACAAAGGCTCTCCTTGAAGGACAATTAGTAACACCGTTGTTAAGCGAATCCGGTTTCCCCATCGATTTTGCTTGTCAGGTCACAAAAGGTGATCACATGACCCTGGGACACTGCAACCGTCATAAATACATGGCAGTTGCCAAGCGGGCGAATTTTGATCATGTGACCATGGAGATGCTGCAATGGTTGTAAGTGTGAAAAAAATGGTCATAAGTCCTTTTTCTTGGCCGTTGTAACTTTGAATGGCCACTAAGCAAATGGTTGTAAGTCGAGGCCTACCTGTAAATTAAAGCACTGGTATGTATTTGAGAGAGGGAGAGATGACAGATAGAGATAATATTCTGGGAAATATTATGTCTGACATATTCGTAGCTTAGTGTGCATATGTGAGTATGCTTCTGATGCGTGAATGTGGGATGAATGCACATGCAGAGAGAGATTTTGTTTTCATTTCATTTCTCCCAACATAAGCAGATGTACATTCTGGGAGTGAATCATTCAAGGCTAGAGAGGAAATCTCTATCGCATAACGTTATCAAGGGAAACCTCACATTCCCAGCTAAGAACTTATTTCTCATTCAATCATACTTTCCTTACTTAATAGGAAGGATGTGGGCGAGCTAATGGGTGTATTTGCCAGAATAGCAGAATGTTGTGGAGCCAAAAACTCTCCCCACTAACTATAGATATGCCAAAACCTGAAATGCGCCTGATCGCAGAGCCTCCAAGTCTTGAGTATTTAATAGTTGAAAGAAGAGAGGAACTCATCCTTCACAGTCGTTGTGCACACCCAAGATAAAGCAGTTACGTTGAAATCTCCCCTTTCTCACACTCTTTACACTTGCCAGGGACAAGCAGAGGAGAAGAAAAACACAGATGTGACACCAGTTCCAAGGGAGGCTAGAGCTACAGCCTGATTACCAGGAGGAACATGGACAAATTTGGCAGGAATCCCCAAAATTTTGGATCCTGCTAATGCATTTGGAACACTGCAAAAGTATAGCAATAGCAATAGCACTTAAGACTTATATACTGCTTCATAGGGCTTTACAGCCCTCTCTAAGCGGTTTATAGCATCAACATATTGCCCCCACAATCTGGCTCCTAATTTTACCAACCTCAGAAGGATGAAAGGCTAAGACAACTATGAGCTGCTCAGGATCAAACTCCTGGCAGTGAGCTGAGTTAGCCTGAAATTGCTATTCATAACAATAGCAAACTAGTAGCAAAGAATCGATTTGCACTTTGCAAACTAGGATCTGTCTGAACCTGTCACTCACGCCCTCATCACCTCACGGCTGGACTACTGTAACACGCTCTACATGGGGCTACCCTCAAAAAGTGTCCGGAGACTGCAACTGGTGCAAAATGCAGCTGCGCGAGCTGTGGTGGGTGTTCCAAGATACACCCACGTAACACCTATTCTCCGCCAGCTCCATTGGCTGCCCATTAGTCTCCGGATGCAATTTAAGGTGTTGGTTATAACCTTTAAAGCCCTACATGGCTCAGGGCCAGGATACCTCTGGGACCACATCCTATCACATACCTCCCTACAACTGGTTAGGTCCCACAGAGTTGGTCTCCTCCAGGTCCCATCAACCAAGCAATGCCGATTGGCGGGACCACGGGGGAGAGCTTTCTCTGTGGGAGCTCAATCTCTCTGGAACCAATTACCCCCAGTGATCCGGACTATCCCCACCCTGCTGGCCTTCCGTAAAGCTGTTAAAACATGGCTCTTCCTGCAGGCGGGGTGAAATAGAGACCAATGAGAACATCTGTGGTCTCCCCATGTACGAATGATGGTATATATATATTTTTAATTTTTATAACCATTTAAATTATTATCGTTTTTATAAATTGTTCCTCTCTTATGTTGTATGCCGCCAGGAGTCCCGCGGGAGTTGGGCGGCCTATAAGAACAAACAAACAAACAAACAAATAAATAAATAAAACACAAAACTACTCATCCTTTCCCCATCTGCTCTGTTTTCACCATGCCTTTGTGGCACATTTTTTTTCTTTATCTCCTCCTTGTCCAGCAGCTTCCACTCCTACTAGCCTTCTTCCTTGAAACAGGGAGTAGTTGGCCTCACTTAGTCATGCCCAACTTTGTCCAGGTGGACTTGGGAAGGTCTGCAGATATGCATATGGCGTGCTCAAATAAAGAGGCAGTGGTTCCATGGCACCAACTACTCCTTGAAAGCTTAGTCCCAAAGAAACAAACCAAGTCATTGTTGGTCTGGAAATAAACCATGTGGTTGTTCATCCAAGCTGTTTGCCATCCATATAGCTCCTGTTGGAAGAAATTCTTGATCTGATCTGAGCCAGTTTTTCCAAAGACGACAGGATAGTTGTTTGAAGCAAAGTTGAAGTTTATTGGAAAGCATGACAGACTGTCACAGCAATTGAAGGTCTCTAGGAAATTACTGCTTGAAGTGGTTACTTTTATAGAGAAGTCTTCCTATTGTCCCTAGAAAATGCACAAACTCAGCCTGCTTTTTAGGGATTACTGAGAAGCAGACCGAGTCCAGGAGAGAGAAAAGTGTGGTTTGATTCTCTGTGGACCTTTTTTGCAGTCTATACCTTTTGTGAGTCAAGGTGGCGACCTCGGTGTGAGGTGTTTGCATAAGGAAATCTATTATTGGAATGAGCAACTTGTCATATCTAGAAAGGATTTTCTTATTAAGTTGCTGATACTTTCCAATTTCATCTATGAAAGGACTGGCTTTGTCAGTTTCAGTCTAGGTCAGAGGTGTCAAACTCAATTAAGGGCCGCATCAGGGTTGTTTGACATCTGTGTGGCCAGGGGGTGGGCGTGGCCAGCTCGATGTCACTCGTGTCGGGGGTGCCTGTAGCAGCCCAAGCACTTTGCCAGCGAAAATCGGCTCCGGAGCTCCGTTTTCTGCTGCCACGCCTCCTGCAACCCTCTGCCAGTGAAAATGGAGCTTGGGAAGGCCACACGCGGCCCTCCCAAGTTCCATTTTCAATGGCAGAAGCATCGTGGGCTAGTCCTTCACTGTTTCGAGGGATGGCCCTGCGGGCTGGATCTAAGCACCCTGCAGGCCGGATCCAGCCCTTGGGTCTTGAGTTTGACACTCTTGGTTTAGGTGCTAAAAAGCTTAAGCAGGCATTCATTTTACTGTCTAGGGTTAAAGGTGACATGGGGAGGAGCTCTGGCCTTCCTACACCCTTTAGGAACAACAAAATCAAACTACAGGTAGTTCTTGACTTACAATCTTTCATTTAGTGACTATTCAAAGTTACAATGGTGCTGAAAAAAGTGACTTATGACCATTTTTCAGAGTTAGGACCATTTCAGCATCCCCATGGTCATCTGATCAAAATTCATATGCTTGACAACTGGCTTATATTTATTTATTTATTTATTAGTGAAACTTACAGTATATACCGCCTCATAGTGCAAGCACTCTCTAAGCAGTTTACACCATTAAGCAATGTATATTTACATTGCCCCCAACAAATCTGGGTCCTCATTTTACCTACCTCAGAAGGATGGAAGGCTGAATCAACCTTGAGCCGGTGAGATTTGAACAACTGAACTGCTGATCACAGTCAACTAAAGTAGCCTGCAGTACTGCACTCTAACTGCTGCGCCACCTCGGTTCTTTATGATTTATGATGGTTGTAGTGTCATGTGATCCCCTTTTGTGACCTTCTGACAAGCAAAGTCAATGGGGAAGCCAGATTCATTTGACAACTGTTACTAATATAACAACTGCAGTGATTCACTTAACAAGTGACAAGAAAGGTTGTAAAATAGGGCAAAACTCGCTTAACAACTATCTTGCTTAGCAACAGAAATTTTGGCCTCAATTGTAGTCATATGTTGAGGACTATCTGTAATTCATGGAAAGAACACATGCACTCCTGACTTTGCTGACACATGTGGCATAGTCATGCCCAATTGTGTGTCACTGTCTGCCCATGGAGGGCCCAGTCCAGTTCACCCAAAAGTTGCCTCTTGTGGAACATGCAACTGGAAAACAAAGAAACAGTTGTTTTTGTTGTGCAGTCAAAAACTACACAACCCAAAGCCTTTAGTTCTTACTGGAACATCTTGTTTGTGAGGAATAGCAGCCAAATCAGAGCAGGCAGAAGAGAACAAATGTCCACATGATAATTTATAATCGGGGACAGAGAGATTTCAGGAAGAACTGAAGCCATTGGTATCTCCAGGAATTACTCACACAAGTAAAGAACAGGTTTTACCAGGCCATGGCTTTCCTAACTGTGATCTATTGGTTTGGCTGAGTTAGCAAAACTTATCAAATTATAAATCACGAGGTAGAAACCCAGGACGCATCTTCCATGAACTCAAAATGAACTAATCTCAAGGTGGCTTAGCATGTTGTGTGAATGCAACCAGCATGTTAAACCTCTGGGTTTCGGAATGTATAATGCAAGCAGCAGAGTGTGCGAATGATAAAAACAGAAATAAAGATAATATCACAAGCTTCTGGAGCCTCTGCTGGGAGAATTCAAAATTATTCCTTCTCCATCAACTTTCCCCCAGGACACAAAGAGGGGTTTTTGTCTAGCAAGCGTTTAGCTGATAAATTGGTTTGTCTGTTAAATATTGAGTGGTCTTTGCTTTCATTTATGTGTATTTTAATATATTCTGGAATAGTTTAGTTATAATTCCATAATTATTGGTGGCAGTTGCATTGAGTGCCAAAAAAATCTTAACATAAATTGTAAAGTAAAGCCCAGGCTGAAATATTATCCTATAATAAGAAGCTGGAAACATAAGGATTTAGGAACAAAGTTGTTTAGTTCAAAGATAACAACCCCCACTTTTTCATTTCTGACACAGAGAGAGGATTATGTTGGACAGGAGATTTATTAAAAGCTTTTGCTGACATAATTATTTTATATTATTTTATTATGATATTAAAAGCACCCATGGACAGAAATCACAGGCTGAATGTAGATTTTATTTCTAGGCAGCTATCCTTTGCAGATGGCTGTCTTAATTTAACATATCAGAACTTTTGACTTTTGTGCTAAAGCCTAGTCTCTTAGGTGTGTTAAAATGAAGTAGTGAATTACAGTCAGGTTACTAGATTTGACCTGCAAAATCTGGACAAGCAATAGATGGCAGCAAGGAGACCTTTTTGATATGTTTGCTGCCATCTAGTGGTCATGTACATTTAGCTAAATCAGTGTTTCTCAAACTTTCTGCAATTCTGGACAACTAAATAAATGTCCAGAAAAATATGGGGACAACCCAATCACACAGACATTCTGTACTTACGGTAGTTTTTGGGCATCCCATCTTCTCGATATTTAATGGATATTTAAAACATTTAGCAAAACATTCAATCCAAACTATAACCCTATTCAAGGCTAAAAATGAAACATCTCCAAATCCAGGTAGTCCAAATAGCCACAGCCATTCCATTTTGTCATCTTTCTACTGTACACCAAACCTGGTTGCAGTTTGTTTACTTTTGTTTACTGTTTACTTTTTGCAAATCAACTGGTTGGTAATGTGTGTCTTTGAATGTGTGTAGCAGGGGGCTGATGGAGGCTCTGATTTTGTCAGCTGGCTGGCAGTGAATGGGAGGGCTGTGATAGTGGACCAGTGGTGACTTCCACAAACCACAATTACTGCCCTGAACAAAAGATTCCCACATAGTAGCAAAAGAGTTTCACCCATTAACGATGGCTCCAGCTCATATCACGGGTGATTCTCTGCTCAGTTGCCTACCAGCGTCTGCTGGATGTATATATATGTAATCCCAATATCACAGCAGAGCGGTAGCCCTCTTGGCAACAGGAATCTTAGCAGGCATACTTTTATGTCAGTCACCCCCGCTAGGCTTCATGGATGGCACAGTGTGTTGGGATTGTTGCAATGGTTGTGTGAAATACAATCGTAAGTCACTTTTTTCAGTGCCTTCGTAACTTCGAACAGTCACTAAGTGAATGGTTGCAAGTCGAGGCCTACCTGTATAAGGATGTATATTTCTCTCTCTATCTCTTGCCTTTGGGAGTGAGCTGCTCCATTTCTTTTTCTTATCAGATACACCCTGAGTTCTTTTCCTATGACTGTAGTAGTCATCCTTTGGACAGATCAGAACTTTGTTGGCATGAGGAGGGGTTAGTCATGTCCAATTCACCATGGAAATGTCCACCACGTATTCATTTGCCTGTCCTTGCCAGCCACAAACATTTTAATTAGTCACAGGCATTGTTGCTTACAAATACTGTTGCTAATACACACACACACACAAGCACTGGGAAATCAGAAAGCCCTGCAGATTGTTAACCTTTGTGAATTCATAGCAGCACATCTGGAACGCATTAGGCCCTCCAAAAGAACTGAGCTGAACAGAAAGCAGAGGACGTGTCGGCTTTGGGAGGCCCTTTGTCGGAAGGGCTGTTTTACCTCACTGAAAATTCCTTTCCCTTGCAAAGGAGGTGAAGCAAAGTTACTGGCCTACAGGACGTTTGACCCTTTAATCCTCCCACCCATGCCTTTGTTAGTCCTTTGTCGCACACTGGATGGCCTGAACGGAGGGGAGATAAAACCTTTTTTTTCTTTTATCATTTCATCTATCATTTCTTTACGCTTACATTCTTTATCACTTCATCATTTCTTTACAGAGCAGTTGGAGGCATTACTCGTCTATGAACTTATTTTTGAGGGGTCAAGTAGTAGCTTGCTTACTCTGCTTTGAGAAGTCACTGACTACCAATGAACAGTATGCGGTGATGAATCCTGCATGGCGTAACAGATGTGAAGGTTGCAGATGTTGCATTGGTCTGACAGCACACACATTGCTGTGACTGTAACAAGTAACTCAACTCTTCGCTGAAACTTTTAAGCAAATTGGTACAATAGCAGCTAAACTCAAAAAGCTGGTAATGGCTTTTGAATCTACTAAAATATGTTCAGAGAAGAGGACCAAGAGTGGGAATATTACTGGTGGGTTTTGAAAAAAAAAACAAATTATGCCCACAAGGCATCATTTTAGATATTATGAATGTAGATTTCTGTTTTTTCCCTTTCCCCTACTTTCCCTCAACACTGTCAAATTATTTACTAAGTCTGCACTACTATTAATCTTCTCATCGTTCCTATCACCCATCTCCTCCCACAAATGACTGTATGACTGTAACTTTGTTGCTTGTATCCTTACAATATATATTGACTGATTCCTAATATGATTTGATTGCTTATTTGTACCCGGACTATCATTAAGTGTTGTAGCTTATGATTCTTGATGAACTTATCTTTTCTTTTATGTACACTGAGAGCATATGCACCAAGACAAATTCCTTGTGTGTCCAATCACACTTGGCCAATAAAATTCTATTCTATTCTATTCTATTCTATCCTATCCTATCCTATCCTATCCTATCCTATCCTATCCTATCCTATCCTATCCTATCCTATTGGTTCCATCCATCTTCTACGATGTTGCTAATTCTTGTCACAGGGAATGTATCTTCCCTTTCAAAGTTTGCACTGCCCATCAGCTGGATAAGTGACTGTTGCGAAGCAAAACAAACTCTGTATTCCTTTGAAATGAAATCAATCTGGAATCTCAAAGAGAGCAAAGCAAAAGATGAAACAATAATGTACTGAAGGAGCTTAATGCATAAAAGGAACTACGGAGAATAAAGCGGAGGCTTTCTAAATTGCTACAAGACTACATAGAGTTTGCACTTATGTTGTACACTTACCATGGTCGAATTAATCGTTTTTCCAGTTCAATTTTCTCTGAGTTCCCATGATGCTTTGAAATACAACCTAATCACACAGACTGGGTTCGTGTATTAGGCTGAAATATGTTGGTTAAGAGAGTCAAACTAGAAGAACGGCTTAAGAACATAACAGCTGGTCTATCATTTCCAAGGTGTATTCTAGACTAAAGGCTTATTTGGGATTTCCTAGGGTTTATACATTATGTTAAGGCATGGTTTGTTGAACCCTGGTTTATTAAATAAGCCACAAATTGACTTAGCATGTCCAGACAATATGCTAAACCAAAATCAAATAAACTGCACAATGCTTTACTATAGGATATTTAAAATCTATGCAGTGTTCATTTGCATGCAACAGATAATACAGTCGTTCTGCATTTGATTCCTCAAACTAAGAAACTGAAAACATGAGAACAATAAACTCCCAGTGTGGTTTAACCACTGGGCAAGAAAAGTCATAAAACAGAGCAAATTTCTCCTAACAACTGTCTTACTTAGCAATGGAAAACTTAGGTTCAATTGTGGTGGTAAGCCAAGGACTACCTGCACTTCACTAGAGAAAGTGGCAGGTTACAACAATCCTTGATATTTCTGATTGATAAAAATAATGAGGTTCAGAGGAATTAAACTCCTTGGATAAGGACAGCTTTCTCCACAAAGGCATTGTGAGTGCAGTTCCTGGAATCTCCTACTGGTAGCCTTCTGGCTAGGAATTCTACTGTCAACCCAGGAATTGTCACACCACAGAAAGTCAACAAGATCCTTTTGTGTTAGCAACTTGGTATCAGATGAGCAGATTGTGTCATAAGAGTGAAGACAGTATCATTGCAAAGCTGGTTGGCTCTTCCTCAAAGAAATGTGTTGAGTTAAATCCTTTACGTAGCTGAAACTAAAATAAAATTGACCAACTTAGAATCTTGTGTTTGTGTTGTTACACAGCTCTCATCATCTCTACGCAACACAGTTATTGAACTACAGTTCTTAATATTAAAATTAAAGAAGTAACACAATATATTATTCAGATATGTATTCAACATTCTTACAAATTTCTGTTTTTAGACAAAAAGTAGCAATTGATGATCAAAACTGTTTCATGACTGAACAGAAACTTGAACCCTAGATCTGACCTGCTAACCACTGAACTATACTGTATTTGACAACAGATTGGTGGGCCAAAGTTATAGCATCTGCTGATTTAGCACCATCTTTATAGACATATTAGATGAGCCTTTGAGTATAATATAGTTATGATTAGGGGCTCCTTGGTGCTCTCTGAGCTTGGTTGTTTTCTTGCAGACTTTTCATTACCCAAACTATCGTATTTTTCGGAGTATAAGAAGCACCTTTTTACCCCCCCAAAGAGGGTGAAAACTTGGGGTGCGTCTTATACACCGAATGCAGCCCCACCCACCCACCCACCCACCCCCACCCTTTGGCCTCTGTCTTCCAGCAATTTATCTGCTTGCAGGAAAGAGGGAAGAGCAAGTCAGTAGCAGTTTCCCGATCTACAGCTGATTAGGTTTGCCACGTGGGAAAATGAAAGTGAAACTAACTACAAAGAGGCAAATAGCTGGGAGAGACACAGCAGATTTTTATTTTTTGCTGAACTGGATGGAAGGGGGTAAGTGAATAACTATAAATGTCTGTAGAATGTTCAAATTATTAGACTTATTTCTTAAAGACTGCTTTATTATTGTTCTAGAGCCAGGGGTCTCCAACCTTGGCAACTTTAAGACTTGTGGACTTCAACTCCCAGAATTCAACAGTCAGCTTTGTTAGCTTTGCTGGCTGTGGAATTCTGGGAGTTGAAGTCCACAAGTCTTAAAGTTGCCAAGGTTGGAGATCCCTGTAAATCTAGACAACTTAACAAAATAAAGAAGCTTTTTAAAATAAATGCTTGCTCTGAAGAGACCCAGTGCTATTGTATCTTCTTTTAAATAATAGAGAATAATGTATACTTCCAGAAATTTTAATTAATTTTAACAGCTCTGTACAAGTATAGTCTGAAATGTAACTGTGTCCTGTTTAGTATTAGAGTTTAGTTACCTTGGAGTAGATCTATTTAAATAATTGGGAAGAGCTAGTGTGACTACATTTAAGAAAACTTTCTGGCATAATGTACATTTCTCCAATTCTTTGCTATTTCTATGGGTCAGGCACACATGCACAGAAATACACAGCAAACAGTGTATATCATCTGTGCTGTTTGGCAAATTGCTTGGAGGCAGAGGCCTTTTTTCCTTGTTTTCCTCCCCCAAAACTAAGGTGCGTCTTATACTTCGGTGCGTTTTATACTCTGAAAAATACGGTAGGTAACATCAGTGCTACCTAGTTGGGTAATGAAACGTCTGCAAGAAAACAAACAAATTTCAGAGTTCAAAGTTCAGAGAGCACCAAGGAGCCCTCATTTTGACCCTGAGCTACAAATATTCTCCTTTATAGTTATAATTGAATTGAAAATTCAATAAGCTTGAAGTTAATTATTGCCTCCAATCAAGCATAAAAATGTAATCCTCCTTTCCCTATTGTAGAATCTCTTCTCAGGAACTGCAGTTTTTACTGGAGGGGAAATTTCTGACTGACACCAAAGGGGGATTTCCTCTACAAAAACAATGTTGATTGTGAATGTTAAGATTGGAATGATAACTAATACATTAAGAAGTGGCCTTGGTTTAAGAAGGATGGCTTAGGTCTTTAAATTGGGGGATTTACTAAACTGATCATAGTCCAATTCAAACACAAATATCCTTGGGCCAATAGAGTCAATAGCTTCAACAATCCTAAATTCTGGCTAGATTTACACTTGCACTAACCTATGATTAAAAAAAAAAAGGTTGAATAATATTTGGCTAAATTCACATATTAAGCCAAACATCACTGTATATAAGCTATAATAGCTGGGTTTATACATCATATCAAACTCCCCACTGTTCTAAAATCTCATTTTTGCTTAACTTTGTGATTTTGTCTCTGATAGATGCTTCTCTTATCTGGGAATATAAATGCTAAAGAATCTCTGCCCCAATGAATTTTGCAGATAAATCTCAACACTGTCAAAATAAACTAGAGGTGTATTTGGTCAGCCAAGGATCCTGCAAAGAATAATTGGCTAACAGTTTTGTTTTAATACTTGTATTTGTGACATTTGGAGGATGCATGTTATCTAACAGTTGAATGGAATGAAATAGAAATAGGAATAGAGTAAGGTTCTTTATTGGCCAAGTGTGATTGGACACAAAAGGAATTTGTCTCTGGTGCATATATAAGTATGTAATAAAAAAAAGTATACTATACTGTGCAATCAACTTTTTTTCTGAACATAAGGCCTATACCAGTGATGGCGAACCTTTTTTGGTTCGCGTGCCAAAAGGGGGGGAGAATGCGGGGGATCACATGTGTGCGTGCCCACACTCATAATTACATGCACCCCTGCACATGCACGCATGACCCCCCTGCTCCCAGCATGCAATGGCACGCCCATTTTTTGCTCTCCCCAGGCTCCAGAGCCTTTCTAGGAGCCTGGGGAGGGCGAAAACGGCCTTCCCCACTCCCTCTGGAGGCTGGAAACAGACTGTTTCCCGACTCCCAGTGGGCCCAGAAGGCCCGAAAATCAGCCGGCTGGTGCACACATGCACGCCGGACCTGAGCTCGCGTGCCCACCGATATGGCTCCGCGTGCCACTTGTGGCACCCGTGCCATAGATTCGCCATCACGGGCCTATACCATGTATTAACTGATTTTTGAAATTCAGGTGACAACTCTTAACATTAACTTGAAAAAAAAAACTGGTATTATTTATCATTTAATCTCTGCCTTCCTTGGCATTTATGTGATCTTACTTATTGACTGGCGGGAAAACCAAACTCTGAAGCAAATAGCAAATGAAAGCAGATGATGAAATAACCAAATGTTTGCCCTCAGTGATTGCAGAAAGGACTTCCCCCCACTTCACATATTTAAAAGTTTCGCCCATCACGTAAAAGCAAAATACTTCAGGTTGCAAGACTTGACTTTATTTTTCAACCAGAATCCGTAAGCCTGTCAACTTGTGCTTTTCAGTTACAGCATTTTGACCCCCCCACCCCACCCGCCTGCCGCAAAGGACTCTAAGTCAAAAGCAGAGTGAGCTTCCTGAAAGAAAGATTAAAAACCACAAGGGTAACATTCAAAAAAAGTTACCCTATGTTTAAAATTACTCGACAAGGAGTACAATCAAAATAAAGGAAAATAGAGTTCACCAGAGACCAAGGAAAATAGATCATAGAGTTGGAAGAATAATACTCCTGGAAGTTTTGTCTAAGGACTATAGCTTTCATTAACATGCATTTCACCAAACCTATCAGCCACCTTCTGCTCCTAGTACAAATTAAAGAAAGGTACAAACCTTGTTGGGAGGGAAACAATGGGAGGGGAACAACAGCAGCAGCTGTGTTTTTGATGTCTCCCTAAGCTTCTCCAGGTGATCCTTTAATCTTTCTGTGTAAAACAAAAGGACAGCTGGGTAAACAACAGATAAAGGATATTTGGGAACCATGTGGTATTCGCCAATTCGTTTTCACCACAAGAAGTGATATTCCTGACAAATTGGCTACAATTGGAAAGGCTGATGATAGTTGGAACCAACGCTTGCTAGAAGGGGTCCTCCTGTTCCCCCAGATCCTCCCTAGTAGTAGAGGCAACACTATCCCGAGTCCTCATCTGTCCAATGAGTGGCTCTCTGGAAAGCAAAGCTAGTTTTTCAAGTGATGCAGTTATTCTTTTTACTCTCAGCCATGAGCTTAGTGACCTGCATCTAAAGACTACAGTGGAATATGGAAAAACCAGTCTGGGATGGCATCTAGGTTAGTTAAGTATGAATGCCTTGGCCAGGCATGTTGGCCTAAAAAGGGACCTGTGAATTTGTCATTCAGAACGTGTGTGTGCGTGTGCGCATGCGTATGTGACCCTGAGGGATGAGTTTTTGCTACTCCATCTAAAGCAGGGGTATCCAAGCTTTGCAACTTTCAGACCCGTGGACTTCAACTCCCAGAATTCCTCAGCCAGCTATGCTGAATGACTGGCTGGGGAACTCTAGGTGTTGAAGTCCACAGGTCTGAAAGTTGCCATGGTTGGACGCCTCTGATCTAAAGGAATATTAGCATGTGTGTGAAGTGGTGGCTTCAAGAACAAAATGCTAGATATGAAGTAGCTGAGCATACAAGATTGCCCTATTAATAAGACCTTTTAGCACCACCTGCTGGACAAAGGTAAGAAAACCCCTAATCCAGCATTGGCCAATGTTACTGTCCTTTGTTTTCACACAGTTGTAGGAGCAGCTGTTGCGGGGGTTTTCCCCCCTGTTCCTGAACAGGAGGTGCAATCTGACACCAACTTTACCTTCCACTAGTAAAAGCCATTCAGTGTGCACTCTTATTTCTTGACACTGACTTTGAACTGCAGCGCTGATTTCATGGCTGAAACTTTAGCCTAATTTTCTTTTAACTCCCTTACTTCTTTCCCATTTTCTGCCTTTGGCAATTTCAGTGTAACCCAGTGGTACCTGGAAAGCTTCAATTTTTGCTCAGAGACTGGGGCAGAGGCTGCACTTTGCTCATGCCAGTGTTAGTTAAGGGAGAGAAAGAAAGAATCTCTCTCAATTTAAACCAGAAGTGTGAAATTACATTTTGTTTTCTTAAACCGAATAGACATCCCAGCTGGGACACATGAAAGATCCTCTGACATAGATGAAAATATTTTAGCGCATTAACATATCTAGCTATAATATGATTAAACTGCAGATTCTTCCCCATAACCAGGAAAATACCATGTACTGTAGGGTCATCTGCAGCCTCAACCCTTTGTCTCTCTCTCTCTCTGTGTATAAAACCACACATTTTTTTAAAAAAAAATTCTTTCAACTAAGTTACTCAATGTCAGCTTTCTGCCATGTGAGTTGGAGAATATATAAAAATGGTAGTTTAAGCCACAGTGGTGGTTGTGAGGAAAACTAGAAAGAGGGAGTATTGTGTGTCACCTTGAGTTGCTGAGTGAAAGGCATAACATCAATCAATACATAAATAAATAAAACAACAGTTTCAGCATCAAAGAACATCCCACAAAAAACTGACAAAACAGAATTTTTTTTTTGTCCTGGCCATGTCTATAACACAGCTACCCATATTTTACACAACTGCTCTTTTCTTGGTAGACTTTATTGCTATTATTCCAAAAGCTTAAGTGTAACTTCTGGTCACCCCTGGATTGGTCATTTCCTCCCTTAAAATTTGGTCCTATGTTTCAAGTAAGCCCATTCCCAAAATTGGTCTTAGACTGTGGAAATTCATGACCACTGTTCTAATATAGAAATGAGAGAGAAAGAGAAAGAGAGAGGGAGGGAGGGAGAGGGGAGAGGAAAGGGAGAGAGAGAGAGAGAATTTAGTTATCTTGGCTAAGAAGCCCTTGGGCCTTTATTCAAATTGAAGATACCTCTTTATTCTGCCTTTCCCCAAGTTTAAATTTCCTGCTATCTGAAAGGGACAAGAACTGTGCCCACTACACCGAGGATGATCACACCATATCCACACATTTATTATCGATTCTATTTCTAATAATCCCTTACATGAAACACAGGGACCATAATTCACACAAAACATCCAGCTCTTAGTTAACCAAGCACAATTGTTATGTCCAGGGAGACTTTTATCTGGGGTGCAAAAACTCTGGACAATTCAGAGGGCAACGATTAGATCAATCTCTTCTGCCACCTGGCAGTCAAGCAGATGTGACTAAGCATATAAATTGTGCTACTTAAATTTGATAAGTCTGGATCACAAAACGTAAGACAAGGTCTAGGCTTGTGCAACAAGCTGCATTACAAATCATTCCATTTTAGCCTCGAGGGGCACGTTATGCAACCCCGGCCTGGAAGCTGCCTTAGCTAAACCGGAGCACTGTGAGATCAGCATTGTTAAGACCGATTGACAGTGGCCATCCAGGGCTTCAAGCAGGACTTTTCTTCCAATCTGAAGATAACTGGGATCAGACTTCAGAGCATCTGCGTATAAAACATATGTTCCATCACTAAGCTACTGTCCCTTTTGCCTTTTTCACATCTATCACAAACCGCTTTTGACACTGGGCTGCATCCACCAGCCAAAGAAAGGGAAGCCTATAAAATTGCTAATATCATACTGAAGACTTTGTTTTTTTAAAAAAAAATCTGCATTGGGGAGGAAAACACAGATGTCCTAGAGTCAGAAGTCACTACTGCAATTTTTATTATTGCATCCCTTTTTCAAAATGAGGAGGAAGAGAAGGTGGAAGGCCGTGTGATTGTTACAGAGAACGTGAAAATGTTGAATATATTACAGTGGCAGGAGGAAAAGACAAGACTGCTCCCCCTGGTCAGGTGCCTCTGAAAGTCAGCCCCTCGGTGTGAAATGACATTTCAGCCACCCACCTGGAACAGGAATGGAGGTGGGAAGGGGAGGAAGAAACTAGAAAGAACTAGGTGGCAAAGTTGTTGTCCTTAAAGAAGTCCTAGATAGCTAACACATCAACAGCTGGGAGAAATACTTTTAAAAATTCAGACAGCACCAACATAAAATAAAATAATGATACAAAGGAGAAGGCTGAAGACATCACCATCTTCTGGTCTTTTTGTTGCACAGTTCTGAGAATGTTTCCCCGGGGGACGGTTTGTTCCTACGCACACTAGGTCCGGTTGATATTCCAACCCTTTACAAATCCAGTTCCAGGTCCTCAAGTTCCTCTTCCAAAGCTTTCCGTCGAGCCAGCTTCTCTAACTGCTCTTTGGTCGGCTGCTTGATCTCCCCAGAGTCAATCCGCGCCTGCAGATCCTCCACCTGCCGTAGTTTCTTTTTCAGGTTTTTAATTTTCTTGTTCTTCTCTAAGGTGGCAGTGGCGGAAGCTGACAAGACATCCCTGCTGCTAGCAGGGGCTCTTGGGTTGGCATCAGACACAGCCAGCTTACCATCCCCGCAGCTGCTCGGTGTCGCCGACAAGGTTGTTTTCTCTAGAGACTGAATCAGGTCATCGGCATCTCGATCCCCCTTTTCGTGCTGCTGTTTTCTCTTCTCCTTCCGTTTGAGATTCCTCTTAGCGGTCTTGGAGAGCCCCGTCTCTCCACCCTCGAGTCCCTTTGACGTTTGATGGGCCATAGGCGTCTGAGCTTCTGGATTCAAGCCTGGAGGTAACTCTGGCTTGCTTTTAAAGAACTTCACATATTTATTCTCATACCTGCATGAAATAGAAGAGAATGTGGTATAAAGACAGACCATGTTTCCTTTGGAAGCTCAAGGCGGTACACACGGAAGGCTATCGTCACTTTATCCACGCACAGAGCTTCTGTAAAATAGGTTGAGAGGAGTGACTCTGATAGAAGAGCCCTAGCACTGATGATGTTGCCTAGTTTGGTAATGAAGTGTCTGCAAGGAAACCACCAAGCTCAGAGAGCACTAAGGAACCCCAACCCGAAACCCCCCAAGAGTGACTGTTTGAAAACTTTCTTAGAAGTGTTACAATTACAAAAAAAGTGCTATCTGGGAATCAAACAGGTCATTATTACAACATTTGGAGCATACCAAGGTGCAGAAACCTAACTTAAGAGCATACAGATCATCTAGAAAGTGTTATTTTGTATAGCAACCTACAAAATGGAAAGTGTGTGTATGTTAAATATGAAGAACATAGCTTGGGTCAGGTGGTCTCAGCAAATTTTCACAGTTGTTGTTCAGACTAATGAAAGCAATCTTTATGCTGCTTTATGCCTACTAGATGAACACTGAAACTTCAGACAATCACTTCTGGCAGCGGTGAAATCTACTTACCTTCCCTACCGGTTCGGAAAAGAAAAAATATAATGTAAGTAATATGTTCAGAAACTTATTGCCCCGGAATAAGGAAATTTATTTAGCCATCCCAGCTAAAGAAAAGCTGTAAGGGAAAAAGGAAACTGAGATACTCAGAATTATAAGTACCGTATTTTTCGGAGTATAAGACGCACCAGAGTATAAGACGCACCTTAGTTTTGGGGGAGCAAAATAGGGAAAAAAATCTACCTACCAGGTATTCATCTGGCTAGCGTCCTTAGTCTAGTCAGCTTCAGCACATTCTTTTATCCCCTGGTTAGGGCTGAAAAAACCTTTTTCGGAGGGAGTAGCAATGAAAACAAGCCTGCAAAAAACTTCTTCAGAGGAAGTAGCAATGAAAAAATCCTGTAAGCTGGGAAGATTGTTAGCACCTCGTTAGGGCTGAAAAAACCTTTTTTGGAGGGAGTAGCAATGAAAACAAGCCTGCAAAGACTTAGGGCAGGAAAAAAACTCTTCAGAGGGAGTAGCAATGAAAACAAGCCTGCAAGCTGGGAAGATCATTAGCACCTCGTTAGGACTGGAAAAAAAGCTTCGAAAAAGCTACATTAGGAGTATAAGACACACCCAAATTTTCAGCCTCTTTTGGGGGGGGGGGGAAGGTGCATCTTATACTCTGAAAAATACAGTATATACTGTCTTGAACATCTAAATGTTCGAAAAATCAGTAGGTGGCGTCTAAAAAAAAATCTAAAAGCATTAAATGCTTAGTGAGAATTCTGAGCTTTTACTATCAAAAGCAGATCAAGTTCCTCCTGATCTGAGGCCACATCGCTAATGAAAGTTTCCCCCAAAAAAATATCATTCCAAAGACTGAAGATGATGATGGAAGGGGTATGTGCGTGTGTGTGTGTCTGTGTGTGTCCCCTGGCAATGTCCTAGCCCTGTTTTTTGCTTTCTTGCCCTCCTACCCCAAGAACCCACAGTCTTGTGCTACCTTAAGGACTAATACATTTCTAATCAAATGAGATTTCATGAAGTACAGTCTGCTTCAGCAAATGCAGGGAGCATCACATATACACAACTAATACAAGGGGAGGTAAAGACTATATAAAATAACATTTCGTGCATCAGATAAGGCACGGCAATCATGCTTATGTTAGCCTTTAAGCTGTTACAAGAGTGTATATTTTTGCTTGTGTGGCTACTTCTCTGTACATATCTACAAGAGGAGCAGGGTGAGGGTCAGACTTACACTGGCACTTCTTCTTGGGGAACGTAGCCTTCTTTCACCCGTCTTTGTTTTCTCCAGGTACCATCTGGACGTTGTGTGGATGCGATGTATTTTCCTGAAATAGAGATTGGTTATTTTAGTTTGGGAAGGAAACTGCTATCTATCAGTCAATCAACCAACCAACCAACCAATCAGTCATATTTTCCTGGGTGAGCAATAGGAATTTCAAGCAAAAAAAAATTGCGAAAAATTCCTCTGCAAAACAGGAAAAAGATATACACAAACCCAACCAGCCATTCAAATTCCACAAGCAGCCTAATCATAGATTTTCAACTAATCATAAAAATCTAACCCTGGTTAGATTATTTATTTAGTGGATGGCATGTCTTACATTGACCAGCAATATATATTAATATCTTACCTAAATTAGTAAAACACAATAAAATATGTTTAAAAGATCTGTGTTCAAATACCAATGTCTAGGCCATCTGACCATTGAAGCGCAGCATCGTTTATATGGGGGGGGGGAATCAGATACTGGACCAGTATATGATGTCAGCTTGTAGCCAGTCACAACATGATCTACAGTTTGACATGAGACTCCACAGTCACACTGAAGGGAAGATACTATTCCCCATTTATACAGTGAGTCCCGGCAGACACCGTGTGAGGTGCGAATCCTATTCAGGATTGTCCACTACTGACGTAGTAGTTCAAAGCCCGGCACCTTTTTCGTGGGGTCATTTATACAATATATCTTCCTACATCTGGGCATTCAGCGACCCATTTGGCTTTCCATTGGGAATCGATGTTAAAATTGTTGGGCAGATATTTTGCAAGTGCCAGTGGGGACTTCCTGGACTTGAGTCTTCCCGCTGATAAATGAGGAAAGTCGGTGTGCACCAGTAGGAGTGAGTTGACCCTGGTTAGTGTCTGGAAGGGCGACCACTGACCACTAAGAAATACCAACGTTTTGGACTCACTAGACAAAGAAGTAAAAAAAACTTTTAGCAAAAAACAATGGCAAACCACTTTGGTACCTTTGGTAATAAAGCTAGATAGGGGTTTCCATGATGTCATGAGGAATTGAGGAACTAACACAAAGGAGACTTTTTACCTTTTTTATATGAAAGTTAAAGATATAAAGAAATGAAAGCAAAATGCCTCTGCAGTTCCTCACAAGTAATGATGGATTTCTTTTTTTACAGGGCAACACTTAATACTTACAAAATGTAAGTTAGCACAGGATTCTCATTAAAAAAAGAAGGTAAAATGGCAGATGTGCAGCATATGATCATATACAAAACAATTAATGCATAACACACGACAAATTAAAACTGCCATAAGGAAAACAGACACATACAAAAATCACTAATATTTTCAGAGGCAGTAAGGCTGCTTCCTTAAACCAGTGCTTCTCAAATAGTGGGGCGGGGCCCCCTGGGGGGGGCGTGGAGCAATGCCGGGGGGGGGGCGCATGACCCCGGGGAACATGCTTTTTTTTGCCACAGGGAGTAGGGGTTTTTTGCACTGAACAATAGCACACAGCAGAGAGCAAGATATATGAAGTGCAGATAACAAACCCTTAAGAGACACCATGGAAAAATATTTCACAGGGATGAAAAGAAAGGAGGAGACGGAGATAATGAGACAAACGTAAGTCTCCTGAAAGCTAAGACGAGGAAATATGACGAAGCGTATGTAGCGCTTGGCTTCACTGTGACTATGGTGGGAGACGAGGAAAGACCGGTATGTTTACTGTGTCTAAAAATGTTGGCAGCGGACAACATGAAATGAAGGCGTCACTTAAACACATTACACCCCAATCACGCTGATAAGCTGCTTGAGTTTTTTCAGCGAAAACGTGCCGAATATTGCAAACAATCATCCCGGCGGAGAGTTGGGGGAGCGCAAAATGTATACTTCTTCCTGGGGGGGGGGGGGCTAACAGAAAATAATTGAGAAGCACTGCCTTAAACCAACTGCAGCAGTTCAGACACAAAGCTGACAGGGTGACTTTGGTCAATTTCTTTCTTAATTTAATCCATTTCATAAGACTATTCTGAAGAGAAAAAACATTATAAACAAGGTTTTTATATTGAAAAGGTGGTATTAAAGAGACTCTTCTATTATCTATGGATTTGACGAAAAAGTCCAGGAGGATTACCCTGAAACTTCATTGGTCAAAGGGAGAAAAGTTCAGAAATTTTAATCTCTTCAAAAATTCTGCATAACTGTTAAGTTATATTCAAAGACACGTTAGGGGGGAAGAAACCAGTAACATCTGCAATCCCAAAATGGATGGAAATTCACTTAAAAAGAGAACAGTGAGCTTAAAACCCACATTAGATGATTGGCATGTACAAGCTATGCATACAGAATTGTAGATACTCACCTGTGGGGGGGGGGAAGCAAAATCAGTGGAAGGACCTCCTTAGAAATTTTGCTGTATTATTTTATTAGGAATGTATTATGCCTATTGACGTTTTTAAAAATCATTGAAATCTTTTAAGCAACAAATGCTTCTTTTATCAGGCAACTTCATTATGAGAAAAGGCGGGGAAGAAATAAAAATAGATTACAGAGCCATATCTATACCAGGTCATGTTGTTGGATATAGTTTTGATTTAGATACCTGAATTCCCCAAAACTGACTAATTTGATTTAGATGCCATTTTTAGATACCCCTAATTAGATACCCCTAGTTTGATTTAGATACCATTTCCCCCCTAAACCTGATTTCTCCCGATATATTGGACTGCAATCCCCATCTTTTTCACCTAAACTGGTTGGGGATGATGGGAATTGGTGGTCCAGTATTTCTACAAGAGCTTCGATGGAACAGGACACATGTATGCAATGCAAATACAATGAAGCCACCGTCCTAGACTAAAAAGCTTTATTTAGTCAAGACGCCCTCCGAGGTAACAGAAACAGTCCCAAGGGAATTCCTGGGATACGGCAAAGGCAATCCCGGTAAGGGCTGCTCTCTTGCTGTTACGCACGTGAGAAAGCGAAGAAGGGGAAACCTGCGCGCCTGGCACCTGCCACGGGGCTGGCTTTCCGCGGGCGCGGAGAGGGTTGCCTTGCTGCAAGGGGCGTGGCGCGAGAAGGTGAGCCCGGGAAGGGGCGGGGCGCAGCGGCGAGGAGAACAGGCAGCCCAGAGAGAAAGGAGGGAAGCCCTCGAGGAAGGGGGCGTGGCGTAAGAGCGGGACGGACAAGCGAGGATGGAGATGGGGAGGAGCCTCGCTTCGGAAAGAACCGGGGATGGAGCGGGCGAGCGTGAAGGTGGTGGGGGCAGATGTCCGAATTGGGGGGAGTCAGGGGAAGAAAGAGTCTGGCACTCGAAATTACGTCCCTCACACCCCAACCGCAGCTCCCACACTCACCGGTTTCATCAGTAACATAGGGAGTCGCCATCTTGGAAACGCGACCCACTTCCGGTCGCGTCCCCCCCCTCCCCCGGATATGGCGCGGAGGGGAGGAGAAGACGAGTGCTCCGGCGACCATTTTGTCCCGGAGCGGAACTGCTTTTGTGCTTCACTTTTGTTTTTTGCGCTCTTGGTGTCCGACTCTTAACCATCTGGGGGGTGGGATCTCGCCAATAGTTCTGCGTGCTAAAACTAAAATTAAAAATGTTTTGAACCTCGAAGCCAACCTCGAAGCCTTAACTTCTAAGTGTCTGTCTGATGTTCGTCAGTGCCATTCATTCACTGCATTCTCTTGTTTATCTAGCAAATATTGCACCCCAAAGAAGGATTCCACCTGTTTATGCAGCACAGCTCTCCTTCCCGATTTTATTTTAAATACTTTGCCTGATCTTGCAAATCCTTTTCTGTAACCATTTGGAACAGAGACAGCATTTGCTGAAGTTTTATCTTGGGAATCTGATCTACGCCTGTTCTTGTAGTTAATGTATGCTTTAGTATATTATGCGACTCTAGAAAACTAAATAAATTACAGTATAACGCTAATCATGGATAAGTAGTTTGCAAATTTACCCGGGGTCTTGGAATAATGCTGGAAAATGTTAATTTTACAAATAAAAATGACATAAAGAGATCAAGAAACTGAAGGCTGAAAACCTTGACTTTAATACAGAAAGACTAGGCAGGTAAATTTGCTGAATTATAATCAGGATAATATGGTAGCATATGGCATTTTAGGTAGCCCAAGTAGCTATACTATGGATATTGATAAAATAGTTTTGGGAGAGGGTGTTTCTTCTAAAATAACTCCTGTAATAGGTAAACAAGTTGCCACACGATTTTTCAGAAAATACTAGTGAGATGTTCCTTCCCACTCTAGAATGGAATGGAATAGAAAATAGAAAGAATAGAATTCTTTATTGGCCAAGTGTGATTGGACACACAAGGAATTTGTCTCCGGTGCATAAGCTCTCAATGTACATACAAGCAACAAGTGATAAATCATGATCATAATCATAAATGCAATCATCATAAGATACAACACACAGTGATAGTCATAGGATACTAAATAAGCAATCAACATAAATCATACCGTAATAGGATACTAAATAGAAACAATCAACATAATCATAAGATAGAAACAATGTTATGGTCATAAGCAGCCAAGGAAATAGGTAATAGGAAAAATTTGAAGAATAATAGTAATAGAGCCCTACTAGATGGTTTGTCATCCCAGGGCATAAGACAGTGTTGTGGGAATTAGTTGTTTAGTACAGTGATAGCATGAGGGAAGAACTATCTTTGTGTCTGATTGTTTTGGCAATGCCCTGTAGTGTCGTCTTGAGGGAAGAAGTTGAAATAGTTTAGGTCCAGGATATGAGGGGTCTGTAGATATTTTCACAGCCCTCTTTCTAGCTTGTGCAGTATACAGGTCTTCAATGAAAGGCAGGCTGATTACAATAGTTTTTTCTGCAGTCCTAACTCCATTGAAGTCTCTGTCTGGTTTGGTTGCTGTGCCAAACCAGACAGTTATAGAGGTGCAAATGGCAGACTCAATAATTCCTCTGTAGAACTGTATCAGCAGCTCCTTGGGCAATCTGAGCTTTCTGAGTTGGCGCAGGAAGAACATTCTTTATTGTGCTTTTTTGATTACATTTTTTGATATTAGGTGTCTATTTTAAGTCTTGAGATATTATAGAACCTAGAAACTTGAAGGTCTCTACTGTTGATACTGTGTTGTCTAGTATTGTAAGAAGTGATAGAATAGGAGGGCTTCTCCTAAAGTCTATTATCTTTACAGTTTTGAGTGTATTCAGTTCAAGATTGTTCCGGCCGCATCACAGGGCCAGTTGTTCAACTTCCTGTCTGTCTGAAGATTCATCATCATCTCAAATGAGACCAACCACTGTTGTATCATCTGCAAACTTCAGTACTTTAACAAAGGGATCCTTTGATATGCAGACATTGATATATGTAGAGAGAAGAGTAGTGGAGAGAGCACACAACCCTGTGTGAGAATCCCATAATTCTCACAGTTACCCTGAGACTTGCTTGCCACATTTTTTGCAGAGGTGAAATCTAGCATACAGTGCTTCATCAACAGTGTGATTGCTGATATGGGTCCAAAGCTGGGGTCTGCCAAGCTGCTTTAGCTGGCTGTGGAACAGCCTTCTGGACATCTGGATTCCTGGGCATTGTCCATGGTAACTTTGTCTGCAGGAAAATCCGGATACTGGCTTCTGCCGAGGCATCTTTCCATGTAATGCTGACTGGCACCTTCTAGACTGCTTGCCAGGTCTCACATCGGCTTCTTACAAACATAGGCTTAACACTGTTTTAAGAGAGTGCTCATCTACACACACAATAAATAAATGTAAATTTAAAAAGTGCTGGATCCTATTTTGCTGTCTGTTCCTGATTCTTTCCCGTTTGCTTAGATTACTGGTTTTTGTCTGTTTCTGCCTACGAGAGGTTTCATGTACCTGTAATTTTTATTGTTTTTATTACTTTGGGGTTGTGGGTGTGCCATTTTTTCTTAATCCTTTCCAAATCCATGGCCAGTTCCAATTTTGTCCTTGTGGATAGTAGCATTTGGTAGCAGCATTTGCTGCTATCCACAAGGACAAAATTGGAATTACTACTAATACTGCTGTTCCATTGTTGCACTAATCAAGGATGAAGCTTGCTTTTTACGGATTGCTCCTTCCTGCTTCACATCATGCCACTACTCCATATCTTGTGAGCCAGGCTTCTTTTGGACACAGGTTTAGCACAGTTTCAGAAGAGCACTATACTCATGTTCATTAAAAAAAACCCTAACTGATAAATGCAACCAGTTAGTTCAGTTACTTGAGAGGTGGGTAAAACTACAATTCCATGAACCCACTCATCCATCTGCACTTTGCCCTGTGTTAAGGAAAATGACTGTTGGTCAATTTCCTGTCAGCAGGTAATGCTTAATGAAAGGAGAAACAAAACTGGAAGAACGCATAAATAGCTTTCCTTAACTTGTCCTACATTAAAACAGAACCACTCACCGTTCTCATTATGCGAGAATAGGTACCATAATTGTACCAGTAAATTTTATGTTAGCCAACATTTCTGCCAACTCAAGGACTACATAGAGAGCACTTTAATGCAGCCAACTGGTTGTTCTTTATGTGCAGATTCTCATATTCCCCACACTGACATAAGATGCACTCACAACTTGTTTTTTTTTAAAATATACTTAGTGTTGCCTTAATGAGACAGCTTAAAGTTATATGCACCTGTTTCAATTTAAAGTAGGTTTTTTTCTCCTCTTCTACCAGGACAAATTTTGCAAATTTTAATAGTGAATTGCTGTAGTTGATTTTAGAAATATTTCCTTAGATTCTGGAGAGAAATATATAGATGAACTGGCGAGGAGTAGAGATTTCTCAGTGTGCACATGGAAATGGAAAGAGTTTTCTTGGGAGGAAGGAATCTTTTTCCTGAGTTTTGAATGTATAGAAATAAACTGCATTCCTCTGACCTTTTTGTGGGTCTTTCCCTACCATCAATTCAAAGAGCTACACAGTATCCTTCATTCATCATCAGTGTGCTCTACTAGCATAAGATTTCCAGTTTGGTCTAAATTTGAATAAGGTACCAGAACACAGGAGATTGCAAGTTCAAGTCCCGTCTTAGCCCTCTTACACCTCTGCTCCATGAGCTGCCTTGATCACCAGTTTTCTTTCAAGTGCAAATCAAGGTGCTGTTTTTGACCTTTAAGCCCTACATGACATGGGGCCAGGTTATCTGCCCACCACCTCTTCCCAGTTACATCTGCTTGACTCTTGTGACCTTCCAAAAGTCCCTTAAACACCGTTTTTTTCCAACAGGCCCACACACTGGTGGTATCATGTATGACATTCTGATTTTAACCCTCTCAAAAATCTTGGTTTTTTTAATGTCTAATTCTTTGTAATACGTTGTAATTATTGGTTTTATTCTACATCACCCAGTCACTCTGGACAAGATGAAAGGCCTTACATATACTGTATATTTGATAAATAAATAAATAAATATTAAAGTAGTGAAAGAAGTTAGAGTCAACACAAGATTTAAATTGATAAAACACTGACATCTGCACCCTGTACCACAAATGGTGCAAAGTAATTGCACAAAAACACCTTGCCTCAGTGCATCTCCATCCATCCATCCATTATCTATCTATCTATCTATCTATCTATCTATCTATCTATCTATCTATCTATCTATCTATCTATCTATCTATCTATCTATCTATCTATCTATCTATCTATCTATCTATCTATCATAATGTCAGGAACAAAAACAGTACTGGATAAAAGATTAAAAGTTTCCAGATGCAAAAGCATACAAATAGAAATAAATAAAATAAATAAAATAAAATGTGCAATGTGGCTTTAGTTCTTAGAAGGCAAGAACAGAGAAAATACTTATCAATCTTCCCCTAGGCGGTTGTAAAATTGTTGAGGTAATATGATAATTATACAAGTATGAGATTACCGTACATTTTAACTTCCCTAAGGAGAAGTCAGACACAATAACAAAAGAGTGTCTAGTCATTTTCCTAAGAAACAGACTATCTCACAGTAGGACTTCATTACTCCATTTAAGATGGGGAGGGAGGGAGTTTGTTGAAAGAACATGTAGTAACAACTTCTGCCTAGGCACCCTTTTTGTCCATGCAATCACTTTCTATATCAATAACCATATTAGGTAGAAAATCCCAACCTGCTGAATCAGTAGGACAATAAATCCTACTGATCCCAGCTTTGATCATTTTTTCCCTCCCTGTTCTGATTAGCGGAGGACCCAGATTGTTGGGGGCAATATAAATATACATTGCTTACTGGTGTAAACCGCTTAGAGAGTGCTTGCACTGTGAGGCGGTATATAAATCTCACAAAATAAATAAATAAATAAATAAATAAATAGCATATATTGTATAATGACCGACCTATCCAGTAAGCTAAGGTGACCAGACGTCCCGCTTTTGGCGGGACAGACATGCTTTTCAAGCATGTGTCCCGCGTCCCGCATTGTTTCCAAAAAGTCACGTTTTTGGAAAGAATGCCGAAACAGTGGGACGTCTGGTCACCTTATCCTCATGCCCGGTGAGGGGCGGCTGGCTCGTTCGCGGATCTCGTTGCCTCCCGGCCCCGAAGCTTCTCTGCCGCCACTCACCCTGCCCGCAGCCAGAAGGAGACGCCGCCGCTGCGCTCAACTGGCAACTCTCGGCCGTCCGAAACAACACAAGCAGCCTCTGAGCGGCCTCCCATTGGCTGCCGGGTCACGCGACTCTGCCGTGCTCCTCCAATCGGCGCAGGCAGGGGGAGCGTTGAAAACTTTTGTATCTTTCCTGGCTCTCACTCCCTTTTTTCTCAATGGGGGAGGCGCGCGCGCGCTGGCGGAAAGGGGGGGGAGGAGCTGTTGGAAGCAGCCAGCAACGGCAGAGTTCCCACCTGGAAAGCAACGCAGCCCCCGCGGGGACCCTCCCGCCAGCCCTCAACCACGATGCTCGGCACCCAGCCAGTAGGGTAGGTCCCACGCCCAACTTTTGGCCCTGCACGGCCAGAATGATGGGATTTGAAGTAGCTCAATGCGTCTTGGCTCTCCTGCTCCCCCTCCGCCAGCGCTGGGCTGCTGGAATGACAGGGGGAGAAAGGAGATCAGGAGGCGGCGGCGGATGCCGCTGGGGTTGTTGTGATCCGCCTGTCACTCCAGCAGCCCAGCGCTGGCAGAGGGGGAGCAGGAGAGCCAAAACTCAGAGATGCTGGGTTGGAGCACCATCTCCGGGCTGCTCCCCTTCCCAAGCCGGCCCCGCTCGCTCGCTCGCTTGCCAGCCAGCCAGCCCAAGCCATTGCCGGCTCCCGAAGGGGAGGCGGGAGGCCTTTCCTCGCCCACTCCACCCACCTGGAGGCCTTTCCTCGCCCCTCCACCCACCTGGACGCCGACATTTGCGTTCTTTTGCCCTCTGCGCATGCGCACAGCGTTCTGCGCATGCGCAGAGGGCAAAACTCAAATGGCGGCTCCCCTAGAAACCCACCCCCCGTCAATGGTGTCCCGCTTAAAAAAAAATCTGGTCACCTTACAGTAAGCAGAAGCTTATTCTTAACAACAGCTGCGAGAAACACTCACAGCAATGCTAAACATAATAGCTGGCTAGATGCCAGAAGGTTAGGGAGGAGAAGATATTCCAACCTAATTCACAAATAAAGCACCAGCAGAAGTAAAGATTTATACAGAGGACGGAGAACAGCCTCTCGCTAATTTGCCCTATTTCCATAGATGAAGGCAATGCTTCACTTGGAATGTACTTTCCAGTACTGTAGGTGTCACTGCAGCTTGTGAGCAGCTGGGAAAACCCGAAGGAATGGGGATCTGATTTATTTCTCTGGTCTAGTTGGGTGGCATGAGAGATCAGCATCTTCTTTGTACGGTATTAATAATCATGGCCAGCCCCTGGTAAATTTTAATCAGGAGTTTGCATCTCGCACATACGTCTCGTAAATTCTTTCGCTTGCAGCTTTTTCCTCTCTCGGGGTGAAGTTAGTTTGGAAGAACAGCTATCAGGGCCAGAGGAAAAATCCTAAAAAATCCATTTTTAGCAGTCAAAATGGTTACTCTCCTCACCCCACCCCCCCAAACCTACAAGACAAAGAGGAAAAACTGTGTCTTGTTTTTGATACAGTGCAGTTTGCAATTTACATGCACACACTGTGTGTAGGTAATAGCCTTTGGAACAACATCCTCCAAGAGAACTGCCCTCCTAGCCTTCTAGAAAGCCGTGAAAATCTGGCTTTTCTCATCAGGATCAGGATAATGTAAGGCTAGAGCCAAGGAAAGCTCCTTGTGGGTGCGTGGAAATGCATGGTGGCACGAGGAATTTCTTTGTTGTCATTTTAAAAAAATTAATCATTGTTATTGTTGTTTGTGAACCATTCAGGGTTAAGTTGCATAAGATGTATATATATATATATAAATAACCTTTTAAACCAAGAAAGGAGGAAATAGATTTGTACTGAGATTTTAGATGAGTGGGAAAAGGTTAAACTGTTTACTGTACACTACAACCTTGATGCAATCCCTATTTTTTGTGGCCATAATAACAATAATAAAGGTAGGCCAGATTAGGAAACTCCTGTGTTTTGACCTGTCCTATGCAATTCACCTATGCACATTCTACTCTTCATGCTGGTTAATAAATCTGCCCACATTTTTATCTTAACTGGGAACTGAACATTGGCCTGATTTGGAGCTGCTGCAAAGCCAAAGAAATCTAGCTTGGAGACCAGGATGTTCCAGGGAGGCAGGCTCCTAACTATGCAGCACCATTTAATCAAGGGATCTGCTCAATCTGAATACAATTGATACCCTGGAGATAATACTACACAATATTTAATCCTCTTGATCCCTAGAATACTACAAGGATATCTTGGCCTACAACTTTCTGCATGCCTAGTATAAATCAGAATTCCTCAGTCTTTGGAACATTGCAGTCTTTTCCTAAGGGTTTTTGGTGTAATCATTTTACATTCCTTTCCTTTCCTTTCCTTTCCTTTCCTTTCCTTTCCTTTCCTTTCCTTTCCTTTCCTTTCCTTTCCTTTCCTTTCCTTTCCTTTCCTTTCCTTCCTTCCTTCCATCCATCCCTTCCTGCCTTGCTGCCTTCCCATTCATCTAAATTTCAGGGCCATCCAACTCCTCCACAACTCTGGGTTGCTTACAAATAAAATAAAATACAGACATTTTCATTAAAAAAAACATAATAAACAGCCAACCTTAAGTTAAATAGCAATATCATTTTGGAAATATAATGGTTTTGGAGACCATAAGGGGCTCAATAATACACTTTAGGCCAAGCTCTAGGAGAACAACCAGGTTTTGAATAATTTCAAGAGTGTCATAAGGATGGGAGCTGCACAAATCTCCAAGGGGATATCATAAAGCAGAAGCAAACCTGTGACTTCTTCCATTATGCTTTCTATGTTTGATAATATATTCCTGTTTCCCCCCCCCCCCCAACCAATGCCTTTTTTATTCTGCTTTTTTATCTAAGGAACTCGAGGCAGTTTATTGCCTTCTCTGTTCAGTAAAACTAGGAGGTGAGCTAGCCTCCCAGTGAGCTTCAAGGAATGGTATTTCTTTAACTTGACCAAAACTCTAACAATACAGTAAATGTAGTTCTGCTCTAGATGGTAATGGTTTCCTAATCTGGCCTACCATGGACTCACAGAGTTTAGTTCTTTCTTCCAGCAATAGCTTTTTAATATAACAGGGTTTTTTTTAAAGTGTATATAGGTTTTATGCTAATAATATAGATACATATATATTGCAGTATTTAATTTTATTCCCTGAAAGTATACATGTCATGTACCGGTATTATTTTAGACATGCAAGTAATTATGGTTCTGCAACAGTTTTACTAATTTCCTGTTCCCAGTTGGTTATAGGGGAAGGAAGCCCCCCGCCTCCCCAGCCCCCTGAGATTAACTTAAAAAACACAAAGAAAACTACTGTATTTATTGAGCTGGTCAGGAGAGAGAGCAATTTCTGCCTCCGCCACCAATTTAGTCACCTCCTAACCCATGGCTTAACTTCAGAGACAAATATCAGTAATGCAATCCCACACTGCAGCCTGAATAGCTTGTCTGTGCTGCTAATGGCTGTTCCTGAAGCCAACTTCCAAATCAGCTTAGTTGTTTATGGGGCCAGGTGGGTGCTCAGTCTGAACTTCAGTCACCACAGGACTAGACTCATTATTCCTCTGCTTCCTGCCGTTCCCACCCATATACCGGTAGGGTAGATAAATCGTATTGGGTGAAATGGTTGACCAGTGCTTGCCTTTTCTTTTACAGACTGTTTTCTCCTCCTGTGCCTTTCTTTTTGCTTGATGATGCACTGATAATGTTACCTAGTTTGGTAATGAAACGTCTGCAAGAAAATAATGAAGTTCAAAGAGCATCAAGGATACCACAGTTCAAACCTGAGCTATAAATATACCTTTTGCTTCTCCAGATGTTTGCCCACACGGTCGCCTTCACATCCTGTTCCACATTTCCTTTTGATACTAATGCAAACACTTTCTTTGTTCCTCTTTCCAGGACTTATTTCTTATTCTCTTATATCATCATTGCTCTGATCCTACAATGCAGGAAGTCTTCCACTTACCCCCACAATTGGATTTGGAACTTTCATTGTTAAACTATGTGGTCATTTAGTGAGCCATGCCCAATTTTAAAACCTTTTATGCTGTGACTGTAACCATGCAGTCATTAAGCAAATCCAAGTTGTTCCTTTGACTTTCATAGGAAATTGCTGAGAATGCAGGGGTGGGTTCCACTTAACTTCGCCACCGGTTCGCGTCGCGACGTTACGCGCGTTTTCGCTTCCTATAAGCAAAGTCAATGGAAAAGCCAGCAGAAGGTCACAAATGTCAACCATGTGATGTCATCCTCACTTAAGGATCCACACTGATTAGCGTAAAAATGGCAACCGAAAGTGCCAAAATTTCCATCGCTAAGTGATGTAACAGAATTACAGAAAATAGAAGGGTCCTTGGAGCCTCCTCAAGCAGGAGATCCTATACCAGTGATGCCGAACCTTTTTTGGTTCGCGTGCCAAAAGGGGGGGGCATGGGGGGCGCGCGTGTGCCCACACCCATAATTCCATGTGTGCGCCCCCACGCATGCACACATGACCCTCCCTTCCCGGCACGCGATGGCACGCGCGTTTTTCGCTCTCCTCAGGCTTCAGAGTCTTTCTAGGAGCCTGGAGAGGGCGAAAACGGCCTTCCCCACTCCCCCCCCCGGAGGTCCTCTGGAGGCCAGAAATGGCCCATTTCAAGTTGGGAAACCTCCAGGGGGGTGGGGAAGGCGATTTTTGCCCTCCTCCGGCTCCTAGAAAGGCTTTGGAGCTTGGGGAGAGCAAAAAATGGGCTTTTCCCATCTCCTCTGGAGGCTGGAAACAGTGGGCCCAGAAGGCCCGAAAATTAGTTGGCCGGCGCGCGCATGCACGCAGGACGTGAGCTTACATGCCCAACAATATGGCTCCATGTGCCACTTGTAGCACGCGTGCCATAGATTCGCCATCACGGTCCTATACCATTTCAGACAAATGGTTGTCCAATCTCTTCTTAAAACCTCCACTGATAGCACATGCATAACCTTCTTTGACTCTTCGTTGGATCTTTCTTAATAATTAAGCTATTATTATTATTATTATTTACTTATCATCTCATTCTTAAATTCCATTTGATCTAGTACAGCAGTCACTTCTCCTTTATCTGCAAGATTAAAAACATGATTGTTATTTTCTTGCCTTGTCATGTTATGTTATGCCAGTACCTCTTAAAATAGCTTAAGACCTCTCAATAACCTTCACTATGATACCAAAACCTTTATCTTCTGGTATCAAATAGATTTAAATCTATAGATGAGGTTATATCACATTGGTAGCAAAGATAAGGTGTTCTAATTACCACAGTATCTGTTAATCCTTCTAAATAGGATTCTTCCAATTTTTTTTAACATACCTTGGTGATAGAAGTTTCCTTCTGTCAGCAACTACCCTAATTCCAAGCATGGGGGAATCAGGTCTTAAAAGACTTCCAGAACACTTAATAGGGCGAGAGCCACACATAGAGAAAGAATATGGGAAGAAAATGATTAGCTGTTGCTAGAGGTCTTGATTTTAAGAAAAACTAAACCTGTGGTTACTGAAATGCAGATTTTGACCCAAGGAACCAAATCTGAATAACCTCAAAGCAATTATAAATAGAATTATGAAAAGGACCGAAATGGGTGAAAGTCCCACAAAAAAGATACTGAAAGAATTGCAAACTGTTTCATTGAAGGAAAACAATCTGGAACACTGCAGAACAATTGTGTCCAACTTAGCAACTTTAAGACCTATGGACTTCAACTCCCAGAATTCCCCAGCCAGCATGGAATTCTGGGAGCTAAAGTCCACAAGTCTTAAAGTTGCTAAGGTTGGACACTCCTGCAGTAGAAGAATGGGCAAATGTTCCTGATAATTGTAGACGCTTATTCCAAGTGGCTCGAAATCTTCCCTATGCGGTCGACCACTGCGGAGTCTGTTATTAAGATCTTCAGGCGTCTATTCGCTACCCATGGCATTCCGGACACATTGGTAACGGACAACGGCCCGCAATTCACGGCCACAACTTTCTAGGGCTATCTGGCTAGTCAGGGAATCCGCCATGCGTTGTCCGCCCCATTCCATCCTGCAACGAACGGCCTGGCGGAATGCTTCGTGCGATCGGCCAAAGAGGGGTTAGCTAGATTGGGACCTGGAGATTGGCAGGAAAGAATAGACAAATTCCTCATAACTCAACACATAACCCCAAGTGCCACTACGGGATGCAGCCCAGCGGAGCTTTTAATGGGCCGCAGACTCCGGTCACTCCTGGACCAGTTACACCCTGACTATGTAGTAAAAACCAAGACAGAAGGGACAAAGAAAACCAGGGTCTTTTCCACAGAGGACAGGGTGTTTGCTCGCAACTACGCCGAGGGGCCTTTATGGCTGCCAGGAGTGGTCGAGACAATTTTGGGACCCATGTCTTATGCGGTCCGGTTACAAGACGGCCGCTTATGGAAGAGACACATAGACCAATTAAGACAGAGGGTACAGGAAGACCCCTTGGGTGCTGGAAACGTAACGCCGTGCATTCCTTTTCTAGCTAAACCACGTCCAGATGTCTCAGAGGCTTTGGAGTGCGAGACGGCAGGCCAACAGAGTCCCCCTGTCAAGTTAGGCCCTGAGGCGGAAGAACCCAAGAGCACTCCAGCTCAAGAGATGCATGACACAGCCCCCAGGAACGAAGCGGCTAAGTCAGACCAGGCTGATGTAGTTCCCCCGACTGAAATTCGCAGGTCTGAACGGGAGCGTAGACGCCCCGCCTACCTTCGCGATTTCGTATGTCGGACGATTTCATCTAGAGGGGGAGGGATGTTATGTTCTGATTAGAGCTGGAGGTTTTCACTCAGGTCCAGCAATACTGAAGGGAACATGCTGGACCCTCATTGGTTATTTCAAAATGGTTTAGTTACAATTGTTACTGTCAGCTCCTATAAATAGGAGCCCTCTCTGAACGTGCTTTGCTGGTTGTACATCTATTGCAATAAAGAGCTGTTTGTCAAAGTCGGTCTCCTGTGCTGAATCCACTATCCAACAAGCATGATTGCACAAAATGTTTACTGAGGTTATAAAAACAAAGAAACCCAAAGGACACATGTAGGAGATGGAATGAGGGAGAGGTCAACAAGGAAGAAAACACAACAATATTCGAAGTTGTGGTGAGAATGATGTTGGAAGGGCTAAGGCTCAGAATGAGCTGAGGTTAACCAGGGATGTAAAAAAATAACAAAAATCTATGCAAAAAATAAAAGCAAAAAACCCTAAACATGTCAGCTAGTCAATGAGGGTGGAAAATACCAGCAAATAACAAAGAAAATTCTTTTATTTTGGGTTTTCTGAAAAGGAGGCATTTGTTCCACAAGGTGATTGTGAAGAGCAAGATGAAGAGGTAGGAAACTGAAACTGACAAAAGCATGATAATGGAATATGATAATGAAATATCCTCTGGGTATCATTTACCTCAAATGACTAAATCTCCAGAGTCAAATGAATGACATCATACTGTAGCTATAGAAGAAATTGCTAATTATCTGTCTAAATTTACATGTATTATCCTTGAGAAATCCTGAAGATTGAGTGAGCTGCCAAGGAATTACCATATTTTTTGGAGTATAAGATGCACTCCCCCCCCCCAAAAGTGGGTGAAAATTTTGGTGTGTCTTATAGACCGAATACGTGCCTGTTTTTGGCCTCCCGAACCCTCCGTGCATCACATTTTCGCCCTCCCCGGCCCCCAGAAGCACTCTGCAGTGCTCCGCGCATCATGTTTAACGAAATATTAAGTTGTATGAAATACTGTATTTATTCCATTTTGTTTGTCTAATTGTCCCATCCTACTTGTCTAATTGTCCCATTCAGTTTGGTCTAATGGTTAAAACCCCCGGCTAGAAACCAAGAGACTGTGAGTTCTAGTTCTGTCTTAGGCAGGAAAACTAGCTGGGTGACTTTGGGCCAGTAACTATCTCTTAGCCCAGACCACCTCACAGGGTTGTTGTTTTTGTGGGGAAGATAGGAGAAGGGAGGAATGTTTGCTGCCTTGAGTTGTTTATAAAAATAATAATAAAGGTGGTGGGATATAAATAAATAAGTAAATACATCTGCCCTGATCATCCTTTTGATTACAATGTCCATTTTTGGCACCACTTTTTAAGAAGAATTCAGACACAGTAGAACCTATTCAGTAAAAGGCCAAGAGGATGATCAGAACTAAGTCCTACGAAGAAAGGAAAGGTCTGGGAAAGTTTAGCCTTGTGAAAAGAAGAATGAGAGCACTCTTCACAACCTGAAAGAAAGTCACAGCGTCTGTCTTCTCTTTGCTGGTTGTGTACAAACAGAGGCTAGGAAGCCATATTTAATCTGGATTCCTACAAGGAGATTGGACTCGATGGCCCCAAAGCCTCCTGCCAGCTCACAAGCTGCGAGGAGAAAGTCAGTTTATTTTTGGAATGAGAATTACTTTGCACATTAGAGGCTGTACATGAAGGGCGTGTGACTTTTCTTCCTCACATTGTCACCGGCTTTGTACTCCGTGCTACTTTGGGACAAATACGTGTAAATTGAGTGCATTTTCTCCCTTGCGCTTTGGGGCTGGTTCTCCATCAGGTCAAAATAAGGCTGGGCGCTGGCAGGAGGAGGAGGAGGAGGCGAAAATGACTTCTGATCAATCTGCCAAACCATGGGGCAGCGCAGGAATGGCCCATTCCTTTGCACTTATCCTCCTGCCATTTCTGCTTCTTGCGCTTAGCAGCTCATAATTTTCACAGCGGTGAATTCAACTGCCGTTCTTTCCTCTTGGGTAGTACCGTCCCTGCTTGCTTTTCCTTAGAGGTGGGCAAGGCAGCTCCTGCACGGAGAAGAGCAGGCGGAGGCTGTGTTGGTTCTTGCAAAAGCAAGGGCAGGATGACTCATGCTCAGCAGAGAACATGTCGCTGCTTCTCTGGGACCGGCCTGTTGTGAAGCAGGTCTCTCGACTTCCTCTGCACTTCCTCTTCCACCTGCTTTCAGAGTGGCCTGACATCAAAGGGCCTATCACTTTCCACTCAAGAAGTGACCTTTCTTGCACAACTTCTTTTAGCTGCTTTTTTAAAAAAAATTATGATTGTACAAACCGTGAACATTCTTCAAAGAGGAGCCCGGTACTTTGCTCTGTTTCCGGTGAAACGGTCTACTTAATGCCAATTCGTCCTAATGGCAATGGGCGTAGATCAGAAATGCCAGACAAACTGTATGCAGGCTATCGTGTATGATCTTTAATGTGAATGCATTTTGCCCTGTCTGCGTATACAGGTAGTCCTTGACTTAATACCACGGTTGTGCCCCAAATTTCTCTTGCTAAGTGAGTTTCCCCCCATTTGACGACCATTCTTGCCACAGTTGTTCAGTGAATCACTGACGTTGTTAAGTTAGTAACCCAGTTGTTAAGTGAATCTGGCTTCCCCATTGACCTTGCTTGTCGGAAGATCACAAAAGGTGGTCACATGATCCTGGGACACTGCAACCGTCATGAATATGAACCAGTTGCCAAATGTCCGAATTTTGATGCTGCAACAGTCATAAGTGCAAAAAACGGTCATAAGTCAAGTTTTTTCAATGCTGTTGTAACTTCGGTCACTAAATGAGTGGTTGTAAGTCGAGGATTACCTGTATACTAGGATTGGCCCTGGCTTCCCACTATGTGGAAAACAGCGTAAAATTCATATATGAAAATATTATTTGTTGCTTTGAATATGGAAAAAAAATACAGGGTAAGAAATGACCTATTTTAAATTACTTGAATAGCAACATGATTTTGTTCCATAGAGTTATTTGCCTGTAGTGAAATAACTTTTTATTTACAGCAAGGTCTGTACTCTCCGTTCGTTTACCCACATTGTGCCCTTTGAATATTTCATGCAAATAAATCCAAGTTAATTAATTTGCATAATTTTATTTCCCAACTTCAACTATACGCTGCTTAGCATTCACTGAAATGTTGACTAGTTCATGCCTGATATTAAAATAGATTAAGTCCCTTTGATTTCTATGAACGACAGAGAGATATATCTAGACAGTTGCATTTTTAGACTGCAATATTTCACTATAAAGCAAAACTATCCTTTGGTATTATGTTTTCACAGAACACCGAATCATTAACTAATAAACCATCTTTTAGACCAGCTTGTTGTATGAACTGAACTGAAGCGTTTGCTTTAAGGAAGTTAGGTCTGTCATTAAACTCGGGAAACTGGGCCATTAGAGTAAACTGTTCAGTTAATCATGGCTGTATTGTATGAACCCATTTTTTTCATCAACCTGCTGTAGGCTATCCAGACTCCAGAGCTGAATAACAGCGTACCGTGCTTGAGCACATAACTGATAAACATCTTCAGGCATCTCAAAAGATTGAGCCACAGAGAGAAAATATAAGGTTTACAAGCCAATCTGACTCAAAAGGAAAATTGCATGTTGTAGAGAAAATGGCAAAGTGGTAGAAAATGTGTGGAGGAGGAGGAAGAAAAGACACATGAGTCAGATAATTTATACATAAGTAGGCAAGTAACGAGGGCTCTAGCTTTGACTCTTTTGAGAAAACCTTGGGATTCCCAACTGTTAGTTCAAGACGTATCAAGATTCTGATCACATCTTCAAGTAATTAGCTTATTCTCTGATCCCTTTATGTAAACTTGTTCTCAGGAAAGAGTGCTAACATTGCTACTTGACCTCCAAATCTTGGGTTGACATTTCTTTCAGACCTTGTCTCCACTGTTGTATAGTAGCTAGGATAACAACTGAAAAAGGAATCATTTTTCTGCCACAATCTCTTTATTCATGCACACTGTGCTGCTCTTTGCTACGAGGTATATAGATCACAGGCACTGCAACGTTGTGATTTTCCTCAGAGTTTTACGCCTCTATTAAATAAACTAAATAGCGCAATAAGAAATGCTGCCGACGTCTTAAATTTTTTCAGCAAGTAGTATCCTTCCTATGCTACAAATTATTTTAAATATGGCATCCTTGAAAACGGTTTTGCATTGATAATACTGCCATACTGTGTCTACATTTAATTAAATTGAAGAAAGATTATTTTCCGAGACGGGGGGGAGAGAACTGTGCCATTGGCCACTTGGGTTTTAAATATGCATTTCTTCACATGCGTATCTCTTGTAAGCCTGTAGTCTAGTAGTTGTATTGAAAACTATGTGGAAAGCTATATCAGCCAGCCCAGGGTTGCTCTGAAGCTTTTAAGTGTGAGGAAACAAGGCTGGCTCTCTGGAGCATCCTATAGTTGCTTGCTGACACTTTGCTCTGAAGTGCCATGCCTGTCCCAATACCTCCTAGAAGGACTCTTTTGAATGAGGCATCAAAAGTACCGTGTGTTCTGAAGAGCCAGGCCAGCTATTTTCCTGTCACACAGAGGAATGGTGCCTGGCATGGCTCTCCAGAATACATGCCAGGCACAAATGACTCATTCCGAGAAGGCCTTAGAGGAAGTATTGTGGAAGAACTGGCTGCTGCAGCATAGGTGGTCTCCATAGCTATTTCACTCACAGTGCTTCTCAGTCAAAGTCCATCTGAGCAACACAAAGTAGGACAGGAAGGGGCAAAGTAGGACAGGAGGGGGTCAGGCTGTTCTCTATGGCACCAGAAAGCCAAACAAGGAATAATGGATGGAAGCTAACCAAGGAGAGATTCAGCCTGGAAGTGAGGAGAAACTTTCTGTCGGTGAGAGCGATCAACCAGTGGAACAGCTTGCCAGCGGAGGTCGTGAGAGCCCCAAAACTTGCGACCTTCAAGGAGAGACTAGACTGCCATCTGTCTCACATGGTGTAGGAACTCCTGCTTGAGCAGGGGGTTGGACTAGATGACCTACACGGTCCCTTCCAACTCTAATAATAAAAATAAATAAAAAAATAAGATGAATGGACTGTCCTGAGATGGTGCTTTAGTGTCTCTTCTCCAACTTTTAGGCAGCAAGTCTTTATTTTGTTTGTCCTAACAAGGATGGTCCCTGGGAAGAGCACTGTGGAGAAGGCTAAAACTGCATGTCACAAACAAACATTTTTGTAACCCAAAGAGAAAAAGTTGGCAGGCAGTGGTCCTGTTCATGAGCAATGAACACTGTACAGGACTACAATTATAGTTGTATACCAATAATATTTTGCCAATTCCTCATATTGCCATTAGAATGCTTCTACTGGCTGGATACCATCCACACAAGAGAAAAATCTATGTGGATTTGCGAAAGCCCAAGGAAGTGTGCTTATAGTTTAGATCTTAAGAGTCCCTGGGGCTTGATGTAGTGCAGGAATCTGCAAACTTGGCAACTTTAAGACTTGTGGACTTCAACTCCCAGAATTCTCCCAGCATTGCTGGCTGGAGAATTTTGGGAATTGAAGACCACAAGTCTTAAAGTTGCCAAGTTTGCAGACCCCCTGGTCTTGGGTGTGGAATGGGTCAAGAGATTTTTGTTATTCCGGGAAAGCAGGGCTGGTCAGCTTGGAGGTAGCATTGATGGGTTTCATAATGTTCCCTGCCCACTGGCCTCATCCACACACTCTCCTTGATGTGCTTTCCTCCCATGCTTGAGATAGAAGGAACATCTGTCGATTGGAGAAATGCTGCCCCCATAACATTCCTTTCTGTGCCTCCAGAATCCCACTGGTGGAGTCATTGCTGTCAAAAGGGGGCGAAGGTTAGCTGCTGCTACTCTTACATGTATAAAGATAGCAAAGAGGATTCTTCTCCTTTTTTGTTCCCTGGTTTTCTCTTTCCAGGCCAGGCACGTATTCTTTACCTTCTCTCCTCGTTCTGACTGCAGAAACAGTACCAAGCCACCACCACCACATCCAGGCCTAGCACAAATCCTTACAGTGATGCAGAGGGCTGCAGATGTTGTTCCTAATGGGGGTATGGTGATGATCTCTAGTAAGGATGGAAGTAAAGAAAGGTGCAGCAAAGGAAAAAGGAACAGGAAAGACCTGGCTAGGGTCAGGGATAGAAGCAAGCGAGCAATGCAGAGATTAGAATAGAATAACAGAGTTGAAAGGAACCTTGGAGGTCTTCTAGTCCAACCCCCTGCTCAGGCAGGAAATCCTATACCATTTCAGACAAATGGTTATCCAATCTCTTCTTAAACATATCCAGTGTTGGAGCACCCACAACTTCTGGAGGCAAATTGTTCCACTGATTAATTGTCCTAGCTGTCAGGAAATTTCTCCTTAGTTCTAGGTTGCTTCTCTCCTTGATTAGTTTCCACCCATTGCTTCTTGTCCTGCCTTCAGGTGCTTTGGAGAATAGATTGACTCCCTCTTCTTTGTGGCAACCCCTGAGATATTGGAACACTGCTATCATGTCTCCCCTAGTCCTTCTTTTCATAAGACTCGACATACCCAATTCCAGCAACCATTCTTTATATGTTTTAGCCTCCAGTCCCCTGTAATGAATTCCCTTCCCTGCTTCTCTTTTCTTGGGGGTCTTGCAGGGAGAGAAAGATGGGAGGGAGGAGAAGGAGGAGGCGGGAAAGTCAAAGGAGACTGGTTGTGGTGGGAATAGGGACTTCACAGAAGGCATTCATTCCACATGAGTGGAGCAAAAAAGACAAGAAAACTTTGGTTGTCAGGAGAGGTTTTGATCCTTCCAGCAGCCAAAGAGGAAATAGCCATGAAGGCACAGAGAGCCTTGCAGCTGGATGGGAAGGGATGATTCTGCAGTGAGTCAATCAAGACCCAAAAGTCAACCACCTCCATCCTTCTCCTCTTCCTCCCTGCAAGACAGGATGGTTGCAAAGAAGGAAAAACACCACTGTTGGGTTACTTTGATCTGGCTACAGTCTGTCTCAGCAGTGGGCTGACCACAAGATGAAGCCACTGCTGTGGAGACAAGTTATCTGTGAGACGGAAGAGAACCATCCTAGAGTTGGGGTTCGGAGACTATGGAGATGAATTCATTGTGGGCAATCCAAGATCAGCTGGAGTGGAGACAGTTGCATGGGCAAATTAAAAACACTTTGGAACGATCAGAGAGTAGAAACTGTGCTGCTTGCAACAGCTCCCTGTGCAAACTATTTGGAAGAAAATAACATTTTATTAGGCAGCCTCATGGTGTCTGAGGCCTGATAGGAATCCATTATTTATAATATCTCTGGCTTTTGAATTTTTTTCTGACTGTATGTGTAGATGTAGCAGAGCAAATGTGCTATTTTTACTTGACTTGTTTGCCACAGCTATAACCCTGAGTGAAGGCTAGGAAATTTTAGAGTAGCTTTGAAGAGCCTGAAACGTTGGTGTGGGTACACGTAGAGCTCTAGATCTTTAGATAGATAATAGCAACCTATTCAGTATCTTTTGTTCTTGTGCTATTTCTGGCTATAGGCTTGGATTTCTGCAGTTCTACTGCTCCCAAGGTGTTTACACGCTCAAAAAGAACAGCTCTGCGGTTTCTTTTTAAATGGTTTTTTTTTGGTCAAGGTGCTAAACAAATGAGATGCTGAAGAATTTTGTTTTAATCAGGAAGCTGTAATAGCAGCTACATACATATATTCCAAGAAGATTATTTCCTTTTAGGTAAACAATATTACACAAAACACCCCTGAAAGTATTAATTGTAAACTAAATCTATATACGTATATAAAAGCCAAATACCACTCACGCATCATCACGAAATCTCCAGAACCGTAAAGCCTACAAACCTGAAATTTGGCACGTATGTTCCTCTTGGCTTCTAGGTGCTCGCTAAGAAAGGATTTTTCAAAATGACCATCAGATCATTAGTTATTTCTTATATTATTATTAACACGCTCTGATGTTAAGGAATTAGACATTCTACTCCCCCTTCCCACCTGAAAAGAACTCTGTTCCAACTGCCAGTGGACTCATCCAGCCTGTGGGCTGGGAGTTTAGACATTCTACTCCATGTTAAGGAGTTCAGTTTCATAGAGAAGCACGGGTATCCAGGTATTAGTAAATTATGAAATAAGAAAAAGGGAAACAAACATAGCTAAATCTAGTTTCTACCAACACTATGCTCATGTGTCTTCATCGTTCTATCCTTATAAACCCTCTTTGCTTTTTCTGCATCCATCAGTTGCTTCATACCTTGCCTTTTGTTCTCAAACTTCTCACCTCTTTTTAAAGATCTCATCAATTCCATCTAACCACAGCTTTCTCAATCTTCTGTCTCAGTCTCTTCCTTCTTGATACAATGATTCACCTCATTCATTCTTTCTGTATGACCAAGCCACCCCAAGGTACTTCTTTCCTACTTTAGCAATAGCAATAGCATTTAGATTTATATACCGCTTCACAGTGCTTTTTACAGCCCTCTCTAAGCGGTTTACAGAGTCAGCATATTGCCCCCAACAATCTGGGTCCTAATTTTACCGACCTTGGAAGGATGGAAGGCTGAGTCAACCTTGAGCCTGGTGAGATTCGATCTGCCAAATTGCAGGCAGCCAGCAGGCAGAAGTAGCCTGCAGTACTGCATTCTAACCACTGCGCCACCAAGGCTCTTTAATGTTCTATCCACATTCATCCATTGCCCATTCCTTCTCGAATCTCTTATTGTTTTTATGAGCTCTATTCCGACTACATGAAACTTACTTTCCCTGATATACAGGTAGTCCTCGCCTTACGACCACAATTCAGCACAAAATTTAAGTTGCTAAGTGAAACGTTTGTTAAATGAGTTTTGTCCCATTTTACAAGCTTTCTTGCCACAGTTCTTAAATGAATCACTACAGTTGTTAAGTTAGTAAGTGAATCTGGCTTTTCCATTGACTTTGCTTGTCAGGTGGTTACAAAAGCTGATCACATGACTCCGGAACACTGCAACCATCATAAATATGAACCAGTTGCAAAGCATCCGAATTTTCATCACAGAAGCCATGGTCGTATGTGTGAAAACTGGTCATAAGTCACATTTTCAGTGCCGTTGTAACTTTGAACGGTCACTAAATGAATTGTTGTAAGTTGAGGACTACCTGTACTTAACTCTCCTTTTCATATAACCAAATGGGTAAAAGCCCACTGTTATGTATAACTGCTTTCATTTCTTCTGAGAAATGTTCATGCCTTGCAATAAACCAGATTTTTTCCCTAGCCTCTGCTCATCAACATTTCTCAGTCCAATTCCCATCTTTAGTAAACATTCTACCACAGTACACAAATTCATCTGCTTGCTGTTGCTTTTTGCCTTTTATGTATAACTTGCAATCATTCACTCCTTCTTCCCTGCCAAACTTAGACAAAATTGTCAAATGCAGCTCATACTGTCTGCTGCATCCATTAACTGTGAGTTGCCTACCTGCTAACTCTTCCACAATGCAATTGACGTTTCATTGCTTCTCATTAATGTTTTTATTACTCTTTTTTCCTGCTGTTTTATTTAGCTCTGTTTTTATTGCTGCTTTGTCATTATTGCATCCCGCCTTGCAAAAAAATATGTAAAAATAAAGTACGGTACGTTATAGGTTTTTAAAGTAAAATAGTACCATTCCTATACATTCCTATACAGCATATTAGCTGTATGAAATGGTTAAGAAGCTGAGATTGGAGGGTGAGATTTTATATATTTCTGCCCTGAGTAGTGGAGGATATTGGAGGGGGAGCAAGGGACATACTTGCTTCATTGGGACCTAAATCTGCCCCTTAAGTTTTGGTGTGTGACATTATGATGCAATTATGAAAGGATAGAGCTTGCATTGTGACATCATTATATACACTGGGCAGCAGTGTGTAATGGTATGTGGAAAAGACCTTAGGAGCTGCGGTGAAGAGATGCTGCCTAGGGAACAGTCAGATAAGAGACAGAAGAGCCCACAGCTGGATAATAGGCAGGGCAAAAAGCTTAGAAGGCACTCTCCCTAGGTTCTCAGCAGGGGTGGGTTCTGGATCCTTTTGCTGCCGGTTCACTCAGGGTTGCGCCGCGCGCCCGCAACAATAAAAAAATAGCTTCTGCGCATGTGCAGAACCAAAAATTAGCTTCTGCGCATGCGCAGAAGCAAAATCCAAGATGGCGGCACCCATGGAGACACCGACAGAACCGGCTCCATGACATCATCACCGAACTACTAACGGTTCTAAAGAATTGGTTAGAACCGGTAGGAACCCACCTCTGGTTCTCAGGCTGTAAAGGAGACAATAGGAGAATTGTACTTTCAGACTTGCATGATTCTATATATTAATAATACAATTAAAGTAGAATTAGTTTATCTTGGCCATGTATCCTGTTTGGTCCCCTTGGTATGGCTGACATCATGACTTGTTGTGCATGACTCTGTGGATGGCTTCTGAGTGCAGAAAAAGTCTAAACTGGATGCGTATTATATTAAATTGTCCATTTGTGATCTGAACTTATGTGTTTCTGAATCTTAGGTATGGAAATGTGAGACAATTCATTAGTGGCTGAGCGCAGTTTTATCCTCTTTATCTACATATTGTACAGTCCTCCATCAGAGGGGAAATACAGTGATGTATTTTTGTTTCTAGAACATGTGCTACAATACAATACAGGTAGTCCTCAACTTACAACAGTTCATTTAGTGACCGTTCAAAGTTACGACAGCACTGAAAAAATGACATGACCATTTCCCACATTTATGACCTTTGTAGCATCCCCGTGATCATGTGATCAAAATTCAGATGCTTGGCAACTAGTTCATACTTATGACCATTGCTGTGTCCCAAGATCATGTGATCACCTTTTGCGACTTTCTTATAAGCAAAGTCCGTGAGGAGGTCAGATTCACTTAACAACCATATTACTGTACTAACTTATCAACTGCAGTGATTCACTTAACACTTGAGGCAAGAAAGGTCATAAAATGGGGCAAAACTCACTTAACAAATGTTTCACTTAATAACAGAAATTTTGGGCTCAATTGTGGTCGTAAATCAGAGAAGCAAGCCACACTACATTTCTAATTTTGCTCTGTATAAGAGTTGTATAACATTTACATTCATTATCATATATAAGCACACGTGTATGATTCAAAAGTTTTTCACTGCCTCCACAATGCTCGGTGTGCACATAAGTATCTTTAATTGTAACACCACAGGAAGATTGGAAAATAGAAGTGATATTATATATGGTATTAGACCTTTCATGTCAGAGTGGAGAAATACTACACCATACATATTCTTAAGTGCTAGCTTCAGCTTCAAGACATCAAACAATTGCAGTTATTAAACACAGTTACTTTTGGGAAAATAATCAGCAGAGTATTTGTATTGAGTACTGAGGCCCTGATGAAATCAGTGCAGTCTTACTGTAACAACACAGACTGCAATACAGGCAGTCCTCGACTTATGACCACAATTGAGCCCAAAATTTCTGTTGCTAAATGAGACATTTGCTAAGTGAATTTTGCCCCATTTTATGACCTTTCTTGCCACAGTTGTTAAGCGAATCATTGCAGTTGTTAAATTAGTACTCCAGTTGTTAAGAGACTTTGACTTCACTTGTCAGAAATTGACATAAATATGAGTCAGTTGCCAAGCATCTGAATTTTGATCATGTGATCATGGGGATGCTCCAGGTCCGGTCAACCAAGCAATGCTGGTTGGCGGGACCGTGGGGGAGAACCTTCTCTGTGGCGGCTCCGTCTCTGTGGAACCAACTACCGCCGGAGATCCGGACCATCCCCACCTTGCTGGCCTTCCGTAAAGCTATCAAAACTTGGCTCTTCTGGCAGGCGTGGGGATAGAGACCAGTGATAATATACTGGAATGGTCACCCCGTGTATGAATGAGTGAAAAATGTTTTTTTTAACTTTTATAATGTATTTTTTTAACTTTTTAATTATTGTTTTAACCGATCATTCATCTTATGTTGTACGCCGCCTAGAGTCCCTAGGGAGTTGGGCGGCCTATAAGATTGAATAATAAATAAATAAATGCTGGGATGGTCTTAAGCATGAAAAACGGTCATGTCACTTTTTTCAGTGCTGTTGTAACTTTGAACCGTAACTAAACTAATTGTTGTAAGTCGAGAACTACCTGTATTAGTATTGTTAACAACTATCATAGAAATGTTTTTCAACCCCCTATGGCAAAGTGGGCAATGTAAACTCACATTGGCCATAGGTAGCTGAAGTTCAACAACATTTAAAGGTGGCCTGTTGTATGTCCTGTTTCTTCAGAACATGAGGAAAAGAGGCAAGAGAAGCTTCTAGGCCACCTGGAGGGGGAAAAAAGTGTAAAATGTCAGTGTTATTAGGTATTTATGTATTCTGTGGTTCATGAAATCCTGGAAACAAACAAACAAAGTCTGTAAAACTTTGTTGTTGTTGTTGTTTTTAAAAACCTGTCATAAAAATTCAATTCAGTTCACTTGATTGTTGTTCTGGAAGGAAAATGGTGGGGTGATCATGCTGGGGAAGGAGTGGGCGAAGGAACTGACAATTGAAACGATGCTATGAGGGGAAACCTAGCAACGGTCCCTCCTGTGAAGAACCGAATTGGAGTTGTTTTTCCTTCCACCAGGATAGTGCGTGAAACTGCAGGCTGGTATTTGTACCTCATTCATTTAAAAAGAGGAAGTGCCCCAATTTAGTTTAAGCAAGCATAGGCCACCTGAGGCCTTCCAATTGTAGGGCAAGAACTACTCCCCCTCACCCGCCCCAACTTTGATACAGGTTGGCTAGAGTTGGTGAAACTCAGCTTCAACAATTGGCAGCCACATGTTGCTCATCTCTGCTCTAATGCTTCAAGATGTGATTCAAAATGTATGGGTAGAAACAGCATTTTAAAGGAAGACGGTAGGAAACAACTATAAGACCTGACAAACAAATACTGGCTTCTAAGGTGGCGGAATGAGGTCAGTTGCTACTTTGAAGATACTTCAGAGACTATCTTCCATAAAGAGCTTCCTGTTCTTGAGTTTTGTCTGTCTTTCCCAAACAGCCAACAATGAGGTGGAGGAAGCACATTCAGAATGTGATTTCTTTGTTGTCTTTGAGGTGATGAAAACACAGATTGTTTTCAGGAGCATCTGTGATAAAAAATGTTGTACTGTTGTTATAAGGAAATATCCTTTTAGGTTCAGTTCCAAGTGGGGAAAAAGACACTGGATTCATGAAGGTTGCTTGGAAGGAAGGTTTAATGGTGGACAGGAGCACATGGCAGGAGCCCCTGTACAGAAAAGGTAACTTACATGGTTGTGTGGTGAAGAGAAAAAAGAGAAAGAGGAATGCGGAGTTCCTGGTTTTTATAGTCTAAGTTGGGTCCCACCTCTTAGATTTCCTTTTCCTGTATAGAAATGTATCCCATTGGCTCTCAGACCCCCCAGGGGCATGCTGGGGTGGCTCTTGGCTTTTGTCTAATCCAGCTTTGGCTGAAATGGAAGGGCCTTGGGCAAATCCTATTATGGTTTTGTTATGCAGAAGACTTTCAGCCAGGTGAGAGGAATGTGTGAGCTTAGCAGGGGTGGGGGTTTCCAAGAGGAGTCTTTTGTCTGTTTAAAAAGCATGTTTCCAGATGTTTCCACAGAATATTTCCTACATTTTAATATCTCCTAGGATATCTCATTTCCTAGGAGAGGGGTGGGTGCTAACTTCCTACAATCCCTCAGTTTTTTTTTTCAAAACATGTGAGTGCAACACATGTTTTGACACAAGCTTCAAATTGATCAGGTCAGGGAGATTTTATGGGTGCTTTCAATTTTCTCTGATGCAGAGGGGAAGACGTTGAAAGAGGCAGTTGAAAGAGGCAGCAGAAGGATTCCTTCAGTGGCTCCCAAAAGGAGAGCTTTCAACCATGATGGTCAATGGCCAGGGCAAAAGTTCTGGAAATAAATTTACAGTATCCAATTTTCCATGCCAATTATGTTCAGATGTTTGATAACACTTTCGATGAGCTCCCAGACAGGTTTCAAGCAAGCACAGGCCCCACAATATTCCCACAGCCATGGTTTACCTTGAAATCACAGGCTGCCCATTTCCAAGGGATGGTTCTTGAATCTGCCCTAGCTCTTACTTTAGTGCATCTAGGATTTGTGAGTCCAAATTGAAATTAGCCAGTGTGCAATCTAGGCTTTTCTTTTCTTTCCTTTTTTTTTTTTTTAGAATGAGCCCTGGGACTCTTACTCCTGAGACCACCAGTGCAAAATACCCTGCTTTACTGGGCAGCAGTCAGGCCTTGGGTTTTCGAAGATCCTTTCTGCTAGCTCTTCAAGTAGGGAAATTGCCTGAGGGGACCTGTCCCCTTCCCCCATGGAATTAGCAGGGAGATATGACTGCCTGGGCTTTAATGCCACAAAGCAGGAGTCAAAACAACAATAACAACAAAAAAAAACCAGCAAGCTAAAAGCAGCTTTGGGTGGGGGTAGGTGAAAAAGGGATAACCTCAGTCTAATTCTGAATGGCGTGTCTCTGTGTGTTTGTGTATGCAGCTACAAATTTACCTCCCACTAGACAGAAATCTAAAGTGTACAGAACTCACTGTGGTAACCACTCCCAATACAATTCTTACATGAGTACATTAAACTGATTACAATATAGATGAGACAAGAAAGAGAAACGTTACAATGAATTTCAGTGAATGAAGCAAGGAAAGAAAGAAAACAAAGAAAAAAACTTTACAATGAATTTCTGTGACTGAAGCAAAGAAAGAAAAACTTTACAATGAATTTCTGTGACTGAAGCAAAGAAAGAAAGAAAAACTTTACAATGAATTTCTGTGACTGAAGCAAAGAAAGAAAGAAAAACTTTACAATGAATTTCTGTGACTGAAGCAAAGAAAGAAAACTTTACAATGAAGTTCCCCCCTCCCCCCTAGTCTTTTCAGCTGTCTTCTGAGGATTGAAAATAGATGTTTGGTCTTTATTTGTCCATCTCAGGGTCCTTTCATTCATGTCTGCTGGGTGGCCTTAGGTTTTGGTGGTAAGGCTGGTCAGTCAGGCTTGGAAAGATCTGCTCCACTCTGGTTGCTGTGATGACTAGAGGACTAGATTCAAACCCACTTCTGGCTCAAATGGATGGAATGTCTTTACTGGAGGCAGTGTCTGAGCCCATTTGCTCTGCTTCCATAGGCTTCAGGATCATGTGTGCAGGGCTGAAAGACATAAGAACAGGGTCCCTTCCCCCTTTTGCTGGTAATTCTACCACGAGAGGCATTGTAAAAGGATTAGAGATTTGGGGGGGGGTAGATAGCTTGCAGGCAGGGTTTGAGGAAAACAATCAACACATCAGTATCGCAGTTAAATCAATTATAACAAAATGGAGACATCACCGGGGGGGGGAAAATGAACAGACATTTCCATCTTAGCAGAGAATTGGCATCCATTAAACATCACAGAAGAGCAATATTAAAACTGTTTGCATGTACATACAGTAAATGTAAAAATGAAATTTTCCTGTAAATTAACTTAAAACATTGTCCCTTAAATTTTGGCTTTTCTTAAAAACACCGAGAGGAATAGGAAAATTGAACTCTGTTCCTTGTCCCAGATCAGGTTGGCCAGTCCTAACTGGGCAAAGACATTTTCCTTTCTTTTCAGTGCTTTTAATTTTCTAACAATTTGAAATTCATATCTCTAGGAAACAGAGATATTTTACAGTTGCAATTACCTCGAGTGCGCACAAGACAAGACAAAGACGTACACAGACACAAAAACATGGACAAAGAGGATGACAGGACACACACACAAGTCCTTCCTGCCATAAATCTCAGTTAAAATTAGGGAAGGCACAAGTCTTAACAAACAAACCACGTGGTTACATATAAGAGAGAGAGAAGAAGAGAGAGAGAAGAAACAACAAACACCTCAACATTTTTCCTTTTCTGTTTTCTTAAGTACCTTTATTTAGCCAAATTGGCTGTTTTGTTTTGTTTTGTTTCTCTGTGTCATCCCTCAGCAAAGCCCATTTTCTACACAAGTTTCCTGCTTTTACTTTTGCACATTCCTGTCATACAGATATATTCCTGGCGTCCCAGGTTCCAAGCCCACACAAGGGTCTCCGCCACCCACGAACTAGAGCTTCCCATGATCCTTTAAATGTAAGGTTCACTTTGGCTTAGCTAATGACGCGCTCAACAGTTTCAGAGACTAAAAAAAACTCTGGGAAGGACTTCCGATTCTCTCGTAGAAGTAAGGCCCCCTTCCTGTAGGGAATCTCTCTAGGTTTATCAGATCCAAAAAGGGGATCTGCGAGGACTAGCCGCCCCTGTACAGCTAGTACTAGGACCTCCACACTCACGGGCTTCACATTTAGAACTGAAAATTCTGGGGTTTGCTTTTGGGATGTGCACATAAAAACGACAACAACAACAACAACAAAATTTGCTTTCCCACCCTTCAATCACATACATACACACACACACACACACAGACATTCTTCCTCCTTCCCTAACAGAAGGTCCTGTGCTCTGTAAACGCTAAACAGAACTTACACAAATCAAAACAGAGAAAGAGAAGACATTGACACATAGGCTGGTAGATGAGAAAGAAACTCTATACTACCAAATGAGGATAAACAAAAATAATTCAATATTATGAAAAGCTGTATGAGCAAGAAGTTTCAGAAAAATAAAATTAAAGAATATTTGGAAAAAATGGAATTGCCTAAAGTACCAGAAAAGGACAAAAACTATTAAATGAATGAATATCAATGATGGAATTATTAGAAGCAGATCAAGAGACAAAAGAACAACCAAACACCAGGACCAGGTGGGCCAGTGGCAGAATTTTACAAAGATTTTACATAATGAGGTATTGATTGATGTAAAAGGTACCACATTCCTGAATGGGAGCAAATATTACTTTGATTCCAAAATAAGATTCAGATTTAATGCAGATAAAACTATAGGCCCATCTCTTCACTGAATGCTGACTATAAAATATATACTTCAATAATGGCAGCAAACTAAAAGGTTCCTAAATGAATTTATACATTCAGCTCTCTTAAGCTATTTCTAAGAGACAGATTAAAACAAAATGAGAATGATTTTAAATACATAAAAAAAGGCACAAGAAAAGGATGCTATTGATTTTGATACTGGAAGTGCTAAATATAAATATTATGGCAGACACAGAAATTAAAGGCATGGAAACTTTGAAAACTAATTTTGCACCAAGTGAGAAATAAAATATGTTAATAACCAACCTTACTGACAATTTTGTTGTCCAAAAGGTAGAGAAGAGAACTAGAGGAGATAATTAAGTCCATACTTGACTTAATACTTACAAACAAAGAAGAAGTTGTAGAAGGATTTGAAACTGCATCATTAACATAACAAAAACGATTCAACACAATTGAACACACTAAAGTCTTAGATTTTAAAATAAAGCTGACCTTAATAAACTCAAGAGAAACTTGAGAAAGATTCCTTGGATGAAAGTCCTAAAGGAAAGAAGCAACTCAAGAAGCTTTGTAAACTCTGAAAAAACTTGATTATAAAAGCCAATTGCACAAAAGCAATCAGGAAAAAAAAACCAGAAATCCAAGAAACACCAGCATGGCTGCACAAAGACCTCACTGACAAATTGAATGAATGAAGGACAGATACAAAAATGGAAACAGGGACACATAACTAAAGCAGAATATCAGCAGATAGCAAGAATCTGTAAAGAAAAATCAGGAAACAAAAGCCTTGAATGAACAACGACTTGCAACAAAGTGAAAGATAATATAAAAGATTCTTCCAATACATAAAAAAAACAAGAAGAAAAATCAAGGAAACAGTTGGACCACTAAGGAGAGAAGGCAACACAGAGAAAGCCATGAGTTGCTTAACTCATTCTTTGCATGTCTTCTTGCAAAAAAGAAATGCAACCCAACTAACCAGAAATATAACTGGAAAGGAAAAAATAAAACAGACTGTAAACTAAAGTTAAAATAAGCAAAAACAGTAAGAGAACACCAGGTCCCAGAGTCCTAAAGGAGCTGGTAAATGAAATCTCAGAACCACTGCACATCTTAAAAAAAATCTTGGGACACGGGGACCACCTGAGAAACTGGGAAAAAGCTAATGTGGTTCCCATCTTCAAAAAGAAAGAAAAAAAAACAACTAGACTGAGCCCTATCTAATGCAAAGAAAAGTAAAATCCTACCCCTAGGTAAGGAAAACCAAAAATATAGATAACTATTATAAATTGGTGCAACAAATTAAAACAGATTTGGAGAAGTGGAAAAGAACCACCATAAAATGAGTATCCTGCAATGGCTAGCAGACAAAACAGGGCTGGGGGGGAGAAGGGGGGGGAGAAGGGGGGGAAGGAAATATCAAAGGATTTAGGAAGATACATTAACTTGGTTAAACAAAAAGCATGATTATTTTTTCCCTAAAATGATTTGTACCCAGACAACACACTATTCAATTGAAATTGGAATTTATATATGTCATAAAGTAAAATTAAAAAGCAAAAATTACCCCCCACACACATATACACATGCAAACACACATTTCCCAGTTTTCTATGGTTTAAAGTAAAATTTAGAGGTAGGTACTCACCTTCTTTCCAAGCAGCCCTTGAATTCTGAACTCAAAACCCCTTTAAAACCTACTTCCCAATGGCCAAGGCCTAATAAATTTATTTAGGCCAGGATCATTGAAGAGGTTACTTGGAATCCATCTGGCTCGCCAATTGTTATAAGGAAATATCCTTTTAGGTTCAGTTCCAAGTGGGGAAAAAGACACTGGATTCATGAAGGTTGCTTGGAAGGAAGGTTTAATGGTGGACAGGAGCACATGGCAGGAGCCCCTGTACAGAAAAGGTAACTTACATGGTTGTGTGGTGAAGAGAAAAAAGAGAAAGAGGAATGCTGAGTTCCTGGTTTTTTATAGTGTAAGTTGGGTCCCACCTCTTAGATTTCCTTTTCCTGTATAGAAATGTATCCCATTGGCTCTCAGACCCCCCAGGGGCATGCTGGGGTGGCTCTTGGCTTTTGTCTAATCCAGCTTTGGCTGAAATGGCAGGGCCTTGGGCAAATCCTATTATGGTTTTGTTATGCAGAAGACTTTCAGCCAGGTGAGAGGAATGTGTGAGCTTAGCAGGGGTGGGGGTTTCCAAGAGGAGTCTTTTGTCTGTTTAAAAAGCATGTTTCCAGATGTTTCCACAGAATATTTCCTACATTTTAATATCTCCTAGGATATCTCATTTCCTAGGAGAGGGGTGGGTGCTAACTTCCTACACTGTTACAACACTTGGACAATAATAAGTGGTATAATAGAGCACCAATTGTTAGAAACAAAATAATCTTTGGTAGCATCTTGGTAGCAAAGCAATAGACCAAAATAGATTAATGAATGAAGCTGGAAATTCCAGAGAAAACTTAATGCCAAACTGAAGAATTTGGACAGGTGATACATTGCTGAAAGACAAATGATTTATTATTCGTTCAATTATTCAAATTATGTCCTGTCTTTTGCAGAAGACCTCAGGGCAGCATATGTAACACTCCCTCCATCCATTTCTCCTCATAACAACAACCCTGTGAGGTAGCTTTGGTTGCACGGGTGTCAAACTGACGGCCCAGGGGCCGGATGCATCATGCGCAGGCCACGGCCACCCCAGCTCTGCGAATGGGAAAAATGTCGCAAAACATCACATGATAGCAACGTGACGCGGTGAGTTTGACATCTGTGATTTAGAGCAAGGGTCTCCAACCTTGGCAACGTTAAGAATTCCTCAGCCAGCTTTGCTTTGCTGGCTGAGGAATTCTGGGAGTTGAAGTCCACAAGTCTTAACATTGCCAAGGTTGGAGACCCCTGGTTTAGAGGAACCAAAGTCACCTAGGGAGCTTTCCTGACTAAAAGTGGCCCTTGGTCTTGACGCTCCTAGCTTGGCACTACTCTGGTTTTCATTAAGCATCAACAACATTATATGGCTATATTTTTATAGGAATTTGATTGTGGATCAATAAGGTCTTGACAGGAGATAAATCGCATCCACAGAACTGCAACCGGGCAAAATTTATTTACTTAGACTATTTTTCAGCTTACAGAAATGCAATTAAACCTAGAGAAATACAACTGAAACAAATCTTAAAATATAATGTAAACAATCCAATAGGTATAATATTTCATTGTTTCTCATTATTTTTAAAGTTATCATTGCCTGGGAATTTACTAGAGAAATGTCCACTTATATATCGCAGCTCCCTCTCTTTTTGAGCCAGTGGACACATAGACAAATTTGATGTCGTTATGAAAGTTCTCACAAAATGATTATTACGGTGGGCATGACCATCACAAATACCCATTTCCCAAATTTATTTTGTTTTTTAAAATCTATTTATATACTGTTTTCATTAGTATATTTAATTGGATGTTTTCAGAGATTCTATTGGTTTTACTGTTTTCATTGTTTTAATTTTTAAAAAATATTTTTATCTGTAATATATTTTTTGAACTGAAGCTGCCCAGTCATTGACTGAGACGAGTGCCTATAGAAATTGAATGAATGAATGAATGAATGAATGAGTGACTGAGTGAATGAACGAACGAACTCAATGCGGTGAACATATTCCTTCCTCCTCCTATTTCCTCAACAACAACAACCCTGTGAAGATGAGTTGGTCTGAGAGAGAGCGACTGGTCCAAGGTCCGCAGCAGGTTTTCATGGCTCTAAGGAAAAAATATAACTCACCATCTACTGGTTTCTAGCCTGATGCTTTTAACCACTAGACCAAACATGGTTTTGCTGTAACCCTATCACTATTTTCTAAGAACAGTTCTGAAACAAAGGGTGGTCTGAAGCCTACTTGGAAATACAGATTACGGTTATGGGCTGGTGCTTTGTTCTGCAGATACGTCACTGACGTCATTGACAGGAAAGAATAGGATTTGGGGCTCATTTTTTTCTTTGTTTTTTTGGGGAAGGGCCAAATTGTATTGGTGTTTTTATATTTATTAGGGTCTTCTTAACGCATCGATTGTACTTGATTTCCTGGCAAAAGCTGGAAGAAAATCATGTTATTCAACATTTACCACTCGATTTTGGCCGTGTGATTTTTTTTTTTTGAGCTCTGGGAACTGTAAGAAAAGAGGCTTTGGAATCATGAGTGACCTAAAAAGCCACAGACATCTCACTGGAAGAGCGGATATAATAAGCTACTGGAGCAGTCATATGAGTATTCAATTATATTTAGGGGGAGAAAATACATGCTTACCACGATGTATTGTTCGATCTTGCAATAATCCTGATGGTCTTCTTGGAGGGAGATGGATTACAGATGCAGGTCAGTATAATATACAGTGAATATAATCATCTTTGCTTTTCAAATGAGTAATCTGCATACAAGGCATCTGCTCTGCAAATATTGTTTTAATAATCAAAGCCCTTTGCCTGAACATCTCTATTCTTTACTACACTAATAGTCCATAGGGGCATTCTATAACTCTGCCCAATGGATGCATCATACCAAACATGAAACTAGAGGTCTTCTTTTCTGACATAGCAAAATTTGCTATATTACCAAATCACTTTTTGAACTATTTCTGAACTACTGTATTGCTAAATTCAAGGGCAGGTCAGGAACACATCTGTCTCAATCTTGGATTGATTGCAAAATGTATTTGCAGCTTCTGCTTTTGAACCCCCTGGAATCATTATTTTGTAGTCAATCATGACTTTTCCCCCCTTGGATGTTACTTAGGTGTTTCAGTTTGGGGAAGAATGCATATTGGTTCCACAGTCACGCTTCCTATTAAAAGTCTCTTCTTTATCTGAAATAGATTGACAACTCTATTATTGGCATACATCAGGGGTGTCAAACTCGATTTCATTGAGGGCTGCATCAGGGTTGTGTTTGACCTTGGGGGCTGGGTGGGCGTGGCCAGGGTGGGCGTGGCCCAAGCACTCTGCCAGTGAAAACGGAGCTCGGAAGGCTGTGACGGCCTCCTGCAACCCTCTGCCAGCAAAAACAGAGCTTGGGAGGGCCATACATGGTTTTCGCTGGCAGAGGGTTGCAGGAGGCCGTCACAGCCTCCTGAGCTCCGTTTTCACTGGCAGAGGCACTGCAGGCCGGTCCTTTGCTATTTTCAGGGCAGCCCTGTGGGCCAGATCTAAAAATCCCATGGTCTGGATTCTGCCCATGGGCCTTGAGTTTGACACCCCTGGCATACATGGATATCGGTCCTAGCATAGCAACTGCCTCATATAGTGACCATTCACTGTTAAAACAGTATGAAAAAGTAACGTTGTGACTAATCCTCACATTTACAATCCTTGCAGATCTGTAAAGCAAGGGAAAGTCAAAGTAAGATGATAACTACAGTCACAGTTTTCCTCAGAAACTGTTTTGCTTTGCGACCAAGTTGCCAGTTCCAGTTGAAGTCATTAAACAAGGATTACCAGTCAGATAATGTGAAACTTCAAGTAGATATATATCACCATCTTATGTCATAAACTGACCAATATGCTCCCGGATATCAAAATCTGACCAATATGCATGTTATGTGTCTGTTCAAAATATATCATATAGTCCATTGTCTAGTTCCCAGACTTAGAAAACATAACATTTGGGTGGGATGCCAGGGGATTGCTAATTCCTCAGAAGATAGCTCAAGGTTAAAAAGGAAATTGATGAACTTAAACATTGGGTTTTATCCAACACTATGTAGTTCAATGATGAGAAATGTAAGATTCTGCACTTAGGTATGAAAAACCAGATTTGGGCATCCAGTAGACCAGAGTTTAAACATGATCCAGAAATGTGCTGCAGTTGCCAATGCAAACTTTGGCTGCATCAACTGTCAAGATCATGGGAAAGGATAGTTCTCTTTTCAGGTCACATCTGGATTAAGGTATCCTCTTCTGGGCACCACAATATAAGGAAGATGCTGAGAAACTGGAAAGAGTGCAGAGAAGAATGACAAAAGGCTTGCAAACTAAATTGTATAAAGAATGGTTAAAGGAACTGGTTATGTTTGTCCTAAAGATGAGAGTTTAAGGAGACTTCTAATATTTGATAGCAGTCATCCAATATTTGTCACAGGGAAGAAAGTATGGACTTATTTTCCATAGTGCCAAACAGTTGTACAGGAACCTATAGAGTACAGTAGGTGAAAGCTTTAGAGAGGGGGATTCACACTTGAAATAAAGAGGAATTTCCTCTCTGTAAGAGCTATATATTAAGCAGAAGAACAGGTCATGGCCGCTTCATCACTAGTGGTTTTCAAGACATTGGTCTAGATCAGTGGTTCTCAACCTTCCTAATGCCGCGACCCATGCCCTGCCCCCGCGCCCCCTCCGCGTCATGCCCCGTCACCGCAACCCACGCCCTGCCGCCACCATTTGGGTTCTTTTACCCTCTGCGCATGCGCAAAGTGTTCTGAGCATGTGCAGAGGGTAAATCAGGGGTGAAATCCTCCCGGTTCACCCGGCCAGTCCTTCGGCGTATAGCCGATGGAACTGGCGGCGGTCGCGGCGCGGAGCTTCTCCCGCCCGCTTTCCCGGCCCGGCTGAACACAATCACCGCTTTCCCGGCCTGGCTGAACACAATCATTTGAGTTATTTTTCCCTCTGTGCATGCGTGCGCATGCACAGAGGGAAAAATAACCCGAATGGCGGCGTTCAGCCGGGCCGGGAAAGTGGGCGGGAGAAGCTCCGCGCCGTGACCGCTGCCAGTTCCATCAGCTATACGCCGAAGGACTGGCCCGGGCGAACCGGGAGGATTTCACCCCTGGGGTAAATGAACCCAAATGGCAGCATCCGGGCAAAGTCTCCCAATGCCTGTGAAAGGGTCGTTGAGAACCTCTGGTCTAGATGGTATAAGGCAGTGATGGCGAACCTTTTTTGGTTCGCATGCCAAAAGGGGGGGGAATGCGGGGGATCACGTGTGTGCGTGCCCACACTCATAATTCCATGCACCCCCGCACATGCACGCATGATCCCCCTGCTCCCAGCATGCAATGGCACGCCCATTTTTCGCTCTCCCCAGGCTCCAGAGCCTTTCTAGGAGCCTGGGGAGGGCGAAAATGGCCTTCCCCACCCCCTCTGGAGGCTGGAAACAGCCTGTTTACTGACTCCCAGTGGGCCCAGAAGGGCCAAAAATCAGCCGGCTGGTGCACACATGCACGCCGGACCTGAGCTCGCGTGCCCACCGATATGGCTCCGCGTGCCACTTGTGGCACCCGTGCCATAGGTTCGCCATCATGGGTATAAGGATTCCTACCCTGGGTAACGGGTGAAACTAGAAGACCTCTAACCCAGTGGTTCCCAACCTTTTTTTTGGCCATGCCCCACCTAAGCATCTCTAAAATCCTGATGCCCACCCCCGTAACATATAATTCTTACTATTCAAAAAGTGAACTACTCACGTGGAGGAAGCCTAAGAGGCCATTAACTTGGTTTAAACAAGGTTCCAATTGCCCCCATTAAAAATCAAATTGCCCCCCTGTGGGGCGTGGACCCCACGTTGGGAACCACTGCTCTAACCCTTTCCAACCCTATAATTCTATGAATACAATTAGACCCATTTGGTCTCATCAGCTAGACTAGTGAAATAAACTAAGGGATTTTAATCAGGCATTTCTCAAACTACAACTCAAAAAATGCATCAGAACCCAAAGAGAAAATAAGAGCACTGTACTTCAACACTGCATGATTCGAGGAAAAGATACAGACAGAACTGCAAACAGAAGCTGTATTTGTACCCTCAGTCACTCCAAAGTATCTTTTTGGAACTGAATCCAACTGTATAGACCTGTCATCTAAGACAGTGTTTTTCAACCTTGACCCCTTGAAAATGTCTGGACTTCAACTCCCAGAATTCTCCATACCAGCCAAGCTGGCTGGCTGGGGAATTCTGGGAACTGAAGTCCACATATCTTCAAGTGACCAGGTTAAGAATCACCAATCTAAGATTTCAGTTAAAGCCTTTTAATGAAACCAAGATTCATGATCAATTCCTGGGTTGGGCAATAACTTTTCCCTTTCACAGCTTTGCAGTTGTATACCCAGTCTTGAATCTTATTTTAAATAGTTACTAATAATCTGTAGTAGTCTAAGCTTCTTCCAACACATAAACAACAAGAAAAAAATCAAAGAAACAGTTGGTCCACTAAGGAGAGAAGACGGCAAAGAAGTAACAGACAACACAGACAAAGCAGAGCTACTGAACACATTCTTCGCATCAGTCTTCACACAAAAGGAAACTGCAGCTCAACTACCCAGCAACACAAATATAAAAAACAGATTCGAAGCAAGACTCAACCTAAGCAAAAATACAGTAAGAGATCACCTATCTGAACTTAATGAATACAAAGCACCAGGACCTGATGGATTACACCCCAGAGTCCTAAAAGAACTAGCAGAAGTCATTTCGGAACCACTGCACCACATCTTCCACAAATCCTGGAACACAGGGGAACTCCCCGAGGACTGGAAAAGAGCTGATGTGGTCCCCATCTACAAAAAAGGTAAAAAAACAGACCCAGGAAACTACAGACCAATCAGCCTAACATCAATACCTGGGAAAATACTGGAAAAAATAATTAAAAACCAGATCTCACATCATCTAGAAACAAACCAAGTAATAACCAACAGCCAACACGGATTTGTTAAGAACAAGTCATGCCAAACCAACCTCATTTCATTTTTCAACACTGTGACCAAATTAGTAGACCAGCGAAATGCAGTAGACATCATATACCTGGACTTCAGCAAAGCATTTGACAAAGTAGACCACAACCTACTTCTTCATAAGCTAGAAAAAAGCGGGATAGACAGCTACACAACCAGATGGATTAACAACTGGCTGACCAACCGTACCCAACGAGTAGTCCTCAATGGCTCTAAGTCCACATGGAGAGAAGTAAGCAGTGGCGTACCACAAGGTTCCGTCCTAGGCCCAGTACTCTTTAATATCTTCATAAATGACCTAGATGAGGGAATAGCAGGAGAACTAACCAAATTTACAGACGATACCAAGCTGGCGGGAGTAGCAAACACCCCAGAGGACAGACTCAAAATCCAGAGGGACCTTGACAGACTCAAACACTGGGCCCAAACAAATAAAATGAAATTTAACACGGAGAAAAGTAAAATTCTACACCTAGGTAAGAAGAATCAAAAATACACATACAAACTGGGTGAAACCACACTCAATAGCAGCGATTGTGAGAGGGATCTTGGAGTCTTGGTAGACAGCCAACTAAATATGAGCCAGCAGTGTGCAGCAGCAGCCAAAAAGGCCAACGCAGTCCTGAGCTGCATAAATAGAGGGATACAATCAAGGACCAGAGAGGTACTAGTACCACTCTATAAAGCCTTGGTCAGACCACACCTAGAGTACTGCATCCAGTTTTGGTCACCATACTACAAAAAGACATTGAAACCCTAGAGAAAGTGCAGAAGAGAGCAACCAGGATGATAAAGGGTCTGGAAAATAAAACATACGAAGAGCGGTTGCAGGAACTGAGCTTGGCCAGTCTGGCGAAGAGAAGGACCAGGGGTGACATGATAGCAGTGTTCCAATACTTGAGGGGCTGCCACAGAGAGGAGGGGGTCAGGCTGTTCTCTATGGCACCAGAAAGCCAAACAAGGAATAACGGATGGAAGCTGACCAAGGAGAGATTCAACCTGGAAGTGAGGAGAAACTTTCTGACGGTGAGAGCGATCAACCAGTGGAACAGCTTGCCAGCGGAGGTTGTGAGAGCCCCAACACTTGCGACCTTCAAGGGGAGACTGGACTGCCATCTGTCTCAAATGGTGTAGGAACTCCTGCTTGAGCAGGGGGTTGGACTAGATGACCTACAAGGTCCCTTCCAACTCTAATAATAAATCTAAATCTAAACCTGGAAGTGAGGAGAAACTTTCTGACGGTGAGAGCGATCAACCAGTGGAACGGCTTGCCAGCGGAGGTTGTGAGAGCCCCAACACTTGCGACCTTCAAGGGGAGACTGGACTGCCATCTGTCTCAAATGATGTAGGAACTCCTGCTGGAGCAGGGGGTTGGACTAGATGACCTACAAGGTCCCTTCCAACTCTAATAATAAATCTAAATCTAAGCTGCCATGAAGCACTAGGATAAACCTTGCTCTCTTATCTATCCTATCAAGATTGCTTCAGCCTTGAATGAATTCAACCAGCACATCAGAGGATTTATACTGCAGAGGGCCAGGCTACTAGAGTGGCTAAGGTGTTGGATAGGAATGAGGAACCAGAAATGTAAGTCCATGGAAACATACAGTATGTCTATGGAGATTCTCAGTCATCCAGGTCATGGTTGTCCCAAAGGTGCTTTTTCAAGAGGCAACTGGACTTACTTGTTTTTTCTTTGAAGACGTTTTGCTTTTCATCCAAGTGGCCTCAACGACTCTCTAAAAGAAAGCAAATTACCAGTTGTCCACAAGGAATATAAATCCTTCCATTCCCCACCATCCAGTCAGAGCTGAAGAAGCTTCTTGGATGAGAAGAGAAACGTCTTCATAAGTCCAGTTTCCTCTTGAAAAAGCACCTTTGGGACAACCATGGAAACATACAGGCTAATTTTGGTCCAGTTGCTATCTCTCAACATAATCCCTCTCTGAGAGAACATTTTGTGAGAGGCAATGTTATATTATGTTAAGCTGATTTGAGTCTCTGGAGATATAGTGCAATATGAAATTGAAAAGTAAATACATAAAAATATGTTCACATTCCAAATAGATTACAGATAGTCCTTGACTTACAACCATTTGTTCAGTGATCATTCAGACTCACAAACAGCATGAAAAAAGTGACTTATGACCATTTTTCGCATGACCTTTGCAGCATCCCTATGGTCACATGATCAAAATTCAGGTGTTTGGCAACTGGCATGTATTTATGATGGTTGCAGTGTCCTGGGTTATGTGATCACCTTTAGCGACCTTCTGACAAGTAAAATCAATGAAAACGCCAAATTCCCTTAACAACCGTGTTACTAACTTAACAGCTACAGTGATTTGTGTAACAACTATGGCAGGAATGGTGATAAAATGGGGCAAAACTTACTTAACTGTCTTGCTTAGCAACAGAAATGTTGGGCTCAATTGTGTCATAAATCGAGGTAATCCTGTAGTAATCCTGCTCATCTTTACATTGAACTAGTTGACGATCTGACATCAGACATAGCAATATTTAGGGAAAAAATGGGAGAAACATATCAATTTCAAGATGGCATCTCTCAGCTCAAGGTGGCCTTCTTAAACAGATCTACCATAAAGACTAATCTATCAGGAAACAGTTGTATTTATTTCACAGAAATTAAACTGACCAGGATTTCTCTTCACAGTACAATTTGGTTCTACACTGCACTGAATCATGCTTAGCCACACTTCACTGAATAAATATTTTACAAATCACAATAACCAAGCGTATACAACTATTGAAGCCAAACAAGACCTCCTACAGCATCTTAGCAAATTGAGAAAATCTAATCTCTACTCAGAGTTACTCAACTCCGTAATGCAAGGATGTGACACTTACAGATGTCTTGCCTCTTATCAGTCAAAGAGTCACACTTCTTCTGACCTCTGTTTTATAACTCTCCCATTCCATGCACAACAATGTCAACACATAAGACGTAAGATACTCCTCAGTAGACTGATAGCACCTTTTCTGAATAATAACACTTCAATAAAAATGTTATTAAAAGGCATAAGGTTTTCACCAGCTGCAGCTCTTTTCATCCAATGCACAGAATGGCTAGGCTGGTATAGCATTTAAATTGGCGTTGTAAGGCATTGGGGAAGGGAAGGAAGACAGGCTGTTTATACAGGTACAGATTATATGCAATACAGGTGGCTATGGGTAGGCCTCGGCTTACCACAATTGGGACCAGAATTTCGGTTGCTAAGCAAGGTGGTTATGTGAGTTGTGCCTGATTTTACAACTTCTTTGCCGTGGTTGTTAAGCCAATCACTGCAGTTGTTAAGCAGGTCCATTTTCTTGAATTGACTGCTTGTCGAAGCCAGCTGGGAATGTTGCAAACCGTGATCACGTGACCCTGGGATGCTGCAACCATTGTAAATGCATACTGGTTGCCAAGCCCTGAATTTTGATCATGTCCGAGTAACGCACCCATTGAAAGCAGAACTCTGAGGCAGGTAGATTCTTCAAAGAACATGTTTATTGGATACATCATCTCGGCACAGCCGGTGAAAACCAACTCTAAAGATGTCCATGGGGTTGCAATGGTTCAGACACAACTTCGCAACTAACAACAAGTTCAGCAATTTCTTGTTCAGCTGTTAGGAAGCAAATTGTGATTCTCCCCCCAAAAGCTTATCTATAAGATATTGGCGAGGCTTAAGATGCCACAAGATTGTTTGCTGGTTTGGCTGCAGTTCACTCCCCCAGTTTTTCCCCCCCAGATCTTAGTTCAAGCAGAGAAGTCAAAGGTAGTGCAGGAAGTTGTTGACAGGCAGGCACTTGTGCCTCTCACCTATAGACTTGGTATTCTGTGCACCTGGTACTTTCAAAACTAAAGTAACAGTTCAACTTCGCTTTGTATTATTTTACTCTCTGATAGCAGGTGAGGCTCCCTTTGGGAATGGAGACTCAAAGGGTAACATTTTCTTGCCATTAAGATGTGGGGCAGGAAGGATTAATTAGCTAATGATAGTAATTGGATGGAGAAATGTAGCTGTTGAGTGGGCTGCAAGTGTCTGTGTGTAATGTGACTGTTTACAAACCGCAGTACCAACACATCCTGCCTACGAAACATTTAACAGACAGAGAAAACATCTGCAGCCTTTAAAGGGGAAATTCCAGATGCAGCACTTATGACATCATGGGTGGGAGGAAGTTATTCTCCAGGCATCCCCTTATCTGGGTATAGCACCAGCAGATCCTATCTCACAAGAAAGAAGGAAACTAATTTTAGCTATCTTATAAAAAAAAATCATCTCCACTCTGGGGCTGGGAAGGGAAAATAAGCAGTCTGACCTCAAATGAAGCCTAATTATTTCAGTTACAACTAGACTGAGTTGTCACCAGTCTCATGGAAGCCAATTTTGTCTCTTGAGACTTGTGGGATTACCTCAACAGAGTTAAGAAATATCACCGACTATAAATAATCACTTCAGCAGTCTCAGCAATGAAGTGCGCTGAGTTAAACAACAACAAATAACTTACCACTCCAGACAAGCAGAAGAGTTGTAAGCAGGGCCAGCTTGGTTTCTCTAGAGAAGGCTCAGAGTTGCAGCCATGCTAGTTAGTCATCTATCAGTTTAGGTAATTAGGAAACCTTCTCTCCCAAAAAACAAGACAAGTCTTCATACCAGAAGTTGCCTCCAGATTTGCCTCCAGAAATTGTGGGTGCTCCAACAGTGGAGGTTTTTAAGAAGAGATTGGACAACCATTTGTCTGAACTAGTATAGCCTTTCCTGCTTGAGCAGAGGGTTAGACTAGAAGACCTCCAAGGTCCCTTCCAACTGCTTTTCTGTTACCAGCCATGAGAAGTGAACTCAGGTCCATTAGGAGATGATTTAATTTGTACGAGGGTGAGTCAAAAAGTAAATCCATTTTCTTTATTTCAGGTGAAGTTTTTGATAAAAATACCTGAAACTTTTCCCAGTTATAAATGATTATATCAATTGTGCTCTGAAATATTTTGTTTCTTACTTTTCAGGTTTGTAGACTCGCAAGGAAAATTCAAAATGGCTGCCCCCTTAGAGTTGCGTCAAAAACAAAGAGCAGTGATTGAATTCTTTGTTGCTGAGGGGAAACCCCTGTGAACATTCACAAACAATTACAAAATGTGTTTGAGGACAATATTTTAGATTATAGAGGGTTTGAAAGAGGGTTTGAGAGGCAAACATTATTCCAGTGATGAGGAAATGAAAACTGCAGTGAAGAAGTGGCTGAAAGAACAATCAACAGAATTTTACGAGGCAGGGATACATGCTCTCATTCGAAGGTGGAACATTGCTATTGAGAGAAACGGTGACTATGTTGAGAAGTAGGGATGTGATCCACAGAGGACCAGCTTCATTTTGATGTATGCTACATGTTCCTGTGTTGGTAAGTATACCTGTCCTAAAGAAAATTGCATTACTTTTTGACTCACCCTCGTATGTGTATGTTCTCCTAGAACAGGGGTCTCCAACCTTGGCAACTTTAAGACTTGTGGACTTCAACTCCCAGAATACCTCAGCCTTCCACTTCCTCAGTGGAAGTCCACAACTTTTAAAGTTGCCAAGTTTGGGGACCCCTGTCCTAGAGTTATCCCTTTGAATGGCTCAGTTATAAGGATAGTACACAGATAGTCCTCAACTTACAACCATTAGTTTAGTGATTAATTCAAAATTTTGGCACTGAAAAAATGACTTATGACCATTTTTCGCACAATCTTTGCAGCATCCCATGGACACTTAATCAAAATTTGGATGGTTGGCAACTGGCGTGTATTTATGACGGTTGCAGTGCCCCAGGGTCCTACGATCACCTTTTGTGACCTTCTGACAAGGCAATGGGGAAGCTAGAACCACTTAACAGTTTGTTACTAACTTAACAACTGCAGTGATTCACTTAATAACTGTAGCAAGAAAAGTTGCAAAATGAGGCAAAACTCACTTAACAACTGTCTTGCTTGGCAAACAAAAATGTTGGGCTCAATTGTAGTCATAAGTCAAGGACTACATGTAATTCAGAGCAGAATATATTTCAAAGAACAGATCACAGCAAAGTATATCACAGGGTGATTAGCTAGAGTTCCTTCCACCCTGTGCCAAAACAGGATATTAGCTGGCAAAGATTTTATTTATTTTTATTTATTTATTTATTTTATTTGTCAAAACTTGTACAAGATAACAGGTATGGTATAAACATAAACAAAAGCAAAGTAGGTATAGGTACATTTGGACAATAGGACAGTAGGACACGGACGGTAGGTGCGCTTATGCACACCCCTTACAGACCTCTTAGACCTCTTAGGAATGGGGAGTGTATAATGCAATATAACCTTATAGTCCAATTCTAAGGATATTCTACTCAGAAGTAATCCCATCGGTATCCAGAAAGACTTTCTCTTTAATAAACACTATGTGCTTAGGATTTCAACCACAGGAGCAATTTACTGATGGATGGAACCCTGTAGTCACTTCCAAGCTGATATGTGTCTATACAGAAAGCAAGGTATATATTGATGCTTGTCCTCATATAAATTTGTATGGGGTTGCAATTTGAGTATTAGCAAAATGGTGCCAACTTTCCATGGCTCAGTAAGTTGGTCTAGATGTTGACGCACCAATTGGCTTAAATTAACAAAGGAAGAAGCTGCTTCCAGTTTTACTATCTTAGATTTTTGCACATTATTGCATCCTAATGGTGCACATTATTGTGGAAACAAAACCAACTCGTAAAATTTTGTTTTTGGTTTGGAAAATAGTAAAGAATTTTCTAATTTTTTTGTAAGCTAAAGATTTCTAAACTTTGCTGTCTCCTTTTTGCTATTTATAATACAGGTAATCCTCGATGCATGACCACAATTGTGCCCAAAATTTATGTTGCTAAGTGAGAAATTTGTTAAGTGAATTTTGCCCCATTTTATGACTCTTCTTGCCACATTTGTTAACTGAATCACTGCAGCTGTTAAATTAGTAACATGGTTGTTTAGTGAATCTGGCTTCCCCATTGACTTTGCTTGTCAGAAGTTTGCAAAAGGTGGTCACATGACCCTGGGACACTGCAATCGTCATAAATGTGAGTCAGTTGTCAAGCATCCAAATAATAAATCACATGACCATGGGGATTCTGCAATGGTCATAAGTATGAAAAATGGTCAAAAGTCCATAACTTTTTTCAGTGCCGTTGTAACTTCAAACAGTCACTAAATGAACTGTTGTAAGTCGAGGACTACCTGTACTATCAAGAAAATATGGGAAAGACTATTATTTGATGATTGGAGAAAGCCCATTAATGGATCAGTGTTCTGATCCACATCTTTTAAAGCACCTTCACATATACTTGGAAATGTCAGCATTTCTGGGCAACAGACATGTTTCATTTGAAGTGGAAAAAAATACAGACTCAACATAAATTGTATATCCTTAGAAAGGTCACTCCAAAATCACAATTTTCATAAAAGGTAAAGGCATAATACATGTATCTTAATTAAAAATGATTAGAGAACTTCCTCTAGAAATCTCAATACGTTTCTTATTGTGCTTAATTTCTATGACTGATTCTAGCCGGATGAAGCAAAAAGGTTAAACATTTAATCAATTAAAAAAAACCTAATAAACAATTTTCAGTTGCAATTTGATCACCTCTGTTCGCACAAATGGGTTGATAAAGGCACACAGCATTTGTAACAAAATTGCCGGGGCTTTTTGAGTCCACAGCACCTCCATCCCCACTATCACCCACCTCCATCCCCACACGCTTCCTTCCTTCCAGAGAATGGCCAGTGTCAATGCCAACTCCCTTTATCCAATACATTGAATTTTAATAGGTTCATTTGAGGCAAGCTGAGATCACACTCACATTTGATTCCCAGATGCCCATGTATGCCAGGCACCCAGAGAGAAAGAAATGGGGAAGTAAGGCACTGCTTTCAATTTTTCATATCTACTTGCACACATGCAAGTATATCATTCCCACAACCTTTAACTGGGTGAAACCGTGGATCCTAGAGCAACAATTTTTGAACCAAGGTACCTCAAATGGGCTAACTTGCAGAATGTGTCCAAAATCTTGGACCTGTGACTCCCACGGAATTGAAATTTGGCAAAAGGTTATAAAACATTTTATGACATAAAAATTATAATATAAAATGTCATAAAATATTTCCTATACAGGGAGTCCTTGACTTACGATCATAAAACCCCCAAATTTCCACTGCTAAGTGAGGCAGATGTTAAGTGGATTTTGCCCCATTTTACGACATTTCTTGCCACAGTTGTTAAATGAATCACCATACTTGTTAAATTAGTAGCACGGTTGTTAAGTGAATCGGGCTCCCCCCATTGACTTTGCTGGTCAGAAGGTCGCAAAAGGTGATGGCATGACCCCGGGATGCTGCAACCATCATAAATATGAGTCAGTTGCCAAGCGTCTGAATTTTGATCGTGTGACCATGGGGATGCTCTAAATCACGGTAAGTGTGAAAACGATCACAAGTCCCTTTTTTTCAGTGGTGTGTAACTTTGAGTGGTCACTAAACAAACCTGTTGTAAGTTGAGGACTACCTGTATTGCTGAGGTTTGACTGTGCCGTGCAGTTCAACGTGGGCTATTTTCAAGGCAGATCCATCCCTGAATGTGTCCCAACTTTTCCAGCGAACGTGATACATTATTAGAAGCTCTGTCATAGTTGAAGGTATGGAAGACTCTGGTAAGGAAATACCTCTGAAAGGATGTAAAGTCAGTGAGTAATGTGTTGTCTAGTATTGGTTAATAATGTTGTCACTCATAGAACCTCCTGTTATGTATTTTTTTAATCTGGTACTGACAGTTATAAAACCCAACAGATAAGTGGACTCTGGCCTTCCACCAGGTGCCAGATAGCAATGCTGAGAAAGACACGTACAATACAGCTAAGAATACCAAGGATGAGGGCTAACCCCATCTGCTTGTGGCTCACCTAGTGCATGGTTCCATTTTTCTACCTCTCTCCCTTAGCAGCAGGTAGAGACAAGTACACACAAGCAGCCTTCTCCTAGCTCTGGGCTTCATTTTCTGCCAAGAAGGAAACCCTGTGGAGGAAATAAACAAATAACAGGGATGGGTGTAACTTCTGCCTGAGCCAAAGAGTGAGCAGCGTCTGTGGAATGCATTTATTCAGAGCCTTACGTGGGCCAGATTGTCACAAGCACCTATTCCCACTCCAATTCGGGGAGGCCTCGACTTACAACCATTCGTTTAGTGACCGTGTGAAGTTACAACCGCACTGAGAAAAGTGACTTACGATCGCTTTTCATACTTACAATCGTTGCAGTATTCCCGTGGTCACGTGATCAAAATTCAGACACTTGGCAACTGACTCATAATTACGACGGTTGCAGTGTCCTGGGGGTCACGTGATCCCCTTTTGTGACCTTCTGGCAAGCAAAGTCGATGGGGAAGCCAGATTCACTTAACAACCATGTTACTAACTTAACAACTGCAGTAATTCACCTAGCAACTGTGATGAGAAAGGTTGTAACATGGGGCAAAACTCACTTAACAATTATCTAGCAACAGAAAATTTGGGCTCAATTGCGGTCATAAGTCGAGGACTACCCATACTCCTTTAATGACCAGGCGGCCTCTAAATGCCCAACTGCTTCTGTTCTGTCCTAATACAAGAGGAGTATTAGAAGAGCCAGCAGTTTCCATAACCAAATTTTAGGCATAATGTATAAGGCTCACAAATTTACAGTACTGCCGGAATGATGAGAACTGTAAAATAGAATGTGAGATTTCAGGAAATCAAATTATTTTCTTTCAGCCTTTCTATACAGTTATGTATAGAAAATAATCATCAGTGTAAAATCAGTCTGTAAGTGACAAGACCATTGAAGGCATAGGTATAAAGATTAGATTAGATTGGATTGGATTGGATTGGATTGGAATAGATGATAGATAGATAGATAGATAGATAGATAGATAGATAGATAGATAGATAGATAGATAGATAGATAGATAGATAGATAGATAGATAGATAGATAGATAGATAGATGAATTATTCACTGTATGGGTTGGGTACAATACTAATTTTTCAAGCATAGTTCTTACTTGATGTGTTAGCAATCCAGCTTTGTGTCAGACTAATTTATATAGCTAATCACTGTCAAAGTGAGGTGTTAAAAATATACAGTGTGTGACTTTTTTGGGAATAAGCTAATTATATACTTGAATCCGTCCTAAGAAACTGCTTAGGTTTATGCTTAGGTTTAAAGCATGATTTCTTTCAACTATTATTTGTTGTGGAACCCTGCCATTGGGCAGATCCACAACAAACCAGCCAACCCTCAAAATGCTTACCATGGCTCTCTTTAACTGATGCAGTTCAGATATATTGGGATTGCAATTCCCTAGTCACTCCTATGCTGGCCAGAAATTCTGGGGTTAGCAGTTCCAAGATGTCTGGAGGGCAACAAAGTACAGGAAATCTGGCTTATAACATGATCTAGGCGCACACCCACTAACATCCTTCAGTGCACTTGAAGGAGATTAAGTAAGAAAAGCATGAGTTTTTTTAAATGATGTGCTATTTAAAACATACCAGCCTGAACAGATATGGTGTGTCCTTGTGTGGGTGGTTGGTAGATAGATGAATAGCCATAAAACAAAAGTGCCACAAAATGTTTATGCATGAAGGGCTCTGCCTGGTGTCCCAGTTTGCAAATCTTCCTTCTTTCAGGAAACGGCTCCCTTTCACCTAACTTTCTTAAAACAGACAACCAGAGTTGGCTTGTTCTTTTTTCTTCTCCAATAGAGACCCTTGTTTTCAGTGGCTTAATTTTGACTACTGTATAGAGCAGGGGTGGCCAAACCGTGGCGCATGCGCCAAACGTGGCGCATTGGATGATTACAAGTGGCGCATTGCATCCTTGCGCCTACTTATTTTTTTTAAATACGTGTCATAACTGAATCCATCTTAATATCTTCAACACCAAAGTGATCTCAGTTCAATTCGTACAGCCTTCGGTAATGTTCAACTTCTCGGTGTCTGAAACTTAGAATGGAACTTGTGAGATGTTACTTTAGGCGGGTTTACAAATGTACGGATATTTTTATCAGTGTTGCCATTCTGTGTTCCTGCTCAAACGATCGCAAACACCGCGCACTAGCAACACATCATGTGTTTGAAGTCATGTGCAAATGAGCGGCGAGCATTCGATATGGTCAGTCAGTTCTGAGTGAGCCATCGTGACGTGGAGTTTGAAGCAGTGTTTTATTGAGTGTACTAGCGTGGTTTTTGTATTGAGAGTGATTGAAAGACAGATTCAAGATTAAATATATATTACTTGTCAAAGAAGAGCGCCACTACTTTTTCTTGACGCGAATATAGAATTCAAATTCCACATAATTGATATTCTGTGTGATACGACGTACGTACTTGTGATCTATTTGTTGTTTTTCACTTTTTTTTAGTTTTATACTTTTTTATGCTTAAATTCCTGTTATCCATTACAGTGCAAAAGAAAATTGAATTGCGTGATTGAGTTATTCCTTTTCCTCCCTTAAGCAAAGCAGATCCTACCCCTATCCCTATTTTACAACCCCAAACGTGAAAGTAAGAAGGTAAAAAATGTGCTTGAGTTGTATGGTGCATCTGAATTTGTATGTGAAAAAATTGCCGCATGGTATGCACTGGTATAGAGTCTTTATTATGTAGTGCAGGGGTCCCCAATGCCCGAGCTGCAGCCCACTATTAGGCGTGTTTTATTTGGAACCAGGCCGCGTGAGCAGCGGGCCGGTGCATGAGTGTGTGCACGCAGTTCAACTTGTGCAAGCAACGGGCCAGTGTGTGCACATGCGTGCACAGCTCAACTTGTGCAAGTCAACCTGCATACACATGTGCATGCCTGCTGGCCCGCTGCTTACACACGGGTGCATGTGCTGGCCCACTGCTTGCGGGGTCCAGTCCCCCCCCCCAAAAAAAACCTGGGCCACTAAGCTGCAGAGATTGGGGATCGCTGATGTATTGTACAAGTCTGTTTAGGCAGAGCATACATAGTTAATAGTTTGATGTGGAAATGATCAGTGAGTTTAATAATAGTTGGCTAATTGTTTTTAATTGCTGGTGAGATTTGGTAGGTCTTTTATTTATATATTAAGGACAAGGTATTTTCAAGCAGCTTCTGGAAACACAACAGTTTAATTAAGATTATTCAAAATTGATTTTTCTCTCTGATACTACCCAAATAGGGATAAAATATTCAATTGTACCTTCTAGAGCAGGGGTCACCAACCTTTTGGACCTCAGGGACCATTAAATTCATAATTTTAAAACCCGCGGACCAGTAATATGATCTGCCTAATGACCAGGTGGGTGTGGCTAGGTGGTCATGTGACTGGGTGGGCATGGCCAACTCGATGTCACATCGAGGGGTGCCTCACCGGCTTCTACTCACCCCTCCCCTGCCAGCCACTCCTCGCCTCCCCACCTGGGCTCCTTAGGGCCCCAACAGGAAGCAGTTGTTGGAGTTAAGCAGCCACCAGGAGAAAGAGTTGGCAAAACAGCTGGCTCAGTTCAAATTGGATCTAACTGAGAAGGAGGCTCAGCAGAAGCACCTCACTGAGGACTACGAGCATAGGCTTTCCAAGCAGAGGGAAGACCTGAGGGAGTGCAAGGCCAGGTACCGCTGCCTGGAGGCTCATCAGGCTGAGATGGTCAGCCAGTTCCAGGCCATGATGCAGTTCCACTGGAATAAGGCCCTCCGGCTCTTCGCTACCAAAGCCCAAAGCCCCGCACCAGGAGGTTGAAACAGACCCCAAGTCGAAATTTCTGCCCCCCTCCGACCCACACAAAGCGTCATTGCATGTATCCGGCTCAGGGGCCATAGTCTGAGGACCCCTGATTTATTGCAAGATAAAAAATGCAAATAATTTTTCTGCGGACCACCAAAATTTTCTCACGGACCACCAGTGGACAACGGATCACCAGTTGGTGACCACTGTTCTAGAGTCTGGTGCATCCTAGGATAGAGTACATTTATTTGTTTGTTTGTTTGTATTTAATTTATACAGGTAGTCCTTGACTTATGACCACAAGTGGGCCCAAAATGGCCATTGCTAAGCAAGACAGTTGTTAAGTGCATTTTGCCCCATTTTAGACCTTTCTTGCCACAGTTAAGTGAAACAATGTAGTTGTTAAGTTGGTTAACACGGTTGTTAAGTGATGTGGCTTCCCTGTTGACTTTGCTTGTCAGGTTGCAAAATGGGATCACATCATCCTGAGACGCTGCTATTGCCATAAACAAGAGCCAGTTGCCAAGCATCTGAATTTTGATCATGTGATCATGGGCACACTGCAACGATCGTAAGTGTGACAAATAGTCATAAGTCACTTTTTTCATTGCAGTTGTAACTTCAAACAATCACTGAACAAATGATTGCAAGTTGAGGAGTACCTGTATGTTGCCCATCTGCCTGTAGGAGAATAACAGAATAACAAGAGTCGGAAGGGACCTTGGAGATCTTCTAGTCCAAACAAGCTGCACAAGCTTGTTGGCTTGTCCAATCTCTTCTTAAAAACTTCCGGTGATGGAGCACCCACAACTTCTGGAGACAACCCGTTCCACTGATTAATTGTTCTTACTGTCAGGAAATTTCTCCTTAGTTCTAGGTTGCTTCTCTCCTTGATTAGTTTCCACCCATTGCTTCCTGCCCTGCCTTCTGGTGATTTGGAGAATAGGTTGATCCCCTCTTCTTTGTAGCAGCCGACCAAATATTTGAACACTGCTATCCTGTCACCCCTAGTTCTTCTTTTCACTGGATTAGACATACCGAATTCCTGCAACTATTTTTGGTATGTTTTAGTCTCCAGCCCCCTAATCATCTTTGTTGCTCTTCTCTGCACCTTTTCCAGTCTCAACAACTTTTTAATATTGTGATGACCAAAATTGGGCGTAATATTCCAAGTGTAGTCTTACCAAGCCATTATAAAGCAGTGCTAGCACTTCACATGATCTTGAGTCTCTCCCTCTATTAATGCAGCCTAGGAATCCATTGGCTTTTTTTTGGCAGCTGCAGCATATTGTTGATTCATAGTTAATTGGTTGTCCACTAGGACTCCAAGATTCCTTTCACAGATACTGCTATTGAGCCAGGTCCCACCTATTCTATACTTGTACATATGATTTCTCTTGTCTATATTTGATTTTCTTACTTTTCTCACCACTGAATTTCATTTTTTTAGATAGGACCCAGTGTCCAAATCTGTTGAGAACCTTCTGGATCTTCAGCCTATCTTCTAGGGTGTTGGCTAGTCCTGCCAGTTTGGTGTCATCTGCAAATTTGATGAGTTCCCCTTCTATTCCCTCATCTAAGTTGTTTATGAAGGTATTGAAGAGTACTGGGCAGGGGTGAAATCCTCCCGGTTCGCCCTGGCCCGTCCTTCGGCGTATAGCCGATGGAACTGGTGGCGGTCGCAGCGCGGAGCTTCTCCCGCCCGCTTTCCCGGCCCGGCTGAACGCCGCCATTCGGGTTATTTTTCCCTCTGTGCATGCGCGCGCATGCACAGAGGGAAAAATAACCCAAATTATTGTGGTCAGCCGGGCCGGGAAAGCGGTGATTGTGTTCAGCCGGGCCGGGAAAGCGGGCAGGAGAAGCTCCGCGCCGCAACCGCCGCCAGTTCCATCGGCTATACGCCGAAGGACTGGCCCGGGCGAACCGGGAGGATTTCACCCCTGGTACTGGGCCCAAGACAGAACCTTGGAGTATCCCGCTGCTTTCTACCCTCCACGTAGATGTAGTTCCATTAAGGACTACACGTTGAGTGCGGTTGGTCAGCTAGTTACGAATCCATCTGGTGGTGATACTGTCTGTCCCACATTTTTCTAACTTACTAAGAAATAAGTTGTGGTGTACTTTGACAAATGCCTTACTGAAATCCAAGTATACTATTGTATATCCACAGCATTTCGCTGGTCCACTAATTTAGTTACATTGTCAAATAATGAAATATGATTTGCCTGGCATGATCTGTTTTTGCTAAACCTATGTTGGTTTCTGGTTATAACTTTGCTTGCTTCTGAGTGTTCCGTAGATCTATTGCTTGATTTCTCTTTTCCAGGATCTTCCCAGGTATTGATGTCAGACTGATTGTCTGTAGTTTCCTGAATCCATTTTTTAAAGAGGCAACTCTGAGAATTGTCTGCAGAAGAAACAGCAGTCACATTTTGGGAGAAAAGACTCCAAAGATAATAGTTTGAAAAATCACCAAGTTGAATGCTCCTACCTCAGAATATTACCTATAACTTTCTCCCTCTCTTTTGTTCTTGCAATCCCTATGAACAACTGACCTGCCTAAGTCTGGATGGGAAAAGACTGCAAACGAACCGAGGGGTGAGTTATTTTATTTATTTTATTTATTTGTCAACATGTGTACAAGATAACAGGTATGATATAAACAAAAGCAAAGTAGGTATAGGTAAATTTGGACAATAGGACAGAAGGACAGGGACGGTAGGCACGATGGTGCGCTTATGCACGCCCCTTACAGACCTCTTAGGAATGGGGTGAGGTTGACTGTAGACAGTCTAAGGTTAAAGTTTTTGGGGTTTGGGGAAGAAACCACAGAGTCAGGTAGTGCATTCCAGGCATTGATCACTCTGTTGCTGAAGTCGTATTTTCTACAGTCGAGTTTCCAGCGGTTTACATTGAGTTTGTATTTATTGTGTGCTCGTGTATTATTGGGTCGAAGGTGAAGTATTCATTGACAGGTAGGACATTGTGGCAGATGATTTTATGAACTACATAATAATATTGAATCCGCAGGCAGAGCATCCAGGCATCTCCCCCGTCCCACAAACCTTGCTCTTAAGCGGTAGGTATGGTTTAAAACCCTGGCGCTAATTTCAGTTCAAATCCCACTCTTGGGATGGCCCCTTCCCTTCTTTGAAAGCAGCGGCTGCGGTCTCCGGGACCGACCGCCTCTCCACCCTCGAGAGGTGCACGCTGAAGGTATCCAACTGCAGAGCCGAGGCGAGAGGGAACTCCTTCGTGCTGATGTCAGGCGTGGCGTAGAGGCTGGCTCGCCAGAGCGTGTGATTGCGTTTGGCTGAGCTTCAGACAGCCCTGTATCTTCTCCGGCTAACTTCCCGGCGCTGAGGCGGGCTGCGAGGACAAGGTACTGTGCGGACCCTCTCTCTCTCTCTCTCTCTCTCTCTCTCTCTCTCTCTTCCCCCCCTCTAACCTTACTCGCTCGCTCGAGGACGAAGGCTGCGGGCGTGCGCCGAAGGAAAGGCGTCCAACCCGGAGTACTTGTCGGGGGCGGGAAAATGGGGGGGGGGGCGGAGGAGGGGGCGAAGTTGGAGAAGATGCAAAGCGCGGGCGTTTTCGGGACCGGCCGGGGCGCCTTTTGGCGGCAAAAGGACTTCTTGAGGCAAGACGTTCCGAGCCCCAGATTGCCCTGTGGGCTGTCACCGAAATAGTTGCGAGGGGCTGGAAGGAAACCTATGCAAAGGGTGTGAGGGGCTAATTTGCCCTTCCCGCTTCCAACTCTTTTTCCCTCGCCCGCCGGTCTTTCAGCAGGAGGGAGGGAGCGCGGCGGCGTGTGTGTGTGTGTGTGTGTGTGACTTCCTACAGATTGTAATCTGGGAAGGGTTTTTTTTAAAAAAAGGGTTTCCTTAGAGTATGTACGATAGGCAGGTCCTTGAGGAAGCAAACGGACGGTTTCTTATTTTAGCCGGGAGGGAGGGAGCGAGCGAGCGAGCGAGAAAAAGAAAGAGAACTTTGTATGCTGAGAGAGAGAGAGAAGATGGGTATAGAAACTGCAGGGTACCGTCTCGTGTGATTCACCTCGGACTGCCTTGCAAAAATGGCACACAATGTTGCCCCAAGAAACCGTGCGAGCGCAAACTTTCTTCGCTTTTCAACCGCCCCTCCCCGCCTGCTTAAGAGGAAGGAAAACTATTTTAATCCAGGCTTGTGGTGGGTTGGGTGCTTTTCAACGCGGCCGTTGCCCTGATGGTGTCGGCGAGTGCTTCTTTGAAGGCTCTGCGGCTTTTATCTGACCCCGGGGAAGGCCTGCTTGGCTTCATTTCCTGTGAGTAAGTGGGCGTTGATTATTTGGATTTATCGAGGATAACATGGCACAGTGTTGCATGCCTCAGTTTAGTAGCGTTAAGTATGGAACACGATTCTGTGCTGAGGATCTGAGCATGCTTGTGTTCTTTCCCCTTGGCTGTGTTTGTCTCTGCAATGCAGGAGATAATTACCACCCCAATTAACCGCCTAGGTAGTTTATCCTAAAAAAATAAATAAATAAAAGTGCACAATTGGAAGAGGTGGTTGGTATTTTTTCAGCCTAAATAATGGTGAAGTCCCTTCCTAAGGGATAAGAACATAAGCGATGCCCTGCTTGGTCCAGATGGATCCCTAGCCCATCTTGTGTTGCAGTCTGGTCTCACAGTGGCCAACCAGCTGCCCACAGAAGCCCATTAGTCTCCAAACAGATGGCCTTCAGAGGCAGCCCCATTAAAGTTAATAGCCCTTGATCGCCATGAATTGCTCCAACTGTTTTTTGAAAGGAGCCAAATAAATTGGTCACCAGCACCAATTGGTCTCTTGACTCTGCATACAATAGGATTTGAGGGAAAACAGCCTTTTGGAGGGCGGGAGTTCAGTAGGATTTATTCCATAGTCCACATTACAAAAGTGTCAAGAGTTTCCTCTAGTTTCCTTCCTGAAGATACTTAAATGAAAATGTGGAAATGTTGTAAGAGAGAGCAGTTTTTGAGTAACTAGCTTGCATTACTTGACTGTAGCCTTTCTGCTAGTCTAAAATGATAGACAGCAGTTGAGTTTCAGTGTACACCTCCGCTCAGGCATAGGGAGATTCCCTCGACCCCTCCTCATCAGAAAGTTTTAGAAGGATTTTTGGGAATTTGTAACAGAAGGAGCCTTATTCTTTGAGCACTGAGTGAAACGGCCATATACATCAGTTAGGTGGCAGAAAATTTTAAGGTTTAATTAGCATGAGACTCCTCAGTCATCCTCGCCAACTGTGTTTGGCAAAGAAAGATGATTTTGTGTAGACTAAGCAGGGGTCTCCAACCTTGGCAACTTTAAGGTTTGTGGACTTCAACTCCCAGAATTCCTCAGCCAGCTTTGCTGGCTGAGGAATTCTGGGAGTTGAAGTCCACAAGCCTTAAAGTTGCCAAGGTTGGAGACCTCTGGACTTTAGCAAGCTTAATAAGAAAACAGCCAAACAGCTCTCTTGTGCCTTGCACGGATGACCTGCTGGAGCAACTTTGGACAGCTAAATACATTTGAGTTGGCCAAAGGATACTGACAAAGATCCTTGTCAGAAAGTAGTATGAAGAAGCCAGCCTACATCATGCACCATAAGTTGTGATGTATAAATTTAACATTTTCCTGCTTGGTCTTTCCTAAAACTGATTTATTTATTTATTTATTTATTTATTTAGACGCTCTTATAGGCCGCCCAATCCCGTGGGACTCAGGGCGGTGATTCCTGAGCTGCTCAAGGATTTCAGTGACTTTCTTCTTCAAATCAGCCTTGATTCCTGGCAACTGCCTGGACAGATTCCTACAGTTTTCTTGGCAAAATTTCAGAATGACAAGATGCCATTGTACTCTTTCCTATGGTAGAGAAAGTGTGACTGGTTTCGTGCCTAAGGTGGTACTAGAACTCACAGTCTCCCACTTTCCAGCCAGGTGCCTTAACCACACCAAACTGGCTGTCCCTAAACCACTGTGCTGTGGCATATTTAGATAATGTGGCCATCTTTTCAACTACCTGAAAGCATAGCTGGAACAACTAGAAATGATCTACCCACTTATCGGGGATACCAGGTTCAGTATCCAGACCAAGATGTTCAAAATTGGTCTAAACCAGACAATTGGATAGGTCATTTTGTTATATCTCCTTTGATAGGGAAGGAACAGGCTATCTAGGAATGCTCTGCCCCAACAAGAAAAAGCAGATGGGGTTTTTCTTGGGATTAGCTACGGTAATTACTATAGGAGTTTATGCCAAGGAAGTCACTCATAAGACTGTTGCTGTAGTATATAATATGATGGTGTAGAATAGACTGAGGAGTGCCAGGTTGCAATTGCCTCAGCAGTTGTCTGATGTTATGAGGTCTAGACTTTGCTGTGTTAGCCATTGATGCCTCAGCAAGGGGTAGTGAGACAGAGTTAATGCAAGTGGTGCAAGTGAGCCATGCTCTTCATTTGGTGATCTCCAGATGATAAAATGTCAGAGAGGAAATCACATTGGTTTGCATATGAAAAGGAATGTGATGCCATCATTTGTATCCTTGAGAAGTTAAATGCTTACCACAGGGGTGTCAAACTCGCGTTGTCACATGACGTATCGCAACTTTTTTCCCCTTTGCTAAAATGGGGGTGGGGGTGGCCAGCGCGTGACACATCCGGCCCGCAGGGCGCGAGTTTGACACCCCTGGCTTACCAGATTGATGGGGACATTGTTTTGAACTCAGAACTGTCCACCTAACATTGAAGTGGCTGAAATATATCCAGCACAAGAAGATGTTTATACATGGAGTCTTTTTCTCCAGAAGTGTGATTTCAAGATTAAATATATTCCAGGAAGGATGATCACACTGCTAGATATGTTGCCCAGAAAGTCAATAACTCACAGTGGAATTTAGAAGAAAGGTTGACCAAATAATGGAACTCAAAATCAAATCAAACCTTTATTGTCAATGCACAACACGTGTACAATGAAATTGAATGAGCCTCCCTTGGTGCATCCCCTAAATGATAGCGTTTATAGGTTATCCCAATTCATTTTCTCTGTATAATGTTCTAAGTCAGGGGTGTCAAACTTGTCATCACGTGATGTATCGTGACTTTTTCCCCACTTTGCTAAAACGGGGCGATTGTGGCCAGCGCGTGACGCATCCGGGCCACGGGCTACGAGTTTGTCACCCCTGTTCTAAGTGTTACTATTCTTTCCCATGAGAACTTTCAGGAGTTGGAAGTTTTTTTTAAACCAGCTTTTGCTCCCCAGCCTACTTTTAAAACTGGGGGTGTTTTGAGTAACCAACCTCATTGTCAATACTGCAGCTTCACTGCCAGTCTAACTACCACACTGTATCTGAGTTTCAATACCTACTCCCAAGTATGGAAATTCGGGCGACTCCCTCATCCTCCTCCCTACTTGAAAAAGGATTGTTCTTTTAAAATGCAAAGACAGTACTCTGGGGACATTGACCTAGAAGTTTTTGTGCTTGAGCTGGAGAAACAAGTGTAATGTACCAGCTCCCGAACTTTTTTTAAATTTTTTTTAAATTTTTTATTGTTTTTAAAGCAGTGATAAAAAAAGAAATGGGGAAAAATGAAAAAAAAAAGTATATAGATTAATAAAATATGGGATTCATTTGTACATAATACAGTAGTTTTAAAAAGGATAGTTATATAAATTTATGTGAAATAGGTGTGTGAATATTAATTGCATTAGATAACTATATATAGAATTGTAACTTTTTAACTGCTAAAATGATATATTGTAGCTCCCCAGCAGCTCTGATAAATGCTTGCAATTAAGTCAAGCTGCTGGAAGTCCAAAGAAAAAGAAAGAGAAAGCTTTGCTTCAGGATTCAGGTTGTCTCTTAGATAGCTGCTTTAATTAAAGATCGTGTTAAGTTGTATAATTTTTCTTCATTTTAAATTGTGTTCCATGTTTAAACTTCTCTTAATTTCTTGGGAGCTGATATATAAAATCATTAATTTATACTTGTCCTAGTCAAAACCATCTTATGATCTACTAAGAACGTTGAACATATTTTTGAAAATTGAGCTTCCATTATCGTGTACTTTGAATTACATTATTAAAATAAAGTTTGATTTTCTTTATCACATATTAGATTGGTTTAAATCCCAAAGAAGGTGGAAGGAAGGGCTGAAAACATCAGTTGCAACTTGCAGGCCTTGTCTATGCTACAGGACAGCATGTTGCATTACAAAAAATTTTTAATATTTTATTTGGAAGAAAGGCAGTCATTTTCCCATGTGATTCACCACTTCTACGTTTTTCCTGAAAACAGATTTTTCTGTACTGTGACTTTTTAATTGTAAGTACCAGAATTTTTTTGCCTGGGCATATGCAGTATTCTATAAGTTAGACTAGATGGGCAGTTAAAAGTGAATTTTCATGTATTTATGAGGGCTATTATCAACATTTAATTGAATAGTTATGTTGATAAGAAGATAGATCAAGTTATATGTCTCAGAAGCGGCCTTGGATAATTACTGTATATTTTTTTAAGCTAATGTGCATCAAGTGAGAATTACATTATAAAGTGCTTTGGACAGTGAATATTTTTAAGAATTAGAAACAAAATCTTTAATATAAATCTGTTGAGATCACAGCTAAAAAATTTAAGCCAAAAGTGATCAAATTGAGGCATTATTAGTTAGAGTTAAAATCTATCACGGCTGCCATAAAAAAAGAACCAAGCTATAATTCTTAGCTTCCTGGAGCGAATTGCAGTGGTTCTAAAACAAGGCTTTCGATTTCTTATCGGATTCACTTATTCTGTATTTTGGATGAATCTGCCAATCATTGTTCTGTTAATTCAGAAATTCTTGAAATATTACGAGTCATCTAGGTGGTAAAGCCAGAATAATAACTGTGTTATTGCATGTTTGCAAAATTTTAAATCAACTTGATTTAAATCATAATTTTTAAAGAGCAACTGTCATCTCTGTCCCGCAGCAGCTCCTCCTCTGACCCACTGTTGACTCACCAACAGTCCCAATATTGCAAAATATACAGCCTCATGCATGCTACATAACTATGCTCCATTTCATGCTGAATAAACTAAATTATTAATGTATCTTAAATAGAAAACTATGTTTAGATAGATTTTTACTCCAAAAGCATTTTATTAAAATAAATTTGATAAATTAAAGAAATCTGATTTAAATTTAAAAAATTGATTTAAATAAAAAATCTGATTTAAAAAAAAATCATAGATTTTTATCCACCCTGCTGCAAAGACAGAAAGGTCGGAGAACTCTGCTCTAAGCAGTTTACAGAGTCAGCATATTTGCCCCAACTCGGAAGGATAGAAGGCTGGGTCAATCTTGAGCCAGTGAGAATTCTGCTGGCAGTCAGCAGAATTAGCCTGCAATACTGCTTTGTAACCACTGTGCCACCACAACTTTTAGAAAGTGTGCAAGAGGATACCTTTAATTGAACTATCAGCCAGTATTTCACAGGGCAATTTTATGCACATCTATTGAAGAAATGGTTTTTGTGGAATTCATGAGTGTAATTAGAATGACAACCAAAACTTTTACTTTTTTAAAAAAAAATTAGTAATATATGGCTTGGCATATTTGTAGTTGTTTAAATGTTTCCTAGAATTGGATTTTTTTTTTTTGCACAGATGGAAAAAACTAGGGAACAGTTAACTTGAATAGAAAGACTCAGCATTCAGAAACAAAATCTAAATCATGGGTATGTGTCCTGACCCAGAGAGGAGATTCTTTGCATGGACAGAGATGGAAATTACTAAGCATAAATATTTGTTTGTATTCAAACAAGCAGATGGACTGGAGACATGGTTTATTACACAGGAGCATTGTTGGTACTAGTGATTATTTCCAGGGTTCCATAAAAAATTAAATCGGGCTGCAGAACAACTATGAGCCGAGGTGGCACAGTGGTTAAATGCAGCACTGCAGGCTACTGCTAGTTCAGCAGTTCAGCTGTTCAAATCTCACCGGCTCAAGGTTGACTCAGCCTTCCATCCTTCCGAGGTCGGTAAAATGAGGACCCAGATTGTTGGGGGCAATATGCTGAACTCTGTAAACCGCTTAGAGAGGGCTGTAAAGCACTATGAAGCAGTATATAAGTCTAAGTGCTAAAACCAAGAGTTTTGATCTGAGCTGGCAGATAAGGATTGAAGCAGCGAGTGACAGGAATTTACAAAGCAAAGCTGTTTTGATCCCAGGAATGGATTACATTCCAATGGTGAGATTTATTTCAGAGGCAGCAAACCCACCACATAGTTGGGTTATACCAATTAACTCCACAGACAACTGGTAGAAACCATGATGACATGAAAATGATAAAATGTGCATTACCATGTCATGACACATGCCCTGGCCTTTTGTATCCGAATCCTAGTAGTGTCTACACATACATAGATTTTGGTGGTTTGTATTGCATTATTATGCACATTTCATTTTCTGTGCCTTCCTCTGGACACTGATCAACTCTATCCAGAATGCAGAATAACAGAATAACGGAATTGAAAGGGACCTTGGAGGTCTTGGAAGTATTACTGACTTCCAAGTGAACTTTTAGTCTCAAGGACCTCTTGCTGCAATGCATACACCCCTATCTTATAATGCATTTGGTGATGCTGTCATCCCAAAGATTTAAATATGGTTTAGTGGCATCTTTGAGTTTTGCATTGAAGGACCTATGCTCATAGACATCATAATTTCCTTTCCTTCTGTGTCAGACCCAAGTTCTGGGTGTTTGCCAGCTTCTTCTTCTTCCCCAGGAACATCCTTATTCCCCTTTAAAATAGAGTCTATGACATCTAATCCTAAACGTATGGTTTGTATTTCAGTTCCCACCAATGTGGCCACAAGCCATTTATGGCAGCTATAGTCTAGAACTCTGAAGAATATCAGGTTGTCTACTGATCTAAAAAATGTGAATTATTCACTTAACAATACATTAATTCAAGGGCCTACATATCCCCCCCCCAATGTCTAAGGTTGTTCTTGCTTTTGAGTGAGTTGACCTTACAATCCAAAATCTGGATGGAGCTGAACAAAAATGATTTGAATCAAACATGATTTAAATAAATGTTCCCAGTGTATTTCTTCAGGCTCATTAAAAATTACAAGTTGGTAACACTGGGAGAGATTCTGGGGTTGCTATGCTCTTACCACTGGTTATATGTTTCTGAATCAGTTCTTTCAAAACTCCCTCTTTTGATCTGGAATTGTTATCCTTTGTTCTCCTATGTTTTGGAAACTATTCTGTGGGTGCTATTGTCAACACTTTGCATCCTAACATTTTTGTGCTTATCTGGTGAGTAAAAATTATTTTAACAGTAGAATGACACGATAGCATCAATGTGCAAAGCACACATTGAAAGTGTCACTGTCCACCTTCAAAAGTTCCTTTGCCTTTAACCAACTAATGTTTGTACATGTAGCCTGCTTTTATCATTTATTGTTCCGCATGTTGAAAGGATAAGCATTGAAGGATTTCTTAAAATTGCCACATGGGCAGTGGGAACTTTTTATTACTTACAGCCTCTCCCCCCAGTATCTATTAGTGATGAATAGCCTATAAGCTGTTCCAATACTCCTTCTGCCAACATTAAAAATAAATAAAAACTGGCTGGACAAACAAGAAGGAGGCTTCCAAACGTTGCTGGAATAGGGCGGAGACATGCTTTTGATTTCTTATTATTGCAGTATTTCATGACTCTAGTGCCGTGATGGCGAACCTATGGCACGGGTGCCACAAGTGGCACGCGGAGCCATATCAGTGGGCACGCGAGCTCAGGTCCGGCGCGCATGTGCGCACCGGCCGGCTGATTTTCGGGCCTTCTGGGCCCATTGGGAGTCAGGAAACAGGCTGTTTCCAGCCTCCAGAGGGGGTGGGGAAGGCCGTTTTCGCCCTCCCCAGGCTCCTAGAAGCCTGGAGAGAGCAAAAAATGGGCATGCCATTGCATGCTGGGAGTGGGGGGGTCATATGCGCATGCGCGGGGGTGCATGGAATTATGGGTGTGGGCACGCACACACGTGATCCCATGCATCCCCCCCCTTTTTGGCACGCGAACCAAAAAAGGTTCGCCATCACTGCTCTAGTGGGTAGTTTGTTTTGCCTGTTGTGCCTTTTGTCTGATGAACTGATATCCTACGATGAAGGGCAGATTAAAAATACTTTTAATAATAGATCAATATTATGAGATGATCTGAGCCACAGAGATGACATGCTTCGTAATACAGCACTATATTTAGTGCTTATGCACAGCCATCATTTTATTCTACTTTCTGCTAATTAGAACACCAGTGTCAGTCACAGGTTCTTTTGCAGGAATAAACAACAACAATCCTTTGATCAAAAGATCATGTCTTAAGCTCACTTCTAACCTAAAGGGGAGTTAAAATTCAAGAAAGGTGGCATGCAGCCTTCCTTTCTCCATAATTTAATATGAGGTGGGGAAAATTAACAGATTTACCCCAGAGGGAACAAGAAACAGAAAAATGAGAAGGGGATTGTGGCTGTTGTAACTGCAGAGTAGTAAAAGGGTTTGGCTTTAGGTGAAAGTAGCAATATTGGAAAAAGTGTCTATAAGTCAGTGACAGGCATCCACCGCTGATAACATTCTGTGGCAAACATCTCAAAAATGACAACTAGTCAATCATGCAATTTACAGGTGAGCTGGAACTGCAGTCAAAAGCCATCTCTGCAAGATGGGAAAGGCTGGACTGTTGAGTTGCAGTTTGAATTACAGGGGATTAGCAATAACTATATTTTGCCATATCAATGCAGCGTTAAAAGAGTACGTAGGTCCCCAAATTCATTTTAAATCAAACAAACAGTTAAATTGGATGTGGTGAAGTCTATGTACAATATTTTTAGAACGATTCCTCGTAAATATGCTTGTTTGCAAACATTTTTAGTTAATTGCTGGGCTTTTTTTTTTCTTAAACAATACTAAGTATCTTGATACAGTGCAAAGAATAAATTAGAGTTTATTTTTATTGCCCATCTTCAGTATTAAACTAATGTTTTGTGTTTTTCTGGCTATATCTTTAAAAAGTTATTTGCAGATTTTTGAAATTCTAATTGGAATCCAGTGGATCATTGAAAGCACATCTTGTGCCTTGTGTTCTACATTATCCATCTGTGCCACAGATTGGATTCCGTTGGAGTCCAAGCATTTTGATTTTTTAAAATTTGTATTTCTCATTTACTTTAGTTTTATTGATTTATTTACTGTTAAGCAATTAATATTCCTTTTGATTCAACAGCCATCTCATCCAGGAAGGTTGGCAAAAAACCAATTGATGTTATACTGATCTATATGTTCAGCTGCTTACTCAGACTAGACTGGGGAGCTGCTTATTTTTTGTCATTTAGTTCCATTTGCGACAGAGGAAAAGCAGTAAGAAATGTTAACCTACTCTATTCCACACCAATGATCCATGTTCTGTATTTTTTATTTAAAAATTATCCTTTGAAAGTGACAGAGAAATAAGCAGATATTTTGCAGATATCAGTATGTTTCTTCTTGTATGTCAATTCAGTTTGAGACGAAAGAGAAACATGTCTCGGAATCACCTTTACTAGCTGACTATGTGGGATGCGGTGGCTCAGTGGCTAAGACACTGAGCTTGTCAATCAGAAAGGTCGGCAGTTCAGCGGTTCGAATCCCTATCGTCTCGTAACAGAGTGAGCTCCTGTTACTTGTCCCAGCTTCTGCCAGTCTAGCAGTTCGAAAGCACATAAAATATGCAAGTAGAAAAACAGAGACCACTTTGGTGGGAAGGTAACAGCATTCTGTGCGCCTTTGGCATTTAGTCATGCCGGCCACATGACCACGGAAACGTCTTCGGACAGCGCTGGCTCTTCGGCTTTGTAACGGAGATGAGCATCGCCCCCTAGAGTCAGGAACGACTAGCACATAAGTGCGAGGGGAACCTTTACCTTTACTTATGTTATTTTAAAATATCCATAGGAGATGAAACCCTAGACATCTCATCATTATTTTGCCTATTGACTTGATTTCTGAAAGCTGCAATAGTAGAGATAACTACATGTGTCAAAGTCCATATTTACCTATGAAATAGAATGTTCTTGGACAAAGATCAGTGAACTTTACAGTTTCAAATGCAATCATTTTTAATTTAGCTATATAAAAGAATTTCTCGTTAAAAAATTAACTCAAAAACCAATTTGGTTCTAATCTGCCAAAGACAATATTATCATTAAATCAGAAGTGGATATATCAAGACCTGTAAATAATATGGACATCTGGAATCTTACTGCACATATAAAGACTTTGCAATCCAGCATTCTGGGGGGACAATTCAGACTATATTTGGATTGTGAAAGTACTACAAGCAGCAGTAATGTTCTGATGAAAAATGGAATGTATTGAATGGAACAGAACATGACAACTCGTAGGTAGGAGATATATGTGTTTCTAAAGACCTAAAATAATTGGGTTTGTTTTTGGATGTTCTTTCTGTAGTATTTTGCGAAGACTATTAGAACTAATATAAAGAAAGGTGGCAAGAGAAAGAGAACATCCAGCAGCAAGGTGGATGGCTCAGTTGTAGTGGGTGCATCATTGAAACACCTGAACAACCAGGTTAGAAATGGTTCGATGAAAATCTATGTATTTGCCAAGAATCAAGACTGAATCGGTAGCACTTAGTTAAACAAGCATAAGCATGTCTTTTGAAAAGCTGATTATGGAAAAAAGAACCTAACTTTCCAGTTTTTCCATTCCTAAATATTATGGTTTTCTTTATTGAACAAGTCCTATAACAGTGATTACGAACCTTTTCGGCCCCGAGTGCCCAAACTGGAACATGAGTGCGTGCGTGTGCCGGAGCCCCAGAAACTCAAAGACCAGCTCGTTGGTGCGCATGCGTGCACTGGCCAGCTGGTCTTTGGGTTTCCGGGGCTCCGGGGCACACACGCACGCATGAAGATCAGCTGGCTGGCATGTATGCACGCAAGCCGGAAACCAGAAGAGCAGCTGGTGACGGCGTGCGTGCCCAGAGAGAGGGCTCTGTGTGCCACCTCTGGCACGCATGCCATAGGTTCGCCATCACGGTCCTATAAACTTTTATGTCCCAGGATTACCCTTGGGTAGGTAGTCTGCTGTGCCAAAACAGGAAAGAGCTATGTGGCTCTTTCTCATTTGGAACCTTAATTCATGAAAACTGGAAAAGATGGGAGAATCCATCGGTCGTGGCTGGGAGTAGAGAATCAGCCATAAGGATATTTTGTTCAAGCTGCCTTCCATGTAGTTAGCATGAGGCTCTGACTTTCTGCTGTGTCAGAGACAAAGGTGGTTGTAAGAAATGTCAATAGAAGACTGTTTTCTTTGTGCAAGCAAACATCTGTTCTCTCTTTCAAATTGTGCAAAGTCCATACACGGATCTAATAAGCTCAGGTGTGTTTGCTTTGGAATTACAATTCTTTCTTAAGGTGTGCTTATTTCCTGAGTGATGGAGATTGAAGTCAAAGGAAGAAAGGAATTGCTCTTTAACAGCTGCTTGTAACTCATCAGACTTTAAACTTTCCTGATGGATGAAGGAGCAACTTGTTATATTTCATACCTGTATTTCCCAATGTGAGATGCATTGGCTGGTGTGTGTGTGTGTGTCGGGAGTGGGGGAGAGAAATTGTGTACTGAGATATAACAAGAGGAAGAAGGGAATGGTCGTTGCCTGACCTTGTTTTAAGACCAAAGCTCTGAAAATACGTGAATCAGGGAAGTAGGAACTACATGACAAGAACAAAGAGAAGAAATCCTGTGTGCATTTTAGATATAAGGTAGAATGCACTGGAGGTTATGGACATAGAAAGAAGGAAAGATAATGGATTTGGGAACACGTCCTCTCAGAAACAGGCTTTTCTCTTCTTCCTTTCTTTTTCTAGAACTGTGCAGTGTTTGGGATTTACAGTAGAACCATAATTCATTCCATAAATTTGGTCGCAAACCGATTTGGTCGTGACCTGAACCTAATTTTGGAAATTTGGCGCTTACAAAAAAAATGGTGTGGATGGGGAAATTGGCCGTGAAAAAAAATTGTGAATTTTTGGGTCGGAACCCAATTTGGTCGTGGTCAGAAGCGTTCGTGACCAGAGGTTCTACTGTACTTCAGAAAAGATAGTTTGGGGTATCTGGAAGTGCAAATGCGGCACCTTCATTACACTCTGATTTTTCCCCAGAATCATGCGGCTGCTGCAGGGAGGTACGCATGTGCTCAGAAGGAATTTTTTAGAGCCGTATCTAAAGCACTGCACGGCTGTAAAGGCTTCTGCATAATTAGAGGAAAATTCCCCCCTGCCGGATATTCAAAGTTTGTAAACAAAAAGAAAAACACAATTTTTTTAAAAAAGAAATTGCTTGAGAAGGTCTGGGAAGTTTTGAAAATAAAAAATACACTAAGATGTCAGTTGAGGTGACACAAATTGGAGGTGGAAGAAAATGGGAATTGGTGCTCCAACACTGTTCATTGAGAGAATCTTCTGGAGGTGGTAATTAAAGAGAGAGAGAGAGAGAGAGAGAGAGAGAGAGAGAGAGAGAGAGAGAGAGAGAGAGAGAGAGAGAGAGAGAGAGAGAGAGAGAGAGAGAGAGAGAAGAATTATGTGCTACAAGGATAAAAAAAATCCCTCCCATTTCTGCATTATATATAGTTCTTTCACTGAGCAAACAAGACTCTTCAGAATCTCCCTTTTATTGCTTCTCTGTCCCAGATTGTTGAATAACAATAAAACAATAAAATCCAAATCCTCATGCTGTATAATATAGCAGGGGAAGACCGGTTGGGGACAGAATACAGAATAACAGAGTTGGAAGGGACCTTGGAGATCTTCTAGTCCAACCCCCTGCTTAGGCAGGAAGCCCTATTTCATTTCAGACAAACGGTTGTCCAACCTCTTCTTAAAAATTTCCAGTGTTGGAGCATTCACAACTTCTGGAGGCAAGTTGTTCCACTGATTAATTGTTCTAACTGTCAGGAAATTTCTCCTTAGTTCTAAGTTGCTTCTCTCCTTGATTAGTTTCCACCCATTGCTTCTTCTCCTGCCTTCAGGAGCTTTGGAGAATAGCTTGACTCCCTCTTCTTTGTGGCAGCCTCTGAGATATCGGAACACTGCTATCATGTCACCCCTACCCCTTCTTTTCATTAAACTAGATATCCCAATTCCAGCAACCGTTCTTTATATGTTTTAGCCTCCAGTCCCCTAATCATCCTTGTTGCTCTTCTCTGCACTCTTTTCAAAGTCTCAACATCTTTTTTACATTGTGGCAACCAAAACTGGATGCAGTATTCCAAGTGTGGTCTTACCAAGGCATTATAAAGCGGTATCAGCGCTTCACGTGATCTTGATTAATGCAGCCTAGAACTGCATTGGCTTTTTTTAGCAACTACAGCACACTGCTGGCTCATGTTTAGGTGATTGTCCACTAGGACTCCAAGATCCCTCTCACAATTACTACTATTGAGCCAGGTACCAACTATACTATACCTGTGCATTTGGCTTTTCTTGTCTAAATGTAGAACCTTACTTTTTTCACCATTGAATTTCATTTTGTTAATTTAATGTATTGTTCTTATAGGCCACCCAATCCCGTAGGACTCAGATAGGGCCCAATGTTCAAGTCTGTCAAGATCCTTCTGTATCTTAAGCCGATGTTCTGGAGTGTTGGCTATTTCTGCCAGCATGGTGTTATCTGCAAATTTGATGAGCTCCTCATCTATCATATCATCTAAATAATTGATGAAGATATTGAAGAGTACTGGGCCTAAGACAGAGCCTTAGGGTACCCCACTGCATACTTCCTTCCATGTAGATGCAGTTCCATTGAGGACTACACATTGAGTGCAGTTGGTCAGTCAGTTTTGAATCCATCTGGTGGTGATGCCGTCTAACCCACATTTTTCTAACTTATCAAGTAGTAGGTTGTGATTTACTTTATCAAATGCCTTACTAAAGTCCAAGTAAATTGTATCCACAGCGTTTCTCTGGCCACTAATGATGTCATTTTGTCAAAGAATGCAATACGATTTATCTGGCATGATCTGTTTTTGACAGATCTATGTTGGCTTCTGGTTATGACTTTGTTTGCCTCTAGGTGTTTGCAGATTTGTTGCTTGATTACCTTTTCCAGAATCTTCCCAGGTATTGATATAAGGCTGATACAGTAGGTCTGTAGTTTCCTGGATCTATTTTCTTTTCTTTTTTTGAAGATGGGAACCACATCAGCTCTTTTCCAGTCCTTTGGCGCAGTGGTTAGAGCCATGGTGGCGCAGTGGTTAGAGTGCAGTACTGAAGACTACTTCTGCCGACTGCAGGATGACTGCAATTTGGCAGATCAAATCTCACCAGGCTCAAGGTTGACTCAGCCTTCCATCCTTCTGAGGTTGGTAAAATGAGGACCCAAATTGTTGGGGGCAATATGCTGAATCTGTAGACTGCTTAGAGAGGGCTGTAAAAGCACTGTGAAGCAGTATATAAGTCTAAGTGCTATTGCTATTGCTATTTGGTAGTTACCCAGTGCTCCAGGATCTTTGAAAGATATGTTTCAGTGGTTCTGAGATCATATCTGCCAGTTCCTTCAGGACCTTGGGATGTAATCCATCTGGTCCTGGTGATTTGAACTCCTATCTTGGAATTACAATGCACTACAAGGTTCATCTTCTACCATCATCCCAAGAGTTGACAAGAAAACCTGAAGGATTGCTGATCATATTCTGTATACACTTCCAGCAGTGGTGGGTTGCTGTCTTACTGGTGCCGGTGCGCTGCGTGCGCATCTCCAAGTTTCAGGGGTGTGCGCGCTCGCTACGCGCGCGCACCCCTCATGCAATTTTGCTTCTGCGCATGCACGGAAGCAAAACCGCACCAAAATCTCGCAAGCGGACGCGCGTGCGTGTGAGATTTTGGTGCAATTTTGCTTCTGCGCATGCAGGGAGGCAAAATCTCGCTGAAATCTCTCATGCGCGCACCCCCTTGCAAGATTTCAGCGAGATTTTGCTTCTGCGCATGCGCAGAAGCAAAATCGACCCAAAATCACCGGGAAAAGATGGCAACACGCGTGATGGACCGGCAGAGAGGGCTCCGGAGCGGTTGCGCAATCTGCCGCTCCCTACTGGAGCTGTGCATCGGGCAGCTCCGGCAGGAACCCACCTCTGACTTCCAGGTTTACCTGCATCAGGCAAGTTACTGTAATATTTTCCATAAAACTGTTTGATGAGAATGGGCCAAAGAGGGACAGGATTAAGGTATGATGCCTATCTAAAGTGTCTCCAGCCCTTTTTTTAATTTATAGCTGGACTCCCTCTTCTTCATTATGTCTGCCCATTTCATCAGGTGCAGCAAAAGAGGTATGCCCTGTCAAAGAGTTACACCTGGCAGGACCCATGAGATAGATCTTTTCTGCTGTGGTGCCCACCCTGAGGAACATCATTGCACCAAGATGAAACTGGCCCCAACTTTGGTAGCCTTCCAGAAGCCCTACAAACATAGTTATGTCAACATATATCAACAATATAGTCAACAATAACAGGCTTGGGGGTTTTAATGAGGACTTAATGGGGTAGCTACATTGTATCACCAAACATTTTTTCTTCTATGTATTTTTAAAAATAATATTGATGTTCTTATCGTGGAATGTTTAAAGTGTTTACTTTTTATGATTTTTTAAAATTATACACTATCCAGAGTTATGTTTGTCAGGCGGACAGCTTTATAAATGTGAGGAATAAATAAAATAAGAGAACAGGATGGGGATCAGATGAGGCACAATAACAAAAACTATGTAGGGCTCCTTTCATGCAAGATGGGAAATAAAACCGTGATTTCATTCATCCATGCCATGTTTTAATCTGTCTCTCCATCCAAAGCAGTAAATTGTCAGTCATGAATGCAGAACTTGTTTGAGGCACAATAGGCAACATTATAAGCACTAAATCCCCTTGTCTACCTGGTGGTGTTCCTGCCAAGCTCTGGGACTCTACTGTGAAGTTGAAACATGCCTCAACTCAAGACTTTGCTGACGAAATGGTGAAAGATAGCTTGACAAAGGAAAACAACTGAAAAGAAAGAGACGGATTTTCTTCTTTTTTCTTGCTTGAGTCACCAGTCACAGAGCCTGCCATGTGGCTGAGTGAGATTGAAGCCACTGGGAGGGTCCAAAGTGACATGGAATGGTTTGGATTGGATCCCTTTCTGATTTTACAAGGTACCAGCCAGAACAGTGCTCTTTTGATGAAGCTGGTTAAAAGGACAGACCAGGAGGCATTATGAGCAACTAAATTGCAATTGAAGGAATAAAACCTAGGATCTCTCTTCAATTTTCCTTTTCCAATGTCACAGCCGCCATTTCAGAGTTAGAAACGAATATCTTTGCTTGTATGGGGGCCAGACCAATTCTTGTTTTGCTTTGAGAAGTAAAGATAAGATGTTTCTCATCTCAGTTTCTATAAGGAAGCTATTTGGACTAGCACTTGAGTCTTATTTAATCTGATGATGGGAGATGATTCTCCATACTTGAATCAGAAAACCAGCTTAGGAGAGCTCAGGTTAGGTTTGACCACATAGTCAAATCACATAGTAGAGCTGTATTACTATTATCCTTCTCATCTTTTCTGTTCCTTTAGCATCTTATGACTATAACTTTGTTATTTGTACCTTATGATTTATGTTGATTGCTTTTATTTAGTATCCTATTATGATTTAAGTTGATTGCTTTTATTTAGTATCCTATGACTATCACACTGTTGTATGTTATGATTTATGATGATTGTATTTTATGATTATGATCATGATTTATCAAGTTGCTTGCATGTACACTGAGAGCTTATGCACCAGAGACAAATTTCTTGTGTGTCCAATCACACTTGGCCAATTATTCTATTCTGTTCTGTTCTGTTTCACTCTGCTTCATTCTCAAACCAACCTCTACCTTCTGGTGAAGGAAAATATCTGGAGACTTCATGGGAGTCAATTAGGTGGCCAGCGGCCACCCTTGCTACTTCCATCAGCTCTCCGTATTCACCATCTTTAGCAGGCAGATAGGGCCTTCCAGTATTACTGAGTAGCCCTGGTGCTAATGTTCACTGCAGACATTTGGTCCAGTCCAGTGTTTCTCCCTCTCTTGCTTTACATTCATTGTGATATCGGCCACTAGAACTATCAGTATCTCTTATCTTGATTCACTTCAAGATGCTGAACCTGACTCATGGAAGTCAAAGTGAGCATGGCTCTTGTTGCTTGTAGAAAAGAACTGACTGAGAGCCAAATTTCAAGCATAGTATTTATTTATTTATTTATTTATTTATTTATTTATTTATTTATTTATTTATTTATTTATTTGTTAGTTAGACTTATATACCGCCTCATAGTGCAAGCACTCTTTACACCATTAAGCAATGTATATTTACATTGCCCCCAACAATCTGGGTCCTCATTTTACCTACCTCAGAAGGATAGAAGGCTGAGTCAACCCTGAGCCGGTGAGATTTGAACAGCTGAACTGCTGATCACAGTCAGCTAAAGTAGCCTGCAGTACTGCACTCTAACTACTGCGCCACCTCGGCTCTTTTAATTTTAGTCATTAATGTGGTCAGAGCATTTTTGTTTGGTCAAAGATGCTTCAAAATGCATGAAAATGTGAAGGCTGCTTCTGTTTGCAGCTCACTGAAGCATCCATATCTGTTTTCATGATTGTGCTGCTGTAGTAGAAGCCTCCCACAGCAACCCCATCATCTTGGGAAAATATATAGTTGCTTTATTGAGTTGCGTATGAGTGCTGAGATTGTGCTTCTGTGTGTTGTGATGAACCTCTTCCTAGCTGATTCTGAAATATGTCCCAGCTTGTAAAGGAGAATCTTATCAGCATCAATTGCATTGTACACACTAAGAACACCTGACTGTGCTGGTCTGGAAGGGGCCAGTATGATAACACAGAAGTGCTATAAGCTTTCTTGGCATTTCCATCAAGAAAGGAGGATGTTAAATCAATTGCAAGCCAAGTTCCCAGCTGGTCGAACTCCACTTACCTGCTCTTCAAGCAGCAGTTTCAGAAATTCATGGCCGTGTGTGACATGACAAGCATGCAACTGTGTAGCTCCTTACTAATGAGAAAACAGACTCATAGCTGAAGGAGTTTCTCCGCTTGAGTCATTTTCTTTGTGACAGACCTGTTAAGACCAGAGACATTCTCTAATGTATGATTTGTAGTCATGCAGCTTCTGAAACCTTCCAGGTTGTGGAAGGAGCCCTCAGTCAAGAATACCACATCTGGAGGAGAAGGCTAGGCATCCAGGAGATGTTCTATTCCTAGCAACTGCTAAGGTTCCAGAGTAGCATTCTCCTTGGCAGGCCTGGGCATGCCAACCTCAACTTGGGATAGCATGAGCTAGAAGAGTGTTTCTCAAAGTTGGCAGCTTTAAGATGTTGGACTTCAACTTCCAGCATATTGGCGGGAATTCTGGGAATTGGAAGTCCACACATTGTAAAAACTGCCAACTTTGAGAAACAGTGGAAGGGGAGGCATCTACACATCTAGGCTTCCATCCAGCTACCACCCTTCCATGGCTTCTCACATGCAATGATTTTGTCTGTTTGTGCTGCTTTTCCGTTCAGGGCTAAATTGAAGAAACGGAAAATAATGTCTGTATTGAGTTGATTGTTGATTGTAGGTAGAGTTTTGCATCTTATTTGAGCTATAATAGAGTGCTTTTGCTGTCAGAACTTGGGAAAATAAAAGTGGGAGTTGGTGGTATTTTAATAATTTTGTCATTTTAGTGCCACTTAATTGCCTGAATAGTCCAGTCCTCTTTTGTACTTAGCTACCTAAGTGGGATGTTGAAAATAGTCAAAGACATTCAAAATTTACAATTCTGGAATAGATTGTTCTGGTTTCTGTACAAATGCTCCGTTTTTCTGATCTGACTATGAAGTAGACATCTTATTATAAAAGATTTACTTCTGGAAAAGTACTGCGCTATCCCCAAATAGCTAGACTTGCAAATTCCAAGGGGAAGAAAAATACCAGAACTTTCTCAAGGTTAACAAACCATTCAACCCCTCAGTAAATTTTGTACATGAGTAAAAACATTTTTAAAAAACACTGTATCATAGTAGTTGATGGACTGTTCAGATTGGGAGGTGCTAACCAACTGATAATTGAGAATGTAAGAGAATTCGATGTTTGTCCTAGTGTTGGATCCATTGCCTCAGTGTAAGAACAGAGAGCTCTCTGTTTCATCAATTATTTCTATGTGTATTTGCGTATGTTCTCAATTTGTTGTAATAGTATCTTTTGCCATTTTTTCTGCAAGTTGGCTGGTTAGTAATAGCCACCCTTTACCAAGACCGTTCCTTCTCAGTGTAGAGAACAGTACTCTTAATGCCATTTGTCAGTAATGTAAGCAGCCTTGAAGGACTGCTGCCATTGAGGGGATTGGTTGAGCATCAGAGCACAAATTAACCATGGGATTGTAAGCAACTAAATTGACTTTAAGTACTAAGGAGGAAAGTACTACTTACTGTGGCTCCTTTTGTGTTAGTCATTTTACTGTCCTTTGACAGCAGTTTATATGCAATATAAACTCAATATGCAGCTTATTCTTTTTTTCCAATTTCTGAGAAGTAATATAAGCGCACATTAGTGCAATGTACTATTAGGCTGTTCTGATGTGAACACAGGAGGGTGCTGTTTGAAATGTGTGGGGGCAGAAATATTACAGGCCTGGAGGTGGTATCCATTATCTGGAAAGTGAGCCAATCGCTTACTTAGGGAGTATATTTCCTGTCCGCCTTTGACTAAAAATGTACTGTAGATCTGAAGTAGTTTTAAAAAATAAACATACCAATAAATTATAAAAATGCCTAAACCTAAAATTAAGAGCAATACATATATAAAGCTTCATCTCTCACTATTCCATAGCTTTCTGAAAAAAAGAAAGATATTTGCTATACTTTAGAAGGCAATCAAAAATTGGATTTTGCAGATATCTGGAGGGAGAAAACTCAGCGTTAAGGGGTTCCTAATTGTTTGAGCTACTAATATTGTTATCGAAGCTTTTAGCACATGAATCTGAGTAGAAAAGAATATACAGGTTTCTATAGCCGGTCTATAGACTCCAAGTAATTTAAGGATGAGTGTGCCATCGCCTCAAACTAAGCCAGCCAAAAAAGCAATTAAATTATGACAATTTTGGAGGACTGAAGAAAAAAAATCATTTTAGATTCTCCTTTCTCCTGTTTGTCATTTTCTTGCTTTTGTCGAGTTATGCATTTTTACGGCCCACACAATCCCACAAGTGTTAATCAGTTTCAAAGCCTTGAAGTGTGACAGAACAAACACTATAGCCAGGCATCTTCAGGGACTGCTGTATATTTTAGTTTGTAGACATAGAGAGAAGAGCAACACTGAAGGGAAGATGAGATAAACATTGAGATTGATCCACTTATTTTAATTGAACTGTTGGGGAATGGGCTCTAGGAACCCCCAAATGTTGTTTTTCCTGCTTTGTAAGGCAGCCACCTAAGTGACCTATGAAAATATATTTTTTTCAGCATTATTGGGCAATCTTTGACTTAATTTGAAATTCATGGAATCCTTGAAGACAAAAAGGAAACAATTAAAAAAAACCTACATGGGTTGCTTTGAAAGAAATGCATTTATTGGTGGTTTTGAAAAGAAAACGGTGAAGGGGAAGGAGTGGGTGAGAAAACTGACAATTCGACCTTTGCAGTAGTTGAAGTCTAGTGACAGTCCCAGTAGCAGTGGTTCTCAACCTTCCTAATGCTGCAACCCTTTAATGCAGTTCCTCATGTTGTTGTGACCCCCAACCATAAAATAATAAAATTATTAGAAAACTCAGGGGTGGGTTCTAACTTACCTTGCTGCTGGTTCGCTTCCTCCTGCGCTGTGTAGCCATGCCTCATGGGCGCGCGTACTCTTTGCACGTGCACGCATGCGCAGTGCTGAAATTTTTTTTTAAATTGCAAAAAAAGGCCAAAACCAAGATGGCGACGCATGCGCAGTGCCGGAAATTCGGCTTCTGCACATGCTCAGAAGTTCCCATGGTACAGATATTTTTTTTTTTGCAGTAGTCTATTTGTATGTGGGTGGACCCGCCTGGAAGAGGAGTGGTGTCTCAGTTCCTAAGACCATCGGAAATATGTGTTTTCCGATGGTCTTAGGCGACCCCTGTGAAAGGGTCGTTCGACCCCCAAAGGGGTCGCGACCCACAGGTTGAGAACTGCTGCAGTAGAGGATTGTTACAACTGAACAATAATTGCACCTCTTCCTATAAATTGGACAGCAAGTGGACCTGCAAGTTGGCGTTTGAATGCTGGTTGTAATATAACAAATTCATGGACCTAACACAATATATGGGAAGATTGGATGATGTGTAGTCCTCCAAATGTAGCTCATTTAATTCTTTACTGTCAGTCATATTGCTTAGAGTTGGTGGAAGCTACATGTCAACATCTGGAAGACCACATTTTGCTCATCTCCGCGTTAAATGACTGCTAGCCTTGATATAAAATTGTTATCGATGTGTGTACAATACAACGACCACACAAATGATTTAGGTTTAAAGGTTTATTCTTAGTTCTGAGTGTGTGCCACAATGTTGGGCCCTTGATGGATCTTCTCTTTTGGTTACATGGAGTCGAGGAAAGGACTTATCTTTCCCTACGACAGTTAAAGACAGGTTAAACAAGGTTTCATCCAATTTTGGGAGGCCTGAGGGTGGTAGAGATGGGAAGAAGTTGCAGAATGGGGGTGATGCATCACAAATGTATCAATTACTACTGTAAGACCAGGTTTTTGTTTTTAGCTGAGTTGGAGGGAATTTCATGGTTGTGCCTCTTCATGTTACCTGTTAAACTTATTTTAGCACTTATACCAGGGTTTCCCAACCTTCGCCATTTCCAGGTCTATGGACTTCAACTCCCAGAATTCCACAGCCAGAATGGCCATTGCTGAAACTTCTGAGAGTTGGTCCACTCCTATTCAATTTGCCAAGATTAGGAATTATAATTACAGGTTTTGGGTGTTTCCTTCCCTCAATATAGTGGGAAACTGGCACCAGGCTTTATTAATTATTACAGGAGGAAGCTCTGGAGTTACAAGGGGGATTTGGGGAACACAACGTAGCTTTGAGGATGATTCGGCTGCCTTCTGTTGATGTTCACAAAGGGAGTACAGAGAGGGAAGGAAACAATTGGAAAACAGAGCCATAGGTGATTTTTTTTTTTTTTGCTGTATAGTAGGCTCATGGCCATTTTTGGATAGGTGGTTGATCCTTCGTGTTTCATTAAGAAAGGTTTAAGAAAGAAGACCCACAAAGCTTTACATGAGCTCTCTCTATCTCTCAGCTATATCACCTGTCACTCTCTGTCAGCCCAATTCACCTCACGGGGTGGTGGTTGTGGGGGAAATAGAATGAGGAAGGAGTGTTGGATATGGTTTGCATTATTTGAGTTATTTGTAAAAATGATAAAGTTGGGATACAACAAATAAATAATAAATAATTCATAGAACAATGTGATGGAGAATTAAAGCTCTTTTCTCTCTCTAAATAGTTACTAAATAAATAATTGAAAATTGAAAATTTTTTCCAGGTACTTAAAGTTGTGCCTTAGCAAAAAAACAAAACATTTAATCCACCTTTAGCAGTGAATATTCTCAACTCATGGCAAATAAGCATTTCTCCCCTTTTCCTATTGTTGGATGCTTATCCATTAAGGGGAGAAGTTAATTGGCTTCTGGCTTAGTTTATGCTGCCACGGTTTACCATTTTTATATAGCCTAGACTAGAAAAGCAGAGAGCGAGTGCTTTGTTCAAAACTTTTGTGAGTAAATCTTATTGTAGCAGGAGAAACCCAACATGAGAACAGAAACTGAAAAATCTGGCTTCTACTCTTGCCTAACTACAATATTTTGTTATCTCTTGGATTACATTCCAATTTCATGTACATAATTAGGTTGACATTTCAATGTTTCTTGGTAACATCACCATTTGTAATAACACCTCTATTTGTTTATATACATAAATATAATATGGAAATTTATGTGTTCATATTGCCTACATACTCATGAACATGCTGGAAATATTTAGCCCCGTGATGGCAAACCTATGGCACGCGTGCCACAGGTGGCACACAGCGGTCTCTCTGTGGGCACGCGAGCCGTCTCCCCAGTTCAGGTCTGCTGGGCATGCGCACATGGCTTCTGCCGGCCAGCTGGTCATTGGGTCTCTGCCGTGCATGCGCGGGGGGCACATGTGGGGCTGCGTGCACATGCACGGGGCGGGGAGCGTGTGTGGGGCCCATGCACAGGGGGTGAGTGAGCACATGCACATGCGGGGGGTGAGGCTCATGAGCGGGGCCCGCATGCACTTTGCATTTGGGGGATTCGGGCGCACACACTTTGGGCACTCGGTCTGGAAAAGGTTAGCTATCACTGATCTAGCCTAACCCAAGAATCCTATGAAGACATTAACTTGAGCATTTTCTTTAAAAAATAAAATAAAAACACACCTATCTTCTTGGGGTTGCTTAATTGTTGCTGATAGAAGAACACTCTATGCATCAACTAAAATAAATATAAGAGAAAGGTAGTCTAGCTAGCATATGTCGTAATTATCTACCAACACTACATACTGTACAAATAGATACTTCTTGAATGTGGGATCTCTTTGCCTATATGTTTTAGGCTCAAAATGAAACCTATGATTTATGGTTGGTTATTGCCAATCCACCAGAGTTTTATTTTTAGGTATATATCTCTCCAACTCATCTGCCTTACAGACCATGTAATGCATATGTATTTTCTTTCTTTACGGCTAGACTAGCTAGGGTGGCATGTGGCCTGCTGTCTACTCACAGAGCTGCATTATGATTGCAGCATTTGATGATCTCATTGCCCTTTCCGATTACTTTTTGATCATATTCCTTGCGTTTGGGCAGATAGTGCTCTGACCTTCTGATCGGGAAACTTCCCACGCAGATTCCAGGGGTTTCTTCTCTGCAATCTGACTCCAGCCTAAGAGGCTAGGACATTGATCTGTGGCTTCTTTCTTTCTAGCATCTGGTTTGCATTGTGAACTGCCCCCCTCGAGCCAAGGGCATCTGCTGAAAATCTAAAATTAACAGCGTACGGTTTGTTGATCTAGTTAGCTGGGCTTGGTGACTCCAGTCTCCTGGGATGGCTCCAGAGCTGACTCAGTTCTTCTACTCGAGGTATTCTGCTCAGACATTTGTGAAAGTGTGATTAGGTTCATGTCTAGTCTAATGTCTAATGCTCCCTCGAGTCTCATTTTTGTAGTTCTAATAACGGTAGAGGAATGTGTTTCTCCAACCTGTTTGCTGCTAGCTGCTTGGCTTCATTTTCAAGGCCAGGATCGGCTCTCTTAGCATTCATGGTTGGGCAGGAAGAATAGGGCTCTTCCTTTTATGCTTCTCCTTTGGCACATGCCTCAACAGATTATGAGATGGACCACGGAATTTACTATGTAAAACCGCATTCCTGTGGCATCCCACAATTGAGCTCTAGGGTAAGGGGGAGACCATGCTACTCATTTATTCTGGCATGGTAAAATAAGAACAGATTTAGGGCACATACTAGATGAAGTGAAACAGTAATTCCCTAAAGTTTTATAGAACTTGGTCAAAATAAAGGTTTCTTCTGTGATCTCAGATATGAGACTCATGAAGCAATGTGCCACGCCACTTTCTGCTCTGAAGAAAAGGAAGGCAAAGTGACTTCAGAGATGCCCTGAGCCTAGGTTCAACAGCACTGGCATTTGCCTTAAACCTGTTCCGAATGACAGAACATTAGCTGTTCCTGTAAAATGGGCCCAGCGATACAAGATATAAAGAAGCATACGGTATCCAACTATTGCATACAAGTCTGCCTTTGTTGTAAGCAATTCAGATGTTCCTGGGGACAGTGCAAAACATAAAAAAAATCTATCATGCAAATTACAAAAGACTGATTTGTAACAAGATCTTTTTACAAGTATGGTATATATTTTTCTTCTTCTGTTGTCCCAAGAAATATCTGTATGCAAACTGATAACCATCTTCTTGTTTGCATAAAGCCTTTTACTGCCCTTTAGGCCTTCTGCTATAGAAAAGAATACCGGTAATTATAGGTCAGGGTTCAACTGTGGAGAACTTTGCGCTCTCTGCTTGGTTGTTTTCTTGCAGACATTTCATTACCCAACTAGGTAATAGCATCAATGAAGATATTATCTCTTTGGGTAATGAAACATCTGCAGGAAAACAACCAAGCTCAGAGAGCACCAAGGACTCCACATAAAATACTACAACATGAGGAACGGCATTAGGGTCATGGCATTAGGAAAGTTGAGAACCACTGGACTAGAGGAACTGAGAACCTGTGGGATTTAAGTTGCTGGGAATTTGTATTTACACAACCAAGTTGCAAAGAATCCAAGTGGCTTGATTTGAATAATTTTGAATTACTGACCATCATGCATATTATAAGTTGTGCGGATTAAGGTACAAAAGAATCTGTACTTCTTTAAGATAAATCCATTAATAGGAAGACTATTAAACTAATTTCACAAACTGAAAGATGGAATAGATGATACGATACATAGTAAACTCTGGTATTACAGGTTGTCCTAGTCATTCGTTTAGTGACTGTTCAAAGTCGGAAAGGGACAACTTGTGGCCTGCTCGCCGCAGCTGGCTCACCCATTGACTTCCTGCAGCCGACTTGCCCTGATCAACACAGCATAGGACAGTGATGGCGAACCTATGGCACGCGTGCCACAGGTGGCACGCGGAGCCATATCTGCCGGCACGCGAGCTGTTGCCCTAGCTAAGCTCCAGCGTGCATGTGCTCACTGGCCAGCTGATTTTTGGCTCACGTGGAGGCCCTGGGAGGGCATTTTAGGCTTCCGGAGGGCCTCCTGGGGGCATTTTTGCCCTCCCCAGGCTCCAAGGAAGCCTCTGGAGCCTGGGGAGGGTGAAAAATGGGCCTACCGGGCCCACCGGAAGTCGGGAAATGGGCCATTTCCGGCCTCCAGAGGACCGCTGCTGGGGCGGGGGAGGCCGTTTTCACCCTCCCCAGGCATTGAATTATGGGTGTGGGCACTCGCATGCGCATGATAGCGCGCGCACACACGCTTTCGGCACCCAAAGGAAAAAAGGTTCGCCATCACTGGCATAGGAGAACTCAACGTAGCTAGTTTGCCACAGGACAATTCCAATGGGATTATTCCAATAGGATAACAACGCAAAATAACTACTGTTATCCGCCCCTGTTTCTTTGACATTATTTTAATTCTTGTCATTCACATTTCATTTTGTCCTTCCTTTAGCATCCTTTCTTTAATGATTCTATTCCACCATTTCTTTGATATTTCTTCGATGATATTGAAGAAATGGTGGAATAGAATCATCAAAGAGAGGATGCTAACTGAGGGACAAAATGATATGTGAATGATTAAAATTAAAATAATGTCAAAGAAACAGTGGCGGACAACAGTACAGTTATCCCGCATGGAATTAGCCCGCATTGAATTTTCCCACAGCAAGTTGTCCCATGTTGAGCTGGCCAGGGTGAGTTGGCCTAGATCTGTTCAAAGTTACAATAGCACTGAAAAAAGTGACTTACAACTGGTATTCACACTTCCCATCTTCGCAGCGTCCCCATGGTCATGTGATCAAAATTTGGGTGCTTGGCAACCAGCATATATTTATGACAGTTGCAGCATCCTGTGGTCAGGTGATCACCATTTGCAACCTTTCCAGTCAGTTTTGGACAAGCAAAGTTAATTGGGAAAGCCAGATTCACTTAAGACTGCATGATTCACTGCAGTGATTCACTTACACCTATAGCAAAAAGGGCCATAAAATTGAGTACAACTCACTTAACTGCCCTGCTTAGCAAGGAAAGTTCTGGTTCCAATTGTGGTTGTAGGTTGAGAACTATCTGTAGATGAGAAGCACGTTCCTGATTATTTTAAAATGTAAGTGACAGGATTTTCCTCCTGGAAAAGATACATTCTTTTCTTATCGTTCCTATCCCCCATCTCCTCCCACTTATGACTGTATGACTGTAACTTGTTGCTTGTATCTTTACGATTTATATTAATATTGATTGATTCCTGATTGCTTATTTGTACCCTATGACAATCATTTTGTACCTCATGATTCTTGACAAATGTATCTTTTCTTTTATGTACACTGAGAGCATATGCACCAAAGACAAATTCCTTGTGTGTCCAATCACACTTGGCCAATAAAGAATTCTATCTTCTATCTATCTTCTATCTTCTACATTATTTTCCACTTATTTTTCTGTAATCAGATTCTCTATTAAGGGTAAGACTTGAATGCTGAAAACTAGGGATCTACATGCCATTTAATCCAGTTGTTCGGAGTATGAGTCCTTATTAAAATATCCTTCACTGAGCAACTGAATTCCACTGAGCTTATTCATTCGAGTAATTGGCACCATTTTATTTAAGAAATCTTGTTACCCTTTCTCGTTTGCCAAAATCCTCCCTAGTTAGGAGGCAATGTATTGGAAAAGTGTGTGTGTGTATGTGTGTGTGTGTGTGTGTGAAAATAATTTACTTTCATCTGTTAAATTCCCTTCCCATCCTGTGATATCCCTGCATCACAAGACATACACCCCCCCCCCCCCCGGGGCACTCAGAAACCTAAAAGTGCAATCATCGGGTTCCAAAATTTACCTGCTTCTATTTTGTTTTAAATAGGGAGGGAGGGAGGGCCTTCTCTGTGGGAGCCCCGTCCCTCTGGAACCAACTCCCACCAGAGATCCGGACTATCCCCACTCTACTGGCCTTCCGTAAAGCCGTAAAAACATGGCTCTTCCGGCAGGCGGGGTGAAAAAGAAGATCAGATTCCCCCATGAATGAATGTTTTTTAAAATAATGTTCCGTTTTTTAAGAATGCTATTATTGTTTTTATTGTACTGTTCTTATCTATGTTGTACACCGCCCTGAGTCCTACGGGATTGGGCGGCTTATAAGAACGTTTATTAAATATTTAAATTAAATTAAATAAATGTTACCAAATCCAGTTCTGGGATTTGGCCAGTCAAGGGTTTTTTTTAAATGGAGAATGATAACAATTAAATAATCTTAATAGGGATGAAAATAAATGACCGTCTGCTGAGAATAATTTTATCTTCTAATTTACAGAGGTTATTACTTCCACTGTAAAATAAGTAAAAATGTACATCCAAATAATATTATAACTTCATCTTGACAAATTGTTTGGTGGCATACAGGAAAGCTGATTTATTTTCAAATCCCCCAAACAGTAAAAGGAGAAGCTTTGTTGACTGTGGAAGATTAAAAAAAAATTAGATCCGTAATTTGAGCTTGCTGCATTGAAAGAAATGTAAGGAGAAAAGGAATCCTTTACTTGGTGCTCTTTTACAAACTATTTCTAAACATTAAATTACACCAAAAGGGCAAGTCCATATTTATGAATGTACAAAAATGTTCAGTTGCTTAATATTTTGCAAAAAGGCAAAGCAATTACATTTCAACGCTAAAGCCAACTTCTTCTCAAGATAAGGAACGATCAAAGGCACTTTAGGGATTGAGTAAAATGTCCATCTACAGTGGGAAAACTATACCAATAAAGAAAATTTATTTGCATGCCTCTTGATTTATTTTCCCAAACCTTCCATCTGAGAGAAACTGTTTCACATGCCCACTGAAAAGCAGCTGCAACGTAGTGTCCTTCCATGCTTCATCCTATCTCAACTCAAACTTGCACTACAGAATGCTAATAGATTACAAGCTTTTTAGAGGAGCATATATTTTATATTTATTTATTTATATCCAGCCTTTATTATTTTTATAAATAAGTCAAGGTGGCAAACATACATAATATTCCTTCCTTCTCCTATTTTGCCCACAACAACCACCCTGTAAGGTGAGGTGGGCTGAGAATGAGAGACTGGCCCGAAGTCACTCAGTTTACTTGAGTGGCTAAGACAGGACTAGAACTCACAGTTCTCTGGTTTCTAGGTCAGGACTTAACCACTACATCAACATAAAATATTTGATATTTTATTTATCTATCCTCTCTCCCCCCCCTCTCCCTCCCTCCCTTTCCCTCTCTCGGTAATGCCCACCTCACTCTCAGATAATCTATATATATAAAAGCCAAATATCACTCATTCATCATTAAATCTCCAGAACTATAAAGCCTACAAACTTGAAACTTAGCACGCATGTTCCTCTTGGCTTCTAGGTGCTCACTAAGAAAGGATTTTTCGAAATGACCATCAGATCATTATTTCTTATACAGCATTATATTAATTAACACGCTCTGATGCTAAGGAATTAGACGTTCTACTCCCCCTCCCCACCTGAAAAGAACTCTGTTCCAACTGCCAGTTGCCTTATATTAACATGCTCTGATGCTACCCCTTCACTAAACTGAGTGTGGCCGTGGCCAGCGCATGACTCATCTGACCTGCAGGCTGGAAGTTTAGACATTCTACTCCTCCTCCCCACCTGAAAAGAACTCTGTTTCAACTGCCAGTTGCCTTATATTAACACGCTCTGATGCTAAGGAGTTACACATTCTACATAAATTTTCAAACTTTAAGTGTCAATGTATCAAGCCGGATGGTAACTACTCATTAATTTTCAAGCTTTAACTGTCAATTTATCAAGCCCGATCACATAGTTTCATAGCGAAGCACTGGTATCCAGCTACTAGTGGATTTATATAGTGCACACACACACATATATATAAATTGGATTCCACATATATAGTGTAGCTTATATGATAAATATTAGTGGAGCTAAATTAGATAGATAAATTTACCAATACTGCAACCAAGAATAAGAAAAATACATTAGAAACAGAAAATTATCATCCAAGAAATTGGTTTCTTGGATGATAAGGACATACAAAAATGTTTTGAAAAGATTAGAGGGGAAGTTAAAAAAAAATTCTGAGAGAGGATATTTGGCAAGTAGAGATGTACAGATGTTTTAATGTCAAAATGTTCCAGTCCTGTTTGTTCTGATCTCACCAGAAGCCTTCTGACATCAAAATGGCTATTCCAAATTCTCTAGAAGTTGTCTGACCTTAAAACGGGACATTCTGACTGCAAAGTAGAGGTTAGAATGGCCTGTTTCAAGGTTGGATCATTTCCAATAAGCTTGTAAGATTGGAACAGTCTATCTGACTTTGGAACAAAATGCTTAGAGATTGGAACACTTTGACCCTGAAATACTCTGCTTGCAAAGGTGATACAAATAATCTGGCCAACTATAGACCTCCATTAACCTTTTAAGTATAATTAGTAAATTATCTGTATGGTACCTATGGATAAAATTGAATACCTGGGCTATTGAGGACAGTATTGATCCTGAACAAACAGGATTCCAGGGGGTTACATCAACAATCACTCCTGGTGTTAACAATTACTTACTGAAATATGCATTGCACAGCTACGTTCTAAATTATATGATGAGTTTGTTGATTTTTGAGCAGCATTTGACCTGATTTGAAGAAATAGGTTAGAGGTAATTGTAAGTAACTCCTTGAGAGAGAGACACCTCCTATTTCTTATACGTTATATGAGAAAATGGGTTTACAAATGATGTGCAGTCACCAGGAGACCTTTCTAACTACATTTAAAAAAAATTTTTTGGGTGGTGGTGGTGAACCAAGATTGGATATTGGCTCCACATATTTTTTAAATAGATACTCTACATAAATGTAATGATGTAAGCTGCCCATAGTCACTTTAAAGCGAGATGGGCAGCAAACAAATTTAATAAATTAATAAATAAACTCACTAGTAAAACCTCTGGATATTCATGCCTCTAAATTAGCAGAAAGAAAAATTCCAAGCTTTTTCATTTGCGGCTGATGCAATAATACTTTCATAAACAATTTAGCATGAAAAAGAAATAAAAACTTTGGCATCCTCTTGCCAAAGTTAACATTTTATCATAAATTATGGGTGGGGGGGAAATCAAAACTTTTAGTGCTTTCCAACATCAAACAAAGGCACAAATGGAGAATTAATAACCATACAGGTTATTCAGTGTAAGTATCTAGTGGTTACTTTTCCAGAGCAATAGGAAACGAAAGACTCAAATTACACATGCTGCTTTGAAGGCACAGAGGAGTGCCACAGCCATTCTGAGATTTTAGAGAAAACAAGGTGAGAAATTTGTTCTGGCAGTGATTAAACCATTTCAGGCCAAATGATTAGCACAAAGGATGTATGCAATGCAGCTGGTCCATCCTCATATTTTACAACCTATCAACAGATTCAGTTAGCTTTCTTTAGGGCCACAATAGGTAGCCTCAGATGTATAATGGAATCCTAGGCCGGAAGCAAGCTTGTCAATGTTGGTCCCCGCTCTCAACTCCATGTGATCAGCTGCCCAGAACCATGTGCTTGGTGGTTCTGCTTCACCATTAAACCCTCTTTCCAATCAGCCTCCAGCCTCCATTTTGTCTCCAGTGCCTTTTTCCCAGCTTGGAACTGAACCAGATCAGTGGTGGGTTGCTCTCTTGCCAGTGCGCTGCGCGCGCATCTCCACACTTCGGGCGCTGGCGCACTCGCTTCGGGTGCGGGCGCGCTCGCTACACACGCGCACCTCCTCGCATGATTTTGCTTCCGCGCATGCGTGGAAGCAAAATTGCGCCTAAATCTTGTGAGGGGATGCGCGCGCGAGAGATTTTGGTGCGATTTTGCTTCCGCGCATGCACAGAAGCAAAATCTCGCCAAAATCTCACGCACGCGTCCCCTCGTGAGATTTCGGTGCAATTTTGCTTCCACACATGTGCAGAAGCAAAATCGACCCAAATCACCGTAAAAAAATGGCGACACACGCGGTGGACTGGCAGAGAGGGCTCAGGAGCGGTCACGCGCAAATTGCACAATCGGCCGCTCCCTACCGGAGTTGCGCACTGGGCAGCTCCGGCGGGAACCCACCTCTGAACCAGATGGATATTTCTCCCAACACTAGATAACTAAGGATAACTTTCACTTATTAAAAACTTGAAAGGGCAGTCCGCACAATTTTACCTGTTGCTGAAGGATGCAACCCTAATTATTATTTTATTTGTCAAGCGTATATGATAACAAGCAAAGTATACACAAAGTATAAACATAATTATGAGTACAAGAATTATGAATATATGGATGCAATTGGACAGGAATGGTAGGCACGATTGTGTGCTTATGCACGCCCCTTAGAGACCTCTTAGGAATGGGGTGAGGTCGATGGTAGATAATCTAAGGTTAAAGTTTTTGGGATTTGGGGAAGAAACAATTGAGTCAGGTAATGTATTCCAGGCATTGACCACTCTGTTGTTGAAGTCAAATTTTTTGCAATCAAGTTTGGAGCGGTTTACATTAAGTGTATATCTATTGTGAGCTCGTGTATTGTTGCGGTTGACGCTGAAGTAGTCATTAACAGGTAGGACATTGTGGCAGATAATTTTGTGAGCTACAATTAGGTCAGATCGAAGGCGGCATAGTTCTAAATTTTCAAGTCCCAAAATTTCAAGTCTGGATTCATAAGGTATTCTGTTGCGAACAGAGGAATGTAATACTCTTCTTGTGAAATATCTCTGGACTTTCTCAATTGTGTTAATGTCTGATATGTAGTGTGGGTTCAGACAGATGAGCTGTATTCAAGAATTGGTCTAGCAAATGTTTTGTATGCTCTGGTTAAGAGTACAATGTTACCAGAAAAGAAGCTATGCAAATAAGGTTAACCACTCTTAATGCCTTCTTGGCTATGTAGTTGCAGTGGGCTCTGGCACTTAGATCATTAGAGATGAGTACTCCAAGGTCCTTTACTGAGGGAAGATCATCAACAAGGTCATGATTATCTAGTTTGTATTTTGTGTTCTGATTATTTTTGCCAATGTGTAAAACAGAGCATTTGTTGATTGAGATTTGAAGTTGCCACTTGTTTGACCATTCAGATACATAGTCAAGGTCTTTTTGAAGGGTTGTAGTATTGTCGGTGTTGAATAGTTTTACATCATCAGCGAAGAGGACGCAGTTACTTTGTATATTATCACAAATGTCATTTATGTAAAGAATAAAGAGAGTAGGTCATAAAACGCTGCCTTGGGGAACACCGCTGTTAGCAGGTACAGGGTTTGATAGAGCTGATTCTATTTTGACCACTTGTTGTCTGTTTGACAGGAATGCAGTTATCCATTTGTGTAGGGGGCCAGAAATGCCATAAGATTTTAGTTTTAGAAGTAGTTTGTCGTGTACCACGGAGCCAAAGGCTTTACAAAAGTCTATGTAAATTGCATCTATTGCTTTGCCCTGGTTGAGTTGTGTAGTCCATGTTTTTACAATGTAGAAGTTGTAGATTGCAGGATAATTTTTTTCTGAAACCAAATTGTTTGTGAGAGAGTAGGTTGTTTGTCTCTAAGTGGAGGGTAATGGATTGGTTGATGATTGATTCCATGACTCTGCAGGTGGCGCAACATAAAGAGATTGGTCTATAATTTTCAATTAGGCTGGGGTCTCCCTTTTTGAAGACAGGGATTACCGTGGCTAGTTACCATAGGTTGGGTAAGAAGCTAGTTCTGAAAGATATGTCAAAAATTATACTTAGAGGTTCTGATAGGACAGTGGAAAGTTTTTTTAAGAAGTAAGCACATAGTCCATCTGGTCCGATGGATAGAGATGGTTTTAGGTTGTGTAGAGCCTTTCTAACATTGTCTTCTGTAAAGTCGGTTTGTATTAGATCATTGTAATTGTTTGTGGTTCGACTAGGAAATATTGGACATGAGTTGTTGCTTTTTACAAAGACTGAGCAGAAGAATGTGTTGAAGAGGTTGGCTTTGTTAGTTTCATCATTACAGTCTTTATTGTTAGGTCCTTTTAGGGGTGGGATAGTTCTCGTCTCTTTAAGTTTAATGTTTACGAAATTGTAGAATGCCCGGTTGGAATTTGTGCGCAGGAGGTTTTCCTCTTGTTTGATATGATAATTTGTGCATTTTGTCTTTATTTGTTTGCATAAGTTTTTGTATCGGCTTTTGTAATTGGTTATGTGGCCCATTTTGTTTTTTCACCAGAGATTTTTTTTTAAACTTAGAGTTTCCTTATTGTTATGGGTAGTTTGTTTTTCCTGTTTTGGGGAATTATTAGTGGTGCGTATAGTTTAATGACTCTTTTGACGATGTAAGAAAATGTAGTGGTCTTCAGCAGTTTAATGGTTTAAAAAGTTTAAATAGTTTAAAATTTTCATTTTAAATTTTAAATTTTAAATTATCACATTTTAAATAATTTTAAATTTTAAATTTTAAATTTTAAATTTTAAATTTTAAATTTTAAATTTTAAATTTTAAATTTTAAATTATTTTAAATTATTTTAAATTATTTTAAATTTTAAATTTTAAATTTTAAATTTTAAATTTTAAATTTTAAATAATTTTAAATTTTAAATAATTTTAAATTTTAAATAATTTTAAATTTTAAATAATTTTAAATTTTTGCAAAATTCTGCTCTAAAGCCATACAAAAGCATAACTGCCTTATGGAAAAGATAGCACATAAGACTTAGCAAAGCAAAATTCCATATTTTATCCCACTTTAATATTGTATGCCATTAAAAAGTTTACTTCCATTTTTTTTTTACTTACTGTCCTATGCATCCAGCAATGTTTTACAATGTAACAAATAAAGTAGATAAGTTATATAGGTAACAGATTTGGTAGGTTTAATAAACTAGATTAATTAAATTAAGAGGCTTTATAGTTTATAATTTGTTATGCTCTATTAGAATTACCCGTTTTATATGTGCAAGGATATTTTGATTTTTTTTCCCTTTGCAGTAGTCATGAACTTTAATCAAATTTGTTCTGTTCTGAAAAATTTTGCAAGTAAGGATAAAGATTCACTCAAGTTGAGCTTGACTTCGGGTGTTTGTATGGTCACATGAGTGCGGTTTTCTTGGCAATTGGACAGAAGTGGTTGTCAGGTTCCTCTTTTGAGATCCTTTTCCAGGCTAGCATATTGCTCTAATATTCCTCATAAGGCTCACATCCAATACTAGCCAGGCCCAGACTCTGCTTAGCTTCTGAGCTGAAACAAAAATGGCTGGGGTTTCCCACTACTTCAGATGCATGTGGTACAAGATACTCCTCAACTTGCAACCATTCATTTAGTGACCAACGTTACAACGGCACTGAAAAAAGTGACTTGCAACCAAGTCCTTGCATTTAACATCCATTGCAGCATCCCCATGGTCACACGATCAAAATTCGAGCATTTGGCAACCAGCATGTGTTTACAATGTGGTTGCAGCATCCCAGGGTCATGCAATTGTCGTTTGAGACCTTCCCAGCTGGCTTCTTCTGGCAAGCAAAGTCAGTGGGGGAAGCTGGATTCTCTCAATGACCACATGATTCACTTATTAATTGCAGGGATTCGCTTAACAACTGTAACGTAAAATTGGGCACGACTGACAGTTGTTTTGCTTTAGCAATGGAAATTCTGGGCCCAATTGTGATAGTAAGTTGAGAACTATCTGTATTATACGAATGTTTTAAATAAATAAGTGAATACTTGAACTGATGTTTTCAGGGAAGGATCTGAAGAACAAAGGCTAACTGTTAACAAGACATAAAGGTTGAAAGTGGTGCAATATATACCTTTCTATTACCTTTCCTTCTGAAAGTAATCTTTTGTTGTCTGCAATACAGTAGGTGGAGGGATTTCCACCACCCCCACTTCTTTTTGTATTTTCCTCCCTCTTAGCAGCATCCAGCTGTTCTGTATCATTCAAAGAAGACACGTCTGATTCAGTGGTGCTGCTAGCAAACAATTATGAAGCTAAATGTTGAGTCCCTCTCCATTACTCAAAGCTATAATACTACAAGACTGAAATACATTTTTCTTGGTAGCATAGAAGAGACAATTGCTCAAGGAATTGTTACAAAAGGGGTTGTGGTAAAACATTGCTGGGTGAGTTGGGTTGGGAAAAGTATAAAAGCCTTGTGAATGACTACTATATATTACAGTGTCAAGATAAAAGTGCTTGTGTTGATTGACTTCGGAAAAAGCACTTGAGAGTTATGACTCTTACTTTGATGAAAACATCAATCCATGATGATGTGAAAAATATTGCGCCGATTCTATGTTTGGAATCATCCAGAAAAGAAAATCACACAGTAAACATTGTAATGTTTTTTTTATACAGCTTCATAGTCCCATCATATTTGGAAAGCTGCATTTGAGTCACAAAACCTGAAAAGCAACATTATGGAACTGGATAAAAATAATCCCTCAAAAGGCAACCAGCATGACTCAGGATCTGGAGTATCCATTCTGTAAGAATAGGTTATCTAGTGCTTTTTATCTTAGAGAAGCAGTGAACAAGTGTGCTAGAAGAGGGCTTCCCGACTCCCAGCTTGTGGCCCAATATCGGGCTGTGGCCTATTCGGATTTGGGCCGCATGAGTGGCTGGCCAGAGTGTGCGCATCTCAACTTGTGCGAGCGGCAGGCTGGTGGCCACTTGCGCTCGTGCGCACCGGCCTACTGCTCATGTACATTGAGCTGTGCATGTGCGCACTGGCCCACTTCCCGCAAATCGAGCTATGCATGTGCGCACTGGCCCACCGCTTGCGGAAATCAACCAGCGTGCATGTGCACCAGCCCTCCATTCACACAAGGGCTGTGTGCTGGTACACATGCACACCCGCCCACCGCTCACACAGCACAGTTCCCCTCTCCCCCCCACCCAGCCAAACCGCAAAGATTGGGGACTGCTGTTCTAGAATTCTGAGTCATATGATAAAGTTAAATGGGAAATTCAAGAAAAATAAAAGGAAGTATCTCCTTAGATTGCCTGACCAAAGTTGTGATGCATTGGAGGGTATATAACTAGTAAGAGTAAGGGCAGGGGAAACCCCTCCTTCAGACTCATCCTTTTCATTGAATGGAATGAGTTATACTTGTAAAAGCGCGCGCGCGCGCGTGCGCACACACACACACAGAGGGATTGATTTTGTCACGGTTATTGGTGGGTCAGTTGGGCCACCTACAAGTGAAGCTCTGCTTCTGGGGCCTGACATCTTTCCCTTTGGAAAAGTAAAAGATGGTGAACCACAGGATGCAAGTGGCTGTGGCAGGTGCTATTCAAGGTGTCTTGGGTCAGATTCAGACCACTGACTGACTGATTCCTGTTCCTGTCATAGTGCATGGTTCAAATATGTTCTTTTCCTTGATGGGATATAATGATAGCTGTGAAATTGAATAGCTTTAAAAGGAATCACACAGATTTTTGAAGGATCAAGTCAGATGTCAAAGTTGCATCCAGTAATAATACCAATTGTCCTTTCAATATCAATTTTATTGATTGATTTATATGGCTGCACATCTCAGTAAGTAACTCTGGACGGTGAACAGTCTTAAAATAGTCCTTGACTTACAAATGGTCACTGCCGAGACGACAGGGGTGAGTCTTAGTCCTGTTGTATGGGATGAATTTGAGCCTATCACTCCTGATGTGGACAAGGCCATAGGAGCGTTGAGTGCCTCCACTTGTTTATTGGACCCGTGCCCCTACTGGCTGGTTTCTGCCAGCAGGGAGGGGTCACGCGGCTGGATCCAGGCTGTTGTGATCGCATCTTTGAGAGAGGGCTCCATCCCACAGCCCTTAAAAGCTGCGGTGGTGAGGCCCCTCCTCAAGAAGCCTTCCCTGGACCCAGCGGATTTAAAGAACTTCCATCCAGTCTCCAACCTTCCCTTTGTGGGTAAGGTTGTTGAGAAAGTGGTGTCGCTCCAACTCCTACGGTTATTGGAGGACACTGATTATCTTGATCCCTTTCAATCGGGTTTCAGGCGCGGCTACAGCACAGAAACTGCTTTGGTCACCCTGATGGATGATCTCTGGCGAGCCCGGGATGGAGGTCATTCCTCCATCCTGGTGTTACTTGACCTCTCAGCGGCTTTTGATACCATTAACCATGGTATCCTTCTGCACCGACTTGGCGAGTTGGGAGTGGGAGGAACCGTTTTATGGTGGTTCTCCTCCTACCTCTCCGATAGGATGCAGTCGGTGTTGACAGGAGGGCAGAGGTCAGCCCCTAGGCCCCTGATTTGCGGGGTGCCTCAGGGCTCGGTCCTCTCGCCCATCCTGTTTAACATTTACATGAAACCGCTGGGGGAGATCATCCGACGACACGGGGTGAGGTATCAGCAATATGCTGATGATACCCAGTTGTACATCTCCACCACGTGTCAGTCCAGGGAAGCAGTTGATGTAATATGCTGCTGCCTGGACGATGTTAGGGCCTGGATGGGAATGAATAGGCTCAAGCTCAACCCTGACAAGACTGAATGGCTGTGGATATTGCCCCCTAGGGATTATGTCGACTTCCCCTCCTTGGTTCTTGGGGGAGAAAAATTGACTCCCTCAGAAAGGGTTCGCAATTTGGGTGTTCTCCTAGATCCACAGCTAAAATTGGAGCAACATCTGTCAGCTGTGGCTAGGGGGACCTTTGCACAGGTTCATCTTGTGCACCAATTGCGACCCTACTTGGAGAGGGAGGCTTTATTCACAGTCACTCATGCCCTTGTCACCTCACGGCTGGACTACTGTAACGCGCTCTACATGGGGCTACCCTCAAAGAGTATCCAGAGACTGCAATTGGTGCAGAATGCAGCTGCGCGAGCTGTGATGGCTGTTCTGAGATACACTCACGTAACACCTATTCTCCGCCAGCTGCATTGGTTGCCCATTAGTCTCTGGATGCAATTTAAGGTGTTGGTTTTGACTTTTAAAGCCCTACATGGCTCCGGGCCAGGTTACCTCCGGGACCGCATCCTACCACATACCTCCCTACGACCGGTTAGGTCCCACAGAGTTGGTCTCCTCCAGGTCCCATCAGCCAAACAATGTCGGTTGGCGGGTCCACGGGGGAGAGCCTTCTCTGTGGGAGCCCCATCTCTCTAGAACCAACTCCCACCAGAGATCCAGACTATCCCCACTCTGCTGGTCTTCCTCAAAGCTGTAAAAACAAGGCTCTTTCGGCAGGCGGGGTGAAGAAGATCTGATTCCCCCATGGATGAATGGTTTTTAAAGCTATGTAATGTTTTAAATTATTTTACATTTATTTATATTGTTCTTATCCCTGCTGTATGCCACCCTGAGTCCTACGCGATTGGGCGGCCTATAAGAACGTTTAATTAAATTAAATTAAATTTATGACAGACCCCCCCCTCAAAAGGTACTTACAAACACATCCACCCCATGATCACCTGACCACATTTTGGGTATTTGGCAACCAGCCCACATTTACACCTGTTTGCAGCATCCCAGGGATACATGATTAATTTTTTGCTATTTTTTTTTGCCAAAAATCATTGTTTACTTCCAGTTTTCAGCAAAAACACCTCATAGTGAGCCATGGATTTGTTTAACGCCCATAGCGGTTACTCGATGACTATGGCATTTGCTTAATGACTGCTCCAAAAAAGGTCATAAAAATGAGTCCAGTGACATGGTGACTTTATGACTATCGTTACTTACAACCAAGCAGACTCCATTATGGTTGTAAGTTGAGGACTACCTGTAAAACTAAATTTCCACCATACATACACAAATTAAAATAGCACAATTGCTGAATTGGGTTTGTTCCCTACGTCTTTCCTATAAACATCTGGCTGGCCCTTTTGAGAAGGCCCAATTCACCAAGACTTTTCTTACATTCCGAATGTTTCCAGTCTCAGAGCATTTATGAGCTGGGGAACTGTGCATAGTTACTGACTTTGTTGATGTACTACCAACTGGGAAACATTGGGACTGATCACAATGCTTTGATTTGCTGTTTATGGTATTAAGTCCTTGGGATTGCTATTCATACAGTCCCCACCCTTCCTGGGGTCTCCCTAGTTCACAAATTAGATGCATTATCCTATGTACCGTCTTGTAGCGCCAACATTCTCCCATATTTGTTCCTTCTGTTTTTCTATAGATGAGTTTATGAAATAGCCTATCTTGGTAGCTTTGCTAGCTACATGGAAGACTGGGGCCTCAAATTCATGGGAATTAAGTCTTTGAGGGATTCAGCATTGGCATGGCTTCATAGTTTAGCACTCACAGAGACCAAAGGGAGTTCTCTGGCTTACGAGGAGCGTTTCTAACTCAATTATCTCAATGGATCTCTCTGCCCTTAAAAAGCATGAAATTATAGCTGAAGCCTCTTAGTTTCTGCTCCCAGAATGCATTGGTGGCCCGGCATGGAGCTGTGCTGTATTGTTTTAACAGTGAGAGCCATGTTCTTGTTTCCAGCAACAAGACCGCTGTTATTTAGTGGCTTCAATAACCTTGGGCAATGTTATTCTGGTTGTCAGGGAAACATTTCCTTTGTTGGAGCCTATGAACTATTGGGTGTAATTTATGGATTTATTTACGTTCTGGTCCTGACAAGAAGGTTACAGTTGGGAAGAAAACAGCACATGCGGCCTGTGAAGGAGGAGCCGTTCCTGCAATGCTAAAAATTAAAACTCCTAAGCCAGGCCCCTGTGCCTTGAGATTTATTTCCTTTCAGTCCTGGTGGTCAGACCCTTTTGCAACTTTTGAAAAATTCAAGCTCCAGAGTCTTAATTCTTTAAGGTCAACACCTAAACTCTTTAGGTCCAAACAACAAGCAAAATCACAGATACATTTTCCTTAATTGACAAGCCATAATGTTGACTGGTTTGACGTTTCTTGAAAAAAAAAAAATTATGTTCTGCTTTATTTCCTTTTTTTGTCAAAGAGCAGAAAGAATTGGCAGGACGTAATGAGACACACGGGAATACTTAGAAGTGGCGTAGAGCAGCTGGGTGGGTGGTGGGGAACGAATTGTTTGCATTTGTCCTGCTCTGCGTTTCCCCACTCCTGATATTCAAACCAGCCTCCAGAAGCGTGACCAAGACTGTGGGTGATAGAATTGGCTTGGGTTGGTATAATTTGCCACCGACGTCTGGTCCTGGGTTTGCCTCTGGCATATTGTACATCCTAATCTCTCTTCTGCCCCTCAAATGCTCAGAATTCTGTTTTGCAAATCAAAGCTTTTTTTAAATGCAATATTTATGATGCACAAAAGTCGGATCCATATGTTAAAGAACATGTTCAGAAACAACCTCTTTTTTCCGGAAAGTATCGATTTAAAATGACTAGGGTTTTTTTGTGTGTGTGTGTGCATCTATACATACACTTGCACATATAGCCAAGAAAACACACACCGACAAAGACACACACATAAACATTATGTGGAGAGAAAAAACAGCATGAGGGAAGAAAGTGATGGAAAACCACCAGAGGTTTACCCTATAAATAGCAGGCTCTCAATCTTGAGTCTGTAGCTAGAAAAATAGCTTAGAGTTTCCTTAACCGTCATGATTTTATTTCCCAAGTCGCCCTTAATACCCTTCCATCTGCTCTGCAAGAAGGCCAATTTTGTAAAATGAGCCCTGTCCTTGGGATTGTGGAGTGGTCAAAGCAGTTAGCCATGCCTGATGATACTGTCTATTTTATATGGATCTAAACAGCGGAACAATTGTTGTGCCTGCCCTCTGCCATAGCAAACTTTCTGATTACCCAGATGGATTTCTGCTCATTTTTTCTCTTGGAGATCAGGCAGTTTGCTGCTACAGTCACAGTGTCTTTCAGCCTCAGCAATTTTAAGAGGTGTGGCCTTCAGCTCTTGCTGGCTGGAGAATTCTGGGAGTTGACATCCACGCCTCTTAAAGTTACTCAATTTAAGGGCAACTCGGGTGGCAAAATTTGATACTTGGCACTTAATAGAAATAGCAAGCATTCATTAACCAAATTGAACATCTGTTTCTTTGGGCTTGTAGGTTGTTTTAAGTGCCTTTAACTGTAATAAAGTATTCATTTATAAGAGGGATATGAATGAAAGAATTGTGGTCTTGACCCTTGATAAAGATTCTGGGTTGAGGCAGAACAGTTGCCCAATTAAAGTTTTGTCTGGAAGCATCTTTTTATTTGTTTGCTTGTTTGAGGGGAAGTAGCCAGTTTATTCTTCCAGACCACGGGTGTCAATCTCACCACGTCACGTTGCTGTCACGTGTCGTTTTGCGATGGTTTTCCCATTAGCGGAGCTGGGGTGGGTGTGGCCTACGCGTGACGCATCCGGCTTGCGGGCCCGCCAGTTTGACGCCCAATCTAGACAAATTCTAGATAGTCATTTCTTGATGCATGTCATTGTTACATTTGCATGATACGCAGAGAGTTTTTAAAAAAATAAAAAATGTGGCTTCATAGCATAAAGGCTGGAAAAGGCTGTTGTTGCCTTTTGGAGCCTGACTTTGTTGGGCTTTTTGTGCTAGCTATCCCTGACTATTTGGAAGTCAGACTTTTATAACAATATTATAGCTCTTTCCTATGAAGGAAATTGAATGTCAACATCTGCCTTAAGTATTTCACCTTTTTGGCAAGGGGTTAGGATTACAGAGGCAGTGAAGGATCACAAGTTGGTGATAAAGTTAGCAGGCCCAGTGTGGGACAGGGTTGCTTGCTTTGGTTTTTTTTTCCTTTGGCCTCCCTTTATTGATCATTGACTCATAGATTCATAGGACTGGAAAGGACCTTGGAGGTCTTCTAGTCCAACCCTCTGCCCAAGATAGGAATCCTTATACCAGAAGTCTTAAAACTTGGCAACTTTAAGACTTGTGGACTTCAACTCCCAGAATTCTCAAATGTGAATTCTGAGAATTCTGGGAGTTGAAGTCCACAAGTCTTAAAGTTGCCAAGTTGCACTGTCAGAAAATTTCTCTTTATTTCCATGTTGGATCTCCCTCTGATGAGCTTCCACCCATTGCTTCTTGTCCTGCCCTAGATGCTATGGGGAATAAACTGAGTCTCTCTTCCCTGTGACAGCCTTTCAAGTATTGGAAGACTTCTATCACGCTCCCCTTAAGCCTTCCCTTCTTCGTGAGGCTAAGCATGCCTAGTTCCCTTAGCCGTTCATCATACGATTTAGCTTCCAGTCCCCTTACCATCTTTGTTGCTCTTCTCTGCACTCATTCTAGGGCCTGAGCGTCAAGAATATGAATATCAAGAACATGGTGTATGACTAAAAAGACGACAAGCAAAGGGGGAATGTGTGGGAGGAAAATGTGAAGAAAAAAATTAACATCTGCAGTGCTAGGGTTAAAAGGAGGGATGGGGAGGGGGGATAAAATGCTATTAGGACTGGAGAGGCCCCTTTCTTTTCCATTCTCTTAAATGCTGCTAGTTGCAATTAGTCCTATTAGCACTAATGGGTTTGAGCACAGGGCCCTCTTCTGCACACCCACTGGAGAACATGGAGCACTTGTTGTTCCTTTTTATCTCAGCAAAATAAGACCAGGATATGTCAGAGCAACAAATTAATGATCCTTCTGGGAGGTTCCTGACTGAAGGATGATAAATAGCAGCTGGATCAAACCTGGGAGTGAAATGGAAAAATCTGACCTAACAAGGTGCTGACTCCACATTTGAGGGAAGGCACTTGGATCGTGACATAGGGAAACCGAGACAAGGCATATTGTGGTAGCCATAATTTTGACTCTCATTTTTAGATTCCACTATTCTTTCTTACCTTGGACTCCAGAAATACTTTTTTAATGTATTTTGGAAATATTGTATCTCAGTGTTACAAGGCTTGCTGTGTATATAAGGTATATAAGGCAAAGTCCTTAGCAGTATCTAGATTAGGGGTCCTCAAACTTGGCAACTTTAAGACTTGTGGACTTCAACTCCCAGAATTCTCCAGCCAGACAGTTTCTGGAGGCAAGGAGTTCCACTGGTTAAATGCTCTCACTGTCAGGAAATTTCTCCCTAGTTCCAGGTTGCTTCTCTCCTTGGTTGGTTTCCATCTGTTGCTTCTTCTCCTGCCTTCAGGTGCTTTGGAGAAAGGGTGGAACCCCCCCCCCCCTTCTTTGGGGCAGCTCCTCATATACTGAAGCACTGCTATTGTGTCACCCCTGGTCCTTCTTTTCTCTAGACTGGACATCCCTGTTTCCCTTCTAACCACTAATGGTCCTCTGATGGTCCACAAGGAAGTTGCTTCCCATAACCTGCACTTATGCGGTTCCTATCCTGTCCGGTGGGGAATATGTGCAGCCATTGGTCTCCCAGTGTGTCTGATTCTGTGTCTCCCTTAAGAGCTTTTCTGAAGTTAGTCTGTAGGTGAAGCTGCAATGGGTGAAGATTTGGCACATTTTTGTGATGTACCGGAAAGGCCCTCTCCAGGTCAGGACATTTTCCCACACCAGAAAGTAAGCTAATCGAGTAACAGATTAAATGTGTTGTGTTGGATGCGTGTCGTGTGTGTGTGGGGGGGGGTTTGAAGCATGTGAAGCAGAGGGGCAGGTTCTCTTACCTTGGGCCCTCTAACCACTTCCTTCCTCTTGTGCCCGGGGCCAAAAATTGCCACTCTTTCGGAAAAGGAGGACAACCTTGGAGAGAATGAGTGGGCTAAATTTACCCAGCTGGTTTTCATGCCTTAAATGGAACTATAGGTAGTCCTCAACATATGGCCACAATTGAGTCCACAATTTCTGTTGCTAAGCAAGAGAGTTGGTAAATAACTTGCACCAGGGGCGGGTTCCTAATTTTTTTACTACCACTCTGTGGGCGTGGCTTATTTTGTGGGTGTGGCTTGCCAGCCATGTGACCGGGTGGGCGTGGGCCTCAGGAGCTTGGCAGCGGCCAGAGAAGTGGGGGTGCATTGCCCATCCGCAACGCAGCCCCCCGCAGCAGGAGCAGCAAGACCGCGGCAGCAGTTCTTCTAGGAGGCTCCATTCTGCCTGAATGCTTCTCCCCATTCGATGATCCTAGGCTCCTGCCGCCCGTTCCCCCTCCCCTCAGCAGCTCGAGAAGCCTCAAACGTGCGAAAATGCCTAAGATCATCACTGCGCGTTCGTGGCTTCTCGGACTGCTGAAGGGAGGGGAATGGAGATAGCTCCTGCCGCCCGTTCTTTCAGCGTCTCACGCGCTCCCTCAGCCATCCTCCCCTGCTTGGACTCACTGTGGGGTAGGAAGGCAGCGCATGCACAGTGCCGGAAGCTTGGCTTCTGGGCATGCGCAGAAGAAAATGTAAAAAAAAAATTAAAAAAAAATTTTTTTAATGGCGGCCCCCAGGCATCGGCAACCGACCGCACTGGTACTGTGACGTCACCAGCGGACCGCTACCGGTGCTATAGAGTGGACCGCACCGGTAGGAACCCACCACTGACTTGCACCTCATTTTACAACCTTTCTTGCCATAGTTGCTGTGTGAATTACTGCAGTTGTTATGTGAATCGTGCGGCTTTAAGCAAATTGGTCTTCCCCCCATTGACTTGTCAGAAACCAGCTGGAAAGGTTACCAATGGTGATCGCATGACCCCAGGACAGTGTAAATTGTCATAAAAACGTGCCAACTGCCAAGCACTTGAATTTTGATCATGTGACCATGGGGATGCTGTAAGTGTGAAAACTGGTCATAAGTCACTTTTTTCAGCGTGGTGGTAACTTTGAACAGTCACTAAACAAATGATTGTAAGTTGAGATCTACTTGTAGAATTGACCATCTCGAAGTTTGTAGCCTGGTGCCTTCACCACTAGATACCTGCTATTTTACACACACACACACACACACACACACACACACACACACACACACACACACACACACACACACACACACACACACCAGTTACAAGACAACATAGCAAGTTGTGAGGGGCAAAATACTTCAGTAAACCTCAGGAAACCAGCTTTATTTTCCTCCTTGCATCGAAACATCCATTTCTGTAAGAACCTTTACAGGTTGTCCTTGACTTACAACCAGAGATTCACTTAACAACTGTGGTCGTACAATGGGCAAAACTCAACAAGTGTCTTGCATAGTAATAGAAATTTTCGGGCTTGATTGCGGCTATAAGTCGAGAACTACCTGTCCTTTCCCATTGAGGAGACTGAATGTTCACAGAGCCCCTTGCCTCCCCCGCTTATGTTTTAAACACGTGGTGTACTTGGCCAGCGATCAGTTGCAGTGAACTGCTTAATGCTAGCTCATCATGGTTAAAGTGCCATCTGGGCTCATGGATGGTGCGTTTATTACTGTTTAGTATTACTACCACAAATTTGAATGAAGTTCTTTTAATTTACGCAGTTAAAAATGACATAATTGTGGATGGTCTTGGAATATAGCACGCTTCATTTATTTCCTCGTTTTTTCTAACTATCTAAGTGAAACGGCCCGAACAGTTTCTTTAATTTTATAAAGGGCATGGCAGAACAGGAAATAACTTTAAAAGGACTAATTTAGCTCTTAGGAGAGACAGCTGGAAAAAGTTACAAAGAAAAAAGAAAAAAGAAGAAGCAGAAGATGAAGAAAAAGCTCTGACATTGATGGCACTTTGGGGAAATGGTGAGGTATGAAAACCAGGCCCTGTATGGGGGTGGTCCATGAGGATGGTAAGACCCCGCAGGAGATAGGGAAAGTAATGGACTCTTGGGCACTGTGGGGAATTGTCCAGAAGCTGTAGTAAATGATCTAGCTCAGTGTTTCCCAACCTTGGCAACTTGAAGATATCTGGACTTCAACTCCCAGAATTCCCCAGCCAGCGAATGCTGGCTGGGGAATTCTGGGAGTTGAAGTCCAGATATCTTCAAGTTGCCAAGGTTGGGAAACACTGATCTAGCTGAAACCTTTATTGACCTATGGAATAGGGAAACGGAATACGGGTAGTCTTCGACGCATGACCACAATTGAGCCCAAAATCTCTTGCTAAGCAAGACAGTTCTTAAGTGAGTTTTGCCCCATTTTATGACTTTGCTTGCCACCGTTGTTAAATGATTCACTGCAGATGTTAAGTTAGTAACACAGTTGTTAAGTGAATCCGGCTTCCCCGTTGACTTTGCTTGTCAGAAGCTGATCGCATCACCCCGGGGGACACTGTGACCGTCATAACTATGAGCCAGCTGCCAAGCATCTTAATATTGATCACATGCAACATCCATGGGGATGCTGCAATGGTCATAAATGTGAAACATAGTCATAAGTCGCTTTTTCAGTGCCATTGTAACTTTGAACAGTCCGCCAAGTGAACTGTTGTAAGTCGAGGACTACCTGTAAGCAACTGAAACGATCCTTCCCTTCGGAGCCGAGGATCCTAGACCTCTTCTTGTTTTTGTTTTCATTTATCTATTTACTTCATTTTTATTCCACCTTTATTGGGATAAATAAATAATTTATCCCAATTTATTATTATTATTATTTATTGGTTATTGGTTATTGGTTATTGGTTATAAATAAATCAAGGCAGTGAACATACCTAATGCTCCTTCCACCTCCTATTTTCTCCACAACAACAACCCTGTGAGGTAGGTTGGACTGAGAGAGAGGGGGGGGACTGGCCCAAAGTCACCCAGCTGTTTTTTTCATGCTTACGGCAGGACTAGAACTCACGGTCTCCTGGTTCCTTAACCACTAGACCAAACTGGCTCTCCAGTTACCCTGGAGATAGCCCCGGGGGAATAAAGCAGGCCAGGAGTCATTTTGAGCACAAGTGGTAAAATATTGGATGAATAAATGCACATTGAGGTCAACTGGATATAACTTCAGACTGCAGAGAAGGCTTACTTTGAAGCGTCTTATCGCATCCTCAACTACAGGTAGTACTCGACATAAGACCGTAATGGAGCCTGCCCTAAATGATTGCCATAAAATGGCCAGGTCGCGTGACCAACCACATTTTCCAAAGTTTTTTTTATTGCAGGCATCAAGCAGTGGTGGGTTCCTACCGGTGCAGTCCACTCTATCGCACTGGTAGCGGCGGGCTGGTGACATCACCAAGAGGTTACCTACCCGGTGCAGTTGATTGCCGGTCCCTAGGAGCCGCCATCTTTTTTTCAGAATTTCTGGGCTTTTTTTTCTTCCTGCGCATACGCGGAAGCAAAATTGTGCGAGCGTGCGTGTGCGCACAAAATGTGATGCGCACGCAGCGCATGGGTAGCAAGGTAAGAGAGCAACCCGCCCCTGGCATCAAGTGAACGCTGCAGTCATTAAGCGAACGCTGCACTTGTGTGAACCCACTGTTTGTTGTGGCCGCAGCTTTGTTGAAAGCCTGAAGTGCCAGGTTTCATCAAAACCAGGGGTGGGTTCCAACGTACCTCGCTGCTGGTTCGCTCCCTCCCGTGCCATGTGGGCGTGCCTCGTGGGTGTGCATGTGCATTGCGTGTGCATGCGCAATAATGAAAAATCTGGAAAAAAATAATTAAAAAAACAAAGCCGAAAAAAAGATGGCGACCGCATGCACAGTGCCGGAACTCGGCTTCTGCGCATGCTCAGAAGGGGGGGGGGAAATTCAAAGAAATTCCAAAAAAAGATGGCGGCGCCCACGGACTGGCACCCATCCGGTTCGGTGACATCATCGTGACGTCACCAGTGGGTTGCTACCGGTTCGGGCAAACTGGTCCGAACCGGGAGGAACCCACCCCTGATCAAAACTTCTGTATAACATGGTCACATAAATGTGGCCATGTTGCCAAGCCCTCTGAAGTGCGGCCACAGGACTGGAGGCTGACCGTGAGAACTTCAGATCTGGGTTGTAAGTCCCTTTTTCAGGTAGGTTGTGACTTTCAATGGTTGCTAAGCAACCGGTCATAAGTCAAGGACTACCCGCCTCTATTCAGTAGGATTCTTTAGGGCGGCGAAAGGTTTTATTGTCATCTGCTCTAGAAAGCCCAGTGTTGCCACTCTCAAAGAATTGATGTGACAGATTTGCGAAGCCTGTTTGTGCCAATAAAGGATGCTTTTAATGCAGGTCACAACGTGCAGCATGCCATTTGGTCTAATTGTGTAGAATCGCTTTTAGTTTATGAAGCCTCAGATGGTGGACGCGATAGTCTTAATTCTCTGGTTTACCACATGCTTTTTAACTCCTGCTGATCTTGATTTACTCAGACTAGGCGAAGGAGGTTGGCTAAGTGGATCCAGAAAGTGGTGAATGCATTATTTTGTGAGGAAGTGGTACCTCCAGCATTAAAAGAAGCGATAGTCTGTGCAGCCTAGAAGAAGCTCTCTCTAAATGCAAAGGATTCGATCAAATATTGCCTTATTGTAAATACTGTTTGTGTAAGTGGCTTCCACCCAGTTGCCAGTATTTTTGAGTTTAAACTGCTGTCTTGATCTTTTGCAACCTGGCTTGGAAAATTATCAGCCTGATGCGTGTGAAAAAGGCAAAGGGTGTATGACTCCTTTGATTTTGCTTGATGCTATAGCTTTTGATACCTTTTGGCACAGTTTTTCTGTTGGACTGTCTTTATAAGATATGGACTCGGGTCTGTGTCCATACTTTGCTTCTACTTTCCAGGGCAACCTCAGAGAGTAGTATGGTGACTGTGCACCTGGACGCTGTGCTGATGATACCTATGGGACAGGAGCGGGTTCCTAATTTTTTTACTACCACTCTGTGGGTGGGGCTTATTTTGTGGGTGTGGCTTTCCAGCCATGTGACCGGGTGGGCGTGGGCCTTGGGAGCTTGGCGGCAGTTGGAGAAGCGGGGCGGCATTGCCCACCCGCAACACAGCCCCCCGCAGCGGGAGCAGCAAGACCGCGGTAGCGGTTCTTCTAGGAGGCTCCGTCCGGCCTGAATGCTTCTCCCCATTCGATGATCCTAGGCTCCTGCCACCCATTCCCCCTCCCCTCAGCAGCTCGAGAAGCCTCGAACGTGCGAAAATGCCTGGGATCATCACCGCGCGTTCGTGGCTTCTCGGACTGCTGAAGGGAGGGGAATGGAGATAGCTCCTGCTACCCGTTCTTTCAGCGTCTCACGCGCTCCCTCAGCCATCCTCCCCTGCTTGGACTCACTGTGGGGTAGGAAGGCAGTGCATGCGCAGTGCCAGAAGCTCGGCTTCTGGGCATGCGCAGAAGAAAATTAAAAAAAATTTTTTTTTAATGGCGGCGCCCAGGCACTGGCAACCGACCGCACTGGTACTGTGACATCACCAGCGGGCCGCTACCGGTGCTATAGAGTGGACCGCACCAGTAGGAACCCACCACTGCTATGGGAGCTCCAAAACATCTTTCCCCTTTGAATCTGAAGGTCTAAAGGACCCTATCACTGTTTCCTGCCCCACTGCTGTCACTGGAATCCTAAGGGAACTCTGTAGCCAGGAGTTCCTATTGCCAACTTTATATAATACATCTACAGTGACCTTTCCGGGATGGTCTACCAATGTTCTTGTGTTTATCACTTTAGACTACAATTATCATAGGACACTCTGTGTGGGACTTCCCTTGTGCTTGGTTGGAGGCTGGAGCTGGGGAAAAATGGCAATGGCCAAGTTACTGAGCTGAGCACCTGAGATATACATATTACGTATGTCCTGAAACCCTGGCTCCCAACTTGGTGAGCCAAATTCTTCAATATTTTGTTTATGGCATCTAAAGCAGAGGTGGGTTCCTGCCGGTTCGGACCGGTTCTCTAGAACTGGTAGCGGGAATTTCCTCCTGCTCGCTGAACCAGCAGCGATGGCCGGCTGGACACGCCCTCATACCGGTCTTCCGGTTTGAAATCCGTCCACCGGAGCCAAATTTAAGCAAAAATAACCCTCTGCGCATGTGCAAAGCCTCCTGCACATGTGCAGATGAGTTTAACCTGGGAGTGATGGGGGCGCGCGAGCGTAGCGACTGCACGCGCACAAAATGTGCACTTCCGGCACGACCCCGAACCGGTAGCGAAGGTAAGTAGAATCCACCCCTGATCTAAAGATACTTGATAACCCATCTCCATCTTTACCATTCAAAAACCTATGGATTGCTGACGTTGTTGGGAAGATCCTACTGCATCTACCCAGATCGGGATGGGCAAACTATGGCAACTTTACAACCTGTGTACTTCAACTCCCAGAATTCCTGAGCCAGCCATCCAGGGGTGAAATTCAGCAGGTTCTGACAGGTTCTGGACAACCGGTACCAGAAATTTTGAGTAGTTCAGAGAACTGGCAAATACCACCTCTGGCTGGCCCCAGAGTGGGGTGGGAATGGAGATTTTGCAGTATCCTTTCTCTGCCACGCCCACCAAGCTACGCCCACAGAACCAGTAGGGGAAAATTTTTGAATTTCATCCCTGCAGCCATCCACAAGTCATAAAGTTGCCATAGTTGCCCAGCCGTGGCCTAGATATAAAGGTTGTCATTATGAAATAAAATTCATAAGTGCCTATGATATTTCAAGGTGATTTCTTCACCCAAGCTGATGTCTTCATGTTCTTATGTAATGGGATGGGATGAATGCTTTTTGTTTCTGGTTTCTTCGTTCCTTCTTTTCTCAGCTTACTGTAGATCATGTGTATGTGTATAAAATATATACAAGTAGTCCTTGACTTACAACTACTTGTTTAGCGACCGTTTGAAATTATGACATCACTTTAAAAAGTGCTTTACAACCAGTCCTCACACTTACAACCATTGCAGCGTCCCTGTGGTCGTGCGATCAAAATTTGGGTGCTTGGCAACCGGGTCATATGATCTCCATTTGTGATCTTCCCAGCCAACTTCTCACAAGCCAAGTCAATGGCAGAAGCAGGATTCGCTTAACGTACATGTGACTCACTTAATGACCACGGCATAAAAAAGCTGTGAAATTGTGCACGACTCACAACGACTGCCTTGCTAAGCAATGTAAGTTTCAGTCTTAGCTGTGGTTGTAAGTCAAAGACAATGTGGAAAGAGAGAAAGAGAGATGGAGTCACATATGTTAACCCTAACCTCTGAGACGAGATCTCTGGAAGTCACGGATAAGGAATTCAGTGGCTAACAATAGTTTTAATGTATTTATTTTAAAGAGGCAGAATCCAGAAACATTCTTATTAATAAAGATGGCACTGGAAGCTGTGGCTCTGCTTTATGGCATATTGACCTCTCAAGTTAACCAATCAATAAAAATGTAAAACTAAAAGGGTTTTTAAAAGACCAGGATGAGCCTTTTACAGATAGTCCTCAACTTACAACCACATTTGAGCCCCAATCTTCCATCAGTTGTTAAGTGAGTTTTGCCCCATTTGACAACCTTTCTTGCAATCATTGCTTAGTGAATCGTTGCAGTTGTTATATTACTGTATTTTTCGGAGTATAAGACGCACCAGAGTATAAGACGCACCTTAGTTTTGGGGGAGGAAAATAGGGGAAAACAATCTGCCTACCAGGTATTCATCTGGCTAGCATCCTTAGTCTGGTCAGCTTCAGCACATTATTTTATCCCCTGGTTAGGACTTAAAAAAACCTTCTTCTGAGAGAGTAACAATGAAAGAGCCTGCAAGCCAGTAAGAGCTGGGAAGATAGTTAGCACCTGGTTAGGGCTAGAAAAAAACTTATTCAGAGCAAGTGGAGCAATGGAAAAAAATTCTGCAAAGACTTAGGACTGGAAAACCATTCTTTGGAGAGAGTAACAATGAAAAAGCCTGCAAGGTAAGAGCTGGGAAGATCTGTTAGCACCTAGTTAGGGCTGGAAAAAAAGCTACATTCGAAGTATAAGATGCACCCAAATTTTCAGCCACTTTTAGGGAGGAAAAAGGTGCGTCTTATACTCCGAAAAATAGGGTAGGTTTGTTAAGTAAAACTGACTTGCCCATTGACTTTGCTAGTCAGAAGGTTGCAAAAGGGGATCCCGTGACCCCAAGATTCTGCAATACGTGCCAGATATCAAGCGTCCGAATTTTGATCACGTGACCACAGGGCTTCTGCAACCGTCCAAAGTGTGAAAACTGGTCATAAGTCACTTTTTTCCTGGTGCCGTTGTAACTTCGAATGGTCACTCAATGAATGGTTGCAAGTCCAGGACTACCTGTACTTGGGATGGAGAAGTGAGAATGTTGCAGGCCCGCTGGTGTTCTGTGGGCATCAGATTAGGTAGGGATGCCAGATTATGACATGTTCTCAGTTGTACTCAGTTGATAGAAGTTTTCTCCTTTAAGTGAGCTGCCAAAACATGCCCCCTCCAACAGCTTCCTGAAAACCTCACTTGCACTCACTGCCAGAATTGTATCTCTGTAAAATGTGTGGCATTTCCGCCAATAACACTCAAAAACTCCATTAAATTTTAATGGGATCAAACTTGGCGCACTCTGCAGCAGACTGGTATAAATTGCTAAATTGATCCCAATCACATCCCAAACTGCTTTTTCCTTCCAACTTCGATGATTTGAATGATCTTGTTGACTGCCTATTGCCTCGCCTCTGGATCCCTCCCTCTTTCCCAGCCCTGCAGGGGTCTCTGAAAAATGGGCTTGCCCTGGGGCAAAAGGTGCAGCAATTGCTCTGCCAGCTGCTCGCCCACCTACGCAGGTAATTGGAGACTGTCCCTTTAACAGGCTGAATGCATGAGCTTGTCCAGATTTAAAAAGCTGCTGTGCAACATGTTTCCTCCTTTGGGCGATGCCCCACCGCCGCCGGCTTCTTTTTGCTTGGCTTGGCTTCATTCAGGATTCCACCTGCATCAGGAGCAAAGCCTCTGGCATCTCTGCGTTGCTCCGGGAGTTAAATCCGCCGTTGGTACGTCTCTCTTTCTCAGCCTGTGCAGCTGGAATCTTGCCTCTCCAGGGGCTGCCTGTGCCATGGCCAAATTCCCGGTTGCTGCTCCGGAAGCCAATTGTGCCAGGGAAGAATGTGCTGGCTCAGCGGATCAGTCTGGAGAATGTGAGGAGACTACCGAGGGGGAGAGAGAGAGAGAGAGAGAAAGAGAGAGAGAATTGTGTGCCCAGAGAGCACTTTCTCTGCCCGTTTCATCTTCATCCCTTGTTGTCTTAACGGCATCTCCTGATTCTTCTGTTTGCAGACATAAATTGGAGCAAGAGCAGCATCATGTCTGATGGCAAGGAGTGGGCTACCATCAGCCCGAAGGAGTTCACCCAGCTGCAGAAGTATATTGACTGTGAGTCCTTTTCCTTCTCCCTTTCTACCAATAGGCTTCTCTTAGCCCCTGAGAGGGATAGAGGCATGGACAAGCAGGACCTGTTAAAGCTAGAACTTCCTCTCTAAAATCAGAGGTCATACCAACTCCTTAGAACTTAAATCTGGTTTACTTGAGCATTGAGAAAGGAAAAGCAGCCATTTCTATGCAGGTCCCAGGAAGGCTCATAGGATAATTCTTTTGTGCTACCCCATGTCCATCTGTTCCCTCCCTCCACTCCCTCCCCCCCAAACTCAGTAGCATTAACTTGCTATCTCATGTGGTACGCACAAATCACAGTTGGGTGTCCAGAGACAAATATCAAAAAGGGGTAGTCTTAGTTTTTGAGGAATCTGCTGAATAATATAATCTTTAACTTTGGCTTATCTTGAATTAAAATTCTTGGGCCACCCATTCTGCAAGTTAGATACCTCACATTTTAACACCCCATTAAGAATGTTTTTAATTTGCATCAGCTGGATTGGATGCCTCATTGCAACCCTCTGATTCTTAGGGTTGAAACTTAGGACAGAATTCAGAGAGTTCTAACTGTTGGCCAATACAAATGTCGTGCCTGACACATTTCCCGGTTATAGCATGAACTGTATCAGAATTCCTACACTTTTTTTCCCTTGTCAATCTTTCATTGTTCCTTGCTCCACAGATAGCAGCAAGAAAGTCCAGGATGTGCTGAAGGAATTTTATGGAGAGGGTACGTTGTCTCAGCATCGGCAAGGGGATGTGAGTATCTTCCTCTTCTCCACCTTTTGCCTTGCTAGGTTGTATATTTGCCTTAAGTGTTTACCGACAAGGTGACTCTGCAAATCAATACAACATCTTTCCAAACTTACGAACCGCTTTGGGTGTCTCCTGTCTTTCGCACATAAATTCTGGGTTTCCATGATGCTTAGCTGCATCATGGGACGTCCTGGAGGGCATAAAAGTGTCATATAAACTCTAAACCTCAGCTGTTTGACCCAGCGTGCGTTAGATTTAGCTCAGTGGTGGGTTGTAAATGATTTTGCTACTGGTGCACGTGCGCATGCAGAAGTGTCCCGGGTGGGTGGGCGGAGCCTCCCGCCGCTGGCACTACCGGTTCTAAGAACCGGTCCGAACCAGGAGCAACCCACCGCTGATTTAGCTCCAAAGAGACCTGATCTTATTTGGAATTAACCCAGTCCTTTATCAATTCACTCTGCCATGTCATAAGCACACTTTGCAAAGGTAAATGATCTCCCCCAGTGTCGGTGATCAAGATGATGTCCTAGAGAGCCCCATGAAAATGGAACAGCAGTTAGAGAGATGGTTTGTCTGTGTAGCTATTTTGGCTTCAACCAGTCTTTGGTCACACTGGGGTTGTGCATGAGAACAAGGAGCAGAAACAAGCAAGGTAGGATGTGGCTCTCTAGAGCCTATCCAGGGTAGCACAATCTCCAAATTACCCAACCCATGCCTATCTCCCTCCTGGATGAAAATAAAAAATTGCAGGAAGTGGGAAGAGAAATGGTCGTATTCCAACCTCCCTTGTAGCAGTTTGGAGTGGGGGTGCTATAACACGGTTGCTGCCTGGCCCAGCTATTCCAGATGGTCTGCTGATGGCATATGGGAGCGACATACTAACTGGATCAGCTGTGCTATGCAGACAGAGCCATAGAATTACAGCGAGGGCTTGGTAGTCCAATCCCCAATTCTGAGCAGGAAATCCAGTGCTGGAGCCAGAAGGTATCAGTCAGATTCTGATTGAGGATTTCCAGCAGAAAAGAGCCCTCTTCCCAAGGAATTGATTCATTTGTCACATGTAAACCTCTAAAGATTATGACATTTTGTAATCTAGACCTGGTTGTACTCCCTGCAGAAGTAGAGAACAACCCTTTACCCACTCTTGTGTGATAACTCTTACCTGAGGGGCTTTCATATCTTCTTCTTGGTCTTCTCCTCACCAGCTATAAATAATCATCTCCTTTCAGCTTTCTTCCTTATTTTCTGCACTCTCAAGTGTCTTTGTTGCCATCCTCTGAGCCACTTTCATTGTGTCTGTATCAGTGGTAGGCAACATAGGGGCTTTCAAATACTTTGGATTCAGCTCTAGCCTGCATGACCAATAGCAAGAAGTTGTTGTGAGCCAAAACATTTGGAAAGCACTGCATTGTTTAGCTCCTGTCCTACATCCTTTCAAAATGTTTCTTGCCCAGAACTGAAAGCATAACTTCAAGTACAGTCTAAAGTCTTATTGCCGTTTTATGGTTCATCGAACAGTCAGCCAGATGTTGGGACTAGATTTGGCATTTTTATCCACCTACCGAGTCCTCCCAAGGATCTGGGTTCGGCAGATGTGGATGTTTGATGGCATTAGAAGTATCGTTGCAGGACGTACGTTGCAGGACGTAAGCTGGTCTGAGTAAAGCTGCCTTTTGCAATTGACTGGTGTTGAATTTGTCAATGCCAATAGTGTTCAAGTGGTGCTCCAGTTGTTTTGGGATTATTACACCCAAGTATTTAGTACTGCACTTGGTACTTGGTTGTGCTTCTGGCTCTTCTTTTTGTTCATTAACTAAATTTATTTTTTCTACTATTTATCTTGGTGTACTATTTTTCCTCTCCCCCACTCCAGAACATGGCCTTGGTGTTTGGCTGTCCATTCTGCCAATTATTTGAGGGTTTATTCTTGCCTTCTGAGATGTTGGTGAATCCTCCAACTACCGTACATTACATTATTCTCAGATCTGACATTTCTCCCATTCCTTCATCTAAACTGGAACATGTTCAGAAGTACAAAAGTCAGTCATGTGGCAGCCACTCAGGTCTTCCTTCCAGTCTCTGTGTGTGATTCTTGCAATCTCATCTTGCAGCAAAGTAGCTTTTTAACCAAAATGTCAAATATTGGTTTGTGGACACCCCCACCCCCAAATCCCTGTTGCCAATTTTACCGATTTATTTTGGTATCTTTAAACACCATCCTTCTGTTCGCATAGGACACATAAGGTGACATATATATCCTAAAACTGACTCCAGCCTCCCTTCCTATATTCTGACATTCAGCTCCAGTGGGGCTTATCCTAAAACCCGCACCCCCATCACTCCACATGTTCTTCTTGTTTGAAGTATATGCAATGATTTCTTTCTGGGTCCATTAATCACAATTTCATTAGTTCCAGTAGCAACCAAACAATGGGGAACAGCCATCCTGTTTCCCATTAAAATGAGAAATAACATTTTTACCATTCCCTGCATGCAGTAATATATCTAGCACTGAAGTGACACATTATTAGCTGAGTCAAAGCTCCGCGTTTTGGCACAATCAATAGGGAATGTCAGTAGCTGTGATTCCTGGCATTCCTCTCTTTGGCTTTGCCTTATTCCTCTGATAATGCTGTTCTCAGTTAATAGACTTCGAAGGCTTCAAGCTCTTCCTGAAAACTTACTTGGAAGCAGAGGAGATCTCGGATGAACTTTGCTGTCACCTCTTCATGTCTTTCCAGACCACGGCAGGACAAACCACAAAAGAGCCAGGTATGTCGTCTTGGCAAGCTGCCTCACATAAAATATTGACCTTTCTCTGAGGGTTTGGGGAAGAGGGTGGGTTTGCATCATTTCTGCCCCCCTCCCTCCCATTTTTAGTAAGGATATCTTTGATGAGGGCCGGGTTAGGCAGCCGAAATATCTAGCAGTTCTGAGGATGAAGGATTACTTAACCCAGTGTACTCTCTGCTTTTCAGCCAGCGGTTTTGTTTGCGTCAATGACGTCTCTTGTTACTTCTCGCTGCTAGAAGGTGGGAGGCCCGAAGACAAACTGGAATGTGAGTACTGCAAAGGATCAAGAGAGCAGAATAGCAGCCAAAGGTCTCAGTTCAGAGCTTGATTTTTGAATGAGGCACATTTTGACAGGGAAAATATGATTTTGGTAATTCTTCAGGACAGAGAACGAACTTGCTGTCATTAAGATATCTCTTTTCCTTCCTTCCTTCCTTCCTTCCTTCCTTCCTTCCTTCCTTCCTTCCTTCCTTCCTTCCTTCCTTCCTTCCTTCCTTCCTTCCTTCTTTCCTTCCTTCCTTCCTTCCATCCTCCCTCCCTCCCTCCCTCCTCCCTCCCTCCCCCCTCCCTTCCTCCCTCCCTCCCTCCCTCCCACCTTCCTCCCTCCCTCCCTCCTTCTTTCCTTCCTTCCTTCCTTCCTTCCTTCCTCTCTCCCTCCCTCCCTCCCTCCCTCCCACATAAATATGATTTTCACCTCCCATGAATCATCCGTCAAATATATTATCATAGGTATATATAATTTTGATTAATTTTTACTCACTCTACTATGAAAGAGGGTTTAATTGGCTGGTTATGCAGAAGGGTAGCGTTTTTTAGTATGTTCTAGGTAGTCATGTTCACCTCCCGTTTGTGTAGGATAATTATAATAATTCTGCTGGCATCAATCTTAAGCTCATACAGTTTTATCAACACAAGAATGCCTCTGATATTTTAAACTTGTAGAAGTCTTTTGAAACCTTTTCTGAAAACTGACATTTTAAAACACGGGGATTTTATGCTGGGTTTCTGCAAAAGAAATGGATCTTGCTCTCAAACTGAAGAAGCCTGCTTTAGTAATATGCTTTGCCTCCCTCAAGTAAGGCCAAATGAAAAGCCTTGATGAAACAGTTCTCTTGAGGGAAGAGGCCTGGAGCAAGAGGGTGAAGGCAGAGACGCGTGTATTTGGTGATCCCTCTTCTAGAAGCTTCTGTTTTTGATTTCCGTTTTTCCTCCCACAGTCACTTTCAAGCTTTATGACAAAGATGGAAACGGTCTTCTTGACAATTCAGTAAGTAGCATGAGGCCATTACAAGATTATAGAGTTTTGGAACCGAGTCCCCGTTCTTTTTTCCTCCACTTCAGACAGAATAATTGGTTTATCCACACAACACATGCAGAGGTGGGTTCCTGCCGGAGCTGTCCAGTACGGAGCTCCAGTAGAGAGCGGCCGATTGCGCAATTTGCCCGCGACCGCTCCGGAGCTCTCTCCGCCGGTCCGGCGCGCGCGTTGCCATCTTTTTCGGTGAATTTTTGGCCGATTTTGCTTCTGCACATGCGCAGAAGCAAAATTTCACTGAAATCCCGCAAGGGGACGCACGCACGTGTGAGATTTCAGCGAGATTTTGCTTCTGCGTATGCGCAGAAGCAAAATCTCACCGAAATCTCGCACGTGCGCGCATCCCCTTGCGAGATTTCGGCGAGATTTTGCTTCCGCACTTGCACAGAAGCAAAATCGTGGGAGGGGGCGCACACGCATAGCGAGCATGTGCGCGCCCGAATCGTGGAGATGCGCATGCAGCGCACAGGCACCGGTAAGTAAGCAACCTGCCCCTGAACACATGCACACACGTTCACCCCACTGTGTTCAGCTTTTTGTGGTAGAAAAGCCCAAATATTTTGATGCCAAATCTTTTCATACAAAATCTTTATAAAGTAATGCATCCCACTGTAATATAGCTGACAGCCTCCTGTGCTAGTATATATCAGTCTGATTTTTGTTGGTTCCTGTTGGTTTAGCACCGAAAGGCACCATCTTTTTTGGTTCAAGGATCACACAGGGTTTTTGAGTGGTGTGCAGCATACTTGCTCCAAGGGCTGTGGTGAGGCCACAACAAAAATTAAATTTGCTTTGATTTAATGTAAGTATAAATGTAATCACCCTTAAATCAAGTTAATTAAATGCAGCTAGAAGAAACTCTCAGATGTTTTTGGGATGAGGTTTCCCCTCCTTTCATATTATGAATGATATTTTGGTAAAAACTTTGAAGGTACTCTGGAGACCACATCCTATGGAGCTTTTGGGAGGGAGAAGAAATTTGCTATCTTCTAATTAAACAGCTGCATGCCCCCATCACTGCATCTCCTGGGAAAACCAAAATATCTCATTTTCAACAGGCTAGGACAGGGGTGGACAAATTACAGCTCTTTGAAGACCTGTGGACTTCAACTCCCAGAATTCCTGAGCTAGCCATGCATGCATGGCTGGCTCAGGAATTCTGGGAGTTGAAGTCCACAGGTCCTCAAAGAGCAGTAGTTTGCCTACCCCTGGATATTGCTTTTGTGTGACTCATTTTCTGTTCTCTGATAAAAATTGGGGACACCTGCTTTCATCTGAGCTCTAAACGTATCCCTCTAGGTCAGTCTTCATCAACACTCTTCCTTTTGATATATTTGGCTACAACGCCAAGGGCATCCCTTGTTAGGAATTCTGGGGACCCATGGTCTAACACAATAAGAAGTGCCAGACTGGCAAGTGCATGCATGCTGGCCCTTCCAATATGAACCACTGGAATTTAATTCTGGTCCTAAATTGTGTTGTTCTCTCTAGGAGGTAGATCGCATCATCACGCAGATGATGCGCGTAGCTGAATATCTGGACTGGGATGTCACTGAGCTTAAACCAGTAAGTGCAGAATTCCTTCAGTTGCTTCATCTACCCCTTCCCCCATCTACTTGCAATGTATAATCACCATGATGGGCTCTGTTGACTCCAAAATGAAGGTGTTTATGTTGGGCTCTAGAACTGGATGCGGTAGAATGTCGTCTGGATTCCCAGGAGGGAGGGCGTGCATTCCAGAGCAGGGGTCTCCAACCTTGACAACTTTAAGACTTGAGGACTCCACAAGTCTTAAAGTTGCCACGGTTGGAGACCCCTGTTCCAGAGGACTAAGAGAAAGCAAGATTTACCGTATTTTTCAGAGTATAAGACGCACCTTTTCCCCCCTAAAAGAGGCTGAAAATTTGGGTGCGTCTTATACTCCGAATGTGGCTTTTTTGAAGCTTTTTTTTCCCAGCCCTAACGATCTTCCCGGCTTGCAGGATTTTTTCATTGCTATTCCCTCGGAATAAGTTTTTTTCCAGCCCTAAGTCTTTGCAGGCTTGTTTTCATTGCTATTCCCTCCGAAAAAGGGTTTTTTCAGCCATAACCAGGGGATAAAATAATGTGCTGAAGCTGACCAGACTAAGGACGCTAGCCAGATGAATACCTGGTAGGTAGATTTTTTCCCCTATTTTCCTCCCCAAAAACTAAGGTGCGTCTTATACTCCAAAAAATACGGTAGGTAGATTGGTTGGGAGGAAGAGGGTCAAGTCAGTTCCTCCCTAGGAGTTCTCAAGATACATCTTTAACAATGCAAGTAGTTGCTTTAGTTTGGCAAGATTTCTGTGTATAGGTGTGGAACAATAAAGGAAACTCAGCATGTCTTTCTTAGTTTTTGGAGCCTGACACCAGGGTTGCTATTAACAACAATTTTTGCTATAACACCAAAAGGGAAAGAGCTCATATTGTGTGCATTAAGGAGGAAAGATTAGGAGACAGTTGGAAGGGAAGGAACTTACAGCCAAATGAGATAAAGTCGGATGTGACTTTTGTATATAGAATCAGTATTTAGTTAATGGGATTTACCTAATAGAATTGTGATTTCCTTTTTTTGCTTCTATTAAGAGATGAAAGAGGTTTAGAGGTTTAGAGTTTTCTGGGGGGGGGGTTGTTGTTGTTGTCAGTTTGTTTGTTTTTTTTGCAAGAAATTGAGTGCTTAGAAAAAAAACCCTCTTATTCCATGTTTCTGCTCAATAGTTGTTGCCATTCAGATATGTGTACAGAAAGATGGGGGGATACTGGATAGGTATGAGGGATCATTACACTTTTTGTGTATGTATTTATCACATTTCTATATCCCAAATTATTGTCTGAATTATTTATGGCGAAGGATAGCTTGTCCTAAATCTGGAGGCACATGATTAGTTCTATTTTAGATACAGCATTATTTTAACTTCGGGTTTCTTTTCACTTTGTTTAAGGGGATCTGTTTTTTAAAGGTTTGCATAAATAAAGACCTGGGAATGAGGAACCAATTCAGTGCTGTGCACGAGGAAAGCATGAGTGGTCCCTGCCTTATGCTGCAGATAATTGTAGCTCGTTGGGTGCCTCTTTGACAAAGAAAGACAAGCTGTCTTGAAATGTTCCTCCTAAAATGAGGACTGCGCATCAGTTTGGGACAAATGGACTGGAACAAGCACTGAGATGGCTCCCTCCTAAGACTCTCCTTTTTGGCTCTCCCCTTCCCCCGCTCAGATCCTGCAGGAGATGATGCGTGAAATTGATTATGACAGCAGCGGTACTGTCTCTCTCTCTGAATGGCTCCGCGGCGGTGCCACCACTGTCCCCCTCCTGGTGCTACTGGGACTGGAGGCGGTAAGTGCAGGGGACAAAGGCCTCGTTTTGCCTTGGTTCTTCTAACTTACTGTTGAATGTGGCTTTTGATTTTCCTTGTCCGACATGTGATAATCGGTTGATTTCTTTGCCTTTCCTGCCCCTTCCCATCATGACACTATAGAAGGACTGCTGGTCTGGCTGGAAAATTCTCACCTCTAGGTCAGGGGTGAAATCCTCCCGGTTCGCCCGGGCCAGTCCTTCGGCGTATAGTCGATGGAACTGGCGGCGGTCGCGGCGCGGAGCTTCTCCCACCCGCTTTCCCGGCCCGGCTGAACGCCGCTATTCGGGTTATTTTTCCCTCTGTGCATGCGCGCGCATGCACAGAGGGAAAAATAACCCGAATGATTGTGTTCAGCCGGGCGGGGAAAGCGGTGATTGTGTTCAGCCGGGCCGGGAAAGCGGGCGGGAGAAGCTCCGCGCTGCGACCACCGCCAGTTCCATCGGCTATACGCCGAAGGACTGGCCCGGGCGAACCGGGAGGATTTCACCCCTGCTCTAGGTGCCTTCCAGTGATCCTGCTCCTCTCTCCCATTCTGTTCTACCCCAGGGTGAATCAAGTTAAACATTTTAAAAAAAATAGTTCAGAGTCACCCAGAGAGCTGAATCACAAGCAGCACTTTTACTTAAGATGTCTCTCCCCTTGCTTCCCTTTTTCTATAGACAACAAACAAGGAATGAACTATTTTTCCCTGTGCCTGGGGGTGTTCTGGCATGCCACTGTTCTGCTATGTCAGCCTTGCCCTAAGTTGATAGGGGGCCACCGAGTTAAAGCTCTTAAGAGGAACGTTGAGTCGGTAGTTGAGGGCCGTTTGCAATTCTGCTGGTCTCTCCAGCTCCATTGGGGACTGCAGCAGAATGAATGTATGTGAGGCTGACTGGGGACTGAAGGGGAAGGACAGCATCACCCTAAAATGGCCATGAAACCTGCAGCTGAGCACCAGATTTCACCTCCCACGACACGACACGTAATGAATGGTGAAAACAAACCGATTTTACAGCTTTGGCTGTGGGTCGGCTTAAAGGGGAAACGCTCCTCAAACAGCTAAGGAGGACTTAAGGCCACCTCACTCTTGGGCTAGGAACAAGTTGAAGGCAGGACAAGAACAGCAGGGAAAAAGTAGTCGGAGCAGGTGTGTTCCAAGGGAGGTGCAAGGTTTAAAAGGGTCCCGATTTTCCCTGACAGCACAGCTGTGTGGTTGCAGAGTGAGCTTGGTTGAAAGTTTCTCCACAGCAATCTAATTGCTCTTTGGGAGGCACGGACAGAGATATTTCTCTTTTTCTGGAAAGCTTGAATATAATGGACATTCCCCTTCCCCCCCGCCCCCCGTTCAATTGTGTCTGATTCTTGGAGGCTGCCTGGGCCAGCCCCTGCAGTTTTCTTGGCAGCCTTTTGCAGAAGTGGTTTGCCATTGCTTGCTTCCTAAGGGCTGAGAGAAAGTGACTGGCCCAAGGTCACCCAGCTTGCTTTGCACCTCAGGGCAGAACTAGAACTTCCAGTCTCTGCCTCGGTGCCTTAACTACTACACCAGACTGGCTATGTAATGGGCTTTTAGGTGCAAGCCATTCCATGCACGTTCCAAAAGCAATTACTACTTTTGTGCTCAGGAAAAGCAACAACTTTTAGCTCAAATCCTGTCTCTACCTCTACCTTCTGTTCCCACTCAGGGAGCCTCGATGCCTCCCCTTCCCTTTGGCTCCCAAACCAGTCACCCACTAAGCCTCTTTCTTCTTAATTGCCAACTTTCTCCATTGCTTCAGACGATGAAAGACGATGGGCAGCACCTGTGGCGCCTGAAGCACTTTAACCGCCCTGTTTACTGCAACGTGTGTGAGACGCTGCTCTTGGGGCTACGCAAGCAAGGGCTGCGCTGTACTTGTGAGTGTGTGTTGCTCTGTCCTGGGGTTGTGTGGGAAGTGGGGAGACGGCCTACCTCCTCTTCTCCCTGGGGGGCTCAGGCTTCCAGCCCTTCAAGGGAGCTGAGACTGATTTTGATGGTGGAAGCAGAAGGAGAATGTTTCCTCCAGCTAGCAGACATCCTCATAGATCAAATGGGAAACTGCAATGTTCCAGGTCACTTCATTGATCCATCTCGCCTAGATTTGTCAGTCCTGGCTATCAATAGCTCTGACTGAATTGGCCCCTGTAGTCTTCCCAGCCCTGTCTAAGGACACCTATAAAAAACTGGAATCTCCAGTGGGCAAGGCAGCTGTCATGTCATAAAGTTTGATTCCCTCCTTGGAAATTGCTGTCGTCCTGTGGCTCTTTATTTATAAGGCCTACCTTTATTATTTTGATCATTTAAAGGCAGCAAACATCCCTGATACAGGTAGTCCTCAATTGTCCTTTACGGCCACAATTGAGCCCAAAATTTCTGTGGTTAAGAGAGAGACGTTCATAAAATGTGAGTTTTGCCCCATTTTACGACCTTTCTTGCCTCAGTTGTTCAGTGAATCACTGTAGTTGATAAGTTAGTAACACGGATGTTAATTGAATCTGGCTTCCCAGTGACTTTGCTTGTCAGAAGGTTGCAACATGATCTGGGGACACAACAACGGTCATAAATATGAACCAGTTGCCAAGCATCCGAATTTTGATCACATGACCATGGGGATGCTGCAAAGGTGGGAACCGTGAAAAACAGTTGTTAAGTTGCATTTTTAGTGCCATTGTAACTTTGAATGGTCACTAAATGAACTGTTGTAAGCCGCGGACTACCTGTACTCCTTCCTCCTCCTGTTTTCCGCACCACAACAACCCTGTGAGGTGCATTATGCTGAGAGCATCTGGCCCAAAGTCACCCACTGGCTTTCATGCCTAAGGTGGGACTAGAACTCACAAACTCCTGGTTTCTAGCTTGGTGCCTTAACCACACTGTAAAAGAAAGCAGAAACCTCCTAAGAAACCTGGTTGCATAGGCTTTGGATGGTGAGATGTGGTAAAGATGTGGTAAAAATTAGTGGTAAAGTCAAGCTCAATTTCCAGTGATTGTGTGGACTGAACCCTGCCGTTCTCTCAATAGCAACAAAAAAGCTGTTTTCTGTTATCAGTTTGGGGGATTTTTTTCCCCATTTCCTAATCTAACTTCCAATCCTGGTTATTCCGTGATGGGCTCTCATTTAAATTTTAATCCAGTATTCTCAATTTGGCTGCCTTCTGAGCGAGGCAAGATCAGCCCCATGCTGCCACCTGCTGGAACACATTAACATTGCCCATCACTAATTATGTTAAGAGGCGTTGGTACTTACCTGATACACCCTTTTTCTGAGGATCGAAGGAAGAGTCCAGGATAGGTTACTCTAGCCCCGTGATGGCGAACCTATGGCACACGTGCCACAGGTGGCACGCAGAGCCATATCTGCTGGCATGCGAGCCGTTGCCCTAGTTCAGCTCCAGTGCCCATGTGCGCGCCAGCCAGCTGAGTTTTGGCTGGCATGGAGGCTGTGGGAGGGCATTTTTGGCCTCCGGAGGGCCTCCGGGGGTTGTGGGAAGGTGTTTTCGCCCTCCCCAGGCTACAAGAAAATCTCTGGAACCTAGGGAGGGCGAAAAACGGGCCTACCGGGCCCACCAGAAGTCAGGAAATGGGGGAGGAGGGTTATGCGTGCATGCGCGGGGGGGAGGGGCAGTGTGTGTGGGTCACATACGCATGCGTGGGGGGGCAGGGGCAGGGGCATTGAATTATGGGTGTGGGCACGCACATGTGCGCAATAGCGAGCGTGCGAGCGCTTTTGGCACCCGAGGAAAAAAAGGTTCGCCATCACTGCATCTAGCCCCATAGCTCTATGGACTGGGTTGAATTTTCTGAGGATCCGCCTCCCTGATGATGTCATCTTTAGTCAACAACAAGTCCGAAGCGAATGGCACAAGGTCCCAGCAGAACCCAAGAACCATGGCCAAACAAATCCTGAGAAGCCTGCAGGAACATGAAACACCAAATCCCCCCGGCAGCCGGCCACAACCAAACCTAAGGGTGGTTCTGGACTCTTCCTATGATCCTTGGAAAAAGGGCGTATCAGGTAAGAACCAATGCCCCTTTTCCCTCACATCGAAGGAAGAGTCCAGGATGGGACATACCAAAGGTAAGGAGTCGAGTAGGGCAGGCAAATACTTAATCCCGGCTCCTCGGCTCCTCATGCACCCGCTGCAGCACTCGCCGGCCGAACGCCACGTCAGTAGACGCAAACGAGTCTAAGCGGTAGTGACGGATTAAGGGAGAAACCGACGTCCATGCTGCCGCCCGGCAAATCTCCTCAACAGTAGCCTGCATAGCTCAGGCAGCCGTGGTAGCCGCACTCCTGGTCAAGTGCGCTGTCACATCTTGAGGCACGGGAAGAGACTGTGACTGATATGCTTGAGCAATGCAGGACCAAAGCCACCTACCGACCGTGGAAGGTGAAATCTTGAGGCCAAGCTACGAAGGGCGAAAGGACACAAACAAGGCCTCCGTCTTCCTGAGAGGGGCAGTTCTGCGGATGTAGATGTGAAGAGCCCTCCGCACATCCAAGGTATGCCACCAGACCTCCAACTCGTGGTGTGGGTCTGGACAGAAGTTGGGTAAAATCAACTCCTGGGCACGATGGAATATGGAGTTGACCTTGGGCAGGAACACAGGATCCAGCCGCAGAACCACCCTATCCGCATAGAAGACGCAAAGGTCCTTGTGTGTTGACAACGCCAGTTCTGAGATTCGTCTTGCAGACGTGATGGCCACCAAGAACGCCACTTTCCACGATAAAAGTTGGAAGCAAGCATCCCGCAAGATTTCAAACGGAGGCTTGGTCAGAGCCTGCAACACTAGTGACAAATCCCAGGTGGGATAGCGGTGAACGGGTGGGGGGTCTAAGATTAGAGGCCCCCCGCAAAAAAAGGCGGACCCTGGGATGATGGGCCATGGAAGGCCGATCCCCAGAGCCCCAAACAGAGGCCAAGGCAGCGACCTGCTGCCTCAACGTGCTGGGAGAAAGGCCCTTAGCGAGACCACCCTGCAGGAAGTCTAGGACATGCTCAACCGCCACCCCCGCAGTCAAAAACAGCCAGCAGTTGACAGTTAGAGAAGAAAATGGTGTTTGTGCCAAAAATGCAGACAGTTAGCAAGGTGGCCGACCCTTGAGCGCAAAATGGCGATTACGCCGAAGACAGCAGGCAGCTGAGCCTAAGGGCGAAGCAATGCCTGCAAAACGGCTGAGAAATCACGCTGGAAGCTGCTACTCTCAACTGGTGGCAACGGGCCGAAGCGACCAAGACCATTCAGCTGTAATAATCCCCCCGAAGGAATCGGGATGACAAACAAAGCGGTGGCACTCACCTACAGCTTCCCTTGCCAGGCAAACAAACTCCCAAAAAATTGAGCAGGGCAAGATGTTAGCAGCCCCGCTCACAAGCCTCCCCACAGCTAGTCACACAGATAACGAAATAGCCTGCTTGGTCCCCCTAAGGCAGCACAAGACAGGCACTCACTGCGATTAGCGATTCCCACAAGGAAACAAACACCATCATTCAAGAGAAGAAAAAAATAGAAGAAATCCAATCAAAAAATTCAGGGAAAGTCCAGGATGGATGAAAATAGAAGCAATAGAACAACCTAAAGCTCACAGGAGCTGAAGAAAAGTGTCCATGAACTGAGGACTGAGTTGAACGACTGAGGATGACATCATCAGGGAGGCGAATCCTCAGAAAATTCAACCCAGTCCATAGAGCTATGGGGCTAGAGCAGAGGTCTTCAAACTTGGCAACTTTAAGACTTGTGGACTTCAACTCCCAGAATTCTCCAGCCAGCATAGCCATAGCTGGCTGGAGAATTCTGGAAGTTGAAGTCCACAAGTCTTAAAGTTGCCAAGTTTGGGGACCCCTGGGCTAGAGTAACCCATCCTGGACTCTTCCTTCAATGTGAGGGAAAAAATATTTATGAAGCAGTCATTAAGTGCATGCATCATAGCATTCATAATGGCAGTAACTTAATTTATGCAGAGGAAGCATTTATCTTTGTATATTCTTAGTTTAAAACAGATGCAAAAGAATTCTGTTATGAATTCCATTTGGATAAGTTTGAGGATTTTCTCTCCCTTGTTAAATAAGCATCTATTTAAAAAATATTTTTAGATACATTGCACATATGTGTACATGTGTGCGTTCTGTACTCACAGCAAGTGCAGGGCTGTTTGTTCAGGGCTATTTCTTCCTGAGAACTTGGACTATTTGTATGATTTGGCCATCTAGAAGTTTAAAAGTAGCTTTCTCTGCCTCTGAACAATCTGGCAATTTTTTCTCTGGATGTTTATAAAATATTCAGTGAGAGAAAGAAAAATGCCATTTCAGAAATCCTCCCTTAGCATTCCAAACTCAAAACAATTCCAACTTGGTTATTTAGAAAAGGGGGAAATCTTTCAACAACAGTCTGCTTAGCAGAAGGTCTAAGAATCAATGCTGACCTTAAACCAGAAGAGAAAACTGCTGAATTCTCATGTTCTCTTTTCCAAGAGTTTCTTTTTAGCTGTGTTCTCATCACACACTAAACTGGATCATTAAACAGGTTAGTGTGTCATACAAATATTTAAATCGGTGGTGGGGTTAGAGAGACTTGCTTTTATCCTACAAAAGCTAATCTTCTGTGTCATGTGAACATAGAAGAGAGGTTTCATAGCAGGTTAACCTTCTTTTCTGGGCAAACTTCCAAAATGGTCGTGGGAAAAGCAAGAATTCTTGAGAAATTCCTCCTCTGTTTCTTTACAGTCTTGTCTGGAGATAAACTTGACAGAAACAGGTTCAAGGTTGCCTCAACCTCCTCCAGTTTTGCCTGTGATGATGCCAATCCTGAACGGATCGCTCCCCCACAAATTCTTTTCCAATTTGATTTTTTGCCCAGCTGGATTTTTATTTTTATTTTTGGTTAAAAAAAAGGCTGCTGGTCATTTCACCAGGCCTTTCGTGCTTATCTGTTGCTGGATCATGGGATCCTTTATCCAGGATAGCAATGAAGTAGTTCAGCTGTTTCGTATGAATCTCTATGTTTGGGAGAAAAAAATGGTCAACAAAAAAATAAGGGTGAGGAAGCTATGGGGAGAGCGGGGAGGAAAGGAGATGTTACGCTAAGCTCATAGGATGAAATTTTAAGTAGAGAAGCTGTATGCTGCTTGGGGGATAACAGGGCTTCTTCAGTTTCTACTACCGTAGCATCTCATTGAATCCGTCCTCCTTTCCACCCACAGTCTGTAAGTACACGGTACATGAGCGCTGTGCTCGGAAGGCTCCTCTCAGCTGTATCAGCACCTATGCTAAGAACCGCCGTGACACCAATGTGAGTAACCCAGCAAGGACGGATTCTTCTGCACCCATCAGCCAGACCTCTGTATTTCTGCCTGCCTTAGCCAGGATTTCTGCTTTCTCTGTTTCTATTGGCTCCTTCATCTTCCCAACCCGTCCCTTCGTTCTTCTAAGAAGTCTAGGTGGTACCCCTGTTTCTAGCCCTCAGTATGTGAAATCGAAATAGCCTCCCCCCCTTTTTTTTGGTTCCTTTTTATTTTGACTCGTTGCCCTTCCTTGGCTTTGGTATTAGTGTCATAACCGCCTCTAGAAGTCTTTTGGAGGAATGAATGTATTTTCCAGTTTGTGTTGCATGCGGAGAGAAATGCAACACAAGCTGGAAAATACACTCATTCCTCCAGGAGATAGGAAAAAAGTAGATGGCAACCAAAAAGGACAAAGTTTTTAAAAAGACAAACTCGCCTAAATTAATATTTCATTTAAAAGTAAATAAAAGATATAATGTTTCTGGTAGTGGCTAATTAGGTATTCTATCTATCTATCTATCTATCTATCTATCTATCTATCTATCTATCTATCTATCTATCTATCTATCTATCTATCTATCTATCTATCTATCCTATCTAATCTATCTATCTATCTAATCTATCTATCTAATCTATTTTATCCATCCATCCATCCATCCATCCATCCATCCATCCATCCATCCATCCATCCATCCATCTATCTATCTATCCATCCATCCATCCATCTATCTATCCTATCTAATCTATCTATCTAATCTATCTATCTATCTAATCTATCTATCTAATCTATTTTATCCATCCATCCATCCATCCATCCATCCATCCATCCATCCATCCATCCATCCATCCATCCATCTATCTATCTATCTATCTATCTATCTATCTATTTATTTATCTAATTTATTAGCCATCCATCTTACCATAGGGTAACCCCAAGGTATTTCCAGAAGTGTGGCATGGTAACAGATAAGAAACCTTTATGTATTTTTGCTACTATTTTTCAAATTATAGGTAATTCTCAACTTATGATCGTAATTGGGACCAGAAATCCAGTTGTAAGTCATTATAATCATAAGTCGAGGCACCCATGTGATGGAAAGTAATTTTCCAGCCTTTTTCATGGTAGTCATTAAGCAAACACTGCGGTCATTAAGCGTACCCATTCATTTAAGTGAATGTTTTTGCCGGAAACCTGCAAAAAATGCCAGAAACTGGCAAAATCTAGTGTGAATTGTGGTCGTGTGACTGCACAATGCCACAATAAAGCTGACCTGCTCGAGGTGTGATCACATGACCATGGAGAGGGGCAGGGTTACAACAGCTAGGGGTTCTTTACAGGCTGCAAAGCACACATTTTGTGGCTGTTGCTTCTTCGAACTGTCATAAAACAACCCGTCATATGTCAAAGACTTACCTGTAGCAATGAACTCTCGGTAGCAAATAAAGAGGCCAGAGGAACCATGGGTGGCTGCCAGTTGCCCACCCATGCTGTTGTCTAATCCTGAAGACTTTAGTGAGTGATCAAAGCTTCAATTCGTGAAGTTTTGGAGAACTTACAGTATTCTTACTCTTAACTAAATTGCCTGTGAATTAAAAATGAGAATGTCAAAAAAAGAATGTGAATGAGAATATCAGGAAGATCCCAGGAATTCTAGTTCCCATCCCTTCCCTTGTCCCCATTTCAGTTTTTTAGACCTCCCTTTTGAAGAGTGTCAGGAAGGTAGAATAGAATAGAATAACAGAGTTGGAAGGGACCTTGGAGGTCTTCTAGTCCAACCCCCTGCTTAGGCAGGAAACTCTACACCACTTCAGACAAATGGTTATCCAACATCTTCTTAAAAACTTCCAGTGTTGGAGCATTCACAACTTTTGAAGGCAAGTTGTTCCATTGATTGATTGATTGATCTGTCAGGAAATTTCTCCTTAGTTCTACGTTGCTTCTCTCCTTGATTAGTTTCCACCCATTGCTTCTTGTCCTACCATCAGGTGCTTTGGAGAATAGCTTGACTCCCTCTTGTGAAAGCTACAAGAAACTTGTAGCTTGGGAGCTGAAGTTCTGCTGCTTTCTCTTTCTCTCTCTCTCTCTCCCCGGATTTCATTATTCCTCACTTCCCTCCTATAGGTGCAAGCACATGTTTGGGTAAGAGGAGGCTGTGACGGCAATAAGTGTGACAAGTGTCAAAAGAAGATCAAGAGTTTCCAGAGTCTCACAGGCATGCACTGTGTCTGGTGCCATCAGAAGGCAAGCTATTCGTGATTCCATGATTTCATTTAAAAGGGGATTCTGGCATCAGAAATCAGGAGGGGCTTTCCATTATATGGCTCTTATTCTGTAGGTACTGTGTTTCCCCGAAAATACGACCTATCCCGAAAGTAAGCCCTAGCTTGATTATACACATGCATCCAATATAAGCCATGCCCCCAAAATAAGCCCTAGTTAAGGCCCTGCCCACTCCGGGGTACACGGGGTGGGGCGAGGTGTACGGGTAAAAATTAAGCTAGGGTGGGGATGGCGAGTGGTGGAACTGCCCTACTTACCAGGCCTTGCACACCCCGACACCTGCCTTGCCTTGATGGCCCACTTCTGTGGCCGCTTGCCACTCCTTGCATGTGTCGCATAGAAGTGCCTGCGTTTTGCTGTCAGAGACCTTCAGGAAAGGCCTCTGCAGCTGAGAAACAAGGTCCGCATTGACACGCGGGTTGCCCCCAATCTCCATTTTGCCATCAGAGGCCCTTCAAGAAAGGTGTCTGCAGACGATAACAGAGCTCCGGATCGATCTGGAGCTGTTTCATTGGCTGCAGAGGCCTTTCCTGAAGGGCCTCTGATGGCAAAATGGAGGCGTGCATGCAAGCAGCGACAAGCGGCCACAGAAGAAGTGGGCTGGCAGCGGCCTCCTGCTGGGTGGGGCTGTCAGTGCCGCCGCCACGAGTTGAGTCAGTGGAAGACACCCCCTGAAAATAAGACCTGATGCCTTTTTTGGTGGCAAAAAAAATATATAAGTCCGGGTCTTATTTTGGGGGGAAACACAGTAGTTCATACGCAAGAAAAATTCATTTGCCCAGCAGGAAAATTTGGAGAAATACTATTGGAAAGGAGGATTTAAATGAGGGTTTCAAAAGAGCAGAAACCATATCTACTCTTTGCCTATTCGTAGATTAACTGTCCGAAATTTGTGGTGACCCAATGGAAATTTTGCCACAGCTAGATAACTTTCATGAAATCTGAAACTATGTTTCCCTATTTTTTGAGATATTGTCTACACAAATGTATTTTGGAGAGCGTTGGGATTTTCCAGTTTATTTCTCAGGTTATAGACTCACATTGTTTTGAATACTGACTCTTTCATGGACATACCGGCAGTTAGGTATGGGGTTAGAAGAGCAGAGACATAAATGAGGCCATTGTTTAACGTTGCCTTTACAAGACATCATTTTTGTAAAATCATCAATCTTGTTTTCATATCAGCATACCTAGTTTTCATATATGGCACATATGGTGTAAATCTAGGCATCTTCAAAGAGCTTGCTATCATTTCTTCCAAAATTAGAATTTAGTTTTTTATACACAAGTCAATTTTTTTAATCAACTCAAAGTAGTGGGGTTCCCCCCCCACTCTTGCTTTGTGATACAGAAGGCAAAATTATAAGCGATGAACCCAAACTGATGTTCCCTGGTAGAGGGAAGACAAATGGAACCTGGGATTTTGGGGGTGACTCTGCCCATTTTCAGTCCCTTCAACATGGCATTGAGAAACACTTGCTTTGTATCTTGATCTTCTAGATTCATGATGAGTGCCTACCTCTCATGACTTCCACCTGTGACTGCGGGAATCTCAGAGACCATATCCTGCCGCCTTCAGCAATCTACCCTGTTGTACTGGTGAGAGCAGGGAGCCTTTTGAGACAGTGATCATAATTGGCAATCCTGTTGGGAGAAACTTAAAGGCAGAGTTTTAAGAGTTTACATTACATGTAAATCAGTATGTGCTCTTTGCGCTTGTTTGTTTTCTTGCAGACATTTCATTACCCAAACTAGGTAACATCATCAGTACTGATGATGTTACCTAGTCTGGATAATGAAACTTTGGCAAGAAAACAATGACACTCAAAGAGCACCAAAGACACATGTCTGGAACCCACGCTACTTATCAGACATTAACACTTGAGAATGTCCAGAGATACTTCACAAGAAGACTATTACATTCCTCTGTTCACAACAGAATTCCTTACGAAACCAGACTTGAAATTTTGGGACTTGAAAATTTAGAACTACGCCGCCTTCGATCTGACCTAAGTGTAGTTCACAAAATTATCTGCCACAATGTCCTACCTGCTAACGACTACTTCAGCTTCAACCGCAATAATACACGAACTCACAATAGATACAAACTTAATATAAACCGCTCCAGACTTGATTGCAAAAAATTTGACTTCAACAACAGAGTGGTTAATGTCTGGAACACTTTACCTGACTCAGTAATTTCTTCCCCTAACCCCAAAAACTTCAACCTCGGATTATCTACCATCGACCTCACCCCATTCCTAAGAGGTCGGTAAGGGGCGTGCATAAGCGCACAATCGTGCCTACCGTTCCTGTCCTAATGTACCCATATATTCATACCTCTTTTACTCTTATTCTTGCTTGTACTATTACATATATATTCAATCATGTTTTACTGTTTATACTTTGCTTATAATCATATATGCTTGACAAATAAACAAATACAAATAATACAAAATACAAATACAAAGACCCCCTCATTTCAAACCTGAATTGCAAATATTCTCCTTTATTGAGATCAGTGTTTGCCAATCTGAGTCATTTTCAGATGTGTGGACTTCAACTCCCAGAATTCCCTAGCTAGGCACACATCTGAAAGTAGGCAAGATTAGGTAAACACTCGTATACAATAGATCAGTGGTTCCCAACCTTTTTGTGATCGAGTACCACTTGGAGGTCCCGTACAGTCGCCGCGTACCACCTGGTTCCAGAGAAACTAAATTCGATCAGATATCACTTTATTTCCATAATTGTACAAGTAGAACATGCAAACCAACTACGAAAATAATAAGTATATAAGTATACAAAATAATAATAAAAATAGTAACATACACACTGAGATGCAGTAATGAATATCAAAGGGTAACTTGAGTCAAGAGAACATAGTGCTAACAATAACAGAGTGAGATTAACTTTAGCTCGAGAGCTCGCTACGACGCGCACCTTCTCGCGAGGGTTCTACTGCGCAACTGCTGAGAGTTCAGAACAGTCACCGTTCCTTTTTTGGCCCCGCGCATCCAGCAACTGGATTCTCGGGCCGCTGGGACCAGGTGGGCGGCGTGTGGCAACAGTTGCAAATTGTTGCCAGATTATCTTGTGTTAGGCAGTAAACATTTTTGTGAAGTAAAAAATAACTAACTAAAAATCGTTCATGACCCCGAAAGTGTTCGCGTACCACCTGGAAGGCCCTCGCGTACCACTAGTGGTACACTTACCACAGGTTGGGAACCACTGCAATAGATCAACTATCCCTACAAGGGATTGTACAGAGAAGTTACACTATAACATCTGTCACTCAACAGCATGACTGATAAAAGGATGGATGATGTTTCTCAACCAGCACAGAGAAGAGAGGGGAAAATAGACAAGCATGCTTATTCAGGTTACAGATCTTCTTTCGCATGTGCTTGGACTGTAGCAGAGATATTTAAAGCACACCCTTACCATGCATATATGTATAAAAAAGGAAAGCAAGCATTTGCCAGTTCTTGGGAGGAAAGAAAAATCCTTAGTTGGGCAGTTTCTTTATCAGGACCAGCCCAAATGCCAGGAAAACTTGGAATGCAAGTTCTCCAAAACCGTTCTTCAAAAGGGTACATAAAGCAGCTGATGGAAAAGAAAACTAAAAAAAAAAGAAAAGAAAAACAGGGCTTGCAGTGAGTCATTTATCATGTTGATGCACTGCAAGAGATATTTTGGTCTATTTCCTCTTTTGGTTGGAATGGCCCAAAGCTATTTTTAAACTGTTTTAGTTTCATTCCTTTGGGTGATGGTGCACCCTCCTGTATGTGTCGCCCTTGCGAAGAATGTATGTTTCTTTGAGATTCAAATTGCCTTCATCATGTGCCACTTACAGTGCAATTGAATCTACAAGAGGAGAATCAGAAGGAGGGGCCATAGCTCAGCGATAGAGCACACGGCAGGCATTCAGAAAACTCCCTGTTTACTTTCTAGCGTCCCTTGAGAAGGTCTACAACATTGCTGTAGACCAGGGCTGTACAACCTTGGCAACTTTAAGACCTGTGGACTTCAACTCCCAGAATTCCCCAGCCAGCATCCCTGCTGTAGTCTGCGCCATACTTTGACTCGGAATAAAGCAACTTCTGATATTCCTCCAAGGAATCTGCTATAGAAGCATACACATCCTGTTTCTGATGTATACTCAAACCCGTTTTCTATTTTGAGAAGTGATATAAAATGCTTTGGGGGGGAATTGCCAATCGTGGAATCCCCCCCCCCAATTTTCAGAACAGGCCATTAACTAGATGAGATGAGCTGACTTTGCATCAGCGAAGGGCTAACCCAGGCTGCTCCTTTCAGCCATTTCAAAACAAAGAGCAAAGACTTCAAGAAAGTTTTGAGCCACCATCTCGTTGGGAAACAAAATTCCTCCAAATCAAAAGATACAGTCTGCTTAAAGGAAGGAGGGAGGGAGGAACTGGTCTATCTTTGTTCTGGAGACCTGCAAGCACCTAACCATCAAGAGAGGAATGTCTATGGAGATTCTCAGTCATCCAGGCCATGGTTGTCCCAAAGGTACTTTGAAGAAGCTTCTTGGATGAGAAGCAAAACATCTTCAAAGAAAAACAAGAAAGTCCAGTTGCCTCTTGAAAAAGCACCTTTGGGACATCAAGAGAGGATATGTTTTTATAGGCCATGCCTGTGCTGTTCCTACCCCAAAAATTCTCTCTGAGCTCTGAATCTTCTGATTCGTCGCATCTCCTGCTTGTCTTTTTCCCGTGTGTGTCACAGGAGCGGCAGAACAGCCAAAAAAATGGGACCCCTTCAGATGAACCAGCTCAGCCATTCACTACTCCCGAGGGACAGGCCTTGCGGGTGAGTCTGGGGTAAAGTGGACAGAGCTGGTTGCCAGCACATGATCCCTCACTAGAGCACTTAGCTCTCTGAGCACTCCCCGCTGTCTGAGGTTGAGGTGAGAATGCTTCCAGTTCCGCTGTGTGTATTTTTTTTAAGTACTTTTATGCTGAAATGATTGTTATTAGTACTTGTTAGAAACTAGGGTGAGTAGTAACAAGCAGAAGCAATCAGCACATTTCCAACATTGTTGTTTTGTTAAGTTTGGTCATAAATCAACAGAGGTTGATTTATGCGTTTATGAAGTGGTTGTTTCAGCCAACATAACATATGTGCACACTTGAAACCCAAGAATACACTAAGGCAGAAACTTGTCCACCCCAAGGATAAAACACTCAGACAGAAACTGAGCAACATGGTATATGCAGTACAATGCCGTAAGCCATGTGCAGTTCTGTACATTGGGAAAACGAAACTACCACTCCATAAACGCATGGCACAAAATAGGAGAACAAACACATCAGGGCTAGAGTCAGCAATCTATCTGCATTTAAAAGACACAGGCTACTCTTTTGAAGACAACAAAGTCCATATTTTGGACAGAGAGGATTGCTGGTTTGAAAGAGAGGTCAAAGAGGCCATCTATGTCAACATTGAACAGCCCTCTCTCAACAGAGGGGGTGGGATACAACATCATCTATCTCCAATCTACAACACAGTCCTTTCAACAGTTCCAAGAAGGCTCCACACCCATTTGCACCACTCAGGTGACCCTAATGACACAGATAAACCTCCGGGTGACCTTAACAACCTGCTAAAAGAATGCAAATGTCCAGCTGTCTGCAGGGACTATAAATCCTTCCATTCCCCACCATCCAGTCAGAGCTGAAGAAGCTTCTTGGATGAGAAATGAAACGTCTTCAAAGAAAAACCAGAAAGTCCAGTTGCCTCTTGAAAAAGCACCTTTGGGACAAATTGCTACATAGGTAGTCCTCAAGTTACAACCGTTTGTTTAGTGACCTTTCAAAGTTACAACAGCACTGAAAACGGTGACTTAAATGCGGTCCTTGCATTTTAAACCATCTTAGCATCCCCACGGTCACACGGTCAAAATTTGGACGCTTGGCAACCAGCATTGTATTTATGATGGTTGCGTTATCCCGGGGTCTTGCGGTGGCTATATGCGACCTTCCCAGCTGATTTCTGACCAAAAAAGTCGATGGAGGAAGTTGAATTCACTTAACTACATTGGCCACCACTCACTTAATAACTACCTTACTGGTCCCAATTTTGGTCATAAGTCGAGAATTACCTGTACACAGATGACTGACTGCTTGTTGTGTCTCAGCTACAGGACAGGGCTGTGTCGGGTTCTCCTCTTCAGCCTTGGAATCGGAGGAGAGGATGAAAGAGGGGTATTCAATTCATCACATTCAAATGTGACAGAATTGGGCAGGTCCTGATATTGCTCAACTGCCACTTCCAGCACTCCTAGCCACCTTGGGCGATAATGAAGAATGCTGGGAGTTGTGATTCAGCAACACATCTACAAAAAAGGGGTCAGAGGGAAGGATGAACGGAAGTCCCTCCCTCCCATCCAGCTGTCTATCAGTCCCTACTCTCTCCTGCCTTTCCATTTGGAAAAGAAACCTATTTTAGGACATTCAAGACCTCTTCTGAAAAATACTCTGTCATGGTTCAGAAGCAGCAAAGTAGCTACTCGGCTAGAGCCAGCTGCTTCTCGCTGCAGTGAAAGGTTTATCCTATCAGAAACTGCAAACACAAGGCTATTTCTGGTAGGTGCACCTAGGGATTAATGTTCCTAGATATTTGCACAATTGATTTTACTTTCGCCATTAAAGGAGACACACGTATTAATGTTTAAAGCTGATTGACTACGTTCATAGCAATAAGGAGAATTGCTATGTGCAGCTTGATACCCATAAACCCCTCTGGGAATAAAGCTTACAGTAAATCCATGTAGCTGCATGATTAGACTGATGTCATTTCTGACTACCCAGCCCAATTTACCCCTGTTTTTTCTATCCCTGTATGTGCTGTGCTGTATCCCAATCTGCATCCTGTTGTCACAGTGCAGGGCAATCAGATTTGGCCATTTACCAAGGCTATTTGTGTTTCTAACCCCTTTCCACAGATCATCCCTTTGCCTGACACACACCCCTTGCTTGTCTTTGTCAATCCTAAGAGTGGTGGAAAACAAGGAGAGAGGTGAGAACGGAGTAGGGTTGGAAGTGCAAGTGTGGGAATAGGGCAGGCTAGGCATCTGTTTTTGAATCCAAGCAAACCAAGTTGTTTTCAGAACGGTTTTTTTTCTCTTGCGCTCCCAAATTTTTCTCTTGGGCGTAATATAAATCCTGACCTGCCTATATTATGCCATGAGTCCAGTATGGGCGGTGGAACCCCAAAATTAAATTTTAAAAAATACAAATTATATATTTCTAAAAGTTTGGGGGCAGGGGTGAAATCCAGCAGGTTCTGACAGGTTCTGAAGAACCGGTAGTGGAAATTTTGAGTAGTTCGGAGAACCGGTAGTGGAAATTTTGAGTAGTTCAGAGAACTGGCAAATACCACCTCTGGCTGGCCCCAGAGTGGGGAGGAAATGGAGCTTTTGCAATATCCTTCCCTTGCCACGCCCACCAAGCCACGCCCACAGAACCGGTAGTAAAAAAAAATTGGATTTCACCACTGGTTTGGGGTGATGATTAAGGCACCAGGTTAGAAACCAGGAGACTTGAGTTCTAGTTCCACCTTAGTCATGAAGCCTGTTGGGTGACTTCATTCTCTCAGCCCGAAGGAAGAAGAAAAGCAATGGTAATGGCTTCTGAAATATTGCCAAGAAAACTACAGGGACTACTCCAGGCAGTTGCCAGAAATTAACATTAACATTATAATTTGCCTGAAAATTTGCAGGTTTTCTGCAGAGAGGTTGCTGAAAATTTACCAAACATGGTACATATTTAATTTTAATTTGCTTTTAAAAATGTTGGCCGCTATTGCTGAAAAGGTGGCCAGTTCTGATGTAGATTTGGTTTACCTTTATGTTTGGGAAGGTTCCCAAGAGACCTAAAATTGATGAGATTTGAAGGTCTCTGCATTCTGCATTCCTGTTTGATGGGATGCAATATTTATTTCTCTGTCAAAATGGGTTTGTAGTTCAGATTTCACTGCAGTGGGGATTTTTGACTGGTTATGTCTTGTTGACAGAGTGCTGCGGAAATTTCAATATCTGCTGAACCCACGGCAAGTTTATAACTTATTAAAGGGAGGTCCTGGACCTGGGTGAGTTAATGTGAATTTTTGTACATCAATCTGATTTTCCTTTTTACCTGTATGTCACATGTTTTGCAGGATCAGTAACTAATTTTTGTGTATGTTTTTGTCCTAGCCTCAATTTTTTCCGAGATATACCAAATTTCCGTATCCTAGTTTGTGGTGGTGATGGCACCGTGGGATGGATCTTGGATGCCATTGGTAAGTATTACTTATATAGTTTTATTAAATATTTTTTAAAATGGGGCGGGGGGGGGGAGAAAAGAAGAAGGAAGAAATCAAAGAAAAAGCTAAAAGTGCAAGAAAGGAAAAAGAGTGAAAGAAAAAAGAAAGAAGATACAAAGAAGTAGCTGCCAATATTCTTTATAGCAGTTTTAAGAACAATTATAAATTTATCTCTTACTCTATGGTTACAACATAACTCTGTTCTTTCTATAATCTATTCTGTCTAATCATCAAAACCACAAATCATAAACTCATTTTTTTCATGCAAAATATATATATAAAGACTTTCCAGTCAACAATAAATATAGATAATATGTTTTATCTGTTCAAAGAAGTCAAATTAAGCATCTCTGCATGTTTTATCATCATCAATTATGACTTCATTGTGAATAATGCCAAATCTTTCCATTTGGGGGCATACAATAGCAATAGCACTTAGACTTATATACCGCTTTATAGTGCTTTCCAGCCCTCTCTAAGCGGTTTACAGAGTTCAGCATATTGCCCCCAACAATCCGGGTCCTCATTTTACCAACCTCAGAGCGATGGAAGGCTGAGTCAACCTCGAGCCGGTGAGGATCGAACTGCCAAACTGCATAATCTCACTGCAGTCATTATGTATAAAAGTTCCATGACTTTTTTCCAACTGTTTGTCCATCAATCCCAAAAGAAAAACCTCTGGTTTCAACTGTATATTAATCTTTAAAAGTCCTCTAATCAGCACATGTATTTGAATCCAGAATTTTTAAGCTTTTTTACACATCCACCAAGCATGATAAAATGTCACTTCTTGTTGTTCACATTTCCAAAACAAACTTGAAGTGCCTTTATATATTCTAGACAATTTCTTTGGTGACATATACCAATGGTGTGTTACTTTAGAAAAGTTCTAATTAAAATAATTATAATGTCAATTTCAATTCTTTCAACCATATATTTTCCCATTGTTTCATCTGTTTCATCTTGTTTCATCTGTACATTATAACCAAAAAATGTAGCCCACTTTATTATACATTCTTTCATTTTTACTTCTGTTTCAAATTTCAATAAAATATGTTCATTATTTGTACACATTTCTATTTCAAACTCAGTCTTTTGTCTATATTAACTCTTTCTAACATTAGTAAATAAGAGAACCCTGACACCTATATTCCCTCTGTCATCAATTCTTCTCTTGATTTTATTTTATATTCCCTTTGACAAAATTCTATTATCTTGTGTAAAGTTAACCATTTATGTTTGCCTATTATTTCTTGTCCATAAAACACTTCTTGTGCTGAGAGACACAAAAGTGTTTTCAGGCACTGCATTTGTATCTATTCCCATATTCTTAATATAGCTGCAGCACATCTAATATAATGGTTTTAAAAATCCACATTAATCTTGACTTTATTATGCCACCATCGGTAAATATTTGAGAAACATGACTATGGTTTCTTGGTTGCTGAGGAACACTAAACAATATTTTTTGCATCAAAACCCAAAGGCCCATTAAAAGTACCATTAATAGGCTTACATTCCTACTAACGGGTTGTCGACTAACTTCCCTGTTTTCATTCATGGCATTTTATAGAGCAAGAACTATTACCAAATTCTAACAAATTATGCACAGATTATTTTCACGTTACTTCCTCCTCAGATAAAGCCAACCTACCAATTCGGCCGCCAGTAGCTGTCTTGCCTCTAGGTACTGGCAATGATCTGGCCCGCTGTCTTCGTTGGGGTGGAGGTGAGTAACAGTTGCCAGCAAGCCTAGCAGGCCTTCCTTCTGTTACACCTATGAACCCCAAATCTTGAGCATTTGCTTTGATCTTGTGAAGAGTATTTGTCATATATTTCTTCTAAGCTAAGATTATGTCCTTCAGCTTACTGAAAATCCGCATGGGAAGGAACTTGAGAGAAAGTTAAACTCATAAGCTTAATCAGCCTCTTGATTTGTCTCTGAAATTTTAGATTCTGGGTATGATCTGTTGTGACTTCAGGAGATTCCAAAACTTGATGTCAGGATCCAGCCTCACCTCAGATATCCTAGACCAGGGGTGTAAAACTCACATCATCATGGCAGCATCATGTGATGTATCGGGACTTCCCCCACTTCGCTAAGCGCATGACGCATCCGGCCCGCGGGCCAGGAGTTTGACAGCTTGTCCTAGACCAGTGATGGCGAACCTATGGCACGCGTGCCACAGTTGGCACGCGGAGCCATATCTGCCAGCACGCAAGCCGTTGCCTAGCTCAGCTCCAGCGCACATGCCAGCTGATTTTTGGCTTGCACAGAGGCTCTGGGAGGGCATTTTCGACTTCCGGAGCCTCTGGAACCTGGGGAGGGTGAAAAATGGGCCTACTGGGCCCACCAGAAGTTGGGAAACAAGCCATTTCTGGCCTCCAGAGGGCCTCCAGGGGGGCGGGGGAGGCCGTTTTTGCCCTCCCCAGGCATTGAATTATGGGTGTGCGCACTCGCGCATGCGTGATAGTGCACGCGCATGCACTTTCAGCACCCGAGGGAAAAAAGGTTCGCCATCACTGTCCTAGACCATGCCATATTCCTCCAAGGAATGGAAATGATTGATTCAAGCTGAGACCTTTTTTCCCCCCTAATAAGAGTTCTACATATATAAAGATCGCAACAATTAAGGAAAGAAATGTGTTAGTGAAACTCTAATTAGCATCTGACCCAGAGAATTTCAAAGAAGGAGTGAATTGATAATTTAAAACAAAGTTTGGAGCCTTGAGAGGGTGATTAGATTGAAGTTTAATCAAAACATTCTAAACTGCACTAGGGAGGGAAAATTATTTGTCCTGGGAAAAAGAGAAGCTTGGGTTTTTTTCACTTGCGTGCTTTTATGAATTGGAGTATTGACTAAAGTGGAGCTAAGTAATGAAAGAAAGACTCTGCTTTCTATTGGAGAGAGAAGCTGCCTTAAAGTCATTGTTGACTCCTGGCAAGTGCCTCGATTAGTCCCTGCAGTTTTTTTGGCAAGATTTCCAAAGTGGTTTGCCTTTGTCTCCTTCTTAGGGCTGAGAGAGAGTGACTAGCTCAACTTCATTGCTTCATTAATTTGGTTTCTTTTTACCTCTGTTGTGTATACTTGTAATTTACATTTATCTTTCTCTTCCTACTGTATATTATGTAGCTTTAATTTGTAATGAAATACCGTATTTTTCGGACTATAAGACGCACCGGAGTATAAGACGCACCTTAGTTTTTGGAGAGGAAAATAAGAAAAAAAAAATTCTGCCTACCACCATCCATCTGGTTAGCATCCTTAGCAAACAGCCTGGAACAGGTATATTAGCCTTGCAAAGCTCCATTTGAAAGGCTCCTTTTTCAGCCTTGCAAAGATCCATTTGAGAGGTTGTTTTTTCAGCCTTGAAAAGCTCCGTTTCAGAGGCTGTTTTTAGCCTTGCAAAGCTCCGTTTCAGAGGCTGGCCGGGGCTACATTTGGTGTATAAGACACACCCAGATTTTCACACTCTTTTAGGGGGGGAAGGTGCATCTTATGCTCCGAAAAATACGGTAATTAAAATGAAGGAAAACATTTAGAAATGAAGTCTAGAAGCATTTCTAGGCAAAGGGTTTGTCATTGGGAATAAGGTGAGGCCAAAATGGAAATAAACCCCATTTAGAAGTAAACTTCAATAACACAATTAGACTCCCCTTATATTCTACCTTGAACCTCAACTTACTGAGTTTGAATTCATATAGTCATGGTTGAACATATGACTCCAAGTATTAATAACGCACCATTTATTATAAGATATAGCCAATAAGAGGGATAAAGTCCAGCTGGGGCACTCTTGTTTCAGATCTTTACTCAGTCGTGTAATTTCTGCATACCGGTACTTCTCATGGTCACTGCCTTTCTTGGCAGGAGTAAATTATCAGAAGGACAGCTACCCATGTGAAATGAATCAACTTCTGACAAAATTAGCTTGGTATCACAACTGTTCTCCAATTCTAGCTTAGGTTATTCCACACTAGCAATTTATAGCTTCTTCTAGAGTTATCCAACTATTTTTATGCCAAAAATAATAGTAAAGCAGGCAGACTTTATGTCACTTCACTGATGGATAGGTGATGCAGTGAAAATTTTTAAGGTGCTTGTATGAAAACAACCTTAGTTTTGCCCTTAAACCACAGTACCAATATGAGCAATAGCATGGGAATTAATGTTAATATATAAGCAAGGAAAAAGCGTTTGAACTGCCTGGATGTATTCATTCTTAGCAGAAAATTGCCTGGTCAAAATGAGACCAGATGATAGGGATTTTAGAGTTAAGGGTCTAACTCTTTCCTAAATAGTGTGATCATAAATCAGTGACCCTTAATTCTCCCAACTAATGCTCTGCTCTTTCCCAGGTTACGATGGTGAGAATCTGGTAAAGATACTGAAAGATATTGAAGCAAGTAGCATCATACAGATGGATCGCTGGTCAGTGCAGGTGATGCCAGATAACCCGGATGAGAAAGGAGACCCTGTGCCCTATGAGATCATCAATAACTATTTCTCCATTGGCGTAGTAAGTAGGAACAGATTATTATTTTTTAAAAAAAAATAATTTTAAATAATAATAATGTTCGTCGATTAAAGAAGATAACTATGATAAATTAATAATATAAGTAAAGAAAGATCTAGAAAGTTGGAAAAAATACAATTGTAAGTAGGAACAGATTAAAACACAAGAGAACATCCTTTGCTCAAGAAGGCAAAAAGGGGGTATTTACTCTCTACATATACTGAGAGAAAGAGTAGCAATGATGCCGGGACTGCTGTAACCTTGCTGTTGCCCCTGAGGACAGTAGGCCCAGAAAGAAATTGGCCATCATAAACAGCCTTAGCAATGAAAAGGAAGAAGGAGGCAGGATTTAGTAACACAAGATGGAAGTGGTGGAGTCTCCAGCTAGACTGGAGGGAGGTGTTAAGAGGGGGGCAAGCTTAGAGTCCTTGCACTGCAGGAAGTGGCACAGGCCTAACTTTCCCCAGAATCCCTGAAACCTTATCTGACTGTTCCCAAGGGAAAGAAGTCTGTCTGGCGAGATTCTTATAACATAGGTGACTAGCAATAAAGCTTCTGCTTGAAACTATTCATTATTGGCTGTGGTAACTTGTGCCCAACAGTGGTAGTTTTGGAATGACCCAGAGAGGGCGCTAATGGGTTTAAGAAATGGAAGGGGAGAGTTAACCTCGTGGTTATCTCTGTCCTGAGGCGTCTCTCATCTCCACAAAGCACTTCTTCAGCTCTGACTTTCTCTTTTTCGCTTTCCTTTTCTTCAGGATGCCTCAATTGCCCACCGATTTCATGTCATGAGAGAGAAATACCCAGAGAAATTTAACAGCAGGTTAGTTCAGTTGTGGAAGAGGGTAAGGGGTTCCTGGTGCTGCTATCCCGTCCCTTTTCAAGGCTGATTTGGCAATTCTGAAATATCAAGTCTTCCTATGAAGCTTGATCTAGTACTTCTGTGTTCAACTCTGCCTCTAGAAATGTCCCTGCTCCTTTTGATTAAACCTTGATTTGATTTCCCCGGGAATATATAAGGATAACTAGTCACGCAGAGAGGATGGCTCTGCACTGGGCAGTGAAAAGTGAATACCTGCCATGGAGTGGGGCTCCCGGTTGGCAAGTCCTGCCAGTGGATGTGCTTGCCTGGGGCAGAAGTGGGGCTCAACCACACACCCTCTCTACATTGCTCCTTTTCTGCTACTCTACTCTTTTCTGAATAGGATGAAGAACAAGCTCTGGTATTTTGAATTTGCCACATCGGAGACCATCTTTGCCACATGCAAAAAGCTCAAGGAGTGTTTGTCTATAGAGGTGAGCATTTCCTTTGTGGTCCTGAGGTGATCGCTGTTCTGGGTTGGGAAAATTGTTCACTTCTGTAACCAGCATGCAATTCTTTGCAGCAATGTCTAACACAAAGTCGCGCTTTAGGTCCAAAAGGATTTTGTTTTGGCCTGGCACATTATGTTTCCTATGAACATGTGCAAAGTGTTTTTCTTTCATTGACACTGCTTAGCCTGGATCAATCCAGTGGTGGGTTCCTACCGGTGCGGTCCACTCTACAATACCGGTAGCGACCAGCAGATGGCGCTATTTGCGCGCGACCGCTCCCGTGTCATCTTTGCCAGTCTGTCGCACGGCACCATCTTTTTTGGGGGGACTTTTTGGGCTGATTTTGCTTCCTGCGCATGCAGGGAAGCAAAATCTCACAAGGGGATGCACATGCGCGCAAGATTTCAGCGATTTTTTGCTTCCACGCATGTGCGGAAGCAAAAAAGCACCAAAATCGTGTGTGCGCGCCAAAACATGGAGATGCGTGCGCAGCGCACCAGTAGCGCGAAGAACAAGCAACCTGCCCCTGGATCAATCTATTACATTTTTGGCATTAGGACTTCGACCTCAGGCAAAATAGTTAATAAGAAGCTTGAGTTCTCAAACGCCCTGCTCCTAGCATTGCCATTTCTGCATATTTACCCAGCTGTGCAAGAATGGGTCTAGAACTTGGATTCTATAGTGCTGTTCAAATTATTGCATTTAAAAAAAAGTTATCGTCTTGCTCACCTTCCTTTTTTTTCATGTATGTCTCTACCAAGTGCTGTGGGCAATCCCTGGACCTCAGTGGAGCCCTCTCTGGAATAGCTGTCCTCAATATCCCTAGCATGCATGGGGGTTCCAACCTCTGGGGTGAGACCAAAAGACCTTTGGGGGAGGCAGCGGCGCGTAGCACAGCCGGAGGAGCAGCGCAGCCTCAAGTCATCACTGAAGCTGAAATCCTGAAGAACTGTGTACAAGGTGAGCCAGGAGAATGGGTAGATGGTACAAAGTTTGGAACCTTGTAGATTGGACGTTAGTAGTACGTATCACAGAGAAAGGCACAGGGGTGAAATTCAGCAGGTTCTGACAGGTTCTGGAGAACCGGTAGCAGAAATTTTGAGTAGTTCAGAGAACCAGCAAATACCACCTCTGGCTGGCCCAGAGTGGAGAATGGAGATTTTGCAATATCCTTCCCCCAGGAGTGGGGAGGAAATGGGGATTTTGCAGTATCCTTCCCCTGGAGTGGGGAGGGAATGGGGATTTTGCAGTATCCTTCCCCTGGAGTGGGGTGGGAATGGGGATTTTGCAGTATCCTTCCCTTGGAGTGGGGTGGGAATGGGGATTTTGCAGTATCATTCCCCTGGAGTGGGGAGGAAATGGGGATTTTGCAGTATCCTTCCCCTGGAGTGGGGAGGGAATGGGGATTTTGCAGTATCCTTCCCCTGGAGTGGGGTGGGAATGGGGATTTTGCAGTATCCTTCCCTTGGAGTGGGGTGGGAATGGGGATTTTGCAGTATCCTTCCCCTGGAGTGGGGAGGGAATGGGGATTTTGCAGTATCCTTCCCCTGGAGTGGGGAGGGAATGGGGATTTTGCAGTATCCTTCCCCTGGAGTGGGGAGGGAATGGGGATTTTGCAGTATCCTTCCCCTGGAGTGGGGAGGGAATGGGGATTTTGCAGTATCCTTCCCCTGGAGTGGGGAGGGAATGGGGATTTTGCAGTATCCTTCCCCTGGAGTGGTGAGGGAATGGAGATTTTGCAGTATCCTTCCCCTGCCATACCCACCAAGCCACGCCCACAGAACCGATAGGGAAAAAATTTGAATTTCACCCCTGGAAAGGCCGGCATGGCTTGAGAGGGTGAATGAAGAGGCCAAGCTAGATTAATACTCTGCTGCCCTTTCTGAAACATCGCTGTGAGGACTTTCTATGGGAGCTTGAGATGATGGGGTGACATTTCTTACCTTTGGCTTTTCTCCCTCCAATTCCCTATCCAGATCTGAGTGATCGACGGATGGAGGTGGTGGGCCTGGAAGGTGTGTTTGAAATGGGACAGATCTACACAGGTTTGAAGAATGCAGGCAAGCGGCTGGCTAAGTGCTCTGAGATCACCCTGAGGTAGGTGGGCCGTCCACTCAATGGATGTATTGTCTTCTCTTGTGATTGCTGTTTGGAACTGACAGCCTTTCCTTCAACTTTCCCAAAGGGGGCATGTACATGGCCTTGATACATGTGAAATAATAGCGATGTCTCTGTGAACCTTTAGAGTAAATGTCTATTAATGGTAATTGACACCCTTCTTAGTTGGGCTGAGTTGGATCAGTACCGTTATATAGAATGACTCAGTGAGTGTTCTTAGGCAGCCATTATCCCTGAGCCTCATCCCACCTCCACATCTGCCATATGAGACTAAGAATACTGACCATAAAGATTGCTGCTAGGAAATGTCCAGCCAGGCTGGCGGGGGAGGACTCAAGCGGGGAATTAGCCTTGAATTGTTGTGCAGTTACAAGAGACATAGGCCTGAGCTCCCGACCAGTTCATGGGACTTTATTTATTTATTCCCAAGCAAAGGCAAGCAGTTTGGGAAGATTCCTGTATTATAGGCAGAATACAATAAAGTAGTTAGTGAACTCTACACATGTGAATCTGGTTTCTTGCACCTGACAATTACTGTGATAATATGTGATATGAAGGTGTGATGGTGTTGGCTGCAGTATAGACAGACGAAGGCAGGAAATCAGTACTAAGGTGCCCCATATTTACTGTCATATTCAGTGTTTGTTCTTTGGATAATTGCATGAGGACCTCTATAAAATCTGAATATTCATCATCTCATGTCAACTTCCTGTTTTTCTCATGCCCTTTTTTTAGAACCTTCAAGCATCTTCCCATGCAAATCGATGGAGAGCCATGGATGCAAGCACCATGCACAGTGAGCACCTCCTTAGATCATATTCTATGTTTCATAGCTTTGGGTATGAAGATCTATTTTGGTGAGGCCAGAGAACTCCTTATTATAGAAGGCTTGCTAACCAGCTCAAGTGCACAGCGGGTGCCTTTTTGTAAAATCTGAAACTTGCAATGCATGAGTCGCTGGAATATGAAAATTGCTAGGAACAGTTAATGAGAGAGCTTTATTATTTTAAGCTAATCCACCAAGGCAGACATTTCATGAAAATATATGTAAGCTACACTTTCAAATAAAAAATGAGTACCAATTAAAAGCAATGAGTACCAATTAAAAGCTATCAAAAACAGATGAATTTTTAAAACAGTCTTGAAAGCAGCTATAGATAGGGCCAGCCATTTACCTTCTGAGGGGAAATTTTATAAAAGAGGGCCACTGAGAAATGTTCGATCTAACTCTTGAGTGGTCAGTAAGAAGGTTGTAAGAATGATCTTAAAAGTTAAGTCAGATCATGTTATGTGAAGGCAAGCCTCAAGCTTCAAATGATAATTGGCTGCTCTTTGTATAGCCAATAGAACATTTGTACCACCATCCCCTTTCTTACAACACGGCTGGTGAGGGAGCATCTGGACAAGGAGGAAGAAATGATTATTTCCAACAGTGATCTTTTATCAGGATGCAGTATAACTGATGCAGTGGGACAGGGGTGGGTTCTAACTTACCTCGCTGCCGGTTCGCTTCCTCCCGCACCGCGTGACCGCGCCTCGTGGGCGTGTGTATGCGCAGTGCCGAAAAATCCAGAAAAAATCCCCCAAAACAAAGCAGAAAACAAGATGGCGATGCATGCGCACTGCCGGAAACTCGGCTTCTGGACATGCTCAGAAGAAAAAACATTTAAAAATCCCCCCCCCCAAAAAAAGATGGCAGTGCCCACGGACCGGCACCAACCGAACCATTTCTGTGACATCATCATGACGTCACCAGCGGGTCGCTACTGGTTCGGGTGAACCAGTCCGAACCGGGAGGAACCCACCTCTGCAGTGGGATATGATTAAAACATTTTCCCTTTATCAGGATTTCTGCATGCGAGCAAGAGAAAGTGACTGCGTAATATATTTAATTTATTTTTTATTTATTTATTTGGTGTTTCTTATATGCCGCCCAACTCCCGGAGGACTCCGGGCGGCGTACAACAGAAAAAATACAAGAAACCAATATAAATAAGCATTAAAACAGATATAAAAATTAAAACCGTAATCTTAAAAGCATCTAATATCCATTCAACTTCACACATACTTGGGGGTGAGCTCAAATGGATTACGCTCTTAATCAGACAATTTTAAGTGATGTTGTATTATGCAAATTCAGTAGCCTGAACCTTTCTTGGCTAGGAACATCCATCACCACCAAGATCTCTGACTTAATTGTATAAAGTTACTTATTCCCCAGTGGCCTAAATATCACACATTCTTGGAATAGAGAATTAGCCCTCTCTCTGCCTGAGCCTACCATTTTTGTTAAAAAAAATTTAAAAAGTTTTCAGTTTAAAAAAAACTAGAGAGTAGTTCCAACTGCAACTGGGTCATTACACATTTTATAGGACATTTTTTCTCAGATTTCCCAGAAATAAATACCCAGAAAGTGACAGCCACCATAAAAGCTGGTAGGCTTTTTCAAATTGCTACTCCTAGCTAATTGAAACAAGCCACCTTACTAATTAAATTGTTGCCCAAGACTAGCAGCAGATCCAGTGGGGATTAGTCTGGTGGTTCCTGTCCACTCAGAAGACCAAAGTATCATTTCAGACAGGCTGGCTGTTTGGTGATTTCAAGTGGTCCTTGAAATCACCTGGACTTAAATTAGGGCCTTAAAGATCAACTAACTGGTTTGGATTGATGGAGTGTCATCAGGTCAATATTGATTTGTAATGACCGCAAAGAGACCTCTCTATGTCTTAATTTGGTGAAGAGGAGATGCAATCAGACAGTGGTTGGTCTGCTCTAATCATCCATAAGTTGTGATATGGGGTGTGTGGATGGGCAGGTAGAGGAAAGGCCTGAGGCCTGCTCTAAAGTGTTGACCCATCTTGCTCCATCTTTCTTTCAGATCAGAATAACTCACAAGAACCAAGCTCCGATGCTCATCGCACCGCCTCCCCGTTCCTCCAGCTTTTTTGGCCTGAAAAAGGGACCCCAGGAGACCTAAACGGGGCTTCTGTTCCTTTCCGGGAGCAGCTGCCTCCACCGAAATGCAACTTTGGGTCCTCGGTTGGGGTATCCTGCTGCTTTGTGCCACAAGGAGAGCCCTGTTCCGTCACCACCCTCCATAGCAAATTAGAAGAAGCCAAATTTCTATGTAGTACGTACATGGCAAGGCGAGATCAGAATTCTTAGCTTTTGCAACATACATCAGTCTTGCCAATTTCCTAGTTTGGAGCAGGAGAACTTGGGTTCTCTGCCCTGTTAGGTTTTGCAGCACCTTGTGATTTGGTGGTGCCCTCAGGTTTCCTGCCTGTGCTAGTCTCCCTTTTAATGTGTGGATGCCAAATTCTTCCTTTTTTGCCCACTAAAAAGCCTCTGTAGATTGCTACCTCTTGTCATTCAAATTCTGCTCTTTGTAGATTTTGCTTTTTGCACTTGCTGTAACTACTGAAAGACAATGGTGGCACCAGCTGTTCTTTTTTTCCCCCTCCACTTCCTTTCCTCTCCTCTTTTTTTTAATTTATTATGATTCCATGCCAAGTCCTTCCCTATACAGTTTTCTCAGAAGAGCTTCAACGTGGTAATAAAGGGCTGGGCTTGGATATGTTTTTTTCCACTGTAATCTGTTTTATTGGCTATAAGCAGAAACTAGCTGTTAGATGGTGGGGTTCCCAGTTGTTAAAACATTATTTGCCTTTTGGTCAAAGCTTGTAGAAAATGAAACAAGGCACATTACCAGATTTCTGGCCCACAAAAGGTAGCGAAATGGAATCTCACCATTGGCTCATTTTACTTGCTATTGTGGGAGCACAATCTCAGTCATGCATTGCTATATGGACATTAAATATTAGGGCAGAAGCATCCCTTCAGAAGTCATGAACTTCAATACCCAATCAATACAGCCAGAGGTGAATGATGTGTACAGCAACATCTGGAGGGCCACAGGATTCTCTCTCTCTCTCACACACACACACACACACACCAAGTTCTGTGTAAACTGGCTTTGTAACTGCTTGCAACCGTGCAGCAGGATATGCACAAAAGCATGAAACATCCATGCAATGTGTTGCAGTCATACAGAGGAGGAAAAATTGGAGACCAGCACATTTGCTGGTATATCTGCTCATGATGAAAGCCTTAATCGGATTTGGAAAGCCAGCATGGATTTGCTGCTTTTCCCGCTTTCCTTCACTATACTGTGTGCAAGAAGGTAATGTAAGATTTCACAAGGATAATAATAACAGGGTAAAAGCAAGCATTATAGATTTTCACTGTTGCAGGTTTGATGTTTGATTTAGTCATCCCAAATTCTACCTGTCAAGGACTGGGATAGTTTTTAGTACCAAGTGTGTGAAAAACTTGTTCAGTAAGATTAGGGGACACTGGACAATAGTCAAGAATGTTTTTCACTATCAATCTCAGAAGGCTGCCTTTTTATTTTGTTATAACACATTGTTTATTCCTTTGTGGCACTAGGATTATGCTCTCGTTGATCCTGAAAAATCAACAGAAGATTCCTAGCATTCCTCTCCAAATGAAATTTCTAGGCACACAGCACTGGGCCCAACGTGTTGCAGGACACCCATAAAAAGCAGAACATGATGCAACAGAAAAAGAGTGGAAGAGCTAAATCCCCTCCCTCTGAAATCATCCTTACCTTTTGCTAATTTTATCCCCATAATGCCCCAGGTCTATCTTTTGGAGGGACAAGATTTAGGGGCCAACTGCTGATAGCAAAGAGTAGAGCATTTCTTTTCCACGAATTGAGAGGAGGCTGGGTTCACCTTGTTCTAAGTATTCAGTGTGGTTTCTTTGTAACTGTGTCCAACCATTATGCTTTGTAAACACTGGTTTATAGCTTAGAGTGAACCCAGCCAATGTGGTTCGGTCAACAAACCGTAGCTAGGTGGTATATGAACCATTCTGTCCCTCAAAATTTCTTCAGTAAAACTTCCACCATTGGACTGCTGTGTAATAAAGAAGGAAGACTGTGACTTGTTAGACTTGGTTGTAATGTATTGTTTTTGGCCTCAGATAGGAGATAGGATTTCAGATAGTATCTTGGGAGATGCCACACCTTCCTTGACAGATCAGGATGCCAAAAGCAACAAGCGCATCATGTTTAAAGAATTAAGGCCTTTCCATACTTCCATTTTTAGCACAATAAAAGTGCAGTTGCCCATTTATTGCATCTAACTTTGTACATTTGTCACAGAAAAAGAATCTGGCACTGCCATTTTTTGTTTAGTGACTCATAGAATGAAACAATGGAGTTGGTGTCTGTATTGCAAGGCCATGTGGGAAAATCCATTTTAAACCACAGATGTTTGTCACCGAGGTACAACATGCTGATATCTATGGTTTCCAAAATTCTGGAAACCACTTTGCCTGTTTTTATGAGCTTGAAAACAAACCCTGTGTTTGTGTGCTTGCATGTTCCCAAGCAGGGGCGGGTTCCTAATTTTTTTACTATCACTCTGTGGGCATGGCTTATTTTGTGGGTGTGGCTTGCCAGCTATGTGACTGGGTGGGCGTGGGCCTCGGGAGTTTGGCAGCGGCCGGAGAAGCGTGGGGGCATTGCCCACCCGCAACGCAGCCCCCCGCAGCGGGAGCAGCAAGACCGCGGCAGCAGTTCTTTTAGGAGGCTCCGTCCGGCCTGAATGCTTCTCCCCATTCGATGATCCTAGGCTCCTGCCGCCCGTTCCCCCTCCCCTCAGCAGCTCGAGAAGCCTCGAACGTGCGAAAATGCCTGGGATCATCACCGCGCATTTGTGGCTTCTCGGACTGCTGAAGGGAGGGGAATGGAGATAGCTCCTGCCGCCCGTTCTTTCAGTGTCTCACGTGCTCCCTCAGCCATCCTCCCCTGCTTGGACTCACTGTGGGGTAGGAAGGCAGCGCATGCGCAGTGCCGGAAGCTCAGCTTCTGGGCATGCGCAGAAGAAATTTTTAAAAAAAATTTAAAAAAAATTTTTTTTAATGGCGGCGCCCAGGCATTGGCAACCGACTGCACCGGTACTTTGACATCACCAGCGGGCCGCTACCGGTGCTATAGAGTGGACCGCACCGGTAGGAACCCACCACTGTTCCCAAGTGCCTCTTCCCACTTGAATCAGAAGCCCTGCACAGCCCTAACCCGGTTAGAATGTCAGAATGTAACTGGGGAGACCTGGTTGATATCCCATTCTGTCAGGAGCTACACTGAGAGTTCTGAGATTAAAATGGAAATAAGAGGCAGATGGTCAAGGGCTTCCAGAGAAAAAGCACAATATAGGCACTGTTCATTATCGATAATGAGGAAACTTGATATGTTAGTTCAATGTGTTTTAAAAACAACATCGAACACAGCTCTCAACGTAGCAGCATGAACTGGGAAATCAAAGGGAACATGGAAACAAAAACATTGGAAAATAAAATACATGAGATAGAGAATATTTTATGGCCTGCTGAGCAAGACAAGGCTACTTAAAAGAGTTAGCATTTACAGAGATTTTATTGGACTTAATGATGCTTTTGTGTTGTTATGAAATTAGGAATGAATCTGAGCACTTGCATCCTCTATTCAAATTATAGAAGAGTACGGCATGGGAAGTGCTTGAGGGAGAACAAGAGATCTGTCTCCAACACTGTAGCAGGAACAAAGCAGTTGGTGACACCAGTGTGGTCTCCATTCAGTGCTCTGCATTTAGTCTTACACAACCTTTATTCAGTCTTGGTGATAGTAACAGAATAACAGAGTTGGAATGGACCTTAGAGGTCTTCTAGTCCAACCCCTGCTCAGGTAGGAAACCCTATACCATTTCAGACAAATGGTTGTCTAATCTCTTCATTAAAATCTACAGTGTTGAGCACCCAAAACTTCTGAAGGAAGTCATTCCACTGATTAATTGTTCTGTCAGGAAATTTCTCCTTAGTTCTGGGTTGCTTCTCTCCTTGATTAGTTTCCATCCATTGCTTTTTGTCCTGCCTTCAGGTGCTTTGGAGAATAGGTTGACACCCTCTTCTTTGTGGCAACCCCTGAGATATTAGAAGACCGCTATCATGTCACCCCAAGTCCTTCTTTTCATTAAACTAGATATCCCAATTCCAGCAACCGTTCTTTATATGTTTTAGACTCCAGTCCCCTAATCATCCTTGTTGCTCTTCTCTGCACTCTTTCCAAAGTCTCAACATCTTTTTTACATTGTGGCGACCAAAACTGGATGCAGTATTCCGAGTGTGGTTTTACCAAGGCATTATAAAGTGGTATTAACACTTCACGTGATCTTCCCCCAATTTCAGAATTTGTAAGGACGTCCATCCCTATATAACAATTTCCCTTCACATATTACTCTGTGTCAAATTATTCTGTTTTGGAGTGGGAGTGGTTGTGGCTTAAATGACTTTCACTCTAACAGATGGCTCGCTCTTCCCACTGCATTCCACAACTTTTTCAGAAATTTAGGACAGCAGCAAACCTTGCCTCGCCTGCTATCCAAGAAACCCTAGGCCATAGCCCACAGTTCCCCAGAAAACTGTGAGAATGGGGCCTACTTTAGAGAATAGTTGTCATGTGTTGATGAACCTGGAGTGTCACCCAAAACATGGTATGTCGCAGGGGTGAAATGCTCCCAGTTCGCTCTTGCCTGTCGGTCGTCGGAGAACCGATCGCGAAGACAGCACGATGCTCTGCCCACCTGCCAGGATGCCGCCATTTGAGTCTTTTACCCTCTGCGCAGGCGTCCCGGTGGGTGGGCGGACCGTCACGCTGCCTTCGCAATCGGCTCTCCGACGACCGACAGGCAAGAGCGAACCAGGAGCATTTCACCGCTGCATCTCACCTTTGATACATGTGTCATAGTTTTGCCATCACTGCCTTAGGCCTTAGACCAGTGATGGCGAACCTGTGGCACGCGGAGACATATCTGAGGGCACGTGAGGCGTTGCCCTATGTCAGCTCCACCACGCATGTGCGCACTGGCCAGCTGATTTTTGGCCTTCTGGAGGGCAGGGGGAGGCCATTTCCGCCCTCCCCAGGCTTCAGGAAAGCTTCCTGAAGCCTGGGGAGGGCGAAAAAACGGCCCAACAGGCCTACCGAACTTCTGGTAGGCCCAATGGGCCATTTTTCACCCTCCCCAGGTTTCAAGAAAGCCTCCTGAAGCCCGGGGAGAGAGAAAAACAGCCCAACGGGCCTATCGGAAGTTCATTTCTATGCGTGCATGCGTGGGGGGAGGGCATTGCATTATGGGTGTGGGCATGTGCACGCACACTATTGCACGTGCGCGCACCCTTTTGGCACCCGAGCAAAAAAAGGTTCACCATCACTGCCTTAGACCATGCCCTGGCCTGGGAATTATTTTTCATATAAATTGTGGGTTCCTTTGTCCACTCTGATTTGCCTCATACTACTCTCTTCCCAGGCATCCAATTTCAAAGGAATCTCTGAAGTTTATTCTCTGACTGTATTATCTGAAGAATATAAAGTGGTTGCAGATATTAATGCTCGCTTTATATCAGCCTGTCCTTTCTCCTGTTCTCACGCCTCTTTTTGGAAGAAACTTTTGCAGAATTTGTTTTTTGAAATGCAGCCATCCTCATTCCCATTTCCACCTCCAGAATTGCCCAAAAGTGCTTTTGTTTCTCCTTCTCTTTCTGTCCCTTGGAGCCACCAGTATCCAGTTTGAGCTGTTATCCTGCTCACAATGCAGTATCAACGAGGCAGCTGGAAATCCATTCCCTTATGAGGTGACCCGTTGGTACTGACCAGTTTCTAGAACCGGATTCTAGACTGTCCTTCAGCTAGCAAATGGGATGTCACAATTCAACTGCTCTTCCCCGCCTACAGTAAGTGGCTCACTTTGCATAGACAAACATCACACCGAGAAGTAGTCCATCAAATTCTTGATATATTTGTTCATGGTGTATAAAGGAGATACTGTGTTTTTTTAAGGAAAAGATGGACAGACAAAAATTTAAAAAAAAAATACAGAGATGCTCCATTGGCTTAAATGATACCAGCCTGCATCTTGTTGGTTCTCTCTGGGTTTGCATGACATGGGTTAAACTTAATGTGCCTCTTCCCTGGGAAATGCTTATACATAACAGCAATACGTTACTAAGGATGTCTTAGAAGCAGATGTGAACCATTTCATCTGAGTGCTGACACTTTGTGCTGCTGGTTCCTTTTTTTTTTTTCTTTTTGGAAAAAATAAAAGTCTGCAGTGGCTGATTGGTGATCATGCTGCTGCAGACAAGATAGAGATGATATTATTCCCTCATATATCTCTTTCTTGGCAGGATTCACTCCCCCATCTAGTTATGGGGCATAGAAAATAAAACAGAGTCAGAGTTTTAATGCAGCCCCATTTTTGAGGGGCTGTTTAAGAACATGGCCAGTAACTGGTGAACAGGGTTAACCCTCTTATCATTTGTTAGAAGACCTGGCCAGTTGTAGGACGTTCATTTAGAAACTAACAATCCCAAAGCTACAATGCTGATTTTCTCCTTTACCCAACGAAGTATGTCAGAAAGCCAAATGAACAGCTGTCTTGACTCCCTAGGACCAGCATGGCACGGGCTGAATGCAATTGTGGTGCTCTAAAAACCACTACACTTCCTTCGGTGCTGTCTGTATCTCCCCACCCAGGCAGGCACTGAGATGGCACCTCAAAGTGGCTGAGAGTTTACTCAGCTGGCATCAGAAGAGCATCAACTTAAGGGAAATATAGGGGGCATGATTTTCCTTTCTGAGTAAAGGCTCAACGCGTTCCGTTTTTAGTTTGCAAAGCTTGTTGACTTCCATTTAGACGACGTTGCCACTGAGCAAGGGGCTGCTCTCCCCACTGGCCCTCCGGCCAAATGCCTGGCCAAGGAAGAGGCGTACAGCTGTGCGGTCAGGAAACCAGTTCTTTGGAGAAGTGCCAGTAGACATCATGGCCCGTAGAGGGATGTTTCTCAAATGCCTGTAACCAAGGAAGATATTAGTAACAATCTTGAGTGCATTGATGTTTGAGAGCACCCAAAGCATCACCATGTTTCTTACTCTGCTTGCTCTTTTGAATAAGAACTCTTAACATTCTTTGTCTGGCAAAAGAGAAGAGCTCAACCAGTAAAGATTTAGTCTTCTGCTGTTCAACGGCCCTATGAAGGATAAAGACCTCCACCAAGTGGACTCTGAAAAATGCCTGCCATAAACAATACAACACGAGTGAACTGGCCATTCAGAGTGGTTAGTTTATAGTTGGAATCGTACCCAGAAGGCCTAAGGAACAAATTGCAAGATACCATAAGAAGCCCTGAAAAAAACAAGACAGCCAATGAGAGCGATTAATGAAATTCTGGGGAGGAATATTTGTTGTGTAGAAGCTTCACAGATCAAATTAACTCCTTTGCTATGTCTTTAGGCAAATTTCCCTTCTTACTCTGATTTTACCCTAGTAAAGCTGCGCCATCTCTGCTGTTGTCTCCCTAAATGTCAAAGTACATAATGGAGAATGTAATAGAGGGAAGGAAGTCTGTACTTAGGGCAGAACGCATCTGTGGCAGGCCTAGGTCAAGGATTTTAACTACAGGGCAAACCTTTGCTTGCAATCTTGGAGAGTCACTATCGTTCAACGTCCAGCCAGATACTCTTTTCTCTGTACTGATGCAGTAACTTAACATGCTCCAAAGGTTAATCACCTTGCTATTTCAGATCCATCCCAGATGCCATAAGGACTTGATTTTTGTGGGTGAGCAGCAAAAGCACAGATCCCCTTGCATCATCTCCTAGCCAAAGCAGAATAGGAACATTAGGCCAGGATTTAACCCGCTTGGTTGGGAAATGTCAGACTGTCCTATCTTCAGTCAGATGTTAGTAGCTACTGTAGCTCCTAAGTTAGTATATAATATATACATAGTACATTCACTCCTGGCTAATGATGAACGACCCAAATATGAATGGGAGTAGACTCACCGATAGGTATAGATAGCAGCTCCCATGGCAGCAATAACCAACAGCACTCCAACTACAAATGTAATTTGGGCTGAAGCTTGATTTCTTTCTGCTATAAGAAACAGAGGAATTGATATTTAGTGATGCTTATAATATAATGTGCTGTTCCTTTAGAAATATGGGACAAACCATTCCTATAGAATAGGCCTATATTTCTAATGGAAAAATAAACAAGCTTTATTGTGAGCAACTCTACCTCAACTTTTATCATACTTCACAAAGAGCAAAAAACCAGGAAGAAATTTGTTTACGTGTTAAACCATAACACAATGCATTTGTTTTTAGCTTAGATGTATGTCAACTTAGCCACTGTGGTTGTTAACTATGGCTTAGAATGATGTATAAACCCAACCACTACGTTTGGCCTCTGGTTGTCAGCATACTAGAAGGAGGGATTGCAATAAAACTGCCAATAACATAAAGAGAAACAGAAGGAACATTGTCCTACAAAAGACTTAGGTCACCATAGAATAGTGGGCCTTACTCTGAACGCTGACTTGGGTGCTGGCAACAGCCAAGGTGTTGGCATCAGCCAGTGAGATGTTGACACAGTAGAGGCCAGATTGGTTGAAGGCCTGGCGCAAAACAAGCTGGCAGTCTGGGCTTGGCTGAACAGGATTGCACACACTCTCCTGGACTATCACACAATCAGGATCTGAAACGGTGGTGCAGACTTCTTGGGGGAGGCTACAAGCGAAACAAGACTATTGATTAGTCCATCCATCAAAAAAGGCCAGTTACCTTCCCAGAATCGTACATACTGTATGAACACTCCTTGGCAAGATTTCCACATGACTGCTATGCTGTTCAAATATTGCTATTCAAAAATCTTTCCCACCACCCACCATTCTGAGAGGGGCTTGTTTCACAGCTCCTGTTGCTCGGTGTCCAATATCCTTTCTTTCTTCTCACAGGCTTCAACCATCACTTTAAGAAGGTAGGAATCTATCAGAGTCATTATTTTCAGCTATGAAACCTACCTTCCCTGGCAGGTCACAGTGAGATCTACTGCATTCTCAGCAATAGCGGGCGTCAGTGGTATTACCTGCACAATTTCCACACTCTCTATGCCCTCTGCAATAAAAGAGAACACAGAAATGTTTATGCAGCATAGATGTCCTATATTTCCCACCCTCATCCTGTGAATCATTCCTGTACGTGGAGGTCTTTTAAACCTGGCCTCTACAAACCAAAGTTAATTGGAAGAAAATGTTTGTTCTTTCAGGTAACAAGGACAGGGTTCCAATAGAAGAGACTATTGGTAGCTCAGGATTGAACTGTGGAGTCCTTTGGTACTTTCTGAACTTGATTATTTGCTTGAAGATGTTTTATTACCCAGCAAAGTAACATCAGCAGTGTGCACAAGCAAACAACCAAGCTCAGAAAGCACAAAAGACAGCACAAAATGGACCTGCTTTTAGATTTGGAAAATAGAGTATGGAATGGGCATTTTAATTTTCATAGAACACCTTGTGTAACTTTTAACCCCAGACATTGTCATATTATTCTTACCTTCTAAATGTGCTCTGATCACAATTCTCTGCTAGCTTTGAACTTAATATGTGGCAAAGATTGGATTGGGGTAGACTGTCTTATGGTGATTACATTATTCTGTCATCTTCTAAAGATAGATGGCTCTGCGTGTGGTTTAGGTCCATCCTCCTTACCTAATGATACCCAACAGCCTCTGGCCTAATTGGTGTGGGTGCTTAATGGTTCCTATTACCCATCATTCCCTAAACTTACGGATGATGTCCAGATTAGTGGCAAAGGTTCCATAACGATAGAGGAGGCATCCAGTGGGTGCCTGGCGTTTCACCAGGAGCTGGACCACATTTCCTGCGACTGTTCCCGTGGCAGGCATAACCGAACCCACTGGATTGATGGCTGTTGTATCTTCAGAGGCATCGACTAGGGGAAAAAATACTGGAAATATATTACAATATTCATGGATAAAGGGTTATTAGTATTCCCCCTTAGCTTCAGATTGTCTCCATCTCAAAAATAGTATTTGCTGGAAGGAAGAGCCATAAATTTAATGGACTGCCTCAGAAATTGAATAAACTAGTGCTTTCCATATGTTTTGGGCCACAACTTCTGACAAGCCTTGCCACTGGCTCTTGCCCAGGGCTGATGGCAATTGAAATTAAACGTCTAGAGGATACTAGGTTGTCTACTCCTGTGTAGGATAAGTGACAGGAATACAATAACTGATTAGAATAAGTCAGTGTTGCTAAGGCCTAAGGAGAGGGAGAAGCATGAAATATTTGTCCTGACAAAGTCTGTCCCTTTTGTCTGTGTGTGTATTCATAATGTCATAGATCCACGTGCAAGTGGTGGTGCTTATTTTACAACAAGTTTTGCCATTCTGATGAAACATCTGGATTCATCACAAACCTGATGCTTTCAGAGGTATTACAGTTTAAAGAAATTGTCCTAGCATTAGATGAGATCAAGTTGGGGAGAGCAGTACCCTGTTTCCCCCAAAATGAGACATCCCCTGACAATAAGCCCAATAGGGCTTTTGAGTGCATGGCAATAAGGCCAAGCGCTTATTTCAGAGTTTAAAAAAATTTAATTATTTGGTAGTAGGACATTCTTATTTTGGTAGTAGGACATTCAGGAAAGGAACACTATCATGACATCAGCCTTTCAAAATAGTCCAGTCTAGGAGAGCAAAGTCATGCAGGCTAATACTGCTTTTATTATAAGCTCATAGAAACAGAATCTTGGAAGTCTGAAAGTGCTTCTCTCCCTCCCTCCCTTTATCTTGTTGAGATGTTTTCTCGGATTACAATTCTGGCCTGGATTCGATTTTCTTTTATCTGATCATTGTCTTGGTAGTGGCTCATCTTTTTGATCCTCAAGGTCATTCCTTCTTCCCATTGCATATGCTTTCTGCATATGGGTTGAAAACCTCATGTCCCTCAAATGTTTCTGAACCACAAATCCTACTAGCGTTGTCTATCATGGCCAGCAGCAAGAAATACTCTGAGCACTATGTGGAGGGCCTCATCTCTGCTCTAGAACTGCCTTAAAATTACAGTTTAAATCAGTCATAAACAATAATTAACCAATCAGAGGAAACTTTATAGAAGCTTCAGATGGTCTACTGTTCCCCCAATTGATTTAGACAATTCACTCATCATACTTTTCCCTACAAATAGTTTTCCATTCTTGGCTTCTAAAACTTCCTATGATGAGCCCCAACTGGGATTCTTTCTCTGTTCTATAACTCTACCCTTCACATGCAGATAAAAGGTAGAAAGCACCACCAAAAACAGCAGGCTATTCTCAGAGGCACAAGGAATCTCTTGCCAGGCCTACCTGCTGCCAGAGACACTAGCTGTGATGAAAAGTGTTGTCAAATACCTGAAAGGATAGTTGTAGATGCATTGGGAAACAAAACAGTGGGTTCTGGTGTGCCTGGGTCATTCTCAGGTGCTATTGTGGATGAAGAATCTGGAGCCACAGAATCTGGTAGAGATTCAGATGCTGCGGTAGATGCCATGGTATTTGGGGGAGATGCAGACATGGGAATAGTCACATCCTCAGATGATGCAGGTTCCACAGAAGCAGCTGCTAAATCTGTTTCTTCAGGCCCAGCACTGATGTTTGCGGCAGGAACTGTGGCTACAGATGTTGCCTCTCCAGTTACTGCTGGCGGTACAGTGGAAAGGACTGAAGTCGCAGAAGCTGGGACTAAAGATGCAAAAGACAGATGGGTTAAAAGAAACAGAATGAGAAGTTACTCAGGAAAGGTACTAAACGTAATTTCTATGACAGTTGCAAGCTACTAAAAGACCAAACTAGAAGACCTAAGTCTTCTGCTATAATTCATAACGTGTTCCATTAAGGGCTGGCGTGAACTCTGCATTTTATTATTTTATATAAATCTTCCCATTCAGTTTAGCATAGGCTGGTTGTTGATGGAATAAGCTTGGCAATAGGATTGCTTCATGAACCTGGAATAATCTTTCCCAAATGGATGTTCTCAAGATCTATCAGGCTGTGATTTATGCAAGCTCATGGGAATCCAATGCAGGTAGGTCAGCAAAGGCAAAACAAGGAATATGAATGCCATCCAGAATATGGAGTATCAAGGATAGTTTTTGCCTGGGAAAATATATATATTTTCCCAACTTTTAAGTTGGGCATATATATATGCCCAACTTTTAAAAAAAACATTTTAACCTTCTAATTGTTTTATTCTTCTATTTAGGATATTATAAGTTGCCCAGAGGCACTTAATAGTGAGATGGGCAGCAAAACAAACAAACAAACAACAAACAAGCATCCCCTCAACTTCTAAATTTTTGTTTGGACTCATCTCCTGGTGTGAAATGAGAGTGAGATTACATCATATTAAAAAAGGTCTCTAATGGTTTTGAAGATTAGAAAAGATGGACAATTGTCTTTTAGCTAATCGACTGGGGACCCCTTCACATCCCATTTTTTTCTAGAAGAGGTTGAAAAACATTGTTCAATTTTCTACTGCTGTAGTACAATGTTGTTGTTCCACTTCCTGTTAAAACCTCTTAACACTTCTACCCTGAACCTGAACATTCATTCTAGACACAAAACGAATTATGCCAACTCCTTTAGCTATATCCCAATTTATTTGAAAAGTACATTTAGTCTTGGTAGAGAACCTGAGTTTGAAATTTATTTATTTATTTATTTATTTATTAAAATTTCTATGCCGCCCAACTCCCGGGGGACTCTGGGCGGCTCACAGCAGATATAGAAACACATAAAAAACAATTTTTAAAAGGAGCCATATTAAAATACTATCCATTAAAAAACAAACTTTCATTCATACCCTGCCTGCCGGAAGAGCCAAGTTTTTATTGCTTTACGGAAGGCCAGTAGGGTGGGGATGGTCCTGATCTCTGGTGGGAGCTGGTTCCAAAGGGAGGGGGCTCCCACAGAGAAGGCCCTCCCCCTAGGTCCCGCTAGCCGACATTGTTTGGTCGACGGGACCTGGAGGAGGCCAACTCTGTGGGCTCTAACCGGTCGTAGGGAGGTATGCGGCAGGATGCGGTCCCGAAGATAACCTGGCCCTGAGCCATGTAGGGCTTTAAAGGTAACGACCAACACCTTAAATTGGATCCGGAGACTAATGGGCAGCCAATGCAGCTGGCGGAGGATAGGTGTTACGTGGGTGCATCTAGGTACACCCACCACAGCTCGCGCAGCTGCATTTTGCACCAATTGCAGTCGCCGGACACTCTTCAAGGGTAGCCCCATGTAGAGCGCATTGCAGTAATCCAGCCGTGAGGTGATAAGGGCATGAGCGACTGTAAGAAGTGCCTCCTTCTCCAAGTAGGGTCGCAATTGGTGCACAAGACGTACTTGTGCAAAGGTCCCCCTAGCCACAGCTGAAAGATGTTGTTCCAATTTTAGCTGTGGGTCTAGGAGGACACCCAAATTGCGGACCCGTTCTGAGGGGGCTAATTTCTCCCCCCCAAGAATCAAGGAGGGACAGTTGGTCGAGTCCTTAGGAGGCAATATCCACAGCCACTCAGTCTTGTCAGGGTTAAGCTTTAGCCGGTTCTTCCCCATCCAGACCCTAACATCGGCCAGGCAGCGGTCCATTACGTCTACGGCTTCCCCAAATTGAGACGGGGTGGAGATGTACAACTGGGTATCATCAGCATATTGCTGATACCTCACCCCGTGTCGTCGGATGATCTCACCCAGCGGCTTCATGTAGATATTAAACAGGATGGGCGAGAGGACCGAGCCCTGTGGCACCCCACATAGTAGGGGCCTAGGGCTCGACCTCTGCCCCCCTGTCAACACCGACTGCGTCCTGTCAGAGAGGAAGGAGGAGAACCACTGCAAAACAGTGCCGCCCACCCCCACCTCTCCGAGACGACGCAGAAGGATACCATGGTCAATGGTATCGAAGGCCGCTGAGAGGTCAAGTAGCACCAGGATAGAGGAATAACCCCCATCCCGGGCTCGCCAGAGATCATCCATCAGGGTGACCAAAGCCGTTTCCGTACTGTAACCGCGCCTGAAGCCAGATTGAAAGGGATCCAGAAAATCAGTGTCATCCAACAGTCGTAGGAGCTGGAGTGCCACCACTTTCTCAACAACCTTCCCCGCGAAGGGAAGGTTGGAGACTGGACGGAAGTTCTTTAAATCCGCTGGGTCCAGGGAAGGCTTCTTGAGGAGGGGCCTCACCACCGCAGCTTTTAAAGGCTGCGGGACGGACCCCTCTCTCAAAGAAGCGTTGACCAACGCCTGGAGCCAGCCGCGTGAAACCTCCCTGGTGGCCGAAACCAACCAGGAAGGACACGGGTCCAATAAACAAGTGGCTGAGCTCATAGCTCCTATGGCCTTGTCCACATCCTCAGGAGTCACCGGTTCAAACCTATCCCATATAACCGGACTAAGACTCGCCCCAGTCATCTCGGCCTGTACTGCCCAATCGGAGTCCAGGTCTGTCCGAATCTGAATGACTTTATCCGCCAGAAACCGAGAAAATTCCTCAGCTCTACCCTGCAAGGGATCTCCGCCTTCCTCCTTAGCAAGAAGGGTGCGGGTCACCCTAAACAGGGCGGCTGGGCGGGAGTCAGCGGACGCAATAAGAGCGGAAAAATGCGAACATTTTGCCGCCCTTATCGCCACTAAGTAAGACTTAATGAAATATCTGATAATAGATGGGATATTGGCTAAAATCAGCTAAGCAGATGAGTACTTACCAGAAGTCACAGCCTCTTCAGTGCTTGCCCCAGTGATGCTATTTATAGTGGAAAACACACTGGAAGCTTGAACTGTAGTTACACTCGGAGTGGTGGTGGGCATGAGGGTTGTGGGCATGATGAATGGGTCTTCTGAAGTACTGCCTCCACATGAAGCCACAGGAATGGCAGCCTGAACCACCACGCGAGGGCTGAAGGTACCAGCAGAAAGGTAGGTGTGAGTGACCATGGTAGATCGAGAAATCAGGGTTCCGCTCTGGTCACCAAAATCCCAGGAGTAGGAGATGTCGGCATCATGGAGGTATTGACTAGGGTCATGGAGCTGCACAGCAAAGGAGATGGCTCGGTTTCGCACAAAACGACTATCTGTCCCATCGGTATCAAGAAGTTGTGCAATGTTCACTTGGAACGGGATCTGGTCTGGGAAAGGAAGCAGAAAATCAACAGTGGGCATGGAAACTTAATTTGGAGAGAATGAGCAGCTTGTGGGATTCTTGGTGCTCTCCGAACTTGGTTGTTTTCTTGCAAATGTTTCACTATCAAACAGGATAACATCATCAGTGCGGCAGGCTTTTTTGAAACAAATTTGCTCCATTCCTCTCAGGAATCCAATTTGGTTACTCCACAATTAACTGTCTTGTTATTAGGCCAGTAGTTTCTTTTTGTTAATCAAAAGATAGCCGGAATTAGTGTACAAAGCAACCTAGCCTTTCTAGCTTTTATTATGGAACCCTTGGATATCTTTTAATGCTGAGCGCAGAAGGCAGGAGACAATGTCACATAATCCCTAGATTTATTGTTGCGCTCTGGTATTTCCTCGGACCGCTCTAGGAACGGGAATGGAAGAGACCCGTGATTGGCTGTCCCATTTGACAGCCGGCTGTAAATAGTGGCTGTCAAATGGGCACGTTGTCCTCGTTTTCAGTTAGCTAGTTACCTCTGTTAATAAACATTCATGTGTTAGCTTTACTGCTGTCTCGCCTCAGTTCTTGCGCCCAGCCTGGCTCACGCAACAGAGCATTGGCGACGAAGGTGTGATTGCGGAACTGAGGCGAATAGAGCGGTCATTAACGACGAGTCATCATTAGGCTGAAGTTACCAGGAAAAAAAAATCTCTTCAGCTGACAAGAATGGCTACCCAACACACATTCGCGCCTTTTAATCCTCCTGCTGGAACATGGGAATTATATGTGGCCAGATTCGAATGCTTTCTCATTGCGAATGCTTATACTGAGCTCTATGGTGACAGGAAACGTGCTTATTTTTTTGAGATTTTGTGGCACGGAGATGTTCGAAACGGCGAGGGCTCTTTTCACCCCTCAATCCATTCACACCGTTTTGTGGGAAGCAATGCTAGCTAAGCTAAAGGATCACTATGTGCCTCCACCATCTCGTTGTGCCCGGGATTACACTTTTTATCACAGAAACCAGTGTGAGGGCAAGACGATTAATCAGATTAATCAGCCCAGCCTGGCTCACACAACAGAGCATTTATCAAGCACTGTCCCCAGCTGAGTCCATTAATATTTACCCGTGATGCTGAACTGAGAGGAAGAACCACCAATAGGGATGAATTTCTCACGTCCCCGGTAATGATAGACTGCCACATTCATGGTATAGGAGCCTAAAGCAATATCAGCTGTTTCAATGGTCAATGAGGAGGTGGGACCATCTACCACTTGCCAGTATTGCCCTGCAGGGAGAAAAAGAATATGGGAGAAACACCAGTGTTGAAGATAGTAGGCATAACACTTCCTATCCTAAGTTGAGAAGGGAAACTGTCCTTCCTCCTGGTGTAATTTAGATCAGAAGTGGATGCTTTCCAGATGTGGCACCAACTGCTCCTGCAATTCCCAACCTGCATGTCCATTGACCATCTTTTTGTTTGAGAAGCCTGGAGAAGTAGTTAAAGCTTGGTAATAATAAGTCCCTTTTTTAGTTCAGACAGCAGGACAATAAGTTAACTGCATGAAATAAAATAGGAATGTAAAATAATGTGGTAAGACACAAATATGTTTTCTAGCAGGGATCTTGTGTTTTCAAGTGGTGTACAAATAAGCAGTACTTTACCAGAACATTTTTGTATTTATCTATCTATCATCTATCTATCTATCTATCTATCTATCTATCTATCTATCTATCTATCTATCTATCTATCTATCTATCTATCTATCTATCTATCATCGATCGATCATTTATCTATCATATATCATCTACAAGGTGTCCAGAAAAGAAACGATCCTAATCATACTGATTTTGTAATGAAATAAAACTCATATCTTAAAGCTAAATCTGCAAATACAGATGGTCACCATTTAATGACTGCAATTGGTTTTGACCACTCAGTTGTTAAATGAAATGATCACTAAGTGAGGTGAGTGAGTGTGGGGTGTGTGTGTGTGTGTGTGTGTGTGTGTGTGTGTGTGGAGAGAGAGAGAGAGAGAGAGAGAGAGAGAGAGAGAGAGAGAGAGAGAGAGAGAGAGAGAGAGAGGCTATAAAAGTCACTAGTTGCTGCTTTTCACTCCGATAAAATTCTCTTCTACGGCAACCTATTTTTTACTCTTTTTTTGGTCTCTGACAGAACAGAGAGATTACTTAAACAACTTATTTCTTCCTCAGCTACTTTTCTCCACATAACAGCACTTTCCTGAAAAGTGCCAACTGCAGGTTAACAAGCTCATCTGTGAACTTAATTAGTTGAGTCCAACCCTCCAGTGGTTGTTGCCTGAAACTGACCAGACCTTAATTTCAGAATGATTTTTTAAAATTATTGTTTTATTTGCGAATGGTTCCTATCTGAGGCAGTCACTAAGCATGGCTACCTGTAATTAGGAAGTAATCTTCAAAGGGAGGTTATTTTTCTCTGTATGCTTTTTTTAAACTGTAAAACACTATTGTTGAAGTATTCAAGAAAGTTTTAAGGAAAATCATTTTCTATAGCAGCTCGCTCTATTTATGTGCTGTCCAATACAACAAGGCACACTCTCACAGTTAAATCTTCCCAGTCACAGTGAAGGCCTTCTTAATTGTGCTACATCCTGTGGATTTTCTTTTTATGTCAACTAGGAAGGGCCCTTTATTCAGTGGTGGGTTCCTACCAGTGCGGTCCACTCTATAGCACTGGTAGCGGCCTGCTGGTAACGTCACAGTACCGGTGCGGTCAGTTGCCAGTGCCTGGGTGCCACCATTAAAAAAAAATTAATATATTTTTTTAAATTTTCTTCTGCGCATGCCCAGAAGCCGAGTTTCTGGCACTGCTCATGCGCTGCCTTCCTACCCCACAGTGAGTCCAAGCAGGGGAGGATGGCTGAGGGAGGGCGTGAGACGCTGAAAGAACGGGCAGCAGGAGCTATCTCCATTCCCCTCCCTTCAGCAGTCTGAGAAGCCACGAACGTGCGGTGATGATCCCAGGCATTTTCGCACGTTTGAGGCTTCTCAAGCTGCTGAGGGGAGGGGGAATGGGCGGCAGGACCTATCTCAGTTCCTCTCCCTTCAGCAGTCCGAGAAGCCATGCCCACCCGGTCACATGACTGGCAAGCCACACCCACAAAATAAGCCATGCCCACAGAGTGGTAGTAAAAAAATTAGGAACCCGCCCCTGCCTTTATTGCTGTGGAATGCTTTCTCCTTATCACGTGCCCGTTTGTTTCAGTTCTATACATGTCCTGAAACATGTTCAGTCTCTGTGGCATATTCCATTTCACTATGTACTGTTTGAGGACTCAGCATTGTGCGTTCATACCTTTTATGATTAAATACAAATCACTATTTTATTTTGCTTTTTTATTTGCCTACTCTTATTTCCACTCAGGTATACTATTGATGTTCCCCACCCAAATATCATTAGCATGACAGGCAGTATAAAAATATTTTGAAGAAATATAAACAAACATTTATAACGAGTCACAGACAAACCACCTTATGGTTTAGTGCAAAGTATGGATTCAGACATTGTATAAGTTGCTAGGCTGGAGTACAGGTAGTCCTCGACTTATAACCACTGTCCAAAGTTACAAAAGCACAAAAAATGTGACCTAAGCTAAATTTTTCACATGACCGTTGCAGCATCCCCGTGGTCACATGATCAAAATTCAGACGCTTGGCAACTGACTCATATATATCATGGCTGCAGCATCCCGGGGTCATGTGATCACTTTTTGCGATTTTCTGAGAAACAAAGTCAATGGGGAAGCCAGATTTACTTAACTTCTGTGTTACTAACTTAACAACCGCAGTGAGTCACTTAACAAATGCGGCAAGAAAGGTCGTAAAATGGGGCAAAACTTTGCAAAGTTTTGGGGTTCAATTGTGGTCGTAAGTCGAGGATTACCTATAATGAAGAATGAAAGGACTGAAATGCATAGTACTTTCCCCCCGACAAGTGTCCAAGCAGCAGCTTACCCCACGTCTGCCAGACAAAGACAAACTTGCCACGCCGGCGATCGCTTGGGGAGAAGGGTTGTCCATCAGGAAAGACGTAATCGGAAGCATCATCCTGCTGGTCTGGGAAAACAGGGTCCCCTTTTCTCATACGTGTGCCTGAAAAAGAGAATGGGATGGAGAAATGAAAAAAGAAATGGTTAATAAGTCTCCAAAAGGCCTCAGTTGAAATGGCAGCTTTCCTACAGGAATATCCCATTTCAATGTGTGCGGCTTACCATTTATGATGCAGTTCTGGCTCCATACTACCCGTCCATCTGGCAGCGCAGTTTGATTACTGGGAAAGCGCAAAGCAATCCTGAATGTGACTTTGGCACTTGTTAAAGTCGGGGCATCGTTGCCGATATCAAATGTCACATTGCCACCTAGAAAGAAAGAAAGAAAAAAAAGTGTCCAAAGTTTCTGATCTATCCCACAGCTGGCACTGCACTTCCATATCTCTGCTATCGAGGATAAAACAGGGCACGGGCTTGCAAAAAGTATGTCAGTAACAACTTAAAAGAACAGAAGCACATTTTGATAGAGGAGAATATTTGTAGCTCAAGGATGAACTATGGGCTCCTTGGTGCTCTCTGAGCTTGGTTGTTTTTTTTTTTTTTTTGCAGATGTTGCATTACCCAACTAGGCAACATCATCAATGCTGGAAGGAAGTGAGGTTTGCTCTCAAGGACCCCACAGAAGCACATTTAGAAAGGGAGAGGATAACTGCAAAAAAGACACAGTACATCTCAACAAGGAGGTCTGTGATTGGGTCCCCACTAAGTGACAGACTGCTATCCCGATGCAAGGATGCTGTCTAACAGTTTTAAATGGCTAAGTGGAACTTAGGCCAGGTAGAAAATGCTTCCTCACAAAGGATAAGCCTTTGACAGTCTTTTCGAAGAAGGACTGCAAGTAGAGTCCATGGTCACTCTAACCACCAACACTGAGGCCTAGAAACCGCAACTGATTGTTTCCTCTTGTTGTTCAGTCCAACTGTCCTTGCTTCAGACTTATCTCGTACCTCGCCAGCAATTTCCCTGCCTGGGATCCCCTTCTCTCCACCGGGGGTAAAGACTGGAGTTCCACGTCTTGTACGCAGAGTATCTCCGGCTTCCATTCTGCCCCCATCTGTTGTTCCGGCCACTGAACCCTAGAAGAAAGAAATCTGCTTTAATCCTGGGGGCATTCACTGGGGGGGGGAGGAAATCACTGGTCAAAAGAAGTCCAGAGGACAGACACAACCATGCAGTTGAAACACACAGACACACACACACACACACACACACACACACACACACACACACACACACACACCTAGCATATAGAAAAAGAGGCAGGCTTTAAATGCATAATTGCAAAGGTCCTGGTAAGAGAAGAACAGGCAAAGCTGGGGTGGGGGCAGAGTTAAATGAGTCATCAGCCTAGAGTCGTTACATTACCACAAACAGTCTAATCCCTCTGGAATTCCATTGACCTTTATCTGGTGTCAATTTAGTACTGAATTTTAGTTGACTAGATTCTCATGTATTGGCTTAAGCAATAAACCTTCTGAACTGCAACATATAGTCCTGATCCTTTGTACCTGATAGATCCTCCTCTTGAATTTTTTTTGCCAGCCCTCGTCTCACACAGATACTCCTGCTTTTTAGTCTTTTTACTGCCACATAGTTTCTACTAGGTCAGAGATAAAGTTAGGAGCCATGGTATAATAACATTATCACTATAAAAGTCACTTTTATCTTTCATTGCTGGATGTATAACAACCATATATGACTTTGATTCTGCCAAAACCTGCTTCTGAATAAGTGAATGAATTTGTATGTTTACATAAATGGATTATAGTTGAACAAAATATATATTTTATGGCCTGATTAAAGACAATTCTGAGCTGGATGGACAGCAAAGGGATGTTCTGGTGTTTTCTGCTTGTTGATTAATTACCGTATCTTTTGGAGTATAAGACGCACCTTTCCCCCCGCTAAAAGAGGCTGAATATTTGGGTGCGTCTTATACTCCGAATGTAGCTTTTTTGAAGCTTTTTTCCCCCAGACGAGGGGGAAACTATCTAGCACCCTAACGAGGTGCTAACTATCTTCCCCGCTTGCAGGCTTGTTTTCATTGCTAACCCCTCTGAAAAAGGTTTTTTCAGCCCTAAGGAGGTGCTAAGGATCTTCCCGGCTTGCAGGATTTTTTCATTGCTACTCCCTCCAAAGAAGTTTTTTTCCAGCCCTAAGTCTTTGCAGGCTTGTTTTCATTGCCACTCCCTCTGAAGAAGATTTTTTTCAGCCCTAACCAGGGGATAAAATAATGTGCTGAAGCTGACCAGACTAAGGACGCTAGCCAGATGAATACCTGGTAGGTAGATTTTCCCCCTATTTTCCTCCCCCAAAACTAAGGTGCGTCTTATACTCCGAAAAATGCGGTACTTTTTTGGGGGGCCATCTTGAGTGCTGGCCCCCCCCATCTCATGCTGAGCCTGCTCAGATGCCCTTGAATATGCTGGGTTCTCCCCAAAGTGTGCAAAGTATTTTCTGGAATGCTACACTCTGGATTTTAGGAATGGTGTAAGACACATCGGACCAATCTTCAGCTGTAATATTTGTCAGGTTATTTTACGGCTTTCCATATTTTTCACTTAAAGAAGAAAAGTGACATAAAATAGCACCAGAAAGTAACACAATAGGACCAAGGGTCTCTTATCTTGAACATCGACATAGAGGGGTTAGTGGAGCTAGCTAGGATGGCAAAAAAATTGACTGCTTGCTCCGAGACAATAATTCAATGAATTTCAATTAAAAGGCATCCCAGAGGCCTTTGATAGATTTCTGAAATAGAAATAACAGAGTTGGAAGGGACCTTGGAGGTCTTCTACTCCAACCCCCTGCTTAGGCAGGAAACCCTACACCACTTCAGACAAATGTAAGGTGACCAGACGTCCCGCTTTTGGCGGGACAGACACTCTTTTCAAGCGTGTGTCCCGCGTCCCGCATTCTTTCCAAAAAGTCACGCTTTTTTTGAAAGAATGCCGAAACAGCGGGACGTCTGGTCACCTTACGAGCACACACACACGCATGCAGCCTCTCCAGAGAATGAACTTGCAAGTAGTCCGGATCCGGAAGCCGCGCCTGGAGAGGGAGGTCCTGGGGTTGCTGCAGCCCCGACAGAGGTAGCGTGGCCGGCTGGTGCATTCGGGGCGGAGCCGTACGATTTCCTCCTTCCTTCCCTCGCTCGCTCATTCTATTTCTGGCCGCGCCGGGCTTGACCCGAGTTTGCGGTCTTGCAAAGGCGGCGGAGCGAACCCCGACTCTGGGAAGCGGCTGGGCGCGAAGCGAAAACAAAAGAGAAGTGGGGAGGCGAGGAAGGGAAAGCGGGCAGGGCTTCCACGGCCCTGGGAGGCGGGGTCGGGCTGGCTGGGTGGGTGGGAAGGATGGGCGAATCGGCAGGCCAGCATCCAACCGGTGCAGCCGGGAGACTTCTAGCCACCCTCTCCGGCCGCTGCAAAAAAAAAAAAAAAAGCACCGGCGGCTTTGCATGCATTGCTTCCCAGCCAACCCCCTCTTTGCAAAAACGGGGCTCGGGGACGATGCCTGCTCCTGCAAAACGTTTGCACAACCGCCTTGCGAGGTCGGCCGGGCTTTGCAAAGGTGCCGGGTGTGTGTGTGTGGACACCATTGACGGGGGGGGGCGCCTAGACGCCGACATTAGCTGTCTTTTGCCCTCTGCGCATGCGCAGCGTTCTGCGCATGCATAAAGGGCAAAACTCAAATTGTGTCCCGCTTAAAAAAATATATATCTGGTCACTTTAGACCAGTGATGGCGAACCTTTTTTCCCTTGGGTGTCGAAAGTGCATGCATGTGTGCTATCGCGCATGTGCGAGTGCCCACACCCATAATTCAATGCCTGGGGAGGGCGAAAACGGCCTCCCCCCGCTCCCCCGGAGGCCCTCTGGAGGCTGGAAATGGCCCGTTTCCCAACTTCTGGTGGGCCCGGTAGGCCCATTTTTCATCCTCCCCAGGCTCCAGAGGCTTCCCTGGAGCCTGGGGAGGGCAAAAACACCCTCCCCAGTCCCCCTGGAGGCGCTCCGGAAGCTGAAAATGCCCTCCCAGAGCCTCCGTGCGAGCCAAAAATCAGCTGGCCGGCGTGCACATGCGTCCTGGAGCTGAGCTAGGCAATGGCTCGTGTGCCGGCAGATATGGCTCTGTGTGCCACCTGTGGCACCCGTGCCGTAGGTTCACCATCACTGCTTTAGACAAATGGTTTTCCAACATCTTCTTAAAAACGTTCAGTGTTGGAGCATTCACAACTTCTGGAGGCAAGTTGTTCCACTGATTAATTGTTCTAACCGTCAGGAAATTTCTCCTTAGTTCTAAGTTGCTTCTCTCCTTGATTAGTTTCCACCCATTGCTTCTTGTTCTGCCCTCAAGAGTTTTGGAGAATAGCTTGACTCCCTCTTCTTTGTGGCAGCCCCTGAGATATTGGAACACTGCTATCATGTCTCCCCTGGTCCTTCTTTTCATTAAATTAGACATACCCAGTTCCTGCAACCGTTCTTCCTATGGTTTAGCCTCCAGTCCCCTAATAATCTTTGTTGCTGTTCTCTGCACTCTTTCTAGAGTCTCAACATCTTTTTTACATCATGGCGACCAAAACTGAATGCAGTATTCAGTGTGGCCTTACCAAGGCATTATAAAGTGGTATTAACACTTCGCGTGATCTTGATTCTATCCCTCTGTTAATGCAGCCTAGAACTGTGTTGGCTTTTTTGGCAGCTGCTGCTATTCTTACAGGATAAAGAAAAAAGTCAGCTTTTGATTTTGGATTCTGACAATGAGAATGGACTTGACTAAAGAAATATTGCAGCTTTTTAAATACAAGGTTATTTATATTTGATAACTTACTATTGTTTATATGAAATTAAGAGATGGACATTTAATGACTACTGGCTTTTAGTATATAGACTATGAGTATTTATAATATATGGATGGTGTTTTCTCTTTAAACTAAGATCGCTGTATTGTTAATACCCCTGTACTAAAAGAAAGTCGGAGGTCACTTTCGTTATACCAGTATTTGTTTGAAGTATGTTTTTGTCACTTCATTGTTTTGTCATTCCCTTTCCCTTTTATGTTAGTCAGTATTTTAATGTATAATGTTAAAACTTAACAAAATTATTATGTAAAAAATAACAGTCGCAGCGAAGGTAGCACGTGCAAACCTAGTTGGCTTTTGAATATTTGGCCAAGGAATATCCTCCAGTAGGCCATAACAGCAACAATATCTGTTTACCGTATTTTTCGGAGTATAAGACACACCATTTTCTCCCCTAAAAGAGGCTGAAAATTTGGGTGTGTCTTATACTCCGAATGTAGCTTTTACTAAGCGTTTTTTCAGCCCTAAGGAGGTGCTAATGCGATCTTCCCTTTGCCTGCTTTTTTCATTGCTGCTCCCTCCGACAATCAGCTGAGCCTTTTTCAGCCCTAATGAGGTGCTAACAGTGAAGCGATCTTCCCTGCTTTGCTAGCTAAGCTATCTTCCCTTTGCCTGCTTTTCTCATTGTTTCTCTCTCTGAACCAGGGGATAAACCAACCAGGGGATAAAAAGCAAGCATGTGCACTCAAAACCAGCAAACTAACGTGCTGAAGCTGACCAGACTAAGGACTAGCCATATGAATACCTGGTAGGCAGATTATTTTTTCCCTATTTTCCTCCCCCAAAACTAAGGTGCATCTTATACTCCGAAATATACAGTAATTGGTATTAATTTTAATACATTTAAATCTTCTAAGTGTAAATAGCCTCTTTCTTCTGTAACTATGGGAGTGATATGGGTGGTACCAAAATTTGATAAATAAATAAAAAATAATGTTACACATTACAATTTGACGGCAATTTTCAGAAGGCTTCTGTGGCAGCATCCAAGGCTTGAGAGCTGTATAGTGCCACACCCATATCACCTTAATGTCCCAAAGGTGCTTTTTCAAGAGGCAACTGCACTTTCTGGTTTTTCTTTGAAGAGGTTTCGCTTCTCATCTAAGAAGCTTCTTCAGCTCTGACTGGATGGTGGGGAATGGATCCATCCAGTCAGAGCTGATGAAGCTTCTTGGATGAGAAGCGAAACCTCTTCAAAGAAAAACAAGAAAGTCCAGTTGCCTCTTGAAAAAGCACCTCTGGGACAATCATGACCTGGATGACTAAAAATCTCCACAGACATATCACCTAAACTTAAGGAAGCTGCTCTTGCCCCTGTGGTTGTATGAATCAGCCTCTATTGGAAGGAGGAAGGAGGGCAGAGGTGGGGTTAGGCAAGCTTTAGACCTGTAGTGGCTGATCTTCCTTACTACACAGTGGCTATACAGGCCTGCCTCAGCTGAGAGTCACATGAAAGAGCTTGAATAGAGGCCGCCAAGACCCATGTGATATGAGCCCCCCAGCACTGGGGTGGGCTGATCTGTCACATGCTGTCTGCACCTACAGCAGAATAAAAGAAAGTCTTGCGTACTTAGCCACATCACTGGCAGTGGGGAGAGACAGCCTAGAGAAGGGTGTTCCAAACTACTTGTGGGAAGCAGAGAACGTACATAGGAAACTACAATGTGAAAATAAAAAAACCCAGCATTTGCTAAATGTGAGAAGATGGGTTGGTTTTCCAGGATTTTACCATTTGTTACACAGGCTGCTCCAAGACACTTCTCTTTAAAACAAGCCAAAACAAAACTCCCACTTTCCTTTCAGTTCCCCTGGTAAAAAAGGAAGCAATGGAGAGAACTCATTGCAAAAACAATCCCAGATTAAATGAGAAGTTGCCTCACACCTAGTCAGCCATTTCATTCAGCAGTGTCTACACAGATCTTCCCTACCTGCTGAGAAGGGCTGTACTTCAGTTCTAGCTGGGAATTATTGGGGTTGAAGTTTATCAGATCTTGAAAGTAACAGGTTGGGGAAGGCAGACTCTCCCCAGGATTCATGAATAATTTTTGCCCATCTCTCTGAAGATGATTCAGCTGGTAGCAACATCTGTTTGACCTTCTTCAGTCATGAGATAGGCAAGGTCATACTTGAGCAATACCTGAATGCAAGATCATCAGGAAATCTTAGGACTAATAATTAGATTTGAAAGTCAAAAAAATATCCTCGAAGACAGCAACAGTAAGCCACTAAGAAAATCAAAAATCTTCTACTTGGGGATATCATGGAATGAACTGAATTTGGGATTTGCTTTGTGTAAAATAGATGTTAAAATACGAAACAATGGCCCTTTTCCTCCTCCTCAGACTCATGTCCACTAAACGCTAGCTTGTGCCAATTCTTAGTGAAGTTGCTATGAAAGACCCATGTCTGGAAACTTCCCTGAGGAAAGAAAGGGAGAACTCACAAAGAACAAAGGATACACAATCACAACCAGTAGCTGAACATTAAAAGGCTGTTAAGATTTGAAATGGAGGTTCCTCCCACACATCCACTTTAACGCAATGGGGTGACTAAGAATTGGATCTGACTGAGCAGGCTGAGACTCTCCACCACCAGTCTTTAGCAAATTAGGCACACACATTCCATACCCCAAACCGCAAGCACCAACAAAAGAGGATTAGTGAGTCTTGTCTGCCTAGAAATCCAGATCACCACGAGGTTTGGCTTTGCAAGAGGTGTGTGTGTGTGTGTGTGTGTGTGTGTGTGTGTGTGTGTGTGTACATGAGTGAGTATGTAACATAACTATCAAATTAAACCAAAGCTCCAAAGGCAGCTTTGGAGTGGCAAATAAGCATCATTATTTTTCTCACACAGTAATGAGCTAAGTAGAGGTGAACTACTCCCCAAAAACATTTTTATAAGAATTTTGAATATTCTAGAACTGATCCAAATTTTATAACTAGAGCAAATTAGTCTTTCTTTTGATGCCAATAGTTTTTTTCCCTCCAAGGTTACCCTCTAAATTAAAACTATTTTCTAGGTTAGATCTATGTCCCAAGGAATCGGTTTGGATTCTCCATTCATTGCCCCTCACAGCATGTCGTATTTGCTCGCTGTTCCTTCTGCAAAATCTACCATTGCCATTCATACTTTAGCACCTGTGAATCAAATCTAGTTTGACCTGTAGATGCACACGCATTGTGTGTGCATGTAACATATATTATTTAAAACAAATCTTATTTCGTCTAATTTAATTTCACTTACAATCATATTTTCCTGAGAATATTTTTTGTTAAAAAAGGAAAGTTTGAGAAACAATGGACATCTAGATTTTGCATGCAAAAAAAATGAAGGCATTTATGCATAATAAGAGACGTTCTTTATATACAGTATATATATATATATATATATATATATATATATATATATATATATATATATATATATATATATATATATATATATATATATATATATATATATATATATATCGGTATATAAAATAAAATAAAAATATATATAAAATAAAATAAAATAAAATAAAATAAAATGCCTCTGAAGGCCTAACTGTACTGTAAGGATTTGTGTTCCTTTGATCCCTGTGCTAAGATACCTGAACTTACCTTGTGATGCTGATGACAACACAGTAAAGGAACAGCTATTAAGTCTCTTGAGCTCTGAATATTTTTGAACAGCAAGTCCAACACAGAGAATATTAAGAAGATCATACCTTGTGCATAAGTGAAATTAATAGATACTACTCAAGAGGTTACCTGACAGCAGAGTTGAGGCGTAGCTCAGTCTGATCTTTGGAAATAAGCTGGAACATACGATTATAGTTTATGGTGGGGCAAATTTCTGTGGGTGAAATAAACCTGATCTCTAAGAGAAAATGGGGTTCCACTTACTGCGTTGAGCTGAGGTAGTAGCCAGGAGAGCCCAAACAGCAGCCCATAGGAACCAGATCCGTGACATCTTCAAATCTCGAGTTCTTTGCAGTGTCTTGAACAGTTGATGGCAAAAGAAGGCAAGGAAGACCCTCCCGCTATTAAAAAGGGAGCTCATTTGCATATACCCACCTCTCTTTGGAGCATGAAGACATTGCTTTCTTTCCAGCACGGGGCTTTCCCCCTCCTCTTTCTAATAATTGAGATGGGGGGAAGGGGGGGAACATTGGCTGTGTGATCCGGTCACAAGTTTGCATTGTGGCCAACACAAGGAGGCCTCCTTTTTTAATCCCATAGCTGGAATGCCAGGGTAAAGGGGTTGGGCAATGCTTGAACACTGAGGTGCTTCACGGCAGAGGAGGAAGTTGGGAGAGATAACAAGAGAGAGCCAAATGACTACTTACGCAATTTCATTAAAGGACATCATCAGGGTGAGATTATAGGGCACAACCCCACTCACGTCTTGGTTACTTCTCTGAACCTCTTAACCAAGTAACCTTGGTTACTTCTTTGAACCTCCAGGTTCAGATGCAAGGCAATGGAACTTAAGCAAACTATATCAAGTAGCTAAAGAATGCAGAGAAGTAACTGACAGAAAAGCAGAGACTTCCAGTTAAGCCCTTCAAGTTGAATTTGATTCTCTAGCAACATTACAGATGTGTCTGTCTGGGAGTTTTTGATAACAATAAAGAAGGGATTTGCTATTGTCTCCTTCCAGGATACTTTAAAAAAAAACACCTTCCTAATCTAGCCTAATGCCCTGCGGTTTCCGAAGACACTCCTGTCCAACTATGATTCAGGCCTGACCCTAGTTAAAGTTTTAGGGTTAGCAAACATCAGCTAGATATTGCCAAAATGCTGGATTTTCTTCACTCTAAGAAATCAAGGATTTGTGGCTATTTCAAGGCTCATAAGAATATGATTGTGAACCAGGACTGACTAAAGACATCTAGATAAATAAGCCGAGACGATTGTTGTGCAGAATGAAAGACCAGTGGGTAAATTAATTGTTCAATTTTTTCCGAATGAGAGTTTGGGAGATCTCCCATGAACGCCTCACAAGGACAACGAAGAACAGTGGTCACTCATGGGTTTGACTGCCAAGAGCCAAGGGTGTGACAACTTTGCTCTTGAGGTGGAGCCTTTCCTAAGGACATGAAGCCAATCAAACTCATTTGCTAATCACTTTTGGAAATGTTCACTTTAACCACATTATAAATATTAGACATCTTCAAAATAGCAAGCTTAATTTGATACCCGGCGAATTTTATTTTCTTCAGATTTAAAAAAATATTAAAGAGAGACTCAAAAATGTAAATAATATAAAATTGGCAAAAAAGCTGGAAAGAAAGGATTTTTGTTTAAGAAAATTTTAATTGGATTGGGAAATCAGAGAGACTTGGCATATCAGTTATTTTTGTTGTATGATTTGTAAAACAAGTATGTAATTAATTAGTATGCTTGTGGGAAATGACTAAAACAGAACCAGATCCATATTAGGAATTGAGGATTGGTGAAGTTTGCAAATGGTCACTAGAGGAAAGCCAAGGACAAGAGAAGTATTAAAATAGGTAAATTGTCTATAATTTTTTCTTAAAGAGGGTGGGGTTTTTTTTTCATGGACTAAAATGTTAATAGTTTCATAATCTCAGAAAGGATACAGATTTCAATGGTAAACTTTTAGAAGATGATGAGAAAGATTTTTTAAAAAACTTTACTTGACACAGTCATTATAGTGTTTGAAGGCATGGAAGACAGCAAAATTGAATTTACCAAACTAGGAATACAAAAGATAAATCAAGAAAAGGAACTGGAAAAGGAACAGCTGCTACAAAAAATCATGGATGATGCTTCTTTATGACATTTACAAAGTAGATTAATGAAAACTTTGAAGACTTCTTTTAAATCCCAAAGAGTGATGAAAGATCAAAACCTCCAGTGCTGCAGGAAAGATTTAGAGATTGTGCAGAGCAAAAAGAAAAAGATAAAGTTGGTAATAGCTTGTTAACAGAGAGTTTTGAACCTTAATCCTGTTTTTTATTATTATTATTATCTTTCTTCCTGTTAACTGTTTTATCATTAACATGGTATATAGAGACAGGCCAATAATTTGCAAATAGATCTTTCGCAAGGGGTGGGAATTGTTGGAAGAAAGATCAGGTCTGGTTCCAAGCCGGGGAAAAAGAAGCTGAAATAAAATGGAGGCAGGCTGCAGGAAAGAAGGTCTCCATTTATTTGGTAGCCAGAAACTTCAGTGACAGCAGCATGTTTCTGGGGTGGCTGACAAAATGGGATTGAGAATAAGTGGGCTTTTAAAAATTCTTTGGGGCTTTGTGATTGAGATGCCTATTCCTGTGCAAGAATATATCCTTTAATATTTTAATGGCTGTTGCCAGATTCCTGAGGTAATATAGGGGTCATGGCTGGCTCTACAGACAAAAGGGGGAATGCAAATCCTAGGTGCTTTGTTTGTCTGAGCTAATCTTGTCAGCTTTGGCTCCTTTGTGTTGCTTATTTGGAGTTTCTGGTTGCTCTTTGCTTATGAACAGATTGGCCCAGTCTTTCTGAATGGATACAAAATCTCCAGTCCAAAAGATTAGCCTCTTCAAGCTTCTGTCTGAGGCTGTTTTCCTATAGCAGGAAGACTGGGGCTGCTTTCTGCCTTTAAGAAGAAGTCTCTCCTCTTCTCCTTCAGGATTAATATTCTATTCTGCCTCTTTTTAATATTAAGAATAAAGAAAGTTTTATTCTGGGAAGCTTCTTACAGAATATTAATCAGTATTCAAGTGGGGGAATAACAGGTATATATGCCTTGTTTTTTTAATGCAGTTTTAAAAATATCTTACATGTTTTGTGTTTTCTTCTTGTTCCCTTTGTTGTTGTATTTTTGGACTTTTGGGAGTTTTATATTTTAACTTACTTTTCAATAAAACAAAATTTTATTAAAAAGAAGAAATATAAAGTTGGACTATTTGATCAAGGTTTGATATTTCTTGTAATGCCTAATGGCCTTTTTTTTGCTGAAATAGGATTTAAAAGATGATTTCTAGGTTGCATATATGCAACCTAGAATAGATAAGGGTTACACTATGATGAGAAGAGACGTTTTTATTTATAAGTTTCTACAGAATGAAAAATTAACACATCAGCTTATGTTTGTGGTAATGAAGATTGGAAGCCACTTTATTATTGTGTTTATCTTTTTCTTTTTTTTCTGCACTTTTTCTTTTAGGTTAGTTTGAATTATACTCATTAAAAATTTTAATTATGTTATTTAAAAAAGAACAGATGGTGAGCCAACAGACCCTAAACCCATCTCAATTTCCTGCCTTTCATTCAAACTCAATGCTGTTCTTCAGCCATTCACACTATCTGTCAATCTTGCCTGCCTCTTATGATTATGTGTGAAAGCAAGTACAGTGTGATACTTCCAGATTCACTATCTTTGGAAATACACAGGTATATATACTTAACATAGGAGTATTTATTTATTATTAAATTTACATGCCACCCATCTCACAATCCAGAGCAATTCTTGACGTATATGTACTTTTAAGAATGTGAAGTCATAAACTGCTGTACCTTTTAAGCATAAAAGCATTATAAAATATCTTGCTTTACAAACATAATAAACAACCCCTTACAGGACTGCCTGCATATATCTGCTTAGTTTCTGGAGTAGGATTTGTTTTTTCCAATTTCAGAATCTAATTAGTATTTAACAGATTTGACCAGTAATTAACTAAATTTGGCTCCTTTATAAAATCTCTCTCTCGCATCTGTCTATCTATCTATCTATCTATCTATCTATCTATCTATCTATCTATCTATCTATCTATCTATCTATCTATCTATCTATCTATCCATCTATCCATCCATCCATCCATCCATCCATCCATCCATCCATCCATCCATCCATCCATCCATCCATATCCTCATCATCTATTTATCTATCTCAATTACTTTTTGTTGCACAAAAACACTAGATTTTGGCTCACCTCCAAAGATGGGTTATTTCTCAGAATTGTAAACTCATCATCTGGTTTAAGGAAAATTAAAGCCACTTTGTGTAGGCAAGCAGGTTCCATGGTCATTAAGAACCCTCCCAGAATAATTTGATTTCATGGAAAAGTGTACATTGAACAGACTTTTCTACATAGTATGTGCCTGATTTCATTTCTGTGCCTGCAGAGGCTCACAGTAGCAACTCGGCTCCTCCTCACATGAGTTTCTTTTATGATTTCCACCATCACAGTTCTTAAATTGTATCTCACAGTTGCTGTTATAGAGGGAGGATGGAATTATACTTCATCCAGCAGAGTTCCAGAAAAAGTCCATGCTAAATAATGTGGACCACAATCTTTCTTTCAAAGAGGGCAATATTTAGAAAGCAATGGAGGAAAGAAGAATTTCCTCAGGATTTGCTACTGAAAGCCACTGTTATTTTACAGCAGCAGTGGGCAAGGTCTAGGTCAAGGATTGCATGCAGTTCCCCAGCCACATGTTTGTGGATGTTGACATTGAATTGCCAATGTTCCATGCTCAACTATAAAATAACTGCAGTGCAAGATCTAGCTGCAATATTTGGCAGAAAATGGCCTAACACATCTATTTTTACATTAAATCCCATTGGGGGGAAAAATCTAAAATGGGAAAGTAGACAGGAAATTATGTTCAACCCTTTATGATTGAGTTAAAATATTACAAGTTGTCAGCAACTTTTGGAGGCCTTCTGGAGGCTGCACACAAAGCTTTGCACACCCTTGCCGTAGAGGCCATTTTAGAGAGGAAACCCTTCTCACAACATTGCATTAATTCATTCATACCCAGAAAATATCCATAACATGGAAGGAGGAGGAACAGACAATTTAACAAGTGTGACGGAGTAAGGGAGAATTTAATTTTAAAAACAATTTTCAGGAATTTTTCAAATAAAAGAAAATTCTAAAAATGCTTACATTGTTCAAACACACACAAACACAAGCCACAAAAGACAAAAATGACACCGTATTTAGTCAGGGCAATTTCTTGGATCCAAGTTCTAATCCTGTAGTCATCAAACAGTGGTTCTCAACCTAGTGTACGGACTTTCAGATATTTCTTGACTTACAAACCACAATTGAGCCCAAAATTTGTTGCCAAGGAGACAATTGTTAATTGAGTTTTGTCCCATTTTACAACTTTTCTTGTCACAGTTGTTTAAATGAATCACTGCAGTTGATAAGTTTGTAACACAGTTGTTAAGTGAATCTAGCTTCCCCATCAACTTTGCTTGTCAGGTTGCAAAACATAACCCTGGGACACTGCAACCATCATAAATACATGCCAGTTGGTAAGCATTTAAATTTAATTACGTGACCACATGGATGCTGCAATGGTCGTGTGAGAAATGTTCATAAGCAGGGGTGGGTTCCAGTTACTGTTTGCTACGTCCCATTGCGTAATTTTACTTCCGCGCATGATCAGAAGGATGTTGCAGCCCGAAACACAGCTGAGGAGCTGTTCAGCTGTGCTTCGGGCAAAGAAATAAAGGTAGGTATTAACCCGGCTGGCGGGAGGGCTTTTCTTCGAAACAGAGGATGAGGAGAAGCCATCCAAACCCCAAAAAATCGACAAAAAATGTGGAAAAAAGATGGTGGCACACACGGACCGGAACAGACAGCACTGGAGCCATCACACGTAAATTACATCACCAGCCCGCCACTACAGGAACGCAGTACTGGTCTGCACCGGTAGGAACCCACCCCTGTTCATAAGTCACTTTTTCAGTGCTAAACGAAAGGTTAAGTCGAGAACTACCTGAATAGTCTATAATAGTCTGAACAGTCTATGGAAATATTACAGAAGGCCCTTTGTGTTGGCATTGTTACATAGAGTGTGAACATGCGTACATGCATGTCCAAAATCCCTTGGAATCACAATCCTTGCAAGATTTTGGCATTCTCACTCCGAAACTCGCAATATTTTAAGACTAAACACTGGAGATATGGTGAAGATTTTGGCTATATTTAATTATTAAAAATCAATATCTATTTCATGTTCAGGTTGGATGGAGGTCATCTAAGTGGGATCACAGATGCCGTGGCTCCTAAAACCATTTATACAGTGATCTTCAAAGTGTGCCATCACCGCCTAGCGAGAACGCTGTGCAAACACAACCCCCATGTTCAGCTGATTTCTTCCTTTGTGTTAATACTTAGAATAGAATAGAGCTGGAAGGGACTTTGGGGGTCTTCTCGTCCAGCCCCCTGCTCAAGCAGGAGAACCTATACTATTTCAGATAAGTCTATGTACTCAAGAGTCTGTTTTTGCCGATGTTTAAAATCGACTCGAATTAAATCCGAAGCTCCGATCCCTGCCGTCGTCCATACGCACTACATTCGATCGGCTCCCCCCCCCCCCCCCCCAGTGCTGTATCCGTCCCAGGGCCCTTAACAACGAAAAGTCTTCTTCTCGAAAACGACGGCGCTGGCCCTTTAAGAAAAAACTTGCCCTCTTCTCTTTCTCTCCCGCCCGCCCAACGTGCTTCGCTATAACCCCGGAGCCAATCGGGTGGCAGGAAGGGCGGAGCGAATGGAACGCGGGAAGCCAGAGGAAAGGCGGAGGAGCGGTGGGCGGTGGGAGAAGCTGGAATCGTTAGCATTGTTTGAAGTTCAGCGTCGCGCGCGGGAAAAAAGAGAGCGAAGGCAGAAGAAGAAGCCGCCGTCGCTCAACTGCCGAGCGGAAGAAACACGCCGCGGTCGATCGGCGTGGCGCGAGTTCGAGTCCATTCCCGACCGCAGCAGGAGCAGCCCCGGAGATCTCGCTCTCGCTTGGCTCTTGCGGACCACCGTCTCTCCCTTCCTGCACTTAGTGCCGGCGAGGATCTTCGGGGCAAACTGGGATCCCTCCCCAGCCCGCCTCTCCTCCGATGGAGAACTTCCAGAAAGTGGAGAAGATCGGGGAAGGCACTTACGGCGTGGTCTATAAAGCCAAGAACAAAGTCACCGGCGAGGTGGTCGCGCTGAAAAAAATCCGCTTGGACACGTGAGTGAAAGACCTTTCCTCTTCCTCCCACTCCTCCATCCAACACCTACCCCCCTTTCACACACACACTCACTCACACACACACACACGGCGGGAAGAGGGATCTTTTCTCCGCTTAAAGGAAAAAAGCGCAGCCCCGGAGCCTCGCTTTGCTTTTTTGGAAGGAAGCCTCTAGCTTTGGGGCGGTGGTCGAGGAGCAAAGGGTGCGGGAGAAAAAAATAAAAGCGGGAGGCTCGTAATGTGGCGGCTCGGCTGCTCCTCCTCCTCCTTGGCCATTAAAGATGCCTTAGATCGAGGGTCTCCAATCTTGGCAACTTTAAGCCTAGAGGACTTCAACTCCCAGAATTCCCCAGCCAGCATTGCCATTAAGGATGCCTTAGATCAGGGGTCTCCAATCTTGGCAACTGAGTGGCGGAATTATGGGAGTTGAAGTCCGCCAGGCTTAAAGTTGCCATGGTTGGAGACCCCTGCAAGATTGAAAGGTTGGTTCAGAGGAGGGAAGTTATTCTTTCCTCTGTTCTTGATCCGCGTCCAAATATTTCCGGAAAGTTTTATCAAGAGACGAGAGGGAGCCGCGCAGCGTCTGGTCGCCTCCGCGGCTCCTCTTTATCTCGCTTTTAATAAGGTGCTAATTTTACCTGCCTGCAAAGTGCAAACGCTCCTTAGCCCCGAGCAGAGAGCGAGCTCTTTCGCCACGTAGGTAGCTGGCGAAATGCGGATCGTATGCAGGATGAGGCTCCCCCCGGGCTGGGAGAGCTCTCCAGAAAGAGAGGCGATGGAGTTGGAATCGCTAGGCAGCCGGCTTTACAAGTTCCTGTAATTATTGTCATTACTTCACGGCATGGCTGGTTGAGATTGGAGCAAAGGTGAATCGAAAAATGTTCTTCCATATTTCAAGTTTATTTATTTATTTGTGAGATTTATATACCGCCTCACAGTGCAAGCACTCTCTAAGCCCGTGGTGGCGAACCTATGGCACGCGTGCCACAGGTGGCACGCGGAGCCATTTCGGCTGGCACGCCACGGGTCCGGCACATTCTACTTCCGGGTTTCTGGCGCGCATGCGCAGAGCTGCTAGAGCTACCCGAAGCAGAAGGAGGAGGGGCGGTTTCGCAGGCTGGGCGGCTCGCGTAACCGCTCCCTTCTCCTGCTCCAAGCCTCGCACTCCGGGCACCAGCCGGAACGCGATGCTGGCAGGAGAAGGGGGCGGTTTCGCAGGCTGGGCGGCTCGCGTAACCGCCCCCTTCTCCTTCTGCCAGCATCGCGTTCCGGCTGGTGCCCGGAGTGCGAGGCTTGGAGCAGGAGAAGGGAGCGGTTACGCGAGCCCCCCAGCCTGCGAAACCGCCCCCTTCTCCTGCTCCAAGCCTCGCACTCCGGGCACCAGCCGGAACGCGATGCTGGCAGGAGAAGGAGAAGGGGGCGGTTTTGCAGGCTGGGCAGCTCGCGTAACCGCTCCCTCCTCCTTCTGCCAGCATCACGTTCCGGCTGGTGCCCGGAGTGCGAGGCTTGGAGCAGGAGAAGGGGGCGGTTTCGCAGGCTGGGCGGCTCGCGTAACCGCTCCCTTCTCCTGCTCCAAGCCTCGCACTCCGGGCACCAGCCGGAACGCGATGCTGGCAGGAGAAGGAGAAGGGGGCGGTTTCGCAGGCTGGGCGGCTCGCGTAACCGCTCCTTCTCCTGCCAGCATCACGTTCCGGCTGGTGCCCGGAGTGCGAGGCTTGGAGCAGGAGAAGGGGGCGGTTTCGCAGGCTGGGCGGCTCGCGTAACCGCTCCCTTCTCCTGCTCCAAGCCTCGCACTCCGGGCACCAGCCGGAACGTGATGCTGGCAGGAGAAGGAGGAGGGAGCGGTTACGCGAGCCGCCCAGCCTGCGAAACCGCCCCCTTCTCCTTCTCCTGCCAGCATCACGTTCCGGCTGGTGCCCGGAGTGCGAGGCTTGGAGCAGGAGAAGGGGGCGGTTTCGCAGGCTGGGCGGCTCGCGTAACCGCTCCCTCCTCCTTCTGCTGTCAGCCTCACGTTCCGGCTTGTGCCCGGAGTGCGAGGCTTGGAGCAGGAGGAGGAGGGGGCGGTTACATGTGCGCAGTAGATGTGCGCATGCGCGGTGCGGGCGCGTGCGTGGTGCAGGCGCGTGCATGTAGGTGTGGGTGCGCATGCGCAGGGGGGTGCGCATTGCATTTTGGGTAGTGGCACGCGGGAGCGCTGGTGGGTGTGCGCGCGCCTATTTTTGGCACGCCGAGAGAAAAAGGTTCGCCACCGCTGCTCTAAGCGGTTTACACCAGTAAGCAATGTATATTTATATTGCCCCCAACAATCTGGGTCCTCATTTTACCTACCTCGGAAGGATGGAAGGCTGAGTCAACCTTGGGCCGGTGAGATTTGAACCGCTGACCTGCGGATCACAGTCAGCTAAAGTGGCCTGCGGTACTGCCTCTAACCGCTGCGCCACCTCTGCTCTTAATGTTACAAGGATGCTGCTGGCAGCAAGAGAATCTTACCTGACCCTCACTTAAAAATATCCTTTGCTATAAAAAGTAACTAGATGTCTCTTCTGTGTGCTGTAGAATACCCAGCTAATATTTTGGATTCGGTTAATAATGCTAGATCTTGAGTAAGCATTTTTCCCTTTGTTTTGTTTGGGCGTGATAAAATCATGAGTTCTGGCTTCGTTTATTAAATATCTTCCCTTTTTTAATCTACTAGAAGCTGAAGGTGGTATACTTAATTTCCTTCTTTCCCCCATCATGTTTTCTTCACACTAGTCCTGTGAGCAAGTGGAAATGATTTGGGGAATATTTATATTCTGGAGTTTCCCAGGTCTTGTCCCTGTAAAGCTGATAGCTAGATTAGAAGGCCAGTTTGATATGTGAATCCAGACATTAGAGGATATAAAGTGAAATATACCAAATATTCATACAGGATAATAAGGAAGTCCCAGCATATCCTATTTAATCTGCATTACTAATGTATTATTCCACTTGTATTGAGTAATCATCTATTATGCACAATCTTTTTCATCTACAACATCTGGTGCTTGGTTGTCTATCTCAGCATCTCAAGCAGTCAATTTAGTTAGCTAAATTTATTCTAGTTTCATCTCCTCTGTTTAATTTGATTGTTTTCTTTAAGGGAGACAGAAGGAGTTCCCAGTACTGCCATCCGAGAGATTTCACTCTTAAAGGAATTGAATCATCCCAACATAGTCAAGTAAGTATGTGGAAAAGAGAAGGAGATGATCTGGAGAATAATAAATAGAATGCTATTTTTGGTGGGTCTTCAGGCCATTTACCAACCACCGTAATTGTTGTACAATTACAGTGGTTGATAAACAGCGACCACTGTTCAATTTTCCAGCTAAATTGTTGGTAAACAATGGCCACTGTTCAGTTCTCCAGTTAAATTGAGAGGAGGCATTTCTATGGGCCAATATCTGACAGCAACTGATCTGGGAAAAGTTGCTTCAAAGAAGGTTTTGCAGTAAACTGGAAGTTATGCACTTCCATGTTCCTTAGTTTATTTCTGCTAAATTTTGAAACATGGGCAACTTGAATATAATTTGTAACCTTCTGGACTAATAATGGCATTAAACTTGTAAAAAAAAATTTTTTTTGCAGTTTTCTCATCAACATCCAAAAGTTATTGTTTGTCTTTTACTTCCTATCCCTTCCTTGACTCCCCAGATTGTTGGATGTGATCCACACTGAGAACAAACTCTATTTGGTCTTTGAGTTCTTACATCAAGATCTAAAGAAATTCATGGATTCTTCTACTTCCATCAGTGGTGTAGAGTTACCTCTTATCAAGGTAAGCCATGCAGAGCATGTACGCAAAAAAACCCCAACAGAACTTAGTTCTGGGTTCACAGGTATACTGGGTACATTTCTTTTTTACTTGACAAAAGAACTGCAGAAGTGCTGCAAGCCGAGGATTTTGAGGGGAGCTTTGTGTCTTCAGTGGACATGCACTTAAATGTAGAAGGCCATGCAGAGCTTCTTAATGAACAATGTGTGCAGTAAGACTGCCTTCGCTCCTAAATACTCTTTGAGTTGACTAAAATTGTATATAGACCCAAATGAAATTATATAGTTCTCCTAAATGTTCAAGGTGTTTCCTTATTTTTTAAAATGTGATAAATCAAAGCACAACACCCTCTACTTTGAGTTACCAAATGGGGGCTGGAGGGAGTAGTCCAGCAGTATAGCCAATCCTGGCTTGTCCTTAAGGCAGACAGACTGTGACCTTCTAGACCAGAGGTCAGCAACCTGCGGCTCTGGAGCCGCATGTAGCTCTTTCATCCCTCTTCTGCGGCTCCCTGTTGCCGGTTAGCACCACAATTTTGAGAGGAGCTTCCGGTTTGTGGGGGGAAGCAGGGCGTGCCAGGAGGAGACTCTATGGCAAGGAGCGGGTTTTCCCATCAGCTCCACAATTGATAGGGCTTTCGGTTAGGACTGGTAGAGGAAAAAGGACGCCGCGCTAGGAGGGGACTCTATGGTGGGGGAACCGGACTTCCGGTTGGCTCCAGAATTGAACAGGGGGCTTCCAGTTAGGACATTTGTGGCTCTTTGAGTGTTTAAGGTTGCCGATCCCTGTTCTAGACTGAAGAGTCTGGTAGACATGGTTCTTCGTAAAGTGGCACACAGAATATTGAATTAGACATGCCCCTCAGGTCTTTTGGATATGATCAGGGTCAAACCCAGTATCTCTTTGCCTAATCCCATCACATCCAAATTGATCCTCCCTGCCCCAGACAACACCTCCTTGCAATCTCATCAAACCAAAGAAAAAAAAGCTTCCCCATCAGCTAAAGGGAATTGCAACAAAACTGTCAACATCCATCCATCAGCTGATGACCTCAGCATTCCATATCTTTTACAATGGATAATGGGCAATGCTGCCCTCCTCAATGGCCCTTTTGCCTAACAATAGAACTCCCCCAGGTACCTTGATCAGGATCTGCCTAGCTTCCCCAAACTGGCCACAGCCAATCAGATCTCAAGGGAGGCCTTACAGCCTTCAACTTATAAAAATATTTGCTTTTCTGTTGTTTGCAGTCCCTTTCTCAGTGTTTCCCAACCTTGGCAACTTGAAGATGTCTGGACTTCAACTCCCAGAATTCCCTAGCAAGCATTCGCTGGCTGGGGAATTCTGGGAGTTGAAGTCCAGACATCTTCAAGTTGCCAAGGTATAACACAGGAACTCAAGGATCCTTTCAGTAAACATGTTCTTTTCAATATTGTGATCTTTCAGACCGAATCCATTAAGACCACAGCATATTTGTTTTTCTTACATTGGATTTGTTAATTTATATTCTGTCATTTAGCCCTCTTATGTTCTAAATTGCAGCTCTCTATAGCAGATGGGCCTGCTTATACAGATAGTCCTCGACTTACAAGTTTGTTTAGTGACCGTTCAAAGTTACAACGGCACTGAAAAAAGCGACTTATGATCATTTTTCACACTTGCGACCATTGTAGCATCCCCATGGTCACGAGATTTACATTCGGAAGCTTTGACAACTGGTTCGTATTTAGGACGGCTGCAGTGTCCCGGAGTCATGTGATCACCTTTTGAGACCTAAATTTCTCATTTAACAACATAAATTTTGGGCTCAATTGTGGTCATAAGTTGAGGATTACCTGTACTGACTTAAAGACTCGTGGATATGGTCAATCAAGGTTTTAGTAGAGAGTGGGTAGATTAGATTCCAACCATAATCATACCATGTTACATCCAACTTTCTCCGCTATTGGTAAGGACAGTACTGGTTAGTTTGGCCCAATAGGCCCCACACATAACCAAACCTAGTTTTATTCCAAGCATAATAATAATAATAATAATAATAATAATAATAATAATAATAATAATAATAATAATAATAATAATAATAATAATAATAATAATAATAATAATAATGTGGGAAAATGCAAAGGATTACAATAAGGAAGCAAAGTGGATACAAGACTTTGAGAAAAGTGTTGGCAAGAAGCAAATGCAAGTATTAGAAATAACTGAGATGGTCAAAAATCGAGTAAAAAAAGTAAAGAACTGGACATCACCTGGAAATGACCAATTACATGGTTTCTGGCTCAAATATCTGACCAGTTTGCATGCAATATTGGCCAAACAACTGAACGAAATGCTACAAAATGGTCAAATTGATGAATGGTTGACAACTGGAAAAACATACTTGATTCAGAAAGATGCAACTAAAGGAACAACACCTGGAAACTACAGACCAATAACATGCTTGCCAACAACCTTCAAATTACTCACCGGGATAATTGCAGATAACATAATGGATTATTTGGAAACAAATAACATCTTGCCAGTAGAGCAAAAAGGCAACAAAAGAAGGAGCAGGGGCACAAAAGATCAGCTCCTAATTGACAAAATGATACTAGAAAACTGTAAGAACAGAAAAACGAACTTGAATATGGTCTGGATTGATTACAAAAAGGCGTACGACTCACTGCCACACAGCTGGATCATCAAATGCTTAGAAACTATTGGCATCAGCAAAAATATTACATCATTCACTGAAAAAGCGATGAAACAATGGAGAACTGTGTTGGCAGTAGGGAATGAGAACTATGGAATGGTTAATATCAAGAGAGGAATTTTTCAGGGAGATTCACTTTCACCCCTCCTCTTCATCATCGCAATGATCCCACTATCAGTAATCTTAAAAAAAATGAAACTTGGATACCAAATAGCCAAAGACGCTGAAAAAATTTCACATTTATTGTATATGGATGATTTGAAACTGTATGGAAAGTCAGAAATAGAAATCCAATCACTGACCAACACAGTCCTAATATTCAGCACAGATATCTCAATGCAGTTTGGCATGAAAAATGTGCCACTGTATCTATGAAAAGGGGCAAAATCACTACATGTGACGGAATTGAAATGCCCAATGGCCAATTAATTAAATGCAATCAAAATGAAGCCTATAAATATCTGGGCATTCTGCAGTTGGATAACATCAGACATGGAGAAGTGAAAACTATCATTAGAAGAGAGTACACCAACAGAGTTAGGAAAATTTTGAAATCTAAATTAAATGGTGGAAACACCATCAAGGCCATGAATACCTGGGCAATACCAGTCATAAGATACACGGCTGGTATAATTAACTGGACACAAGCTGATTTGGACATTTTGGACCGAAACACCAGAAAACTAATGACAATGCACTACAGTTTACATCCACGTAGTGACACTGATAGACTTTACCTGCCCAGAAAATCAGGTGGCAGAGGACTACTACAAGTAAAGCAAACAGTTGAAGAAGAAAAGCATGCATTGGCGGATTATTTAAAAGAAAGTCAAGAACATCTATTAATTGAAGTAAAGAACAAAAATCTACTGAAGGTCCAACAGACGAAACAAGAATACAGAAAAAATGTGATAAAATCAAGAATGGAGAGTTGGCAAAATAAAGCATTACATGGCCAATTTCTGGAAAAAATAAAAGACAAAGTGGACAGTGAAAAAACTTGGTTATGGTTAACATCTGGTACTTTAAAGAAAGAAACAGAATCATTGATCCTGGCCGCACAAGAACAGGCAATTCGTACAAATGCCATAAAGGCCAAAATTGATAAATCTTCAAATGATGCTAAATGCAGATTATGCAAGGAAGCTGATGAAACTGTAGCCCATGTGCTCAGCTGCTGCAAGAAAATCGCACAGACTGATTACAAATTACGACACAACTCTGTTGCACAAATGATCCACTGGAATTTATGCAAAAATTATAACATCCATACTGCTACAAACTGGTGGGAACACAAGCCTGAAAAAGTCACTGAAAATCAGATGGTCAAGATCTTGTGGGATTTTCGTATACAAACAGACAAGGTACTGGCGCATAATACACCAGACATCACGTTGGTCGAGAACAACAAGGTGACTATAATTGACATTGCAATACCAGGAGATAGCAAGGTCGATGAAAAGGAACACGAAAAAATTGCAAAATACCAGGACTTAAAAATTGAAATCCAACGATTATGGCACAAACCAGCAGTGGTAATTCCAGTAGTGATTGGAACACTGGGTGCTATCCCAAAAGCACTGGAATTACATTTAAAACAGCTCAAAATTGACAAAATCACCATCAGTCAAATGCAGAAAGCCGCACTGCTCGGTTCCGCACATATACTTCGAAAATACATTACGACTTCCTAGGCCCCTGGGTGGGGCTCGACTAGTAATCAATGCCAAATCCGGCGAAACAACTGGCCGCTGTGATACAATTGTATAATAATAATAATAATAACAACAACAACAAAGTTGGAAGGGACCTTGGAGGTCTTCTAGTCCAACCCCCTGCCTAGGCAGGAAACCCTACACTACTTCAGACAAATGGTTATCCAACATCTTCTTAAAAACTTCCAGTGTTGGAGCATTCATAACTTCTGGAGGCAAGTTGTACCACTGATTAATTGTCCTAACTGTCAGGAAATTTCTCCTTAGTTCTAAGTTACTTCTCTCCTTGTTTAGTTTCCACCCATTGCTTCTTGTTCTACCTTCAGGTGCTTTGGAGAAAAGTTTGACTCCCTCTTCTTTGTGGCAACCCCTGAGATATTGGAACACTGCTATCATGTCTCCCCTGATCCTTCTTTTCATTAAACTAGACATACCCAGTTCCTGCAACTGTTCTTCATATGTTTTAGCCTCCAGTCCCCTAATCATCTTTGTTGCTCTTCTCTGCACTCTTTCTAGAGTCTCAACATCCTTTTTACATCGTGGCGACAAAAACTGAATGCAGTATTCCAAGTGTGGCATGTTTGTGTTTTTCCTAGAGCTACCTGTACCAGCTGCTGCAGGGTCTTGCGTTTTGCCATTCCCATCGTGTCCTCCACCGAGATCTGAAACCACAGAACCTCCTCATCAATGCAGAAGGAGCAATAAAACTTGCTGACTTTGGGCTTGCACGTGCATTTGGCGTGCCAGTGAGAACCTACACGCATGAGGTGAGCCATTCCCCCCCCCCCCACTTTGGCATTCTCTGTACTACACATATTGTTCTTGACTTACAGCGGCAATTGGGACTGGAATTTCCATCACTAAGCAATGTGATTGTAAAGCTCAGGGAAGGCACACAGGAATGCACAAGTTGGGGATGGTGCGCAAGAGAGGTGTGACAAGGGGGTGCATGAGTGGCCAGTGCAAACCCGGAGCAGGGTGGGGAGAGAGGCTTACCCTAACAACTTGCAACATTTTCTATCATTGACTTTTTCGGGAAAGTTGCAAATGGCAATCACTTGATTGTGAGGTGCTGCAGCTAGTTGTTAAGTGCAAACTGGTTGTTGTGTGCCCCTAAAGCAGTGCTTCTCAAATAGTGGGGCGGCCCCCCCTGGGGGGGCACAGAACGATGCCAGGGGGGGGCGCTTTTTTTTGCCGCAGGAAGTAGGGGTTTTTTGCACCGAACAATAGCACATAGCACAGAGCAGGAGATATGAAGTGCAGATAACAGACCCTTAAGAGACACCATGGAAAAATATTTAACAGGGATGAAAAGGAGGAGAGAGACGGAGATAATGAGACAAACGTAAGTCTCCTGAAAGCTAAGACGAGGAAATATGACGAAGCGTATGTAGCGCTTGGCTTCACTGTGACTACGCTGGGAGACAAGGAAAGACCGGTATGTTTACTGTGTCTAAAAATGTTGGCAGCGGACAGCATGAAGCCAAATAAATTAAGGCGTCACTTAAATAATTACACCCCAATCACTCTGATAAGCCGCTTGAGTTTTTTCAGCGAAAACGTGCCAAATATTGCAAACAATCGTCCCAGCGGAGAGTTGGGGGCGCGCGAAATGTTTACTTCTTCCTAGAGGGGGGCATAACAGAAAATAATTGAGAAGCACTGCCCTAAAGTATTGTGATTACTTTACTGCAAGGGTGCTGGGATGGAAGGAAATATGAGGACTGGTCATAACCACCATTCATTCAGCACCATCATAACTTTGAATGGTCATAAGTCAAGGACTACCTGTAGTCTGGTTGGTTGGTTGGGAAATGCTGGTTTTCACATTATAACAACATACAGTTACTGACTCTTCTCTCTTTTATATTTTGAATCGAACATGATTAATCGATTACTTGCCATCAAGGTGGGGTTAACATTTCCGGACCTTCTCCAGATGATCTGGCCTTTAAAGTTACGCAATGGTGTACTCCTTATTACTATCATTGAGTCCATTGAACTTGCTGTTTCTTTTTCCTTCCCCCTTTTCCAGGCTTCTCCTGAGGGCTCAGTCTTATAATATGTCCAGAATATAATATGAACCTGATCAATTCGTGCCTTGAATGGAAAAACCTGGATTTGTCCTATAATCCATTTTTTTATTGGCTTTCGCTGTAGGTGTACACATATAAATATGTGTTGGCTTGAGGCTGAGTAGCATTAGGAAAACAATTTCTTTAGTGCCCCAAATTTATTTCTTTCAGATTTCCCTCCATATTGATTTCACACAACTTACTTGCAACTCCAGCTGAAAGTGACTGTTTTCACTGTACAAATGCAGTTGCTGCATTCCTTTCTCAGAGTAGAGTTTTTGTATTATATGTCTTTGTTGCTAAGGCTCATTTCCATGCTCTGTTCAAAACATAAATGCCTACATGCTAAGTTTGGAATGTTTTACTAATATTATTTCTCGTCAGCACTGAGATTGCATTTTCTGTTATTGTAGGCCAGGATAGGACAACTGCTTTTTAGCTGGAGTCAAAAGTAGGGAAAGAAAAAAAAATGAGATTTTCACATTTAAAGCAAACATATATATTAAAGTTAATCCTTTAAGCTTTTTGATTGCACTCTTTGTTGCTGACTTTCAGCAGCAACTGCAATGGGAAGGATGCACAAAAGAAATTCAGAAGGTGTACACATGTGTAGGTAATCCTCGACTTATGACCAATTGAGCCCAAAATTTATGTTGCTAAGTGAATCACTGCAGTTGTTAAAGTTCGTAACATGGTGGTTAAGTGACTGGCTTCCCCGTTGACTTGGCTTGTCAGAAGGTCACAAAAAGTGATCGCATGACCGCACAACACTGCAACCATCATAAATATGAGCCAGTTTTCAAGCGTCTGGATTTTGATTACGACCGTGGGGATGCTGCAACGGTCATAAGTGTGAAAAATTATCATTTGTCAGGGCCACTGTGACTTTGGATGGTCACTAAACTTGCTGTGAGTCAAAGGACTATCTGTACTACAGGAATCCTACCCACACCCTTTACCGAAGATTGGTAGTGTACACTCCTATCTGGGGTGGTTGTCCTCTCCACTGAGCATACAGCTTTGGCAGGGACACATATGGACCGATGAGGGAGGAAAGAGACAACTGCCTAGCCAGCCAGATCAGCCAAATCAATCCTGGCGATCAATGGGGTGGCAGATGTCATAGCCAGGTGGCCCTTTTGTCTGTTTTTTTTGGTTGATGACCGAGACAATCTACTCATATGATTGTTGTCAACCCTAAAGCTGACCTGACTGAAGCCATTTTTGACCACTTCAGTGTTGCCACACTAAGGGATAAGTAGGGGGGAATTGAGATAGAGGGGAACATATAGCCAAAACATCATGTTTTTTCTTGGAAACCAAGGACATTCTCACACCTGGTCGGGAGAAGGCAGAGTGATGCCAGCCGGCTACCAGCCCATTCTGTGATTGGACCATGTGACTGATTGTTTTGAGAAAGTGGGGAAATGTTTACTTTTAATTAGGTGAAAACCATGGGAAACCTTAGTCTGTTTTCACCAGATATGTGCCAATATGATAATTCCAAATAAAAGTATTCTTTGAGGAATCTACATGCCTCGGAGTCTTGCTTGCTGTGGATTTATTACTTGGAACCCTGACAATTGTTGCAGTTGGAGGCCTCACAGTAAAGATCATTTGGCTCAATTTGCCCTCATAAGAAGCACTACCTGGCTTTTGTTTTCTGACATATGGTAAAATTTGTTCATTTTAAAGATGCTTGGCTCTTTTACACAGCTAATAACCATTTAAAATACTTGTGTTCTATTTTAAAACTGGGGTCTGGAGATTAAAAGTTTGGACTTGCTGAACCAGACACGTCCAGCTGCTGTGGCCTAGAGGTAGAGCTCTTGCCTCACAATCAGGAGGTTGTGAGTTCGATCCTAGGTAGAGGCAGATGTAAGGGTCTCCTGCTTGGGCAGGGGGTTGGACTAGATGACCTGCAAGGTCCCTTCCGACTCTGTTAATCTATTAGAAATGAAAGTTGGTGTCAACAATGATTAAATGAACTTGCTTTCTAGGTAAGGGGAAAGGAAAAAGTATTTCAGAAATCATTTCTGAGTTTAGCCATCTCGGAAGTAATCTGGGAAATGATGCCGAGGATATTCTTGTGACCATATAAACTCAAGTGATTAATGGCAATAAAACATTTTCCTGTCCATTAAGCTCTGCGGTATGTAAATAGGATACAATAACTCAGGAATCCCCCCTTTTTTCCTTAGCTTCTGAAAGAAACTTTTGGAGCTGTTTTATTGGTGCCTCTGGCTTGGTGTCTCTTCCCTGGAGGGACCAAGAATTGAAAGTCGTATGTGAGTCACGTGGTGAACTATTGAAAAGTGACTCCAGTCCATATAGTAGCTCTTAATGTGAATTAATTTGGTGGTAATATATGATGCGTTTACAAAAAATGGACGGATAGGGCTTGTGATGCAGACAATCGGATGAAAGTGTCCATTCCTGAATAGCTTATTTTACTTGTACATTCATTATGGGTTATATATTTCACACTAGGTGGTGACTCTTTGGTATCGAGCTCCAGAAATTCTCCTTGGCTGCAAATACTACTCAACAGCAGTGGACATATGGAGCCTTGGATGCATCTTTGCAGAGATGGTACGTATTTTGGAAATGACAGTGGGATGGAGCAGCGAATTGGGCTTGAAAGGCATTTGATTGGCAGGAGCCAGAAAATGTGGCTTGTGATGTTAAGATCTCGAGGTTATTGTACAAATGTAGGTAACTATGCCACTGCAGACTCAAATCGCTCCTTAAGGAAAGCTTTATTGCTGTAAAACACACCCTCATTCATTTGTGTGTGTGAAACATGAGTAGGTCAGCTCAATTAAAGCCTGCTGACAGGATCAGTTGACTTCTGAGGACTGAATTGGGCTTTGGAGAGAACTACTTCCCTGCTAGCGGCAATTTGTGCTTCAAGAATGGAGAATTGGGTCATACACTGAGCATGTGCCGAGGGTTCTTTATCTGCTGAATGATTGGAATGAAGGAATGGGCCAGATTCCTTCCGTCTATCTTAATGATGGCCAGGATTAACACATAATCCTTCTCCAAGTATCTTCATATATGGGGCTTTTAGCTCCATAGGGAAGGGCCACCATAAAAATTACAATTTTTATATCCTGCTGTTTGCGTAATATTTTTTATAACTATATAAAATAGCCGATGAAACAAAATCACAGAGTAATAAAAGGACAAGGTTGAAACATTACATCAAAACAATGAAGCTAGCAAAGCCTACTATGTTATGGTTCTGACATTTTGTTCTTCTGCCAAATAGTTAACCCGCAGAGCGCTCTTCCCTGGGGATTCAGAAATCGACCAGCTGTTTCGCATCTTCCGCACACTGGGCACCCCGGATGAGACTGTGTGGCCAGGAGTCACCTCTATGCCTGATTATAAGTCCAGTTTTCCCAAATGGGCCCGGCAGGACTTTAGCAAAGTAGTACCACCGTTGGATGAAGAAGGCAGAAAACTTCTAGCAGTGAGTATTATGTAGAGGGAAAAGTATTTTGAACTATCGCATGTGGTTACCATGCTAAACTAAGAAAAGGTATAGGTACTTTAAGGAGCATCTGAGTCAACCTTGAGCCGTGGTGGCGCAGTGGTTAGAGTGCAGTACTGAAGGCTACTTCTGCTGGCTGCCTGCAATTTGGCAGTTCAAATCTCACCAGGCTCAAGGTTGACTCAGCCTTCCAATCCTTCCAAGGTGGGTAAAATGAGGAAGCAGATTGTTGGGGGAAATATGCTGACTGTAAACCGCTTAGGGTTGTAAAGCGGTATATAAGTCTAAGTGCTATTGCTATCTGACAGCAACAGGCAATGGCGCTCATGCCAAACCAAAAGCATCCTTATTGATTTGTGTTATATAATGTTGGTATTTTTTTTTTATCAAATTCCTATTCAGAGTTTGCTCTGCCTCCATATTTTCTTCTCCTGTCCTGCTTTAAAATTGAGTTCTTTCTCCCTGGTTAGTGCCAAGATTGAATCATGTCAGTATAGAACTTGTGAGCTCTGTGCATGCTTTATCCACCTGCAAGAAATATATGGTTTGGGTCTTCGTTTTGAGTGTCCCGGCTGTTGTCACTCTCTGCTCACATTCCTTTAGGGGACAAACTGTAAAGTCACATTTTTAGTTGCTAGATTTTGATTCTTCTTGTTAACTTGACTAAGACTGTAACACAGGGGTCGGGAACCTTTTTGACTAAGAGAGCCATGAAAGCAAAAAATTTGGAAATTTATTTCAGTGAGAGCCATATAATATATTTTAAAAGTGAATTCAACTAAATGTCAGTATAATAAGCCTCTGAATTTATTCTTTTAAATGATGAGAGGTGTGGTCACAGCCTCAGCTCTGCCCTTTTGTGTATGTATGTGATGCTAATTAAATACAGTAGCCAGCATTTTGCAAATTATGATTTCCCCTAAGGATATTGTTGTAGACTCTACAATGTAGAGAATCATAAAAGGAAGATTAAAAAAATAAAACTGTCCATTATGCTATCCTGTTCTATTTCTGGAACTTGCTGCGGACATTTCAACAATCTTGGAGGGGACAGAAAGTTGCATAGATCAACCTTTTACCCTGAAACAACAGCTTTTCAAGGTTGAGTAGAAGGGATAATGGATAATGAAGGTGAGTGATCCCAGTTGAGGTCTTCATATGTAGATGGGGAGGATTTGTGGGTTGGGTGCAGCTTCTAGGCATGGAATTCACTATCCTAGCGTCAAAAAATATAACTGCAATCTAAAATAAAAAAAATCTTTACCTTTTATGAAGTTATGGTGCTTCAGAGATGCATCCTTTTCAGGCAAACTGGTTCACAACTATAACATTAATCCAGTGGTGAAATCCTCCCGGTTCGCCCTGGCCCGTCCTTCGGCGTATAGCCGATGGAACTGGCGGCCGTTGCGGCGCGGAGCTTCTCCCGCCCGCTTTCCCGTCCCGGCTGAACGCCGCCATTTGGGTTATTTTTCCCTCTGCATGCGCGCGCATGCACAGAGGGAAAAATAACCCAAATGATTGTGGTCAGCCGGGACGGGAAAGCGGTGATTGTGTTCAGCTGGGACGGGAAAGCGGGCAGGAGAAGCTCCGCGCCGCAACCGCCGCCAGTTCCATCGGCTATACGCCGAAGGACTGGCCCGGGCGAACCGGGAGGATTTCACCCCTGCTGCGAGCCATATGCAATCATCAAAAGAGCCACATCTGGCTCGCGAGCCATAGGTTCCCGACCCCTGCTGTAACACATAGTGCTAACTTGAGCAAGGTAGTTGAAGAGAGAGTTGGGAAGTGTAAACCACTTCAACCACTTCCAAAGTTTTGAGTATTTTATTTATTTATTTTATTTAGTGTTCTTCTATGCCGCCCTATTCCCTGAGGACCCCAGAGCTGCGTACAACATTTTAAGGAACAACTAAACAATAAAGTTATTAAAAACAATTTAAAAAGTTTTAAAAGACATACAAAACCATGCATACATGGGGGAAAGTTGTCTCAAAATCACCCCGCCTGCAGGAAGAGCCATGTCTTAATGGCTTTTCAGAAGGCCAGCAAGGTGGGGATAATTCGGATCTCTGGGGGTAGTTGGTTCCAGAGAACAGGTGCCCCTACAGAGAAGGCCTCCCCCTAGGCCCCGCCAGTCGGCATTGTTTGGCTGACGGGACCTGGAGGAGGCCCACTCTGTGGGATCTAACCGGTCGAAGGGAAGTATGAGGTAGGATGCGGTCCCGGAAGTAACCTGGTCCTAAGCCATGTAGGGCTTTAAAGATGATGATCAACACCTTGAATTGCATCCGGACACCAATGGGCAACCAATGCAGCTGGCGGAGTATGGGTGTTACGTGGGTGTATCTTGAGACACCCACCACAGCACGCGCAGCCGCATTTTGCACCAGTTGAAGTCTCCGGATATTCTTCAAGGGTAGAGTATATTACAGTGCACAAGATTGACTAATGAAACTTGCCCTCTTCTTCTTTCCCCTTTAGCTAATGCTGCATTATGATCCCAACAAGAGAATCTCGGCCAAGACTGCTCTCAATCACCCCTTCTTTCGAGATGTCACAAAAGCTTTGCCACACCTCCGCTTGTGAAATGGAACTGGAGCCCACAGAGGAGCTGCAGTGCAGGCTCTGCAACATGCCTTTTCCTTGGGCAGCCCTGGTTGCTTGCACTTAACTTTTCAACTTAACCCCCGGAGAGAACACTGGTGATCCAATTGGGGCACAGCCTACACTTTTAGGATTTTATTATCCTGAACTCACCTTTAAAGCACTAAGCTGAGCTTGAGGATTCGCTGGTTCAAAGCTCCCTTGTGAAGAGAGAAGGGTCTCCAAAGCTACTAGCTCCAAGGATTCAACTTTCATTCTTCACGTGTTTTATCACCCCCACTCCCCCCATGAGTTCCATGCCTGCCTTCTTGGTGACCTCTTCAAAATAAGGCATTCTGCATTTGCTTACTCTCCAGCTCTTGACATCTCCGCACAAATACAGTGTAGATGCTTCTTTTTCCTTCCGGCGTAGGAGGGACTTTTATGAGAGGGCTAAGGGACTTTGGCAACATCTTTCATGGCGTTTTTCATCTGTGATCAGTTGGTCAGTTTAACCCACTTGGATTAAAATAATCCTGGAGAGGGGGGATTGCTGAAGCTGGTGGTACAGTATGCCTTGCTAATTATTCAAATGCTGCATCACTAAGCTCTTTTTGACATCTGATATGCAGAGTACTTTTTTAAAGAAAGAAAACAAAACAAAAAAATTGCTCATTTAGTGGGGAGATGGGCAAATCTTTATTCACCCAGTATTGTGTTGTATTATATACCTGTTTCCTTATTCTGTGTCAGTGAGCCGATGGTCTTTCTGAGTTTGCAGCCAATTAATGCCTTCTGTTTGGCAATTATGGATTGTCATTCCAATACTGTCTTGCTATCACAGTCGGGAAAGTTTCAAATGTCAGTTCTGATGGGTTGGCCTTACTTACATCCCTGGCTTTAAGTAACGTATCTTGCAAATATACATGCTTAAATTATACGTGAGCTTTGAAATACATATCTAATTGTCGTCTCTCCTCTAATCTCCAGCCATACATCTTGAGCCAAATAGAAGTCTTAAACTCAGCTAGAGAATTCACATTAGCAACCTTTTCTGGCTTGGTCTGGGGAGCCGGAAATATCAATGTCTACATCTTTGTGTCACCCTGTTTTGGAGGGAACTGGCTTGTTCAAGTTACATCAGTTGAATGTCATCTAAGTTCTGATTTTTTTAAAAAAAATATAGTCTGAACAATAGCTAAACTAAAAATCATGATCGATTTCTGGTCAATGCCATGTGGAGGTGAAGTATTGTCATAAAAGTTTCATATTGAGAATTTTTAAAGACCACTTAGATTTGCTAAATAGAAGAACACTTTCCTATAGAATTCAGGATTTTATTTCAAAATAAGGCAATGTGAAATACCTAAAACGTGTCTCTAGCATGCAGCAATAACTTAAAATCTGATTTTGAAATAACTCCAAATTTCACACTTACTCGATCAGTTGGGCGATGCGTCTTAGATATGAGGCTTCAGTAAAGCCATCTAGTATTTGTTTTCCTGAAATGCTTATTTTTTTATCAAAAGCATATATGCTAGGATAATGCTCATTTATTGTAGAAATGAAACGTGTATTTTAGGATGGAGAGGACTGCACTTTTCTCAAGGGTGGGGGGGGAGTTCTCATTCATCCTAAAATCATAATTCTTACTATCTTCACTCATAGATGAAAAATCCATTGTTTCAGATATGGATGGAAACTTCACTAAGAAAGTTGGTTATTTCAGGACCTCTTGAATTAAAATGGACATTCTTACACGACACTGCTTAGTGTAATAATACGGAAATATCAAGATGTTATTCATGTCACTATTCACAAGCAATATTTGGAACCATGGTATCCTTTCCCTTCATTGTTGGACTGGAAATATATATATATATTTATACAGTTACTAGTTTTAAAAAAGATTTCTGAATTTGTTAGTCTAAGCACCTTGACATTTTTGTAATATAATCTTTTAAAGAAAATTATTTTGTTTTCTTAGCTTTTTGTAAGACTAATGTTACTAAACACGGTACTGTGAAATCAGTTTCTAAATCATTAAATACTAGCAATTTTAATACATGGCTTCCTTTTCATCAAAGCAAAGATACTCATCAGTTTTCATCGAATTCAAGGATTTGGGTGTGTGTGAAATGTAAATGGTCTAGCAGTTAAAAGCAACGGTGTTTTTTTGTACAATTTTTTTTTATTTTCTCCATCACTTCATATACAATTCAATACACATGTACCTTAAGATATTACAATGAAAAATACATATTTGTTCAATATAATCAATCATTCAAAAATCAATATCTTATTCAACACTTGCCTCTTCAGTCATCAGTCTCTTCTACTTTATTCCATTACACTCCCCTCTCCAACTTCTACTTTCTAACTCCTTCCCTCCTCTACCCTCCCTACACCTTCTCTTCCTCCCCTTCTTCTTCCTCTTTCATTCTCTCTACCTTTCCTTGAGTGCTTTTATACTAACTCATTTTATATTTGACAGACTGATGCTAATCTCAATTTTAAATAATCATCTCTTTAAAAAAAATAAAAAATATAATAAAAATAAAAAATTTAATTTAACCAATATAATTATATTATTATTCTTTTTATGTAGTACTCTCTTCTAGGTACATGCTGCTATTTCCATCTTGCCTCCAAAAAGGAAAAAAAAATCTAATTTCTAGTTTTCTCATCTGGGATATTACACCAGTTAATTTCAAATTTCCTTCCAAATTAACCGCTATTTGCTTAAATTTCCAAGATAGTTACTGTCTCCTTAATTTTAAGCCATATTGCTTCCTTTAATTCTTTAGTCTCTTTATTCACCGCTTGTTTTTTATCCTTTGTTCTATCAAAAAACTAAATGCCCAATTATTCTTTTAATTTCTCATATTAATCAACATTCTTACTAATTGTATCCATTATAATTTTTCAACTCTTAAAAAAAAATCTTAAATTTTACATTTAAACAAATCTCATATATAAAAGTAGTACACAAGCATAATATACAATCATAATATACCCTTTTTTCCGACATTTAAATTCATTTCCATTATTTCTAATTATTTTGTCTCAATACAAATATTAAATCAAATCAAATCAAAAAATTAATCTTACCATTATCAATTCATCCATCTCTAATATTTAAACATCAAAGAATAGAAAAGAAAAGACAAAATAGTAAAAAGAAAATAGAATATAAAAAGAAGAGGGAAAGATCCAAATCGATTAACTTACCAAATCTCAGCTTAATAAATTTTTAAAGTGATAAACATTCATAATATACCCTGTTCATTTTTAATATTTAGGTAATTTCCCTTAAATTCTAATGTTCATATTTATTCCATATTTCTCATATTGTCATTGTTTTATCCACATTATTCCAAACAATTCAACAATATTAATCTTTATTAAAAAAAAGGGAAAAAAAGATCTTTGAATTTCTAATCAGTTATATTAATTTTATATATCAAAATTTTAATCAAACATACTTATCACAATTAAATATAATAATAAGAAAAGGTAAATAATAAGATAAAATATATCATTTGTAATATTTCAGTCTTCATCCATTCCCTTTAAATTTTCCAATTACTTCCATTTTATATATGTATTTCCTCCATCCCCATTTCCTTAATTTCTTCCCTTTCTTTCATTTACCTTTATACCAATAAGATCTCATTTGCCACGCCCTTTCCCCCCCTCCTAAATCTATTATCTGTATGTATCTAGTTTTCTCCATTCATTCTTTAATTTTATGTATCTTAAAATCTTCAATCTGAACATCATCTTTATTATCTTTATCTCTGCTTTCACTGCTAACCCCAGTGGAATTTTTATAAATCTCAATATAATCATCAATTAATATTGCATTTTCAACATTCTTTCCCTTTTTATCATTATTTATGGTATCTTCATCAATCTTCTTTCCTTCATCTGTTGTCCTTTCCATTTTCTTTTCCATGTTTTCCACCTTCTCCTTTACATCTAATCCAAAGCTTCTTCTTAAATCTTTAAACAAGTCTTTCAAAAATTCAGCCATTTCTTCATGATCAATGTCCCCCATATTTCCAAAGTTATGTTTCTCAAGTCCAAAGTCTTACAAATGAGGTCCAACTGTTAACTGGAATCTGTCTAGACCACAAAACAAAATTTCTTCAAGAAGTTCCAAGAGTTTTTGGGCGTTTACTTACCTTGATACGCCCGTTCTCGTTGGTTGAAGCTAGCCTTCAGATAGGGTGATCCACAGCCAATCACATGAAGGACTGAGTCTACCGATCAGAAACTGAGCCTCTGTCCACCATCTTGGTTCCAGGCCCAGTTTTAGACGAAGGTGGAATGCAGACTCGACGTGGATCGTGCCTGTTAAAGGTAATAAGGAAGAGAAAAAACACCCCCACGCCCCGAAGGGAAGAGACTGACAGACCATCAGTAGAATAATCAAGGTGTTTATTAACTTAACAAGAACTATGCAAGGAAAGGCAACGGAGCCAACAAAAATGGGTGGGGCTGAAGGCTAGCTTCAACCAAAGAGAACGGGCGTATCAAGGTAAGTAAACGCCCATTCTCCATTGGGGGTTGAAGCTAGCCTTCAGATAGGGACATACCAAAGCCCAAGTCCCTCGGGAGGGAAACACCTGCCATGAAGGAACCAGGAACCCTAGGACAGAGGCGCCACCACTTGTTGTAGCACCCGTCTACCAAAGGCCGCCTCAGCCGAGGCGTAGGAGTCTATTTTGTAGTGTCGAATGAATTGAGACGGCGACACCCAGGTCACCGCACAACACACCTCCTCCAGGGAAGCCTGAGTTTTCCAGGCTGCGGAAGTGGAGGCACTGCGGGTGGAGTGAGCGGTAATTTTTTCCGGGACCGGCTGACCCGCTAAGGTGTAGGCCTTAGCTATTGTGGCCCGGATCCATCTGCCAATTGAAGGGGATGAGACTTTGAGACCCATGGAGCGAGGAAGGAATGAAACCAACAGCGCCTCTGATTTACGGAAGGCCGCCGTACGGTCTAAATAGATCTTTAGGGCCCTCCTGACATCCAGCGAGTGCCAAAGGGTGACGGGGATGAGCACAGAAGGAGGGCAAAACGAGTTCCTGGGAACGATGAAAAACAGAATTGACCTTGGTGAGGAAAGATGGATCCAACTTGAGTACCACTCTATCCGGGTGGAAGACACACAGATCCTTGCGGATCGAAAGGGCTGACAACTCTGAGATGCGTCTAGCAGATGTAATGGCAAGGAGAAAGGTGACCTTATATGTCAGTGAACTAAGGGAGGCTTCCCGGAGGGGCTCATAAGGAGGCCCGGTAAGCGACTCCAACACCAGGGGAAGATCCCAAGTCGGGAAACGGTGAACCACCGGAGGAGAGATGTTGGAAGCTCCTTTGAGGAACCTGTGGACTAAAGGCAAATGGGCCAGGGATTGGACGTTAGAGCAGGACAAAATGGACGACAACGCTGCCAGTTGTCGCCTAAGGGTATTAGGGGATAGGCCCCTGGATAACCCTATCTGAAGGAAACGAAGGAGCATGGGAATTGGGACATGTAAAGGGGAGATGCCCTCCCCCGAACACCACTCGCAAAACACCCTCCAGGTAGTCTGATATACCCTGTTGGTAGAGGGTCGTCTAGAGGCTAGAAGAACCTCAATGACATTCTCATCAAGCTTCTGACGCCTCAAGAGTTCCCGCTCAACCGCCAGGCGGTCAATTGCAACCACTGCACGTCCGGATGGACCACCTCCCCTTGGCGGAGCAGGTCTTGGAGCGGAGGAAGTTTCCAAGGAGGAGCTTGGGAGAGGAGCAGGAGGTCTCCGAACCAGACCCTCTGCGGCCAGTGAGGAGCTATCAGAATGACTTCCGCCTTGTGTCTGAGGACCTTCTGAATGACCCTGGGTAACAGAGGAAGTGGAGGGAAGGCATAGAGGAGGCCCTGGGGCCACGGTGCTCGGAGGGCGTCGACAGCTGCTGCACCCCTGGACGGGAAACGGGAGAAGAAACGAGGAAGCTGGGAGTTCTGTGGAGTAGCAAATAAGTCTATTAGGGGTGTCCCGAACCTGTAGACTATATCCTGAAAAACCCCTGGGTTTAGCTGCCACTCCGACTGGTCGAGCTCCGTGCGGCTAAGCCAATCCGCTTTCTTATTCGCCTCTCCCGAGATGTACTCAGCAGAGAGGGAGAGGAGACGTTTCTCCGCCCAGAGACCGAGACGTAAGGCCTCCCGCATTAAGGCTTTAGAGCGCGTCCCCCCTTGCCTATTCACGTGAGCCTTTGCCGTAATGTTATCCGTCAAGACTAACACGTGGGACCCGGACAGGAGATGCTTGAACCTCTTGAGTGCTAGAAAAATGGTCCTGAGCTCTAGGATATTGATGGGACTGTTGGCCTCAGCCGAGGACCAAGTACCCTGGGCCAGGTGACCGTTGACATGGGCCCCCCAACCCGTCAGGCTAGCATTGGTGGTGAGAGTAACTCTGTCAGGAGGGAGAAACAGGGACCCCTGGGAAAGTGCCGGAGAAGCCCACCAGAGAAGCGATCTACGGACAGCGGGTGGAACAGCGACCTTGAAGGTCGGAGGCCCTTTGCCCGGGGTTTGAAAGGGAAGGAGGAACCACTGTAGTTCCCTGGAGTGCAGGTGTGCCCAGGGGACAATGTCGAGACACGAGATCATCTTTCCCAGAAGCGTCGCCAGCAGGGCCACCGAAACCTTGGGGCTCCGTGAAATGTTGGCAATGATGCTCCGGATGCTGTCCTGGCGCTCCTGAGAAAGATAAACTCTGCACTCCCGGGAATCGATAACTGCACCTAAATGGAGAATGGAGGAGCTGGGAATCAGACAACTCTTTTTGAGGTTAACAGAAAACCCATGACAATGAAGTTCGTCTAGGACTATCTGGAGGTGCTGCTCTGCGAGAGAACGGGAGGAAGCTTGTAACAAAATATCGTCCAGATAGCACTGGACCCGTATACCCTGGGAGCGAAGCTTCGCCTCCAAGGCTGCTAGGACCTTAGTAAAAACTCTAGGTGCGGAGGAAAGCCCAAAGGGGAGAGCTCTATACTGATAATGCCCTCCGGCAAAACAAAACCTAAGATACTGTCTGTCTGAAAATCTAATGGGAATATGGAGATACGCTTCGGATAAATCTAAGGAGACCAAGAGATCACCAGGATGGATTGCCCTGAGGATCGAACGGAGGGATTGCATTTTGAACTTACGGTATTTAACAAAACGATTGAGTCGTTTCAGGTCCAGAATGGGGCGCCAATCCCCTGAGGACTTGGGAACTAAGAATAAAATTGAATAAACCCCTAAACCTCTCTGAGACCTGGGAACCGGTTCTACGGCCCTAATTTCTAGTAAGTGTTGGATGGCTTGATCCATCAGAAGCCGTTTGAATGGCTCCCTGGAAACTGAACAGGGAACAAAACTTGGAGTAGGAGGATTAGTGAATTCTAACGATAACCCAAAACGAACAGTGTCCCTAACCCACTTGTCACGAGTGGAGAGATCCCATGTATCAGCAAACATGGCCAGTCTGCCTCCAATAGGCAGTTCCCCCCCCTACTCACTTGGAGCGACGGGAGAATTTGGATCCCCAGCCTCTGAAGGGGCGTTTGTAGGGTCTACCCCTGGCAGAGCTATCTGAATAATAGGGTCTTGCCCCGTACTGACCTGGGGTTCGGGGCTGGTTGGAACCCTGGTCGGCCGGCCGAAATGGCCGCCGGGAGTAAGGAGTATGTCGAAAAGACCCTTTCCTGTTATAAGAGGGTAACACCTTCCTACGGTCCTTTGACTCAACAAGAAGGGGGTCCAACACCTCACCAAACAGTGACTGGCCCGCAATGGGCTTGGTCGCTAGGCGCCATTTCTGGCATGCATCTGCAGTCCAATTGCGAAGCCAGTTAATTCGCCGTCCAACCGTCGAAGCCGCGATGGATTTGGCGGAAAATCTGGCCGCCCTCAGGGTTGCGTCCGCCGTAAACTGGGTAGCCGCAATGACCTTGTTGAGGTCTTGGTGGATCCGGAGCTCTGAGGTTGGAATCAGCTCCTGAAGTTGGCGTAACCACAGCAAGGAAGAGCGGGCAAAAAACGATGCAGACGAAGATGCTCGGACCGCCCAGGCCGATGCGTGATGGGACTTCAGCAGGGTCTGTTCCAGGCGATGATCATCTGGTTTCAGGAGCTCCTCGGAGTCACCCGGGATTGGATTCGGGGAATGTAGAGCCGCCACTGGAACATCCACGGATGGTGGCGCGATAAACGATGCCAGCTCGGCTGCGATGTTAAAAAACTTCTTGTCCTGCACCGATGGCATAGGACCCGAGGCTGGAGCTGTATATTGTCGCTGAACATTGTCGAGGAAAATCTTGGGTGCAGGTATTACATCAGATTCTGGCAGCTGCTCCGAGAACACCGGAACCTTGGTGGCAGGAACAGAGGTGTCAGTAGCCGCCGGAGTTGTAGGAAGGCCCGCCACATTCCTGGCCTTATGCAGCAAAGATTTGAAGAGGGCCGGTGGGAAAAGGCCCACTGAAGCTGGCTGTTCTGGCTTGAGGCCTTCGTCCTCTGACAGGGCAGTGGGATCACACTCACCCTCTTCCAACTCTGGCGGTTCACTGAGTTCGCTGGAGTCATCAGAGTATTCCCCCGTGAGGTCTTCACCATCTAGGGGCTGAGGAGCAGCTCGGCTGGAAACCCTGCCCGATGGAGCCTGAGAGGGCCAATTCATCTGTTGGAATCCGGCCAGGCATTGCTGCACAGTGGAGGCCACTACCATTTGCCAGCTAGGTTGACCAGGTAGGGCAGAAGGCCCAGGTTGGAGCTGAGAAGGGCTGGGCCCTGCTTGGGCTGAAGCCATGCCTAGAGGTTGGGGCAGGTTATCCATAGGAGCCACAGTGGAAGGCTGACTAGGCCCAAAAGCTGAAGCCACCTCTTCTGGAGCAATCTGTGGTGTGGCCACTAAGCCACAATCCTCCCAAACATCGATGCTCACCAAAGCAGAGGTCGGAGCATCCAGCCTATTAAGGTCCTCCCCCCCCCCCGACGATGGAGAGATCTGTGGAGGAGGCAGGGAGGTCGAGCGCTGGGCAGCCCTGTCGGTCATCTTGCGGAGCGCACGATCGCGCCTCCGCTCGTCGCGCTCGACCGCTTTGGAGGCAGGCACCAAGCTGGCCTGAGGAGCCTCAGCGGGAGCGTGCACCAGGGCTTCGACCTGCTTGCGGGTCTTGGCCGACTTCTGCTGCCGCTTGCCGGATGGCCGGGAGGACGAGGAGGATGAAGAGGCTTCTGCCATGCTAGCGGCAATGAACCGGCAAAATCGGCCAATCAAAATGGCCGCCGTGACTCAGCTGGCTAAGGGCGGGAAAATTGAAAATGGCCGGGCCGGCAGCGAAAAGGCGCGAAAATGGCGCGGGAAGAAAGCGGAGTGCCGAACAGCTGATCTGGCTCCGCTGCGGGCAGTAAGAAGGAGGCGAGCAAACTATTTGTGCCTCGCCCGCCCGCACTGCTTCAGGAGGGGGGAAAAAGCATCCCAGCTCCCCCTCCCCAGGACAATCAGGGGTGCAAGCACCGATCTGAGCCAGGGAGCCCAAGCGCCGCGGCGCTGCAAAGGGCAAAGGGCGGCTTTTTTTTTTTTCCTTTTCTTGCCCAGGAGGGAGGATGAGCCAAAAAATAAAATAAAATAAAAAGGGGGTACAAATTTAGTCAAAATAACTCACAGGAGATGAAGAAGCAAGCAATCAGGTAGGAGAATCAAGATCCATGTCTATCCTAATGACTGACTGAGTCTAAAACTGGGCCTGGAACCAAGATGGCGGACAGAGGCTCAGTTTCTGATTGGTAGACTCAGTCCTTCATGTGATTGGCTGTGGATCACCCTATCTGAAGGCTAGCTTCAACCCCCAATGGAGAATAGCAATCGCTTATTTCAATATTAGTAAGATCACAAGTCACCAATTTTTTATAATCCTTACAGCTGTTAATGGTAATATATTTTGCAGCCTTTTTAATCTTCTAGTAAGTTCTCACCAATTAAATCCTTTTAATTTCCATTTAGTCGTTACAAGTCCAAATCTTGCTATTTCATTGTTGTTAAAATTCAATCCAATTTAGTTCTTATCCAACTCAGTCCAAATGTTTTCCTTTTATGCAATAACAAGCTGCTCTGTTCATAAACAACAGCTATCAAAACATTCCTAATAGTATTTCTTGTAATATCCCATGCTTACAATAAGTCCTCCAACTAGCAGATGGCTCTTCCCGTTTCAGTCTCCCAACTCTGCCTTTTATTATATTCTAATTCTTCTGTTTTTTAAGTCAATTCCAGCAACCAAGTTGTTTCCCTCTAAATTTCCAAATCTTTAAGAGCAAAACACCAAATCTTCAATCAATTGGGCTTTAGTTATAATTCCGTTTAAAAATAAAAATATTTTCATTCTATAATCTCCATATGCCAAACAGCCGCTTCTTCATTTCCGGTCCTTTTGTTCCTGTTTAATATGTCCAGGTAACTTTTAAAGCTTATTCTGGCAAAATCACTCACCAGCTTCTTCTGACTTCCACACTCATCAGAACAACACTTAAAAATTTTTCTTCCCACATGACACCAATCAGCTTTTATCGATCTTTTCGATGTGGCCGCCGCAGCTAGGGCAACAATTACTGTCGCTTCCGTTCGCCGTAGGCCAAAGGGAACAAAGCCGGCTCCCTGGGGGATTTGCCACCACCACCCCCCAGTCCACCAGCTGACGACCTCTTTTTCCCCACCCTTCCCGGGTGGTTCTGACCTGGTTCCGATTGAACCAGGTCTCCTGACAACACGGATTTGGTGTTCCCCCCGTGGAGCGCAGGGCAACACTGTAGCGCCACGGCGTTGGCCACGCCTTCTTCGCCTAAAAGCAACGTTTTGATTTCAGGATCCTTTTACAGACTTAGAAATTATTGCGGACCTCAAAGAGTTTTGGAGATCTCTTATTTGAGTTCCAGAATTATTTTATTTGACTTTGAAACCTCTTGAAAGGGTCTAGGACCAGGATGACAAACCTGTGGCACGCAGAGCCCTCTCTGTGGGCACACGAGCCGTCGCCCCAGCTCAACTCCACCACGCATGCGCGTGCACCTCCCGCCGACCAGCTGATTTTCGGGTCTCTGCCACACATGCACATGCGGGAGACGTGCATGTATGCGTGGGGGCAGGGTGTATGTGAGGGGGTCGTGTGAACGTGCGGGGCATATGCAGGAGGGTCATGCACGCAAGTGCAGGAGGCGCGGCACATTGCATTATGGGTGCGTGCACATGCTCGCTTTTGGCACTCGGCGATGAAAAGGTTAGCCATCACTGGTCTAGGGGATTCCAAGGGACCAGAGACCATGTCTTGAGAATTACTGGCCTATTTTCCATTTGTATCTGCATATATATCGAGACTATTGTGAAACATAAAAGATTTAATTACATGTAGTCCTTGCCTTATAATCAGCCACTTAGTGACGGAAGTTACAACTGACTCCTCCAAAAGGTATTTACGACTCAATTTTGCAGTTTTGACAACTGCTTGCACATACACAGCCGGTGTGTATGCCAGAGGTGGGTTCCTGCCGGTGCGGTTAATAGCTGTTGTTCGGCGCAGAGCCGAAGACGCTGCTGCCGTTCGCGGCGCGGGGGCTTTCCCCGGGTGCTGCCGCCGCCCGCATGGACACCACCAATTGCGTTCTTTTGCCCTCTGCGCATGCGCAAAGCGTTCTGCATGTGCAGAGGGCAAAAGAACGCAATTGGCGTAGTGGTGGGTTCCTACCGGTGCGGTCCACTCTATAGCACCGGTAGCGGCCCGCTGGTGACGTCACAGTACCGGTGCGATCAGTTGCCGGTGCCTGGGTGCTGCCATTTTTTTAAAAAAAAATCTTCTGCGCATGCCCAGAAGCCGAGTTTCCGGCACTGTGCATGTGCTGCCTTCCTACCCCACAGTGAGTCCAAGCAGGGGAGGATGGCTGAGGGAGCGTGTGAGACGCTGAAAGAATGGGTGGCAGGAGCTATCTCCATTCCCCTCAGTTCGAGAAGCCACGAACGTGCGGTGATGATCCTAGGCATTTTTGCACGTTTGAGGCTTCTTGAGCTGCTGAGGGGAGGGGGAATGGACGGCAGGACCTATCTCAGTTCCCCTCCCTCCAGCAGTCCGAGAAGCCACGCCCACCCGGTCACATGGCTGGCAAGCCACACCCACAAAATAAGCCACACCCACAGAGTGGTAGTAAAAAAATTAGGAACCCACCCCTGAATTGGCAGCGTCCATGCGGGCGGGGAAAGCGCCCGGGGAAAGCTCCCGCGCCGCGAACGGCAGCAGCATCTTCGGCTCTGCGCCGAACAACAGCTATTAACCGCACCGGCAAAAACTGGCAGGAACCCACCTCTGGTGTATGCTCATGTAATCCTATTTTGGGCACTTGGCAATCAGTTTACATTTATGGCTGGCTGTAGTGTCCTGCAGTCACATGGCTCCATTTTTTTTTAACCTTTTTGCCAGTTTCCAGCATTTACTTTTGGATTCTGGCAAAAAAACAAAACCCATTAGATAAAATGGATTTACCTAATGACTTCTGCATTTGCTTAACAATTACTGCAAAAAAAGGTCATTAAATCGGATGGAGTTATGTGGGGACCTGCTTAATGACTCCTTAACCATGATTCTGGGCTTAATTATAGTCATAAATTGATGATTACCAGGTTTCCCTGAAAATAAGACCCTGTCATATTTTTTGAACCCTGAAATAAGCGCTTGGCCTTATTGCCATTCACTCAAAAGCTCGATTGGGCTTATTATCGGGATGTCTTGTTTTGGGGAAAACGGTACCTATATGTAATTGTCTTTTGCTATAAATGGCATATACTTTCAATCAACGCTTATCTGATGATGCTCTCTTGCTTACATCCAAGAATATGTGATTCAGTAGAGATACAGGGATCAGAACATTCTTTGCAAATCTCAAGTTCTGAATTCTGTCCAAGAGATTTGTGAAAATGTAAATTGTTATGAAGGTGAGTCCCACTGAACTATGAAAATGTGCGACCTGTAGGTTTACTCCTATTGTACCAATTCATAAGAAATCTTGGTCTAAAAAGCTCATGGTCTATGGTACTGTAGTTCTCAAGTCCTCCAAATGCGTTATTCCACAACTTAGAGATGATGTCCCAAAGTCAATTACTCGCCTGCTAAGGCTAATGGATTAGTTATCTGAGTTTCCCTTCACCTATCCCAGCATCTTAACCACAATAGCACATTATCTCTCGGGTAAATTGTGTGAAATCATAGGGTGATCTGTTGTTTTAAGAGAATAAATTGTGTCAAATATTCCAATCACATTGAGTTTGAAGGGTCCTTCCTTCTAAACAGTTACCACTAGCACAAAGCTTCACAACAGTGAAGTGAATCAGATCTCAAAAGTTATCTATGGACCACAAAAGGGGATTATGAAAGCTTATTGGGCAAGAAAAAAAATCTAGAGGTAGCATATAAATGAACGTACAATAGCATCATTTTTCCCAGGAATGGTGGTCCAACAGAAAACACTTAAGAACAATGCATGTAACATCAAGAATCCTAGGGTAATCACAGGGGTCTGCAACTCACTCTTCTGTGGCACCAGTAGTCACAAGTCCACAATAAGGAACATTGAAGAAGAGTGCGCATAGAGATATTTAGGAGAACTTGCTCTCCAGAAAGCAGATTGCCATTCATACCAATCTTGTCAAAGAGGGTTTGAATGATCCAGTAGGGCGGTTGGATGAATGTCCTGCAGACTAAGAGTGGAAGATTTTGGTTTTCGACTGGAGAAAGGAAGCCACCATGGGGCATGATAGTGGGATATTCTGGCTTGGACCTCCTTTGCATCCTTAGAACTTGGAAAGCTCACTAAGGGCTTTACAAAGCATTCTTGTTAAAACTTTTTTTTAAAACATTTTGAGAAGGGACAAAGAAAAAATGAAAATCTGGCAGATTTGAAGGGATTAAAGATTAAGATTGTTAAAAGTAAAAAGAAGAAATATAAAGTTGGTTTATTTCATCAAGGTTAAAATAGATGTTATTCCTGATAACTCTTAATAGACTTTTGCTGACCAGGACTGAACAAAGAGACTTTAAAGATTTGTCTATAGATATGAGTCATAGAAAAAAGAGAACATTTGTTGTATGCATATTTGCTGTATGTCAAGATAAGGTTGTTGATGCTGTTACTAAAATTGTTTATACCGGTATTTGTGATGAGGGGGAAATATTTCTTTTTTCCTTTTACAACTTTTTTCCTTTTTTATGCATTTTTTTTTAGTTTGTATTAGTACTTATCTTTTTAGCTGTAACGTCCCACAGAATCATTTTTTAAAAGGTCCTCCATCTTATTCGGGTATTCACCTGCTTTTCATTTTGACGTAGCAGAATCGGTGCTGCTGATCATTACCGAAAAACCGTAGTAAGCCACAAAAGGCTCCGTCTCTCATTCACAGGGGGAAAAAAGGCCCTTGATTTACCATTTCGCTCCCCGACAGAAAGACTTAGAAGCGGATTTTGCTCCGCGTCCTACTCGCGCATCGGCTTCGTTCCCTTTCGACCGCGGGGAGAAGACAAGCTCAAGATGATAAAAAGGGGCCGTTGTCTCCCTAATACTTTCCTCCCTCTCAGTTGTTCCCAGGGACCTACCCTTGTGGCTACCCTTTCTTTTTAATACTATTCGGAGGACTGACCGACCCGCCGCCTTCAAGGGCCGCGGGACACCGGGAAGGCGCCTCGGCAGTCTGATCCGCGAACACCAAGGAGCAGTTCACAGGAGGGAAAGCGGGATTCATTCCCCACCCTCCACCCCGTGTTTTCTGCGGCGCAGCATCTTCCGGCTGTACGACTCTTGTGGGCGTTACTCAGAGGAAGCACGTCCCGCAGAGAGCAGCGAATCTGCGACCTCAGCAACGACACTTCCGGGGCTCGGGCAGACTGTTCTGGCCACGCCCCCCACATGATTTCCGGTTCCTAGAACTCCACCTCGCCCGGCCCCCAATGGGGGGGTCACGGTTCACAGGACTCCCGGAAGTAACTTTTTTTTCCTCTTTGTGCCATTCAAATTCCTCGTGGCTTCTAATTGGCCTCCGGAGATAGTGAGCTCTCTGATTGGGCAAAGAAAGTTCGGTGCACGTCTACCTACCTTCTCGTCAATTCGGCCTCTCGCTAGCAGGTATGAAAGACATGTGATCTGCGATTGGGCAAGATCAGCTACAGAGCGAGCTGTGATTGGTTGGCCCCGCCGGACGGCTCCGCCCCTCTTAGGTCACCTTATTTGTTGTTTATGAAACCTCTCGAATCGGCGACCTTTCTACTGGCTGGTTTACTCGTCGATTAAAACCCCAATTGTCTTTTCTATTGGCTGGAAGCTTTATAACTCGCCATTCCGCCTCCTTCGCTGCATTGGAGCTTAGAGCTGCTTGCCCGTCCTTCCCTTCGCGGAGTTCCAATTAGCTAGATGAGGCAAGGGTGCGGTTTCCCGTCAGGCGATTGGTCGAGAGCACGTTCCAGCGCCCCAGGTGCCTAGCGGCCATTGGTTTAGAACGCAGCCTAACTCCGCCTTCCGGCACAGAGTTGGGTTTGGTTGAGGTAGTTTGTTTGTGTGCGAAACAGTCGAGGGCCGCGAAGTAGGGGGAGCCAGTGCCGTCTCAGGTACCTATGTGGGGGCTCTTAGGCCGCGCCGGGCTGTCCGGCGGCTTCTCGGCGGATCTTTTTGGCTCCCTGGGAAGTGGCTCCCTCAGACCGCAGTGGCTTGACTACGCGGGGGCTAGAGGATGGACTTGGGCCCTTCGTCCCGGCAGCGGGGGGAGCAAGAGGAGGGGAGTGGGCTTGGCTAACGAGTCCTTCTGACGGGGCGGCCTTGTGGCTGGAGGGGGAGACGGGGGGGACACGGACGGCCCAAGAGGTTAATTGGAGGCCCTGGCGGGTCTTGTGGAGGTGGGCCTGCCCCTTTTCCAACCGGCTACCAACTTGGGAAGGATGGATACGTGCCACACGGAGGGTGGTGGCCTGGAGAAGCCCGAAGTAGGGCGAAGCGAAAGGCCTCTTGACAACCAGGGGCAGCTGGACGGTGCCGAGCCGGAGGGGTGAAGGACGTTGGTTAACGTTAGAATTGGGCTGGGGAGGGCGAATTATGAAGCGGGGTCGCCGGGCCGCGAGCGTCGTAAGGGAACGTACGCGTCGGAATGGCGACGGTCTCCTCCCGGGCGATGTTTCTGTGTGGCCTTTCTGACGTAGGGAACCGACCGGGCCGAGTTAAGACGACTTGCTGCTTCGGTGGAAATGCTGGTGGGGGTGGGATGGGAATAATAAAACGGGCCCTTAGTGAGAAGTTCAGGGGTTATTAATCGATCCGTAGTTGAGAGATAAACTCTGCGGAAGGGGATCGTTCTCGTACCGTATAGTCGGCTCGATATTGTTAAGTCTGCCTTGGTTTTAAAGAGGTTAGGAATTGCTAGTGGCGAATAGATTGCATGCTTACTCATTAGTAAAATCTGGTTGGCGTAGGAGGGACCCATCAAAGCTTCCTAGCCAGCCTTCTTGGCGTTGGGAAAGCAGAACTTTGTACTACCGCGATAGCCGTGAACGTAACAGTTTGTTTAGCATTTTGCTAGCTGTTGTGCGATCCGAGCTTGGTTCCCTGGCTTGTTAAAAGCTTTTTTTTTTGCCCGTTTGTCTTTCCGTGTTTTCTTTCTGTTGTAAGATTTATGTCTTCTCATAGCATTGAATTTTCTCCCACCCCCATCCCTTCCATGGGTTTCTTGATCAATTATGGTTTCTTTCTTAAAATGTAAGTCACCTAGGAGGGGCAAATGGTTTTGCCCTTTCAAAGAAGAGTTACCGGTTGCATGGTCAGCAATCCCAGAGTGTCTGTGATTGGGCTTGAATTTATGGTAATAGATAGGCATGTGTGATGCTTTTTACTAATCCTTGTAATTAAGCTCTGAAAGGTATATTGAGGCTTCATGGATGTTTTAAGATTCTTTTTCCTTAAAAGTTGTACTCTATTAAAAATGCATTGATGTGGGAAAGCTGCCCAGAAAACTAGAGGGAAGGAGCACCGATGTTCCTTATTAAATCAGTATGAGAAGTAGACTTAAGCCAAGATGCAGTGCTTAATGTATCCTACATCCAAAAGATATTATAAGGCTTTGATAGCTGATGGAAATGCATTGATACCAAGCTTAAAACTAAGACTAAGTGTGCAGTATGAAGAATAAGTGAATGAATTTCCATATACTTTATTATGGCTTATTTAAGAAATTGTGATTTTCTAGATTGATTTATCCTGAATCTACACAGGTGTAGAACTAGATTCTGGATATTATGAAGGACACACTCTTGGAGTTTAGCAGTAAACTTTATGTTGTTTAACGGTGAGAAACTTTATTTTAATCTTCACAGAATTTCTCTAGTTTTATCATTATTGTTCTTAGCCATTGTTGCAACTTTTTTTTGTTAAGCAGGGAAGTGATTTTTCTAAGCTCTTGATGAGATGAGAGTATTATCGGTATAACTGAGATCAAAGAATGTATACGAAAATAAACCATGTGTGTTTACAAGACCTGACTAAAATGATAAGTTAGTGTAGAGGTGCATTGCGATTACTTAAAATTGATTGGGAGTGGATTCATGGACCATATTTTTGGCCAGTACTGTGTCTTCCATTTTCAGTTTGACTCTGCACTTGTCTTTTTCTTCCATTAAAGTTATAATTTTAAAGTTATATTTAGATTCTTAGATTACATATTTTGTTTCAAATTTCATCCTTCCATTTTTTTCTGTATATTATCTTTAGTTCTTTCTTTGCAAAAAGATTTCAACTGTCTTCCTACTGTCTATGGGGGTATTTGCTTACTAACATTTCTAAAAATGTCCCATCACTAGTTTTGCATAATAGTATTCTTTACTGATAACAAATCTCTTTCCCATTGTGGAAAATAGTGGTTTTAACTTGTCACTTTATATGACATACACCTTGGAATCTAAAAACTAGAAGCTCTTCATCTTGGAAACACATCCTACTTTTTTGGGGGGGTTGTTACAAAGGTAAACTGGGTAATTTGCTAATTGTATGCTAATACTGATCACAAGAAAGAAACCAAAAGCTTTCATAGGTTTTACGGTTATGCTTTAAGGGCTATATGTAGTAAGGGAAAGTTATCTTCATAATTTGCTTTTAAGCTTTCTCTTGAGTATAAATCAGGAATTTAGAAACAGAATGCAGGCTGACCTTGGGGTCTGTATCATTCCTTACTGATATTAGGAGACTAGGGTTCCTTCTAGTTGGCCTGTATAGTATAATCAGACAACTTCTTGACTTGAACTATTTGAAAGTGAAGTGCTTTGTCTTAATCTGAGTGAAAAGATAATGACAGTTTTTGTTGGTAAGGAGCTCTCTAACTCGAGTATTGGGTATATTTGCCATATATAATTCCTGCTAGGATTTAATAACCCTTGTATTTTCTTTCTTTGTATATTAAATCTGTTTTACTTTTTATCCCTTGTCAGCAAAGAGACAACCTAATATTGAATCGGTTTTTAAATAAGATGAGCTCTGTGTACAAGGAGTTCCATGAAGGTGAAGTAGCCTTTCTGTTTAAGTCTGCAACATGAGTCTGGATAGTGGTTCTCTCTTGATCAGGATATAAGGAAGGAACCTACTTAAAAATAGGTAGGGGCTAATCATTTTAGGACTGTGGTATAACCAGTATTTTGAACTTCTCGAAAGCAATGTAAATATTGGAGTAGTAGCAACATTTGCTTGCTGTTATCAGCTCTTCTTGGAAGATGAGGTATTGCTTTTAGGGGTCACTTGCAATGTTGGAATGTGTTTTTATATAGATTCTCTCATACTAACAGAGTCTTAATGTTACTAAGGAGTTGATCCAAATGGGAAAGCGAACCCATTACAGTAGTAGGTTGAATGTTCAAGCAGTTGGAAACAGTCTCAGAGTCTCTCTAGCTTGTCAAAATTCAACACTATAGAACTTAAATGGTGGAAAAGATGTCCAAGGAACTGCACAGCAATAATTTTATTGAACTGAAGGCCAGCAAATTTAATTGATTACTTTAATTGGATACTTTTAGTGTTATCAACTTCAACTTCTTGAAATCAAGCACATCCTTTTTAAGAACTTTTTTATTCCTTTTTAATGTGTAGCATGTATGCTACCAGATCTTTTTATTATCCCTGTCTTATGCACATCACCTACATACATGCTACTTGCATATTGTACTACTTACCCATATATGACTCTTACATAATTTTACTAACTGAGCAGGTCTGCTTAGGCAATTAAAGGGGAATTGTGCCTTGGGATGGAGAAGCATATATAATCATATGCATGGATAAATATTTACAAAGGTGAATGTTCTTGATTTCAGGCAGACAAGGGTCATTTTTCTTTAGAATAAAAGAAGGTGACACATTTATACATAAGTGATTTGAAATTAATGACAGTTTGTGTTAGCCAGAGTTCTCCAGTGTATATTTGCTGCTTTATTGCACAGTAAACAATTGCTTGTCTACCTTGTCAATTCAGTTAGGTCTAGCTGAAGATTTAGTGTTAGGATAGGCTACAGGCTACTCCTGTAAATTGAGAAAAATATTAATGTTAATGGTTAGTAGGTACCCTAACAAGATATCCTTGCACATAATCAGATCTTTAAAGAATATATTGCAAATATTGTTAGGGAGTCATTTTTTTAAAATTAAAAATGACATATCTGATGGTTCATTTCATATTGCCACAATTTTGCTAACAAAACAGTGAAATAAAGGGCTTTGGGATTTCTGAGATGAAGAGTCTTGAGATAATAACTCAACCACTTTCTGCATCTAGTTCTTTAACTCTAATATAATATACATGGCAAATTTCAGCTTCCCATCTTGCTGTGTTAGTATGTAAAGACCCTCAAGCTAGGACAATGGTTTCAAATCATCTAGGTTTGTCCTTGAATATATATATGTGTGTGTTTGTGTATGTGTGTGTGTGTGTTTGCCTAGCTTTTAGAGAAGCATATATAATAAAACAATAGTGTGGATTATATTTCTGTAGGACCTCTTTGTGAAAAATCCAATCTTCATTACTTGAACAATGTATTCAATGTTTGCAAACACTCCAAGGTTACCAGGGTGGGAATTTGTATGGGAATTGCAGCACAGAGTTTTCCATACTTAGTATATCTAAAATGTTCTTCATTTCAGCACCTCAGAACTAACTTGTTCAGCTGTAAATAAACTTCATACCCAAGAGGTAGATTGTAAGATGGTCTCAACCTCAGTTATTTCAATATCTTAGTTGTGGTTAAACGTATTTTCAGAATAGAACTTACAAAAGGAAGGATTTCTGAAAAGAGAAGACCATTCTGATTTACATTTTGGATGTAGTAGCAACTGGTATCAAGGTAGTAAAAGAAAGAAGATGACTTTTAACAAATAGATGCACAAATGGTTAATCGGTGTAACTCATTAATACTGGCAAAAGTAAATGCTTGTCCCATCTTAACTAATGCTCCATATGTAAAAATTCATTACTATCCATGTGTCCAGTTTACCACATTATCTTCTGTATCTTTGCTGTCCAAAGTTAGAGTTTCTTTGCTAAATTTCTTTACTCTATGTCCAAGGAGTGTTTCTTTTCCTGCAGAAAATTGCCTAATATATAGTTCAGAAAGGGCCTTCACTGGAGCAAGATAGGAAGTGTTCATCTTATTGTTTCCAGTTCTAAATTAGTCAGAAGGAAATACAAGTTGTACAGAAGACGAACACTCTGCCAGATTTTGAGTGAGTTGCAGAAAAATCAGAGTGGACTTGTGAACTACTGCTGACAGTAGTGGTTTGCTAAAACAGTGGTTTTGAATTGAAATAATAATGACACACCACTTTCAGTGTAACAGAAAAGAGATGAACCTTGTTTTGACAAATCTCTACAAACTTGTATTCAGATTGCTAAACCTGGATTATATATATGAGCGAAATGATAGGTGAGTTGTCTTCATAAAAATGGAATAAAATAATCTTAAGGACACAATTATTTAGGCATATAAAATTGATGAGTTGAACATTATTCTGGTGGTATTAATGATATTATTCCCAGAAAGTCTGTACAGGAAGTCCAAGGTTAAGAATGTCCATCTTAAAAACAGCTCCTTGAGTCAAACTTCAAAAGCTGCATAATGATTTCATGAGCGTCATGAAATAGTGCATGCATTTTTAATAGAGTATACAGTCTGTTTTCAGTGGTTCATTGAAACATTGTGTGGCTTCAGCTATTCATTGGCTCAAGGAAGGAGAATGCGACCCACCATTTTGAGTCAAATTCCTTTGCCTTTAGAATGGTAAAAGATTGAATTCCAGTGGTTGAATTGGGGCTCTCCTTTCTGGAAGTCTCTCTTCCTTCTAACTCAGTTTTAAATATGAAACTTAAAAATGTAAACAACTTTGTTGCTGTACTGTGCATCCCTGATGTGCAAAAGTACAACTACAATAACCTGTTTCAACTTAAATAACAAATTTTGGATTAAAGACGGAGTTAGGGAATGGAACTTGTTCTTAACCTGGGGACTGTCTGTAGAACCTACCCAGATCTTTAAACACTGTACCTGAAAAAACTTTTATTTCTACGAATTAATTTTAATCACAAGGGACCAAGGGAAATGATTTAGAACCATTTGTTGTTAACTGAAGCAACCATCATCAAATCTATCATTATATTTTAAATATGTATGCTACCTTTCTAGGGAAAACCCATCAGTGGAACATCTAAGCATAAGAATCTCATGGCTAACAATAATCAAAGATTCCAGTTTAGCTGTAACATTGGCTGTGTAGAATTATAAAATGACTCAAAAAATAACATTCTTTGTAAATAATGAACATAAATACTGGTAATGAAAAATGGCTAGTTAACATATCTCCCAAGACGTATGAAACTTAATTCTGGACTACTTATTATGCAAGCTTACAAAAACTATTTGTGTGCTTTAGCATTTGGTGGATAAGATAAAATGCTTGACTTTTCCATTGCCAGCCATCTTAGATGTATACTATAGGAATCTAGTGTACATCTGATGTAGAATGAAGAGTGAAATCAGAATCAATTGTACATTTCCAAGGAACTACTAGCAATTTCAGCTTTTTTCCCACATTCAGATGGTTAATCAGCATTAGGAATTCCAACCAAGAAAAGGGCAGAAATAGTCCTATATCCTACATGATAATTTCTTCACTTGCTTTCTGATTTTTATTTATTAGTGTTACTGGCTTCAGAAGCAAAACTAATCATTTTAACTATACATTTCCATTTGCCCAGTGACTTTCAAAGAGATCAAATGTTTGATTCTCCTTGCTTTTAGTCTGACATTCCTTTTAATTCTGAATGCTAATGATAAGATTGGTGATGTCACCCGCTGCTGAATTGTCTTTGAGTGACGTGCTAATTTCCTGTGTTTCCACACTTTTAGAATCTGGATGATTAATAGCACAAACCACAGAGACTATTTTCATCTGGTAGTAACAGAGAAGGGTGGGATAATTCAGTGTCCAACCAACTTCAGAAAGGCTTTGCTTCCATAATTCAATGTGTTATGCTTCTCTGGATAATACAGAGATACCATAACCCAAGAAGCAGGGTAACTTATTGTGAAAAATCAAGGCAATGCAAGCTTCTGGGTTGTTTGAAGGATATGACATCACATTTGATGTCAAATAAATGTTATCAGTTTAATAGGATAAATTGGATGAACTATTGAAAGATCTATCGGTAGTCCTTGACTGATGACCAGTTGCATAATGACCGTTCAAAGTTACAACGTTCAAAAGTTATGACTTCTTGAAGTTATGACTACACACCACTACCTGACACACACACACACACCCCGGCCATGTGATTGCATTTTTAATTTTTTTAAAATTTTACAACATAAAAATTCCATTTTTAGTTAAACAGGGCGCAAATATTTTTAGGAAATAATAAAGTGTTTACAACAATATTCATTACATTGGTATTAGTTATATAATAACAACAATAATATAATAATTGCTTATCCATTTTAACAAACCTCCCTGCAGACCTGGATGAACTCACAGATACTGTAACATCATATGTCAGCTTCTGTACCGACCAGGAACTTGCGAATATACAGCAACAACAAACCTTGGTTCACAGCTAAACTTAAGCAGCTACGTCGTTCCAAAGAGGAAGCCTACAGAAAAGGTGATAGAATGCTGTATAATCAGGCCAGAAATGTATTAACAAGGGAGATCAGAGCAGCAAAAAGAAGCTACTCTGAAAAGCTAAGGAATCAGTTCTCAACAAATGAACCAGCAAACGTGGAAAACTCTTAAAAACATCACCAGTTATGGCAAACCTCCTTCCCAAGCTGAAGGAAATCAGCAACTGGCAGATGACCTGAACGTGTTCTACTACAGGTTTGAAAGGAAACTACAGCCACCTATCTCCACAACCTCCATCCCAGACACACCAGCAACAGCCAAGCCTCCTACAACTGACCCCATCCCATTGGGTTCACAACCCCTGGTGATCACAGAAAAGGAAGTGCAAGATCTATTTCACAGACAGAAGCCAGGAAAAGCACCAGGCCCAGACAAGGTAACTTCTTGCTTAAAAGTCTGTGCTGACCAATTGGTCCCCATCTTTACCCAAATCTTCAGCAAATCACTAGAGATATGCCATGTTCCTTCTTGCTTCAAACACTCCACTATCATCCCAGTGCCGAAGAAGTCCTCCATCAAGGAACTGAATGACTACAGACCAGTTGCTCTAACATCTGTAGTTATGAAAACCTTTGAAAGGCTAGTGATGTCCCACTTGAAAACCATCACGGATCCACTGTTAGACCCCCTGCAATTTGCATACCGAGCAAATAGATTGACAGATGATGCTGTTAATATGGCTCTGCACAATATCCTACAACATCTTGAATCTCCAAAGACCTATGCAAGAGTCCTCTTCGTAGACTTTAGTTCAGCATTCAATACCATCATACCAGACATTCTTCTAACTAAACTAAATCAGCTAGCGGTACCTGAACACACTTGTAAGTGGATCACAAGCTTCCTAACAGACAGGAAGCAGCAGGTGAAGCTAGGCAAAATCACATCAGATACCTGTACAATTAGCACAGGGGGCCCCCAAGGCTGTGTACTCTCACCACTTCTCTCTATATACCAATGACTGCATCTCAAACGATCCATCTGTTAAACTACTGAAGTTTGCAGACGATACAACAGTGATTGGTCTCATTCGAGACGATGATGAAACCAGATACAGACGGGAGGTTGAACAACTAGCCTCGTGGTGCGACTGGAACAATCTGGAACTGAACACACTCAAAACCGTAGAAATGTTGGTAGACTTTAGGAGAAACCCTCCCATTCTATCACCTCTTACAATACTGGACAACACAGTATCAACAGTAGAGACCTTCACATTATTAGGTTCTATCATATCTCAAGACCTAAAATGGTCATCTAACATCAAAAACATCATCAAAAAAGCACAACAAATAATGTTCTTTCTGCGCCAACTCAGGAAGCTCAAACTGCCCAAGGAGCTTGTTATACTTATTCAGTAAAATGCCCAACAAAAATATTTCTGGTTTTAAATCTATATGTTGCTTTATCATGTTTTCCAACCATATGTGTATTTTTGTCCAATATTTTTTTTGCTTTTGGGCATGTCCACCACATAACGATAATACAAACCAGGTATCTGATGACATTTCCAACATTTAGCGGACATGTCCTTAAACATCTTTGCCAACCTTGTGGGTGAAAAATGCCATCTATAAAACATTTTATAAAGATTTTCTTTATATGCAGTTGACATTGTTAATTTATAATTCCTAACCCCTATTCCTGTGATTGCGTTTTGAGTGCTTAGCAAGCAGCCTGCAGTTATGACCGATTATAGTGTGGTAATGTGATCGCGTGTTGTGAAAGTTTTTACTATTTTTTGGCAAAACAATATGCATTGGATGCACTGTATTCAGATTTATGACCATGTGATTTGCTTAATGACTGCAGATTCACTTAACTTATAAATATAGTTATAAAATTGAATCTGGTCATGTGTCTTATGACAACAATGACATGACCAAAATTCTGGGCTCAATTGTCATACGTTGAGGACTACCTATAGAACATATTGTGAAAAAAACTGAGCAACTTGTAGGTGAATTTATATATCTTGGAGGTTTGGGTAAATGGGTGGAGTTAGGATAGGAAATTGGTGGAGAAATTTTAAGATGTTTAAATGTCAGAAGTGTGTGTATGCGTGCATGCACACAGATGAATGAATAAGTGACTGTCAAATGTACAAGATAACAAGAATAGGTATGAACATAAACATGAACAAAGGAAGTAAATACAGATAAATGGGGACAGTAAGACAGGGACGGTAGGCACGCTGATGCACATATGCACCAGCGGCGGGTTGCTTCCTTACCGGTGCCGGTGTGCTGCGCGCGCATCTCCACGCTTCGGGCGCTCGCTAGCTAAGCGCATGTGCCCCCTCGCACGATTTTGCTTCTGCGCATGCGCAGAAGCAAAATCGCGCCGAAATCTTGTGAGGGGATGCGCGCGTGTGGGAGATTTTTGCACCATTTCGCTTCTGTGCATGCGCAGAAGCAAAATCTCACCAAAATCTCTCGCGCGCGTCCCCTCGTGAGATTTCGGTGCGATATTGCTTTCACGCATGCGCAAAAGCAAAATCGCCCAAAAATTCACGGAAAAAAATGGCGACGCACGTGGTGGACCGCCAGAGAGGGCTCTGGAGCGGTTGCGTGCAAATTGTGCAATCGGCCGCTCCCTACCGGAGCTGCGCATTGGGCAGCTCCAGCAGGAACCCACCTCTGATATGCACGTCCCCTTTATGGACTTCTTAAGAATGGGGTGAGGTCCACGGTAGACAGTTTGAGATTGAAGCTGTGAGGGTTTGAGGCTATAATAACGGAGTCGGGTAGAGCATTCCAGGCATTTACCACTCTTGCTAAAGTCTTATTTTCTGCAATCGAGTTTGAAGCGGTTTACCTTGAGTTTAGATTGTTTGCCCATGTATTATTGTGGTTGAAGCTGAAGAAGTCGTTGACAGGCAAGAAGTTGTAGCAGACAATTTTATGTATATGCTTAGATCGGACCGCAGGCAGCGCAGTTCCAGATTGTCCAAGCCCAAAATTTCAAGCCTGGTGGCATAGGGAATTCTATTGTGAGTAGAGGAGTGGAGTACTCTTCTCGTGAAATACCTCTGAACCCGCTCAATTGTGTTAATGTCCAATATACAGTGTGTGTTCCAGGCGGATGAGCTGTATTCAAGAATTGGTCTGGCAAAGTTTTTGTATACCCTAGTTAGCAAAACAATGTTACCTGAGAAAAAGCTTCGCAAAATTAGGTTAACAACTCTTAATGCCTTTTTGGCAATGCTGTTACAGTGAGCTCTGGGGCTTAGATCATTTCAGATGAGTACTCCTAGGTCCTTGACAGAGTGAGGGTTGTCTACGAGGTCGTATCTGCCCAGCTTGCATTTGGTGTTCTGATTTTTATTGCCAATGTGTAGGACAGAGCATTTATTAGTTGAAATTTGGAGTTGCCAATTGCGCGACCATTCTGACACATAGTCAAGGGAGCCGAGGTGGCGCAGTGGTTAGAGTGCAGCACTGCAGGCTACTTCAGCTGACTGCTAGCTGCAGTTCAGCTGTTCAAATCTCACCAGGCCGCCTATTCCCAGATTGACCCAGATTGTTGACCCAGATTGTTGGGGGCAATATGCTGACTCTGTAAACCGCTTAGAGAGGGCTGTAAAGCACTATGAAGCGGTATACAAGTCTAAGTGCTATTGCTATTGCTTTGTAGGGCGGCAGTATTGTCAGTGGTGTTAAAGAATTTTACGTCATCGGCAATGACTGCATATAAAAGAGTATATAGTGTACTTGGCTATATACAAGTGAGAATTGAGTATGAGAGTTGAAACATACAAATATGTTGAAGTAATCCAATCTTATGTAGGATATCACAAGGAGAGAGATGCTTAAGAATGAATGAGTGATGAATGAATGTGAATTCAGTACAAAAGTGAGTGACCATTACATGGAGGCTCATCATGTAGGTAAAATAAATGAGCGATGAATTACAAAATAAATATTTGAAGAAAGGTTGAAATAATTGTGAGAAAAGGAATGGATAAAAGAGATGCTTGATGGAATCCTGAAAAACAGATATGAGATTCAAAGAAAAATCAGTCTATGAACTATTGCATAAATATACTGGAACCAAGGTTTGAAAAGTATGGTGAGGTATAGTGAATCATGTCGGTGTCAAATAAATCTAGTCAGATTTCCTCTCCTCTCCTGCTTTTTCTTTGCCTTACTGCTTATTCCCCCCCACACATTTCCCCCCTACAGGTTGCTTATCCCAAAAGGGATGAATATATATATATCTATGTCATTGTTAATTCAGTTATTTGTCCAGCCAATATGTTTATACATGGGTGTTTGAAATATTAATTTTTTTACTGAGTTTTCATTTCAGTCTGTACCTTGCCTCTAACTGGAATGTGGCTGATAAATTCTTGTTATTCTGGCTTGTAGTCAGTATGTAATGGCTTTGCACAGTTAGTAACAACGATGCCTAAACAGATCACCTGTAAAAGTGCCTGATTAAATCACCTAGAACAGGGATCTCCAACCTTGGCAACTTTAAGACTTGTGGACTTCAACTCCCAGAATTCCTCAGGCAGCAAAGCTGGCTGAGGAATTCTGGGAGTTGAAGTCCACAAGTCTTAAAGTTGCCAAGGTTGGAGACCTCTGACCTAGAAGGCATTTTGATGCCTGTTGCATCAGATATAGCAATGTCTCAAGGCAAAATATGCTAGTCCTGTGTTTCTGCTGAATAAGAAAATGGACTTTGACTTTGCTATAAGGATGATTGTTTTTTTAAAAAAGAGTTCCTAAAATAATTTCTAGGAAAGATTTCACAACATAAATCATTCTGGCAGTTTCTTCTATTTCTTTGAGATATTTCTGGTAAAGAAATAATGCTATAATACTTTTAATTAAAGTATTTTTTATTTTAATTTAATTAATACCCAATAAGTTATTTTACAATATTTTTGTGGAAGATATAATTTACCTTTAATATCTAGCCTGTAACACCGTCAAATGGAAACAAATTGGATTAACTCCTGTGTGTGCTATAAATTTTTTTCTAACATTTAAGTAATGATTCTATACAGTAGGTTCATACTGTGACCATAACTGAACTGCTAGATATGTCAGACAAGTCTAGAAATCTTTTGGAAAATTTAGGTGATTGGAGCATAATGTGTCCTCCAGTTTATGCTAGAATAGACTAGTATCAGCTATATGAAGCTTGTCTAAGAACTATGGGTAGGGCGCCAACACCTTCATTTTTCAGCTGTTTTATAATTAAATGTAGGTCTTGAAAAAGATTTAGCTGTATTTAAAGTTGCTGGGTGACATCTAATAGTTTACCTGACCCTAAGACTATGGAATTCTTTCAAAAGTTCTTTTTGAAAAAGGGCTTCCAAGTAAAGTGCTTTTCTTTGTAGCCTGCAAAGAAAACTAGTATAAAATTACATATTAGGGTTTTTTGTCAGTTGTAATTTTAGCAGTTTTTTTGTCAATGCTTGAATATTATATTGGGTTTGATCTCCAGTTTTAGATTAATCTCATAGTAACAGGCTTTCCACATTATGCTATGTATAATTTGAATAAATTATAATGGTGAGTTTATGCAACACCCTATGCAAGAATAGGGCTTAATGCACTGTATGAATCAGTGCAAAAACAATTGCAAAAACAAAGCTACATGAGTAATTTCCTTTAAAAAACAAGAGTTTTGATTACAGTAAAAAGTAATATAAACTAAATTGGGAGAAAGAGAAGAAAAGAGAAAAATAAGTGGAAAAAAGACAAAGAAAAGAATTATATAAAGTGATTTGAAATCTTCATCAGAACAGAGATAAACACATTTAATAACTCCTCGCCCCCTGTGAGGTTAAACACATATCTCTTCGTTCCATATGCCATCCCTTATCTATATCAAATCCATAAAACATCAAGTTTTCAATCCTGGTGTCAGCAAAAAGTCCATAAAGGATTGCGATAACTAACTGTGTTATTTCAACCTTGATTAAATAAATAAACTCTCAACAGTAAATAAACTTTTATTGTTAACAGTCTTAATCTTTAACTCAATCAAATATTGTCATAGGATTTGATTTCAATTCTTTATCTCATCACCCAGATTTCTTCCGAGGCTTTCATGAGCCTCTCTTGTAAATCCACTAAGAAGGCATTTTCCAAGTCATTTCTTGATTCATCATTTATATTTCCCCTTTCATTCTTAAAACTGCAGTCCGTTTCTTTTATATATCCAGTAAAATTATCATTTTCAAAATAATTTGTTTGGCCTGTCATTTGTAGTTCCACTTTTGGTACTTTCTTTGTCTTGTTAGATAATTTTTTTCCCACATCTGTCATTCCTTCCTTAACTTCTTTTGGACATAGTCCATAGAAGCAGATGTCATTACTGACAATTTTGATATTGTAGTTACTAGTTTCTGGCTCCATTCTTCAAATATTTTCTTTTCATATTTCCAATGTTATAATGTTTTGTTGCATGAGTAATTTCCTAAAACCTTAAAGTCAGAAAATGTTTTAGTATAATTTCCACTTGTCTGATGGTAATTGTACTTTTGTTTTGGCTTACAGTTTCCCCTTATACTATCTTACTGCTCCCAATGAAACTTTAGAATAAATTCTTAAATATTGGAGAACATACATCCAAGCAGAATTTATCCACATTTCAAAATATGTATATTCCGCATTTTCAGAAGTCTTACACCAAACTATCATTATATTGCAAGTAGAATCTTATTATTAGAGAATTTGAATTCATAATTGTTGGTAGATTTTCATTTCTTGACTGTACATCTCTATCCAAAGCATCCAGATCACGGATGTCAAACTCGCCATGTCACGTTGCTGTCATGTGATGTATCACGACGTTTTCCCCCTTCGTGGAGCTGGGCGGTAGATGTGGCCTGTGCGTGATGCATCCGGTCTGCGGGCTGCCAGTTTGACACCCCTGATCTAGATGATATATGAAAGTTACTTATTGGCTGCATTCATGCATTGTGCTGAACTATGATTTGTTGAGCCAGCATCAGTCCAGCAGATAAGCAAAATAATAAACTTGTTCAGCCAGTTCCTAGTTTATTTTCCTTCTTTCTTTTAGCTTTTTCCTGTTTTGTATTTCTGTGGGTTGCTTTGGTGGAGAACATATCTCAACCATAAGCCTTGAAACCCATTTCTATTTTATTTCATTATCTCAACTTCATTAAAACATGGTTTCAAGAATGAGATCATTGCCATAGAACAAGTTATGACTTCTTTGCTCCCATTCATATATCACACAAAGTAAAATGAGCAACCCTCAGAAAATCTGAACACAATTTATACTGTAATCAGCATGGTCCTAAAACATAATGTGTTGTAAACCTAACGGGAATTCAGCCATTGTGCTTCATAAACCATTGTTTATGATCTAATACAATATGTGAACCTACGATAACTATGCCATTGCTTAGAATTAACAGCTTGATTGAGTACATAATCAGAAGTAAGTAAATATATAAGAAATAAAGCAGTACATAAATAAAATTATATATTATTGATATATAATTTTAATATATACATGTATATATCCTCGACTTACAACAGTTTATTTAGCGACTGTTCGGAGTTACAATGGCATTGAAAAAAGTTACTTATGACCGTTTTTCACACTTATGACCTTTGTAGCATCCCCATGATCATGTGTTCAAAATTCAGATCCTTGACAACTGACTCATATTTATGACTGTTGCTGTGTCCCAAGATCATGTGATCCCCCTTTGCAACCTTCTGACAAGCAAAATCAATGGAGAGACCAGATTCACTGAACGATCGGGTTACTAATTTAACAACTGCAGTAGTTCACTTAACAACTGTGGCAAGAAAGTTCGTAAAACGGGGCAAAATTCACTTAGCAAATATCTTAACTGAAATTCTGGGCTCCATTGTAGTTATAGGTCGAGGACTACCTGTATACTTGTACTGGTATACACAGGAACTTTAAGCCATTGTTGAACTGGCCTTAATGGTTTGGTTTGAATAGTATGCTAAGTTATAGTGGGTGAGTTTGTACAGCATACTGTGCCAGCATTTCTCAAAATGGATCTGGGTCCAGCATTGCTTTGCAGAGCCAGAGACATACCTTTTTCCTGCCTCCTTGCTTCCATTCTGACAACAGAAAAAGAATTACAGACAAATAGCTTGAAACGTGATTGAAAAAAGATTTCAAGAGATTAGTTTTCTTCAAGAGAAGAAAACTAATCTATTACTTGTATGCTTTCTTTACCTTTTTGAAGGTAAAGAAAGCATACAAGTAATAGATTAGTTTTCTTCTTACTAAACATTTCTCTCACAAAATGATTTCGCTCAGTGATAGTTTCCTATACTTGTCATATTAGGAATTGCCTGGCCTTCGTAACTTTTAGTTTTCTCCTCAAGTGGACCCTAAAGAGCAGAAAGCAGAGAAGTTCTGTTCTAGATACATCTTCCATCATATATAAATCATACCATAGAGTTCCCATCAGTTTAGACATATTAAGATGCTAGTTCACTTACTGGGGGTCAGAAGTTCATTCCTGTTTTTTCCCCTAAGAGTTCATTAAGATTTGGTTTCTTTTTCTTGTTTGTGAATCCAGAACAATAATAGAATTTAAAATGGAAAGAATTGGGCAGGTAGCAAGTTCAGTTAGTTTTAATATGTGGTTATTTATGCCAAAGATATCAGTTTGTTCTGGGAAAAATGTATGTCTTACTGGTGTCAGACGAATGCAGTGGGGAACAGCATGGAGCTTCTTGATGGATTTTGAGGACTTTACAGTTGTGATCTAATTTATTCTCAGATAATTCTCAAAAATGCTGTAATAACGGGGTATCTAGGAATTTGCAAAGATCAGCTTCTGTATACGTCATTGATTTTATTCCAATGCAAACAATCTTTAAATCAGGATGGGTATGAAGAAAAATTTGCCTGGGGGGAAAAATGACGAAAACTGATCTTTCTGCATTAATGAAGTTTGCACGGACAGTTTGCCTATAAATCTTGGCCAGATTTCTAATGATAGTGAGATGTTAAGTGCTGTTTTCTAATGTAATATTTGCCCGAGTTCAATGATGTAGCCCTTTAAGTCTTTCTCTGGTCATCACATGATGTGACAGACATTCCATGCCAAGAGCTGCTTGCTACACCTTAAGGAATGCAAGCAAGCAAGACATCTGCCTGAGTTGCTGACTCATTGATCACAGAGACTCAACACACACATTGTGGTGCTTTTCTTTCTAATTTTTACTCTGGGAGGCTAATATTCTTAAAGGTTTGGTTTCTGCCGTGGTCCATTTGAAAAATAATTTGTTTCTTAAAGATTGGGCAACTGGGACTTCAGAGTTTCGATTCCTATGTGTGGTGCTTAGGTAAAATACAAGGGAGAGCAAGAATTTAATCTGCTTTTTTGCCCGAGTTCATTTTAATTGACTCGGATGGTCTGGTCTGCTTATGGGCTAAACATCGTTACACATAAAAGAAGGGGAGAAGAATAATATATCTCTGCTTGCAAGTCCTTTTGTTTTATTTATTTTTATTTATTTTGGAAAATTTATACAGCCGCCTATTTGGCCACGGTGACTCTAGGCGGCTTACAGTTGCCTTTTTCATTTCATCCATGGAAAAACTAACCTTGTTATCTCAATGTGACTTAAGTTACATTGAAGTAATTTTGTTACTCAGTTCTCCAAACTCATCCCTTAATATATTTATTTGCACTACAGCCAAAGCCAAACCTTTCTGGTCCCCTTCACAGATTAAAATATTAACTAAGCTATTTCTTATTTCAGAAGTCAACTACTTGGTACTGGAAGAAATTGTCATCCTGTTCGAAGCAGGTGGGGCAAAAAAATTCCTGCGTGTCAAACTCTGGTCAGCGGTGGTAGTTCTTTGCATTGGCTGGAGCACCCGTTGCTCTTGGAGTCTAGGCCATGACCAGCAGAGGAGCTGCCAGGCCGAATGGGCAATCGCAAGCCAGCAAGATCTGCCAATTCAAGCTAGTACTGTTGGGTGAATCAGCAGTAGGCAAGTCCAGCCTGGTGCTGCGTTTTGTCAAGGGGCAGTTCCACGAATACCAGGAGAGCACCATTGGAGGTAAGGAGGCTTCTGCATGCAGTCTTTCTTCTTCCAAGGAGGAACAACTATAGCTTAAATGTTAGATCACACCTGGGCATTTTATGATGTGGGCCACACCCGGTCCATGAGGGATTCTAGTTCAGTCTGTGACAGTGGGGGGATGGGGCATCAGGGTGGCGGTGAGGGTGCGGCAGCGGTGGGGGGAACGAGCAGCAGTGCCCCTCCACAACAGTTTATCAGTTTCCCATATGGCCCCTTGGAAAATTAATTGCTCACCCCTGCTTTAAATACTCCCTAGATCAGTGATGGTGAACCTTTTTTCTCTGGGGTGCCGAAAGCGCGCGTGCTATTGCGTACACGCACGTGCCCACACCCATAATTCAGTGTCACCCTACACATCCCCGTGTGCCCCATTTTGGGCCTAGCAGGCCTCCCTGAAGCCTGGGAAGGGCAAAAACGGTCTCCCCTGCCTCTCCGGAGGCCAGAAACGACTCGTTTCCTGACTTCCAGTAGGCCCGTTTTTCACCCTTCCCAGGCTCCAGAGGCTTTCTTGGAACCTAGGGAGAGCGAAAATGCCTCCCCTGGAAGCCTTCCGGAGGCCGAAAACGCCCTCCCAGAGCCTCCGTGCAAGCCCTGTACTTACCTGGCATCCAAAACGGGCTGCGTGGAGACTCCTGGGAGGGGAGGGGAGGGGTGGCTGGGTGGGGCCAGCCAAAAATCAGCTGGCCGGCGCACGCATGCACGCTGGAGCTGAACTAGGGCAACAGCTCGCATATGGCTCCGAGTGCCACCTGTGGCACGCGTGCCATAGGTTCGCCATCACGGCCCTAGATGCTACCCTTACTATATTAATTCATAGCCTCCCTTAGGACATCAAGATTTATTTTTATGCTTCCTAATTCATCCCAAAGTACTCAGTTCCTCATCTTCAAGAATTCCAGTGGGATAATGATGAGCTATAATCTAATACAGTGATTATTTCTTTTTTTTTTTTTCATTTTAATAAATTTACAGACATTTCTAAAATTCTGTTTTCACTTTGTCATTACGGGGTACTGAGTAGATTAATGAGAAAAAATGAATTTCAGCAACAGTAGGATCAGGCTGTAGCATAACAAAATTGACAAAAGTGAAGGGGGTCTGAATACTTTCTGAATGTAAATAAATAACAATAAGCCATTATTTCATTGAGTCCAGTTTAACAACACCCATTTTAAAATGTGTGCTATATAACTCAAGTTTTATTTTGTCTATAAAAAGCTATATATGGAGTGATAAGCTATTCACTGCTTTTTAAAATTATATTTTAAAATAATGAACTTGTAAAAATAACTCAGTAACTTTCCCATAATTGCTTTGAAAGGGTGTTTATCAAAGCAATTAAAAACTTTCTTTTTATAGGGATATCTTTATGATCACTGAGTCATCAAAAGCCTTCATAAGCATTGTTTATGTATGAACTTATTACATTTTTGCAAATTAAAACCTAAAGTTTCCTTTAAAAATACTATTTAAATGTTAAGATGGTTTTTGTTGGTAATTAGGAAAGGAAGAGATCTAAAATTCAGTACCAATTAGAGACATGTGGGAAGAAAGTTTGTTTTTCTTCATATTGTTGTTCTGAGAATTTTCAGGCATGTGTTTCTTTATCTTACTTCGAAATAATTTAATCCTAGGAAGCGGCGTCATATGATTTTTACCTGTCTAGCTGGCTCTAGCAAACTTTGCTTGCAAAATAAAAGTCTAACACACCCTTCACTGTGTATAGCCCTGTACCAGTTACCCCTTACATAATTAGATAGGCATTCAAAAATGACCTCCAACAATTTGATGAACAAACAGCTTAGTAATCTTGTACTTAAATATAAAGGATTGTACCTGTTATGCTCTCATCTCAGTAACTGACTTTCTGTTGTTTTACAGCGGCTTTCCTCACACAGTCTGTCTGTCTAGATGATACAACGGTAAAGTTTGAAATCTGGGATACAGCTGGTCAGGAAAGATATCACAGTTTGGCTCCAATGTATTACCGAGGGGCTCAGGCTGCCATTGTGGTATATGACATAACCAACCAAGTAAGTTTTTACTGTTTGCTAATGTGCAGATATGGCGGGAGGGGGTATTGTTTATAAGAAGGGTCTGCTAAATTTGAAATGAATCCACTTTTCCAATTAGTTACTATGTCAGAAAAAACACACCAAGAAACATAGTTTAATGATTTATGTGCTTACAGCAGCAAGAATTAATTTTGTTCAATGTTCAAAGAAGGATACAATTCTGCCAGTATGTGATATAAAACTTGGAGAATATGCAGCAAGAACAAAACTAACAATACATGTACATAGTACAAGTTTAAATTTAAGCAAGAATGGTTCCCCTATATACAACATATATCACATATCACTGCAAATATAATCCCCTATAGCCGTGATGGCGAACCTATGGCACGCGTGCCGGAAGTGGCACGCAGAGCCGTTGCCCCTTGCTCTTCTGGGTTCTGATGCGGCGACCAGCTGGTTTTCATATGCACTGGTGCACCAGAAACTGGAAGAACAGCCGCCCATTGCGCATGCGCGCTCCAGGAAAATGATCTTCCTGTTTCCAGAGTGCACATGCGCACTGGCCAGCTGGTCTGGTTTCTGGCACTCATGCAAGCATGAAGACCAGCAACAGGCACGCGTGCCAAAAGACATGGAGAGGGGATCCCGGCGGTCGCTTCCTAAGGGAGCAGAGCAAGGTAAGCTGGGCTTCCCTCACTCCCTGCCCGCGGGGGCTTCTTGTGCAGCCCCAGGCGGTCCGGAGCACCGGTGGACAAGCAGCCGGTGAGGGCAGGGTGGTGGTGGTGGGCTACCTGTGCAGATGGCCCTGTGGCCTGGGCTCCTCCCCGCTAGGAGCTGCCATTCCCTAGCCGCCGGCAGAGCTCTCTGCCCCCCCCCCCACCTTGGCAGCCACAGAAGCTCTGAACGTGCAGCCTTGCCTGGGATCCTCCTTGCTGGGATCCACTTCCCCAGCCACCGGCAGAGCTCTCTGCCTCCCCACCTTGGCAGCCGCAGAAGTTCCAAATGCATGGCCTTGCCTGGAATCCTCCCCGCTGGGAACCACCATTCCCCAGCCACTCTCTGCCCACCTCGGCAGCCGTCAGCCGGGGAACGGTGGTTCCCAGCGGAGAGGTGCCAAGGCAAGGCCGCGCATTTGGAGATTCCCCGGCCGGCGAATGGCGCTTTCAAAGTGGTGGGACTAAGAGAGCTGCCAACGGCTTGGGAATGGCTGCTGCTTTGTCTTGCCAGGGAACGGGCCAGTACCTGGTTGTCCTCCGGCAAGAGGTGCAGTGGCCCTCTTGGAAGAAGTGGGGAGCGCATGCGCGGGGGTGGAGGCACACACATGCACAGTGAGGGGTTTGCATGTGCAAATGTGCTGTGCGGGGCGCATGCGCAGGGGGAGTGTGGGGGGGGTTGTGCGCACATGCGCAAATGGGGCATGCATTGCATTATGGGTGCCGGCACGCGCGAGCGCAACAGCGCTCTTGCGCTTGGACTTTTGGCACGCAACGCCAAAAAGGTCCGCCATCACTGCCCTATAGTTTGGCTTCTAAGGGGGCTTTAATCTTTACAAACATTGCAAATTAGTGTGATATTTCAGGGGGGTGGTTCTTTTTAATAAATTTACAGACATTTCTAAAATCCTGTTTTCATTTTGTCATTATGGGGTACTGAGTGTAGATTAATGAGAAAAAAAATGAATTTCAACAACTGTAGAATCAGGCTGCAGTATTACAAATTGACAAAAGTGAAGGGGATCTGAATATTTTTTTGAATGCGCTATATCCGTGATGGCAAACCTATGACACGCATGCCAGAGGTGGCATGCAGAGGTGGGCATGCATGCTGTCGCCAGCTGCTCTTCTGGTTTCCGGCCTTTTGTGGGCCATTTTTAAGCAGTTTTTTTGGCAGTTTTCAGGCCATTTTCAGGCCTTTTTTTGGGCCGTCTTCAGGCAGTTTTTTGGCCCAAAAAACAGGCATGCGCGCACTAGCCAGCTGGTCTTTGCAGGCGTTGGAGCGCTGGGAAATGGCCAAAAACCAGGCCGTTTTCAGGCCGTTTCCCGGGCTTTTTTGGGCTGTTTTCCAGGCCGTTTTCTGCCCAAAAGACCCCCCCCCCCCAATTCCCCAAAAATAGGCATGCGCGTGCATGCACACACGTTCCGGTTTGGGCACTTGGTGCCAAAAAGGTTCACCATTACTGTACTATATGTTTCAGTGTATTGTTTTTTTCCATCTTTTCCAATGCTACATTTAACTTTGAACAAATATATACTTGTAATATTGATTTCCTAAATTACAATCAACATTGAAAAAATACATTTTCTTTTTTCTTTACTTCCAATGTTAAGTGTTATCTATATAACAGAATATCAAGAATTTCAGTATTTTATCAAATATCATTGCATTGAAATAATATAATGCAGGTAGTCCTTGATTTATGACCAAAATTGACATTGGAATTTCCATTATAAGTTAGTGCACTTGTAAATGAGCCATTATGTGATCAGATCTGATTTAATAATCATTTTTGCTACAGTTGTTTAGTGAATCAGCTTGATCATTAAGCAAATGACATGGTCATTAAGCAAATCCAGTTTCCCCAATTGATGTTACTTGTCAGAAACTGGCTGGAAAGGTTGCAAATTGTGACCACAGCATGCTGCAAGATTGCATAATGCTGCAATCAGTCGTAAATGTGAGCCGGTTGCCAAGTACCTGAATTGCAATCATGTGACTGTGGAGGTGGTGCAGTGGTTGTAAGTGTGAGAAGAGGACGTAAATCACTTTTTCAGAGGTTGTCATAACGTTCAACCATTGTTAAACGGATAGTTGGAAGTGAAGGATTACCTACATATCAAGATTTATAATAATGCAATAAAAAAGGAGGAGAGGAATCACAGTTTGCCACTTGATCTGAGCTGTAGGTAGTCCTTGACTTACAACTGGTTGCTTAGCAACCTTTTGAAGTTAACAATTCTCCCAAAAGCTATTTACAACCTGCTTCCAAAGTTCTGAGGGCGTAGTCATGAGACTCCATTTTGTATGCTTGGCATATATACGGCTATTTGCAGCATCCCATAGTCATGTGATCATAATTTCCACCATTTTTGCGCCCCCCCCCCCCCCCAATGGTGTTTACCTCTGAGTTTTGGCAAAAGCGGAACATGGTGAACAATGGGTTCATTTAACACCCACCACAAAGAAAATGTAAAATAGGGTCAGTCACATAATGACCTGCTTTACAACTATCATGACTTAAACCGCAATGGGCAGGCTCCATTACGGTCATAAGTCAAGGACTCCCTGTACTGAGATTAATAATAGGAGAAGAATGTTACCTTTGTGGAGTCTTCATGGCTTCCTAGAGGTATTTGGCCACTGTGGGAAATGAAATGCTGAAGTAGTTATACTTTCCTTTGAATCCAGGAGGTCTCCTTTTATTCCATGAAAATTAGCCAGTTTGAGTAACTTCTGAAATATTGCTTGGTAGTAATTTAGAAATACATTTTTCTTTTGTCTCTATTTCTGATATTCTGTTGTCTGTCTTTTCTGAAAGGAAACATTTGCACGAGCAAAAACATGGGTGAAAGAACTCCAACGGCAAGCTAGCCCAAATATTGTTATAGCCTTAGCAGGAAATAAGGCTGATCTTGCCAACAAGCGCATGGTAGAATATGAAGTAAGTGATATCTTTTGATTAAGATTAACTTTGAACAGAAGTTTATTTATTTATTTATTTATTTGTGAGATTTATATACTGCCTCACAGTGCAAGCACTCTCTAAGCCAGTGATGGCGAACCTTTTTTGGTTCGCGTGCCAAAAGGGGGGGCGCGCGCGCTAGCGCGTGCACACATGCCCACACCCATTCCCTCCCTCCACGCATGCGCACAACCCCCCCCCCATGCTGCCCCCTGCGCATGTGCACACACCCCCACCCCTGCGCAAAGGCCTTACCGAAGCCTGTGACGGTGAAAAACGACGAAACGGGCAAACCGGAAGTTTGGAAAAATGCACTTCTGTTTTGTCCGTTGGGGTGTTTTTTGCACTCCGGGGCTTCAGGAAGCTTCCCTGAACCCTCCGGAGTGCTAAAAACAGCCCAATGGCAAACCGGAAGTGCGTTTTCTGAACTTCCGGTTTGCCCGTTTCGTCGTTTTTTGCATTCCGGGACTTCAGGAAGTTTCCCTGAACCCTCCAGAGTGCGAAAAACAGCACAACGGCAAACCGGAAGTGCGTTTTTCTGAACTTACAGTTTGCCCGTGGAGCTGACAGAGCAACGCCTCGCGTGCCCTCCGATATGGCTCCGCGTGCCACCTGTGGCACGCGTGCCATAGGTTCACCATCACTGCTCTAAGCGGTTTACACCAGTAAGCAATGTATATTTATATTGCCCCCAACAATCTGGGTCCTCATTTTACCTACCTCGGAAGGATGGAAGGCTGAGTCAACCTTGAGCCGGTGAGATTTGAACTGCTGACCACTGACCTGCAGATCACGGTCAGCTAAAGTGACCTGCAGTACTGCCTCTAACCGCTGCGCCACCTCGGCTCTTACAAAAGTTAGTTTGTTCATAGTAAGGTAGTGGCTTCTATAATTCTGCAAGGCTAAATAGTGTTGGCTCTGCCTTTCGTTTGATGAAAGAAAAGTGAGATAGCCTAGACTCCTAGAGCTTTCCTAATTTGTCCAGTTGGAATTCCATGACTTAATTTTGTATGATATTTGCCCGTTTGTTCGCTTTTGGACAAGAATAAGACTGACCACTATTGGGCTAAGCTAATACAGAATCAGAATTTGGGACCATCTGGTATAGTATTTTCGACTCTGGCTTTCTGATTCCTCGGGCAAATATCTTTTAGCTTTGTCCTTTTAATGAGAGATAACGAAGATTAACCTTTAGAGTTTCTGCATTGAAGAGTGCCCCCCCCCAAAAAAACCTTGCAAATGTTCTATTTTATTTTATACTTAATACTTTACATGCCTATAACATAAAGTAGATTTGCCACATTTTATTATAAGGCTTTTACCTTGAGATACCTTTATTGCTGTACTTTACACATAAGAGGGAATTCCTGCTTTGAAAGAGATGTCCTTGCACTGATAATTTGGTCCAAAGGAACAATGTCAGTTCAGAATAGTCACAGTATATAAATATTGTAGTTGGGAATGTAAGGAAAATTAAATTTTAAGAAAGGGAGGTTTGCAAATGATAAAGCAACAAGAAAAAGGCTCAGATCTACAGAATACAGAATCCCTCAATCATTTTTGGGGAAAAAACTTCAAAGTGATGACAACAAAGATGGTTTATGTACTTGAAATTGTGATGCAAAGTAAGTGTTGGAATGCAGTTACTTGGATGTTCAGTATTAAAATTAGCAGTTTTTTTTATCACAGTTATGACCAGCAATTCACAGCAATGTACTACTTGTTCATAACATAGTATCACACAATCTCACTAGGAAGTGAGAATAATAAATATAAGAATTCAAAATAACATTTTTCATTAAGTAATTTCTGATTTGCCCATGAACCCTTGTGGTGACTACACTCTTAAAACTTTTATATTCTTCATGCCATTCTCAATACTTTCCAAGTCTATGAAACAGCTATAAATTGTTTTTATTAAATTAATAATGAAATAAAAACATATCTAGATTTCATAGGAACAAAATAGAATCAGCAATAATAATATACAAAGTTGCAAGCTGTTTTTAATCACTGTATATAATATCTTTCTTTCTAGGCCCCCAAAATGTACATTTTTCTCTTAATCCTCACAACAACCTAAGATCATACAGCATTTTAAATCTAAGATAGACTCTGAAGCTCAGATATAATTTGCAGTTTGTTTATCTTTCCAAACTACAATCTTAGAAAGTAATCTTTGTATGATATTCCCTTATATCTGGCATTATGACAAAGATTCTAGATTGAAATAGGCTTCTGATAAATTTATTTCAGCTTTAGTGTAAGAAAAGAGAACATGCTCTCTCTTTCCAATTCCTTAAAAATTCCTCAGATTCTGAGGAATTGTATTTTGTATTCTGTATTTTAAGCAGTGAACATTGTTGTCCGCTTTGCTTTGTCTAATTTAGAGCATTAAATTTGTCTAAAGTTCAATCTGTACTTTTCTGTCTTATTGTCCTGCAGGAGGCCCAGGCTTATGCAGATGATAACAGTCTATTGTTTATGGAGACATCAGCCAAGACAGCAATGAACGTTAATGATCTCTTCCTGGCAATAGGTAATGTGCAAGGCATTCATTACATTACAGATGGTCCTTGACTTACGACCATTCCCTTAATAACAGTTCAAATTAACGTTGGCCTTGGAAAGGGTGCTTTACGGCCTTTGCTTCTGACTGTAGTAAAGGGTTGCATCTTTGCACATGTGATTACAATCACTTGGCACTGGGCAACCCATTCGTATTTACAACTGGTTGCCAAGGGCCCTGCGATCCTGTGATCGCCATATGCAATCTTCTCTGCTGTCTTCCTCAGAAAGTCTATGACTTCACAGGAAGAATTTTTTATTTATTTTTTTGTAAATTTTTTTTTATTTTTTCTCCACAATGTCCATACACATATCAATACATATACCTTACAATATATCAATAATATACTTAATTATACATTTCATCCAATCAGTCATAAGTCAATATTCTATTTTGCACCTATTTTGTACTACTGCTCATCAGTCTGTTTTCCCTCATATCTTGACACTCCCCTCCCTCTATCTCCATCTCCTCCTTCTACTTTCTTACTCCTTCTCTCCCCTCACCTACTTCCCTCCACTCTTTCTCTTCTCCCTACCTTTCTACTTCCTCTTTTATCTCTCTTTTCCTTTCCCTGAGTGATTCTTATCCTCATTCCTCTCGTATTTAACAGACTGATAACATATTCCATTCCTTTTAAAATTCTCGGTGCCTCTTCTAAATTCATTATTTTTATATCTTTTCTATACCTTTATTCTAGGTATATGTTATTACTCTAATGCTGCCTCTTCAAAACCTAATTTTGTCTCCTGGGTCTACCACCATTTAATTTTCAGTTTTATCTCAAATCAACCGCTACAGCTTAATTTTCAAACAAGCAAAAAACATTTTCTCTTATGCCTCTTTTAGGCCATATTGCTCCCTTTCCTCAATATCTTTACTTATCATTCATTCCCCTCCCCCCAACTCTATCATTTCTAAATGCCCTAGATTTCTAATTCCTTTTTCTCTTCCCTATCTGCCTTCCAGCTTTCTTGTTCAATTTTTTTCTGTTTTGGCTCATTTAAGCAATTACAATCCTTCTGGTTATTCTTCCATCCATTAGTTGGTGACTAGATTCCCCTCAATAAGAAATCAAATGTATCAATTATTCAATTTTATATAAAAACTTTATAATAATGTTATAATAATATATTGTTAAAACCTTTTATCCTTCCAAAACATCAATAGTTATCTAAATCCTTTCTATATTCCATCAAATTTGTGAATTATACAAGTTTTCTATCAGATAAATCTTCTATACGAGGGTAATAATTATACAAATAATACAAATTTTATATACATTATTTTTAAAAAAGGAAGAATTTTCAACCTCTGAGTAGAGAGATACTTGCATACAACCTGTGTTGGGCCTCCCCTACCCTCCTGAGGCACCCTGCACTCCTTACCTTATGTGCTGCCTCTCTGTTCGGGTGCTGAAAATCCTTCCTGCCGAAATCCAAGCAGGATTTTCCGCTCCAGAGGAAAGAGACACTTGTGCATGATCTCTGCCAGGTCTCCCAGAGTCTTCCCACCCCCTCCTTCCTCCCCCTCCCCCTCCGCAGCCCCCATTCCTTACCTGACACTCTGTTCACTTAACAGTCCACGAGATCACTTAATGACCACAACCAGTAGTATCAGGATTGCAGTACTTAGTGAAGCAGTCACCCGACAACTTTTTTAACTGACAATCCAGTCCCAATTGTGGTCCTAAATCGAAAACTGCCTGTACTTACTAAAGGCTTTGGCTCCTTAAGAAGTTTAGATGGATTGGTTTCACATCCAGCTATTCATCTTGACAGATAGCTGTTTCCTCCATGTGAAACTGCCTCTTGTTTAAAGATATTTGCAAAGAACTACTAATTAGAGCGCATGTGGGGAAATATTCTCCAGCTAGCCTTTTTTAATAGATGTAAGTATTTTCTGAAGAGAATGAGAACTATTTGCAATTATTTCCATAGGCTTTATCTTACACTGTCATGACCTACAGTTTAGAGCAGGGATGGGGAACCATGGCCCTCCAGATGTTGTTCAGCTACAGGTTTTTAGCATCCCTCACCCTTAGCCACTCTGGTTGTAAACTTTTAATTTCAGCAATTTCTGCAGGGTTGCAAGCTCTTCACCCTGATTTAGAGCTTACATGTCTTTTCCGCCCCCAAGTGGCTTTCATGTTCTTAGCATGGTCAAAAAGGAGAAAGTGAAACAGGTACCAGGTATGCTTTCTAACTGTTCTCAGAATTTGTGCCCTTTGAGGATCTCAGCTGCTTTACTGGTGAAGTCATGTGTAAAATGTAGTTATGAGCTTAGTCAGCTAGCAGGGGGCAGCAAAAGACTCTTGGTTTCTCTTCAGGATTTGCTCAGTGCTAGCAAGTGAATTATAGTTTCTTATTTCAGCCTATTCTGTATAAATCATTTGCATACTGCTTGTTGATGCCAGGAGCTGCACTTAGATTTTAAGTGGTATAGTGAGAGCTACGCTCCAGAGAGTGAGATTAAATTACTTAATTTAGCCTTAGATATTTTTTTCCAGCTATGTATTTAATAATCTCCACCCCTCAAATTAAATTACAATTTTGGAACACGTTTTTTAATTCCCTTGACTTTTATACTTGTATACAACCCTGGGATCATACACTGTGCACCTCTGGTGTAAATAATTACGAGTTTTTAAAAAGAAATTCTAAAGAAATACCCCCCTCCAGCTAACCAAGTTTGAATATTGGGGTGCAGGGTGTTTTAAACTGTCCCCTTATAAGTCCCACCTTAGTAGAAGTATAACACTTCACTGCATTATAGCCCTTTGCAATTCTGGTTTTCATGTGATGGTACCTATTTTAGCACTCAGTGTAATATCTATTTGAACTTTAATTTCAAAATTTCCACAACGGATGGAAATATTGGAGTTACCATTTCAGTGCAAACCTGCTATTTTAGTGCACCTAGGCTCACTGCTGTTATTCCAGTAATTGATCATATAAGAGCAGGAACTCTTATATGCTGCAGAAACCTGACATCACTGGCACTTTCTTTATTCTTTATTCATGTCAGAAGCTGGCACTAAACTTCAGCAGTATCAACACTGCGGAGAATTCATTGGGAATGAAATCTTTCAAATTTCTTGACAGCGAGATGGGCGGCATGTATACATAGTGTCCCCAGAACCCTGTTCTTCTGCAAGAACTTGATGAGGCTCCATGGGAGATGTCCAATCAAGCACAATCAGTTTTCTGTCATTACAATTTTGCCTCTTGATCAGAGGCTCTGGGAATTTTTTTTTTAACCTAAAGGTCCCCACAGCCTGAAAAAGTTTGAAAACCCCTATTTCAGGCAATTAAATATACCGTATTTTTTGGACTATAAGATGCACCGGAGTATAAGACGCACCAAGATTTCGAAGAGGTAAACAAGAAAAAAAAAGTGTTTGCCCTCCCCAGGCCCCAGGAGCACTCTGCAGGCCTCCCAAACCCTCTGCGCGTCCTGTTTTTGCGGAAAAAAATGGGATGCGCAGAGGGTTTGGGAGGCCTGCAGGGTGCTCCTGGGGACTGGAGAGGGCAAAAATGTGACAGGTGGGAGGTTTGGGAGGCCAGAAACGGGCCCTTTTTCATGAAAACGGGCCCGTTTTTCATGAAAACGGGCCCGTTTTTCGCAAAAATGGGTCACGCAGAGAGTTTGGGAGGCCTGCAGGGTGCTCCTGGGAGCTGGAGAGGGCAAAAATGTGACAGGTGGGAGGTTTGGGAGGCCAGAAACGGGCCCTTTTTCATGAAAACGGGCCCGTTTTTCATGAAAACGGGCCCGTTTTTCGCAAAAATGGGTCACGCAGAGAGTTTGGGAGGCCTGCAGGGTGCTCCTGGGAGCTGGAGAGGGCAAAAACATCCCTGTTTTTGCAAAAAACGTGCCCATTTGTGGCCTCCCAAACCCCCCACACATTGTGTTTTTTTCCCTCCCCAGCCTCCAGGAGCACACTGCAGGCCTCCCAAACCCTCTGCGCACCCCATTTTTGTGAAAAATGGGCCTGTTTTTGCCGAAAATCGGATGTGCAGGGCGGGGTTTTGGGAGGCCAAAAATGGCTATATTCATTGTATAACACGCACCAACATTTCCACCCTCTTTTAGAGGGGGAGAAATGCGTCTTATACTCCGAAAAGTACAGTAGATGAATTTGCAAAGAGAAACTTTCGTGTCTCGTATGTTCTAAATAATTCCAGAAGAAAAGAGTGAGTTCACTTGGGGCACAAAGTAATACAACAGATACAACTTAGCTAAGATCCATTTGTTTTGTGATTGCACAAGCTGTGGGTACCATAATGTTCAACTACATGCTGCCTGTTATATTGGTGATTGTCTAGCAAGCACTTTATACACAGAGAATGCATATTCAGGAAGAATCGCTTAGTATTAACTATCATGAAGTATTTTATTTAAAATGCTCATAACACGCTATCTCATTTGGATGGCTTAAGTTCATTTGCTCTACTTCTGATTTTTGTGTTTTAATTTTGTAGGCTGTCTTCGAAGACCGATTTTAGAAGGCCAAGAGTTGATACATTATTAATATTCAAATATGTGTGAATTATGGAATAAAGCAGCATATCAATAAAGCAATTCAAGTAATGCAAACCGATGGCAGAAAAGCAATCCAGGAGGGAGCCCAAATAATGCTTCCAAAATAAGTTTTAATTTGCCAGATGAAGGCCAGTAAGGGGGGCTCTGCAATACAAAATGTATTTTATTTATTCAGCACTCTGTGGGATAAAATGCGGCGATTGCTTTTCCTCAGTAACATTTTTGTCTGTTCTTCCAGCTAAGAAGCTGCCAAAGAGCGAGCCCCAGAGCACAGGGGGTGCTGTGGGGCGGCGAGGTGTGGACCTTCATGAGCAGTCCCAGCAGAACAAGAGCCAGTGTTGTAGCAACTGAATGGTGGCGTTCAGGCAGCGAGAGATAAGATATAACCTCCATTTCTACCCCACTCCACCTCCCCTCCCTTTCAATAACAGCATTGGCACACTTGGAAGCCGTCCCTTCTCCTGAGAGCTCCGTTTAACTGCACTTCTAACGCTTCAGAAACCATCACGAGACGTCTGTTACCACCACCCAACGGAAAGTGGAGATAGACCGACCGGGGACTTAACTTCCAAAAACAAACTCTTATTCACTTTGTATTATAGGTGCAAATAGCTACCTACTTATTTGGATTCCCCTGCTCTGTTTTCTCCCTGATACCACTCCTTTCCCTTGCCATCTCTTATCCCTCCAGCGCACGTGCACCCGTACACACCCACGCTGTCTTTGCTCTGATAAAATATGTTGTTCTTAGTCCTATAACATCCACCGCCACCCTTCACCTCCCCTTTCCCTTCATTTCCTTTAATAACCTGGGGGACAGTCACAAGCAAGGAGAAACATAATTCTTGTAGATTTATTTTTTAAGAGCAAATTTAACTGACTTTCTCAAAAAAAATGCACAATTATTTGAGAAGATCCTCTTAGGAGTTCTCTCATTCATTTTCCATAGCTTCAGAAAAGCTGCAGTGTCCTCGGTTAACTTTTTTTGTCAGGGCAGAGTCTTGTGGTTAGATTGGAGAGGATGATTGCATTTGCTTGTTGCTTTTTCTCCTGGCTACGGCATGAGAGTGGTCCAATGTCTCAGTGTCGTGAATATAAGGATGAAATGGCTATAAATATAGAGTATAAGAAACACTTTCCAGGACTCTTACATTTGCTCTTGATTGATGCCTTGTATTTTTATTGGCCAGGACAGTGCAGAGCGGGGTGGAGTGTGGGGTGGAGATGAAAATAAGTATACCTTTTAATGTTGCTGTTTCAAGTCAGAAGGCTATGGTGTCTCTCTCCTTTGTTTAGATTGAGTTGTCAGTCCTATTAGATGAAGAAAGAGGGAATCACTTACCTGTAGAAACAAGGTACAAAGAAGACTTAATTTAGCTTTGTTACCTTGGACCCTCTGTCAGGATTCTCCTTGGATAGGTTCTGTCTGCTTAGCCTGCACCTTGGATACGTACATCATTGGTCCATGAAGTAGAAAAGGGTTCTAAATTGCCAAAAGGGGAAAAGTCCATGTGTCCTTAGCAAAACTTGAATAGGGGCAGTTCCCAAGGGTCGCTGCAGATTTTAGAAGTTTTTTAGCTATATGGTTGGAATGAGAAACTGAGGGGGGGGAAGGCAGCACTCTTGTTAAGGGAACATGTGACAGGAGGACTAGTACTGTACTTGATATGTTTCCCTTGTTTGAAAAGCGCCATTTTTTTTGCCTTCTGAGTCCTTCCTCACATATAAGATTTGTCTAAAGGCCCTCTAAATTTGAGAATTGTTTAAATTGATGGGTTATTTTTCTTGCATGCAGAAATGAATAATTAAGGAGTGGGTGACACTGGGATTTTTTTAGTTTCCTGCTTGTTAGCTAAACAACTTTTTTAAAAAAATTAACTGTAGATAGTGCTGCATTGTAAAACAAAGTGTGTCACCCTCTCTCAAATAGCCAGCATCAATCTGTTCTCCATATAAGACCTGTCTCCCCTCTTCAACTGTGGCCTTTACAAAGTTAATAGCCTATTCCTCCAGTCCACGCTCTCCCTTTAAATGCTCATAGCTTTTTCATGCTTCAAACTTGAATACAGTTTCTGAAGAGGAACTGTTTCCCGGTGCTATCTAGAACTGGTTTAGGGAGCTTTTCTTGGATGTATTACGTTTACTCCATGCAAATTTCTCACATGGTTGAATGTTCTACAACAACAGCTTGACATGGGTTTATACACACACACACACACACACACACACACACACACACACACACACACACACACACACACGACATCAATTCTCCATTATTTGCCCATGCATTTTAATACTGTATTTATACATAATGTCGTCCTATATTCTGTATAAAGGCTTGCATTTTCTCCCATTCACTGGTGTAACTTAAGTACTGATGTCCACTTAATCAGTGTGAGCATTTAGCACCTGAACTCCAGGCCACCTTGTAGCCTTATGTGGAAACTCTTAAACTTGGCACTGCTGCTGGCACACAGCACGGTTGTGCTGCCATTATAAAGGCTAGTTATCTCCACATGTGGCTTTATTGAAACAATGAATGGGGGAATCAGACCAGGCTGCAGCTTTTAATTCTTCAGCAACATGCTCTAGAGTTGTGTGTGCTGTAACATCTTCTTTCACCCAATTTACATACACAGTTACTTCTGCAGGTTTAATCTGACTTTTCTCTAGAAAGTTTCATATAGTTTATAAAGCTATCTGGGATCATCTAGATGACTTAAGAATTTTTCAGTACTCCCTGAGATCTGTTTCAGATCTGATCCCCTTTTTGTTCAAAGTTCTACATGAATCCTGAAATGGCATCTTACAATTGCGGATTCATTAACTGTAAAACTCTTCTTTGTTGATGGTGCTCTGATTCCATGCGCATACAATGACACTTGCAGTCCTTATGGAGAACCCAGGAGGAGCCCTAAGCATGTCCTTTCCCTCTTCAATAAAGCTGAAATACTGCACTGTGCTCAGCTCATGACAATGGAAAAGTAGATTTTATATTTAAGTAACAAGCAAACCCATTTCTTTCAGTTATTGCCCACCACTTGTTTTTACTAATCCGCTATTAGGTCTTAGACCAAGTGAGGACACTGCAGCTTTTTCTAAACAGAGCAATCCCCCTTTTTCTTCAACTTACTCTTCTCATGTGATCAGAATTCTTTTTTTTTCCTTCTGAGAAAACTCTCATATTGCATTTAAAATAACAAATCATGGTAACAGAATTCAACTGCTGATTTACCAATGTATTTAATGTAAGTAAACAAAAATCAGTGTATTAGATGAGCTTGCTGCTTCATTGTGATTTAAAATACATGCCGAATGATAATAGAAATACGAGGTAACTTTGAAAAGTGTAAATATCCTTTTGCAAGCGGGAAGAGAAGGCACCAACTCATAGGTAGCCCAGACTTAGAAGCAGATGAGATGGCTACTTAGGATACTTTTGAGTTCAGAAAGTTTCCTCCAAAGTGCCTAATAAACCAGGCTTAGCTCTTGGACTCTCGATAGTCTACTGGGAAAGATAGGGCTACGTATGCTAGATCAGTTAACATAAAATAATTACTTTGCTTAAAACCTTGAGCCTGCCATATGCGAATACAATTCTATGTAGCAGAAGACAGTAGAAGAACCAAACCCAGCAGGTTTAGATAGGTTTGTTTAAAAAAAAACACCTTAAAATTCAAGCAGCACAAGTTTTATCTAATGAAAAATAAAGGGATTTGAAATGGATAATAGGGTATAGAAGTACTTTATAACAAATGTTCTTAGTTCTTAGTTACAGAAAATATGTATAATTATTAGCCCAAGCTACTCACCTTTATTTGACATACTGTGTTTCCCCGAAAATAAGACCCTGTCTTATATATTTTTTGAACCCTGAAATAAGCGCTTGGCCTTATTGCCATGCACTCAAAAGCCCGATTGGGCTGCTTATCAGGGGATGTCTTATTTTGGGGGAAACAGGGTGGTTTTTGCTTATTTGAATAAGGTTTTATTTCCCTAAAGAGTATTCATACAATTTCAGCCATCTTATACCTACAGCTATTTCCTGAAATTTGATCACCTTAGGAGGGGCATGGAAAAATTACACATATTTGCACCTTGGACATTTCTACTGAAATTCACCCGGGGAAAAGAAATGTCAGTTCAGTTTAAAAAATACAATGGTGTTGGCTTAAGGTGAAAAAAAAATGCTCCCAATTCATCATTCACAAGGTACCTTGTATGAGTTTGTAAATAAGACATCTGTAAATACTGCCAAACACATTGGGTAGCAAAATGAACAACTTAACAGTGTGTGAAAATTGCTCATTTTTTTCCTAATGAGAGTATAAACCTTTTGCAAGGGAAGTGGTAAAGATATTTAATAAATTGCAACCAACTCCCAGTCTTGGGGAATCTTTTAGGCATTGCTGTCACATGCACATTTTCCGGTTTTGAAGATGGAGAATCCAGATCTTCAGAAGTTGGACCTCTTACTTTCAGAGACCTTCATGAGGGTCTAGCATACATTTATGCAACAGAGTGGATAGGGCTGGAAGTGTATGACTCTGCAAATGTTGGCTTGAGATCCTTGTTTACCATTCTGGCAGAAACTAATAGGACTTGAAGTTCAATCATATCTGGAGGACCACAGTAACTGGACCATAGTAACAATCATCCACCTCCAGATTTCACTATTGTCTCTTATTAAAATCATGCAATACAAGTATTTTGTGTTTCAAACATGCAAATGAATTGTCAAAATGAGAGCATGAGTATTTCTAGTGGCTTATTGCATATTACATATTACAGTTTGCGATGAACTGCATTCTGTACATACTGTATAATCAGGGCTGCAACACAAATTATTCCATAATGAATGCTTGTTAGCCTCTGCTTGTACCTGGAACACATTTTTTCCTTCCCCTTAATACACTTACTCAGTTTGGCCTATAAACATTTTAAATTTGCATACAGAAAGCAAGGACTGGCCATAAAAAACATGGACATCTGCAGATTAGCAAAACTTTGTTGTTCTGCATAGTGGCCTGTAGGGAGCGCTGCTGAATGTCAGTTTGGGAAGTTTGAGAGCTCCGATGGAATACTGTACTGACTGCCAAAAATAATGGAGGGAAAAAACATTGCAAAATTTTTTGTATTATGGATGTTCCTTGGGGTGAACAAATTACAACAACAAACCTAAACCCATTTTAATCAAGATACTCACTGATGAGTAATACACTGGATTCAAACTCTTACATTCCTTCCTTTCCCCTAGTCATTACCAAAATACTGTTGAATTACTGAAAGCTGATTGCACTGATAATGGTGAAAAGTAGAACCCAGTATTTGTGGAAAAAGTTTTCAAACAAATGTGTCAGTTCCGTGTTCGCCCCCAAATGGATTTGTTCTATGAAAACTTATTACAAATTGGAGCATACATATATTTTTGTGTCTGTTCTCTCTTAGCCCTGTACCAAAACTTCCTTCCTTGCTATCCCAGTTCTTTTTTATTTAGATTTGGACATATAATAAATTAGCCCACCAACAATAACTGACAAACAACTCTGCTTGGATAGCTTTGATCAGAGGAAATTTTGTCGATGTAATATACCTTCCCCCCCCTCCCCAACAGTATCACTTTGTCAAATATCCAGTCTGCCTTTTTGGAATATGATGGAAAGGTTAAGCATTTTGATCATTTTGGAAGACATGATTAAATTGAAATTACATATTCTTGTAATCGATCACTATATTAAACCTGAATCCAAAGTACATTTATTTTTGAAGTTCCACAGAATTCAGTGGGATGCATGGGAAATATATGTGAAACTCAGAAGAACCAACACACTTCTAGAAGGAAAGCTAGAGCCGAGGTGACACAGCAGTTAGAGTGCAATACTGCAGGCTACTTTAGCTGACTGTGATCAGCAGTTCAGCTGTTCAAATCTCACCGGCTCAGGGTTGACTCAGCCTTCCATCCTTCCGAGGTAGGTAAAATGAGGACCCAGATTGTTGGGGGCAATATAAATATACATTGCTTACTGGTGTAAACCGCTTAGAGAGTGCTTGCACTGTAAGGCGGTATATAAGTCTCACAAATAAATAAATAATAAAGCTAGTTCATACCAACATGCTTCAAATGAATACTCTATAACATGACATTCTTTTCCCATGAATGGCAAAATCCCTTTCCTGTTGTATTGATTTTCTGCATTGGGACTTGCCTGCATCCTGCCAATTTTATTGGCGAAATTACAAAATTTGAAAAGAGAACTGCTATTATTTTACAATGTCAATGTTTGTTGCCTGTTTTATGTATGGCAGCCCTTTTAAAAACATCTATGAATATAGATGGTTTGGGGTATATTAGAATTAGCTGGAGTGATGTTTTCTTTTAATAAAGGTATCACTATTTCCAGACATTTTACTGGCTGATTCTGAATGTCAGCCTTCATGAATAATCAGTTCTGTCCAAATACAATGTTGTATGTTAAGAAACAGTGTTGTATCTTCTAGGGCTTCCTTTTAAAATTTAATTTAAAATAGTACCGGTACTTCCCCCAAAGTTTTAACTGTCTTAACATTCTTGAATATAAATTGAATAAAGACACTTGTATCAGTCAAGAATGGAGGTGTGTAAAACAGTTCAAATTTGAAATTCCCTGTTTCAATCATTTTGGAACCATTTTAAGTTCAAAGTTATTTTGGTAGTTCTTAGTGAATGCTAACTTCATGTAACAACTGTCAAGATCTGAATATTCTTCGGGATTAATTAAAATGATATTTTAGTGACCGTTCAAAGTTACAATAGCACTGAAAAAGTGACTTATGACTGTTTTTCACACTTATGACCATTGTAGTAACTCGGGTCAGGTGATCAAAATTCAGATGCTTGGCAACGTATTTATGACCGTTGCAGTGTCCTGGGGTTATGTGATCGCCTTTTACAACCTCCCGACAAGCAAAGTCAATGGGGAAGCCAGATTCACTTTACAACAGTGTCACTAACTTAACTCCAGTGGCTCATTTAACAAATGTGGCAAGAAAGGTCATAAAATGGGGCAAAATTCACTTAAGTGTCTCACTTAGCAACAGAAACATTGGGCACAGTTGTGGTCGTAAGTTGAGGACTACCTGTATTGCTACAACCTTAAATACATCCTGTCATTTTTATTACCCACTGCATCATAAATGGAAAGGCTGATTCATTATGGTACAGTAAAGCAAAATAATTATAGGAATCCTTAGTCTGCTATTAACCCATGTTCATTTATTTTAATTTGTGTAATAAAAGATTCAGGATGTGTTCCTGGTGCTCCACTCAGAGCTATCTACTTGGTGTTGCTCCTCCAAAAGAGTAGGATAGACTAGTTGAGTGCTATTGTTTGGCTTCCAATGTTTTCTTCGTTAAATTTAACCAGAGACAATCATGCACACGCACCCCTCATGCAATTTTGCTTCCGCGCATGCGCAGAAGCAAAAAATCGCCAAAATCTCGTGCGCGTCCCCTCGCAAGATTTTACTTCCGCACATGTGCAGAAAGCAAAAGAAGCCAAAAAATTCTGAAAAAAAGATGGCGACGCACAACAGACCGGTAAAGACGACGGACCGGTGTCGTGCACCGGCTGCTACCGGTGCAGTAGAGTGGACCGTACCGGTAGGAACCCACCACTGGTTTGGAGGATTCAATTCAGCGGGATTTCCATTCAAGTTTAGTTGTACTGCAATGCAGTACAGTATAGCTAGTCCTTGGACTTACAACAGTTCATTTAGTGACCGTTCAAAGTTAAAACGGCTCTGAAAAAAGTAACTTACGGCCATTTTTCACACTTAGGACCATTGCAGCATCCCCATGGTCATGTGATCAAAATTCAGATCCTTGGCAACTGGTTCATATTTATGATGGTTGCAATATCCTCTGGTCATTTGATCACCTTTCTTGACCTTGACAAGCAAAGTCAATGGAGAAGCTAGATTCACTCAACAACTTTGCTACTAATTTAACAACTGTGATGATTCACTTAACAATTGTGACAAGAAAGATTGTAAAATAGGGCAAAACTCACTTAACAAATGTCTCACTTTGCAACAGAAAGTTGGGGCTCAATTGTGATCGTAAGTCAAGGATTACCTGTAGTTACAGTACAGGTAGTCCTCAACTAAACCATTCGTTTAGTGACTGAAGTTAACATTGGCACTGAAAAAAGTGACTCATGATTGTTTTTCACACGACTGTTGCAGCAGCCCTATATGTCATTTACCGTAATCAAATTCAGATACTTAGCAACTGATTCATATTTATGACTGTTGCAATGTCCCAGAATCATGCGATAACTTTTTGGGAATGAGGAAGCCAGATTCACTTAACATCGTGTTACTAATTTAACAACTGCAGTAATTCACTTAACTGTGGCAAGAAAGGCCGTAAAAGGAGGCAAAGTTCACTTAACTCTCTTCCCTAGCAACAGAAATTTTGGGCTCAGTGGTGGTTGTAAGTTGAGGATTAATTCTAGAGCCGAGGTGGTGCAGTGGTTAGAGTGCAGCACTGTAGGTTACTTCAGCTACTGCAGGCTACTTCAGCTGACTGCTAGCTGCAGTTCAGCTGTTCAAATCTCACTGGCTCAAGGTTGACTCAGCCTTCCATCCTTCTGAGGTCGGTAAAATGAGGACCCAGATTGTTGGGGGCAATATGCTGAACTCTGTAAACCGCCTTAGAGAGAGCTGTAAAGCACTAGGAAGCGGTATATAAGCCTAAGTGCTATTGCTATTGCTAACCTCACGCTCTTGAGGAAAAGGTAGGTTATAAACCTAACAAATACTAGTCATTATGACTTTGATTTATATGATTCCTCCTGCCTTACCATATCAATTATCCTAATCCGCATTTTGGCTTTACCTATAAAGGACTGGCAAAGCCCTTCCTCCTGACATAATATTTATAAATTCCCCAAAACATCTTCTGTTTTAGACTATTATAGTTACACACATCCGTATAGATGCAGGATTGTATTGTTTACATCATTACAATAATTATAAAAAATTGGAAGTTGTGCAATCTTACTCCTGCTTTAGGCAAGAAAGCCAGCTGTGTGACTTTGTGCCAAGTCTCCCTCAACTCACATTGAGGGCGGTGGTTGTGGGGAAAATATGAAGAGGAAGGAGTATTCAGGCTATTTCCCAGCCTTGAGTTATTAATAAAAATAAAAAGACGGGATATAAACAAACACGGTAGTCGGGACAGGTAGTCCTTGACTTACGAACACAATTGAGCCGGAAATTTATGTTGCTAAGTGAGACAGTTGGCAAGCAAGTTTCGCCCCAATTTACGACCTTCCTTGCCATAGTTGTTAAGTGAATCATTGCAGATGTTAAGTCAGTAACATGATTGTTAAGTGAATCTGGCTTCCCCATTGACTTTGCTTGTCAGATGGATCTCAAAAGGTGATCACATGATCCCCGGGGCACTGCAACCGTCATAAACATGAGCCGGTTTCCAAGCTTCCAACCAAGGGCATGCTGCAATGGTCGTAAATGTGAAAAACGGTCCTCAGTTTTCTCAGTGTCATGGTCACTTTGAGCGGTCACTAAATGAACCGCTGTAAGTTGAGGACTACCCATATTTAGTGGTTCACTTTTTTATTCTAAATATTTAAAAACACAGCAGGTATTAGTAAACACGACAGGCTTCTCCTTGCCCACGAACGGCCCTGATGGCTGAGGACTATGGGATTTGTACAGAAAATACGACTTCAGCAACAGAGTGATCAATGCCTGGAATGCACTACCTGACTCTGTGGTTTCTTCCCCAAACCCCAAAAACTTTAACCTTAGACTGTCTACAGTCGACCTCTCCCCATTCCTAAGAGGTCTATAAGGGGCCTGCATAAGCGCACCATCGTGCCTACCGTCCCTGTCCTACTGTCCTATTGTCCTCTTTTATCGTTACTTTTATACAAACTACTACTATCCTATACATGTTTGACAAATAAATAAATAAAATAAAATAAATATAGGAAGCTCCACGCCCTTCCAGCTAAATTGAGCGGTCGGACCCAACCCCTCCAGTGGTGCGGGAGTGGGCGTGGCCAGCGAGGCGGTACCTGCGCACCGCGACCTCCAATCGGAGCATCCTGGAAGGCGCACCGGCGAGCGAGCCGCCACGGAGCCTCATTCCGGAGGGTTAACGGCATCGGCGCGTCACCGACCCCGGAGCGAGAGCTGACCGGGGCGCCTTCCCGGCTTTCCGAAGCCGTCCACTTTGGCCTCGGGCGCTGCGGGACGAGGTCGTGAGAGGAGGTCCTCTCCTTGCGGTCTCTCCAAGGCGAAGGCGTGTCATCGCCGCCGCCACCGCCGAGAGCGCGCTTTCCTCGGACCGCAGGCGGGCTTGACCGGCGGGCGCCAAGTCTCGAGAAAGGTCCTGAGTTCGGCCCGACGGGAAAGGAGCGAGCGGAGGAATCGAGCTCGGAATCCCAGCAGCGTTTTCGGAGCAGCGGATTTCTCCAGTGGACTTTGGGGCAAGTTATCTTTCCGACACGCTTCCACGGTCCGGCCAGGCCAAGAGACACGTGTGTTTGGTCCGGCCTTGGGTCCTCCGCTCTTCCCCGGAGCTCGGGGACCGCTCGATCCGAAGGGCGGCCGCTGCCGTCGGCTGGCTTTGGGACTTAAACCCCGAAAGCCTTTCTCCCCCCCCCTTCCCTTTTCCTCTTTCCAAGAGGCCTGCCGTTTGCTTTCTCCCAGATTAGTGGGGCTGCATTGCCAAAAGCGGGTAGCGCTACAGCTATTGTATTCCGGGGTTTTTTTCTTTAAAGGGTAAATAGAGACTCTTAGCGTTTGTAAACATCCGTTTTGCTCTTGAGCCAAGTTAGGGCTGTTGCAACAACAACAACAAAAAAGCCCCAGAATGTGTCCTTCCACCCACGCTAGAACATTGCTGGAGCTTGCACAAGTTGTGCTGGTGGGTTGCACACAATTTAACTTGTTACATTTTGATCTGCATCTTTCAGGGCATTGAACTTGGCCGCTCCCTGGTTGCATTTGGCAGCCCTGTTGTCGCCAGCCTGCCCAAAGTCATGATTGAAGGGTTGTTGGGGTTTTTTTTTTGATTAAAGGCAAAGTCCACCGTTTCTTTAGGAACCCAAAGGTAGCCTAGGTAATATAGGTAGTCCTTCACCACAACTGAACCCAAAAGTTCTGTTCCTAAGCATGATAGTTGTTAAGTGAGCTTTGCCCTATTTTAATGACCTTTCTTGCCACCCTTCTTAAGTGAATCATTGCAGAGATTAAGTTAGTCCCGTAAGTGATTCTGGCTTCCCCATTGACTTTGCTTGACAGAAGGTCGCAAAAGGGGATCACATGACCCCGGGACACTGCAACCGTCGTAAATACATGCCAGTTGCCAAGCATCCAAATTTTGATCACGTGACCATGGGGATGCTACAATGGTTGTAAGTGGTCATAAGTCACTTTTCAGTGACACTGCCAAAAGCTTTGACAGTGAGTGAATGACTGCCCCACAGTCCCCCTGAGGCTTATGATGGATTGACTTTCCCTAGTCGTAGTCCAATACTGTACCATAACCAGTGCCCCATGTTGGCTCTTAATCTGTTGGTACACTGTTCCCTCTAAGCTGCGCGGCCGTGCAGCTGCGCACGTAACGAGGGAATGCCACGCGGAAGTTTCTAACTTCCACGCGGCATTTTCTAATGGCAGAGGCTGCGCGCCTGCATTGCCGCGCACATGAAAAGAGAACACTGCACGGCAGTTTCTAACTGCCACGCGCCGTTTTCTGATGTTACAGGGAACATTGGTACAGTAATACTATTCCCAACTAATCCAATCAACGCTGATAAAATTGTAATCTAAACATATCGGGAATATACATGATTGAAAGAAAACATGTATTTTGGTGAGTGGCTCACTTGTATTCATTACAGCTTAATTCTCAGGAGTGTCCAGATGAAAATAACTGAAAAATTTACTTCTATTTTTTTGTTTCACAACTATTAAGTATTTTCCATGGATAGCAAAATAGACATCACTTGTAAGATAATTTGACTTATCCACCCAAACAATTAGTGTAGGGAAAGAATTTTGTCCCATCCACATAGTTTTAGCTGAACTTTTGCTAGTTTATGCCTATTCTTCCAATTTTTTTGTCCATAATCTGACATACAGCTGTTTGAACCCCCTTAATTAAAGTGGGGATAATTGCTAAAATGAAATTGTTGTGTAGACGAAAACAGGATAGAAGAACAGTGTGAAATAATTATATAAATGGGTGATAAAACATAAATCATTGTGTCAACTTCCTTGACCCTGAGGGCCACATACTTTGTATGGTATATTAAGTTGGCTGCCTATTTAACTTACATGCAGAGCACATCATGAGAAAGGCGGGGCTAGATGAATCAAAAGTTGGAATTAAGATTGCCAGGAGAAATATCAACAACCTCAGATATGCAGATGATACCACTCTAATGGCAGAAAGTGAAGAGGAACTAAAGAGCCTCTTGATGCGGATGAAGAAGGAGAGTACAAAAGTTGGCTTGAAACTCAACATTAAGAAAACTAAGATCATGGCATCCGGACCTCTCAATTCCTGGCAAATAGATGGGGAAGAAATGGAGGTAGTGACAGATTTTATTTTCCTGGGCTCCAAGATCAATGCAGATGGGGATTACAGCCAATAAATTAAAAGACGCTTGCTCCTGGGAAGGAAAGCTATGACAAATCTAGACAGCATACTAAAAAGCAGAGACATCCCCCTGCTAACAAAAGTGCGTAGAGTTAAGGCTATGGTTTTCCCAGTTGCAATGTATGATTGTGAAAGTTGAGCCAAAGGTTCTTTGAACTATGGTGCTGGAGAAGACTCCTGCGAGTCCCTTGGACTGCAAGGCGATCAAACCAGTCAGTCCTAGAGGAGATCAACCCTGACTGCTCTTTAGAAGGCCAGATCCTGAAGATGAAACTCAATATTTTGGCCACCTAATGAGAAGGAAGGACTCACTGGAGAAGAGCCTAATGCTGGGAAAGATTGAGGGCAAAAGAAGAAGGGGATGGCAGAGAATGAGGTGGCTGGATGGAGTCACTGAAGCAGCAGGCGTGAGCTTAAATGGACTCCGGAGGATGGTAGAGAACAGGAAGGCCTGGAGGAACGTTGTCCATGGGGTTTTGATGGGTCAGACACGACTTTGCGACTAACAACAACAACACTTACTTAAGTCGTGGCCTTTGAAAATGTAATGAGCTCTTGGATGGTAGCAAAGAGATGGGGAAAAAATTCAAATTTTGACTACCAGTTAGTTGCTGTCTGGATTTTAGCTGCCCTTATCTGGTAGCTATGGTCTCCAGGACTGCATTCCAGAAGAAGATAGAGCAATAGCTATTTTATTTGAGAGTTCAGGGACTTTTAAGGGTAAAAATAAATATATTTAGCATTGGCAAATGCCTGTTTTGTTCTTATGCCTTGCTAGCACCATTCCAAAACAGCCCCAGAATGTGTGCTCCTCCCATTCTAAAGAAACGCTGGAGGCTGCAAAAGTTATACAGGTGCACAAAATACATATGTTTACATAAAACTACTCTTGCGAAGATTGCTTTTATTAGCAGTATGGGAGAGGTTATCTTCCTGTACTTTACTTGGGAAGCAAGGGAGGAGTGCAGATCTGCAACTCCAAATTTATTTCCTGGAGGCCTGAGTGTGTGTAAGCCCTTAATTGCCAGCTATATTCTGCTTAAGGATATTTTGCTTAAAGTCATAAATGAAAGATACAATTTCATTTATGATTCCAGAAGCTTTATATATGAAATCACTCGTGTATTAATTGTGCAATTGTTTAGAATTATATGCATGTTTGTGCATAATGCAAGAGACATTCCTACCAAGGTTGTACAATTAATATGTATTATATGTTCAAAGGCCATCATATACATTACCTTGGATAAGCGTATGCCTTGCATTATAAGCTAATCTAGTCATCCCTGTGTGTAACATAGGATCCAGTTGATTTACTGAGCCCAAAAAAAATTACATGCCATAATTCGCCAGACCAATCCTCGAATACAGCTCATCTGTCTGGAACCCACACCGCATATCGGACATAAATACATTAGAAAGTGTCCAGAAATACTTTACGAGAAGAGTCCTCCACTCCTCTACTCGCAACAGAATACCTTACGCAACCAGACTTTAAATCCTAGGCTTAGAAAGCTTAGAACTACGTCGCCTTCGGCACGACCTAACCATAGCTCATAAAATTATCCACTACAACGTCCTTCCTGTCAATGACTACTTCGGCTTCAACCACAACAATACACGAGCACATAACAGATACAAACTCAAAGTGCACCGCTCCAAACTTGACTGTAGAAAATACGACTTTAGCAACAGAGTGGTCAATGCCTGGAACTCACTACCTGACTCTGTGGTTTCATCACCAAACCCCCAAAACTTTACCCTTAGACCAGTGATGGCAAACCTTTTTTGGTTCGTGTGCCAAAAAGGGGGGTGATGCGGGGATCACGTGTGTGCGTGCCCACACCCATAATTCCATGCACCCCTGCGCATCCGCGCATGACCCCCCCCACTCCCAGCATGCAATGGCACACCCATTTTTTGCTCTCTCCAGGCTCCAGAGCCTTTCTAGGAGCCTGGGAAGGGCGAAAACAACCTTCCCCACCCCCTCTGGAGGCTGGAAACAGACTGTTTCCCTACTCCCAGTGGGCCCAGAAGGCCCGAAAATCAGCCGGCCGGTGCGCACATGCGCGCTGGACCTGAGCTCGCGTGCCCACCGATATGGCTCCGCGTGCCACTTGTGGCACCCGTGCCATAGGTTCGCCATCACGGCCTTAGACTGTCCACTGTTGACCTCACCCGATTCCTAAGAGGTCAGTAAGGGGCGTGCATAAGTGCAACAGCATGCCTACCGTCCCTGTCCTAATGTTCCCTCTTATCAGTACCAATCTTATGTACATAAACAATGTTACATCTATGTTTTTACTAACACGTACTTGACAAAATAAATAAATAAATAAATAAATAAATAAATAAATAAATAAATAAATAAATAAATAAATAAATAAATTCAGATGATGCCTAATAGCAAAAACTGTACCAAAGGTGCTTTTTCAAAAGGCAACTGTACTTTGTTTGTCCTTGAAGACGTTTCACTTCTCATCCAATAAGTTTTCCCTCTTCAAGGAAAAACAAACTCCTTTTGTTGCCTTTTGAAAAAGCACCTTTGGGACAACTATGACCTGGATGATTGAAAATCTCTGTAGACATTTAGCAAAAACTGTACTTTACATTTACATTGAGCTTAAATTAAATCAGGAGAAATGGATCCATCCACAGAAGAATAAAAATGCTGTATGAAAGTCAGATCAGAAAATATACTCAAGGAATGTTCAGAATTTTGAAAATTCTGGAGCTTTCTTGTTTGCAATATGAGATAAAATTGAAAAGGGAACACCTGCTTTTTCTCTGTGACTGTCAAGCTACTTAAGCTGTCAATGGTTTCAAGAAAAATTGTGGTACCTGTTCAGAGTTGAAAGATTTCATTAAAAAGCAATCTATCTCTATTGGTCCAGCCAAAACATTTCAGAAATAACAATGGCTAGAAAGTTGGATTTCGTCCTGGACTTGAAATCTTTCCAGCTCATTTGATGGCTTTGGTTTTTTGCTCCTAAGTCACGCTTCTGACTGGGTATATTGGACACCAGTTTTCATAACTCCTTAGCTGTCTGGGGATTAATGACTATATATTTGTTTGGAGAAGTTACTTCAAAATACCGTTTACCTTTTGTTTTTTATGATGGCTCCAAGGCCAGGTGTTTTGCAGATGTCTGCCAATAGTAGCTAGTGTTAGCGTGTTGTAGCAGGTTGATGACTTGGACTGGAACCAGCTTGAAAAGTTGGATTGGGACATGGTGGAGTTTCCATGAATTTGGGTTCATCTATTGAACTCGGTGGATGTTACTTCCTGTTGAGCCCGCACAACTTGTTTTTCTTATAGACTGTGTTGCAGCTTGGGGCAGGATTGTACTTGGTGCCTGGGATTTATGGGGTTTACCTCTTTGTCTGGGCTGCTGCTGTGACAGGACCATCGTCCCCCAGAACCAGCAATTGGACAATCAGATTAGGTGCAGCAGGTATGTGGAACAACTTTAGCTCATGGACCAATTGTGGCACACCGAGCAGTGTTAGGCTGCATGGCAATGGAACTGTTGAACTTGAGGAAGAGGACAGGGTTCTCGCAGCTGTCAGTTCGGCCACCTCTGTGTTACATCCGTGCCTCTCCTGGATAGTCAAGGGAGAAGACGTGTGATTGGGCCTGGGCAATAGTTACAGGTAGTCCTCAACTTACAACCATTCATTTAGTGACCATTCAAAGTTACAATGGCGCTGATAGAAGTGACTTATGACCTCTCCTCTTATTTAACATCTTCACGAGGCTGCCGGGTGACGTGATCTGACAGTTTCGAGTGAGTTGTCAGCTGGTTTTGTTGGCACTTTTGGATTATAATATCTCTTCATTTCTATTTGTACTTAATTTTATTCTATTTTTCTCTTTTTTATATTGTGTTTTAACTGGTTAACTGTTTTGATGATGGTTCGCTAGCCATAGTCACTAATTTGAGATAAATTGAATAAATAAATAAAATAATACTTTATCGTTAGAAATAGACCATGTTGCACAATTAAAATAGAATTCCTCAGTTATTATTTGGAGGTCTGCCTATCTAGGTCTTCTGCTCTGCTTTCAGTTTCCCAATTTTCCATCTGCTGCAGAAAGTAATACTCTCTTATCTTATTCCCCAACAGCTGTTGGTGTCTTTTTTTTCCAACTGTGGGCTGGCAGAAACTGCAGCTGAATGTCTCTCAGGGCTGTTTTTAAAAACTTACACTGTGATATGATCTTTGGGTTATATCGGATCATTTTTTTAAAAAAAACAATAAGTAGTTAGGCTAAATACTTTTTGCTTAATCAAAATCAGACGAAGAACAGCTTCCCTGAATCTTATTCTCAAACCTGCCTGTATACAAAAAATTTGCAGCTTTTACAGGAACTGTAGCGTCCTGTCACATACACAAACTTGACAAACTACTTTTTAAGTTTCCTGTTATTAAAACAAATTGAGGAAGTGGAGGAGCTGCATAGTTTTGTTTAAAATGAAGACTGCTGTTTCCTACTCCGATTGGGATTGTTCATTAATTGCATAATAATTTTATTACATTTATATACCCGCCCAACTTCCAGCAGCTCTGAGCGGTGTACAGTTGTTAAAAGATTTTTTTAAAATGCAAACAACAATAGAGAAAACATAAATAATAGAACACAAAGGGAAAACAGTGGCAGAGAGAAACAGGAAGGAAGAAAGGGGTATCAATTGCACTCTTTAAAAACCTGGACAAAGAGCCAGGTCTTTAAAGGCCCTTCAAAATCCTAGTAGGGTGGATGCCATTTGAATTGGGGGGGGGACCTCATTCCAGAGGGCAGGGTCAGCAGAGAAAATACACTTGTATTTTCAGTAAATGCCATTGCTTAATCGATGGAATCTGGAGCATGCCAATCCTGCCAGATGGAACCAGTTGGGCCGATACTATAAGAACTAAAGTATCTATTAAAAAGAAACCTAACATCCTTTTTCTGTAATTTAGTGGTTATTATTATTATTTAATTCAACAACATACTAGTGTAGTTACTATTTAATGGGCATATCTATCATCTTGGCACGTCCTGGTAACAATTAGCTTTCCAAACTGCTTTCTAGGAATAGCTGTTTAAAAATAGATTTGAATATTTTCTGTGCTAATCTCCAGCCATATTTTGACTTGTAATGCTTACTGAGTCTAAGCCAATGTATGTATTTGCCAGCAGTAAAGTTAAGGAGAAGAATGTGATTTTTCAAAGGTGCCTATAGTAGGCATTTGTGAGATTTTTTTTAAAAAAAATTGTAATAACTTTTGCTGATTCTCTCTTTTGCATCTAGGTTTGGGGAAGATGTTGCTGTCCAGATCCAGCGGAAATGGTTTCTATACCCTTCAGAGAACATACTGGTATGAAAAAAGAGTTACTCATTTGAAAGCATATTTACAGTGAAGGGAAACTTTTAATTCTGAGGAGTACATCCAAATTAAGAATTCCTGCTATCTATACTGTATTTTTCGGAGTATAAGATGCACCGGAGTATAAGACGCACCTTAGTTTTTGGGGAGGAAAATAAGAAAAAAAAAATCTGCCTACCAGCATCCATCTGGCTAGCGTCCTTAGCAAACAGCCTGGAACAGGTATATTAGCCTTGCAAAGTTCCGTTTCAGAGGCTGCTTTTTAAGGCTTGCAAAGCTCTGTTTGAGAGGTTATTTTACCCTTGCAAAGGTCTGTTTTAAAGGCTGTTTTTTCAGCCTTGCAGAGCTCAGTTTGAGAGGTTGTTTTAGCCTTGCAAAGGTCCGTTTCAGAGGCTGGGTGGGGCTACATTCGGTGTATAAGACACACCCAGATTTTCGCCCTCTTTTAGGGGGAGAAAGGTGCATCTTATACTCCGAAAAATACGGTAATTCTGTCAAAGTGGATGCAAAAAGCAACTGTCCAGAACACTTTGGAATCTCAGACATGGTGGCAATAATTAAAAGTTATTATCAGAGATGCTTTTTATTAATGCTGTCTTGATGAAGTTAGAAGGGGTTCAGCTAAGGAGAAGAATGATGAGATAACCTCACTATTCGTTATGCCATTATATTAAGATTGCTCATAAGATATTGGAATAATCATCGTTGACCATTTATTTTTTAGACAGTGAACTTGTTTCTACGTTACTGTTACCTTATAGCAGGGCTGTCAAACTCCTGGCCCGTGGGCCGGATGCATCACGCACTGGCCACGCCCATGCCCGGTTTAGCAAGGGGGGGGGAGTCCTGATACGTCATGTGACGCCACCGTGACTAGGCAAGTTTGATACCCCTGCCTTGTAGGATTGAAAAAAAGGCAGTAAAGTTCAAAGGTCTTCTTTTTAGACTGTTGATACTGTTTTAAAAAGTCTAAATTACCCAAATTTTAATCTCAGGTAAGATTAAATCAGTTTGATTAAATAACAGCAGTCTTGCAAGAGCTTCTCTTGGTCTATCAACTTCTTCCTGTTCTACTTTCAAACCTGTCCCAACTCCATCCTGCCATTCCCACCCCCACCCCCCCGAGATGGTGTTACAGATTATTAATAAAAGTTTTACAATTTAATAAAAACAAATCCAGACACCTTACCCCAACTTACCTAAATAATATTATTTCAGTCTGTTTGCCTTGGCTCCTTGCCCTGATATATATATATAGGCCTCTAATCTTATCTATAAATGCTTCCTTTCCCTTTTAGTAGGGCTTCTGCCTCTACAGCTCCAGGCCAAGGATACAAACTTAGAGATCCTTTTTATTACTCATTCAGTTTCACCTTGAGTGGAGGCAAACGTTAATCAGTAATGTTTGAGATTCCTGGAAAGCAGATCTCTGACTCCTACTGCTTTTGACTGCAAAAGTCATGTTCAGAAGTGTAGGCTCTTCTACAAACATCAAACAATCCAAGCGTAGCAGAAAAAAGTTTCATTTTTTTTTTAAAAAAGGATGGTGTTCTGCTGCACTTTGTGCATGCTAAAATCGAGCCTGCAGTGGCATGTTAAGCTTCTTGAAAAATTTGATCCATGTGCTTTATTTATTTATTTATTTATTTATTTATTTATTTATTTATTTATTTATTTATTTATTTATTTATTTATTTATTTATTTATTTTGTGAGATTTATATACCGCGTCACAGTGCAAGCACTCTCTAAGCGGTTCACACCAGTAAGCAATGTATATTTACATTGCCCCCAACAATCTGGGTCCTCATTTTACCTACTTCGAAGGATGGAAGGCTGAGTCAACCTTGAGCCGGTGAGATTTGAACCGCTGCCCTGCGGATCACAGTCAGCTAAAGTGGCCTGCAGTACCTGCCTCTAACCGCTGCGCCACCTCGGCTTTGGTTATATTGTAGTCTTGGAGGCCAAACTCATTCTGACTTTTAAGGCCCAAATGTGTTTGTTTGTTTGTTTGTTTCCAAGAAAAGGAACAATTCAAACTGCAAAAACTTTGCTTGCCTCTGCTTTCAGGGAAATGTTTTTCCTTTTTCTCTCTGAAAATAGGAAACCGCCCTTTTGTTTTAAGAAGATTTATTTGAAAGAAGGTTAGGGGGATTCTTAGATTTTGTTGCTTGGAGACCAGAAGAGAGTTCCCTCTGCTTCCTGGCAGCCTCCTTTAATGCTTTCTCCCCCTCCTCCTTCTTCCAGTAATGGATTTCTACAGTATCCTTTGCGGTTGCTTTTCTGTGTTTGCATCACAGGCTTTGTAAGTGTGGCGCATGATTCAGGACATTTCAAAAAGCTCATAGTTGTGACCCAGTACATTTAAAGGACACCGGGACAACTCTTCTTAAATGGCTGCTTGCAGAATGGAGTATGTGCTTTCTACGATCAGAAAGGACTCAACCACGGTTTGCAAAACCCAACTTGAGAACCGTTTGTCATTACCATCCATGAAGAACCGAGGGGGTAAAATAGCTTTGGCAGGCTGCTGAGAATTCTGCCATGGTAATCTGAAGCTCTTCAGAACATAGAGCAGCCCTGCTAGACGGGATCAAGCATCCATCAGATTTGGCCTGCTACTTTTGTGGACCACAATCGTTTAGTTCCAGGAACTGTGCAAACTGGGTAGCAGTTCAACTGAAGAGCTGATCCATGTTCCTTGTCCCTAATGTTCAGAGACACAGCTTCTAGCTTCTTATTAGGTTATTTTCCATAATATGTCTTTTTTTCCCTCCCTCTCTTTTTAGAGACCTCTTAAGATAATAGATGACATATTGTCTTTCTTTGAGAAATTATGATACGTTTCTGATCTTTCATTAAGAAAGGCTTAACTTGTGTGGAGTGTTTCTGGGTGTACATATCTTCTTAAAGTTTAATTTAATTTAATTTAATAAACGTTCTTATAAGCCGCCCAATCCCGTAGGACTCAGGGCGGCGTACAGCATAAATAAGAACAATAATATAAAAACATCATAGTTTAAAAACAATACATTACTTTAAAAAAAACCCACTCATTCATGGGGGAATCTGATCTTCTTTTTCACCCCGCCTGTCGGAAGAGCCATGTTTTTACGGCTTTACGGAAGGCCAGTAGAGTGGGGATAGTCCGGATCTCTGGTGGGAGTTGGTTCCAGAGGGATGGGGCTCCCACAGAGAAGGCTCTCCCCCGTGGGCCCACCAACCGACATTGTTTGGCTGATGGGAGGTGTGTGGTAGGATGCGGTCCCGAAGGTAGCCTGGTCCTAAGCCATGTAGGGCTTTAAAGGTTAAAACCAACACCTTGAATTGCGACCGGAGACTAATAGGCAGCCAATGCAGCTGGCGGAGAATGGGTGTTACGTGGGTGTATCTCAAAACACCCACCACAGCTCGCGCAGCTGCCTTCTGTACCAATTGCAGTCTCCGGATGCTCTTTGAGGGTAGCCCCATGTAGAGCGCGTTACAGTAGTCTAGCCGTGAGGTGAAAAGGGCGTGAGTGACTATGAGCAAAGCCTCCCTCTCCAAGTAGGGTTGCAATTGGTGCACAGGATGGATCTGTGCAAAGTATTGCATTTGGCCTTTTTTTTCCCCCTTACAGGTTAAGAGAGATGACTTGGAGAAACTGTCCTCCCACTTATTGGGTGCGGCTCCCCTTCTGTGCCCATAGCACTTGGAACAGTGCTGGCAGCAGGAGGCGCAGGCTGATGGTAGCAGCGGGAGCAGGCCTGGGTGTGTGCAGCATCTTGGCTTATGGAAACCGCCATTGGCAGGTGAGGGAGTGAAAGATGGCACAACGACATGTCACCCAGGAATGGAACGTGGAAGGCTTCAGGCTGCTGGGGGAGGGTGGTGTTGAAACTCTGCTTCAGTTGAGACTTCCTAGATGCTTTCTCGGTGGCGCAGTGGTTAGAGTGTAGTACTGCTGGCTGCCTGCAATTTGGCAGTTCAAATCTCACCATGCTCAAGGTTGACTCAGCCTTCCATCTTTCCGAGGTGGGTAAAATGAGGACCCAGATTTTTGGGGCCAATATATTGACTCTGTAAACCATTTAGAGAGGGCTGTAAAGCACTATGAAGAGGTATAAAAGTCGAAGTGCGTATTGCTATTGCTATTGCTTTCTGGTTTAAGAAAATGGAAACTATTTAAGACTGAAAGGCCCCATTACTGAAAGGGCCCAAAAGGTATGTCCCAGGCCATGTACAGTCACTGTTAATGCCTTTTGTGGCCAAAGAATGGATGGAGTCAAATATTTGTTCCCTCCTTTTTTTAGCTTGAGACAGATGCCTCAGGCAGCTATATTGCTGCTTAAAACTGCTTAAACTGCATCCCCATGTAGGCCCTGACATCCCCTATTTTTGGACTGTGGTCTGGACTTTTCAAACCATGTCTGGTAGGGCTCTTGAGTTGAGAGAAACATCTCTGAGTACTATCGATGAAGATTCTTAGTCATCCAGATCAGTGGTCACCAACTGGTGGTCCGCGAGAACATTTTGGTGGTCCGCAAAAAAATTATTTGCATTTTTTATATTGCATTAAATCAGGGATCCTCAAACTATGGCTCCTGGGCCAGATACGTGCAATGAACGCTTGTGTTGCTGCAGTGAGTCTCCCCGTTCGGGGACTTTGTGTGAGTCGGAAGGGGTCAGACATTCCGACTTGGGGTCTGCTTCAGCCTCCTGGTGCGAGGCTTTGGGCGAAGGCTGGAGGGAAGTGGTGAAGAGCCGGAGGGCCTTGTTCCAGTGGGACAGCATCATGGTCTGGAACTGGCTGACCATCTCAGCCCGCTGAGCCTCCAGGCAGCGGTACCTGGCCTTGCACTCCCTCAGGTCTTCCCTCTGCTTGGAAAGCCTATGCTCGTAGTCCTCAGTGAGGTGTTTCTGCTGAGCCTCCTTCTCTGTCAGATCCAATTTGAACTGAGCCAGCTGTTTTGCCAACTCTTTCTCGTGGTGGCTGCTTAGCTCCAACAACTGCTTCCTGTTGGGGCCCTAAGGAGCCCAGGCAGGCAGGCGAGGAGTGGCTGGGAGTGGAGGGGCGAGTAGAGGCTGGCGAGGCGCCCCTCGACGTAAGAGACATCGAGTTGGGCACACCCACCCAGTCACATGACCACCTACTCATGCCCACCCAGCCAGTCATTAGGCAGATCATATTAGTGGTCCGCGGGATTTAAAATTATGAATTTAGTGGTCCCTGAGGTCCGAAAGGTTGGGGACCCCTGATCCAGATAGAATTATCTGGAAGAAGTTGAGTCATGGCAGCTGGACTTATTTCCTTGTTGGTTTCAGACATTTAGCTGTCCATCCTTCAGTCTGAATGGTTAGGGGAATCTGAGTAGGCAAAGAGAGTCGCTGGAATATGCCAGCTCCCGTGTACTGTTCCTTTCCTGATTGCCTCTTTTGGTTTTCTCGCAGGCAGCCACGGCTGAGCCTCCAACGGCCACACATACCGCCTCATTCCCTCGCTTCACCCGAGAAGAAGTGGCCCGCCATCATAACGAAGCGAATCGGGTGTGGGTGACTTACGGCAGTGACGTTTTTGATGTCACCGATTTCTTAGAGCTTCACCCTGGGGGCAAAAGCAAGATTCTTCTGGCAGCAGGCGGGGCTTTGGAACCCTTTTGGGCGCTCTATGCTATGCACAAACAAGATCATGTCCAAGAGATCCTTCAAGAATATAAAATAGGAGAGCTGAGCCCAGAAGAGCCTTCTCTGCCAAGCCCAGATGACCCTTATGCCAACGATCCTCCGCGCCACCCTGCCCTCCGAGTCAATACCCTCAAGCCCTTCAATGCAGAACCTCCTCCAGAGTTACTGGCAGAATATTTTTTGACCCCTAACCAGCTCTTCTTCAAGCGCAACCATCTCCCAGTGCCAGTTGTGGATCCTAAAGCCTATCGCCTGTGTATTCAGAGTCCCTCTGGACAGACCCTGTCTTTATCTTTGCAAGATCTGAAACAGAATTTTCCAAAATACGAGGTTACCGCCACCATACAGTGTGCTGGCAATCGCCGGGCAGAGTTAAACGCCATCAAGAATACCAACCGGCTTGGGTGGGGCATTGGGGCCATTAGCAATGCCCGTTGGGGTGGTGCCCGGCTTCGGGATGTTCTAATGCAAGCTGGGTATCAACCAGGGGGTGAGGGTCATGTCTCCTTTGATGGCCTGGACAAGGATCATAGTGGCACTGTATATGGAGCCTCCATCCCTTTTCAGAAAGCCATGAGTCCGGATGTGGACGTCCTCTTGGCATACGAGATGAATGGGGAGGAGCTGCCTCGAGACCATGGGTTCCCTCTGAGAGTTATTGTGCCAGGAGTAGTGGGGGCTCGTAGTGTAAAATGGCTGGCTCAGATTACAGTGGGGCCAGAGGAAAGCAAGAGTCACTGGCAGCAAAAGGATTACAAAGGATTCTCTTCTTCCGTAACCATGGAGACAGCGGATTTCTCCAAGGCACCTTCCATTCAAGAGATGCCCATCCAATCTGCCATCACTGAGCCATCTTCTAAGACATCTGTCTCTCCTGGGGAGCTCAAGGTGAAGGGCTATGCCTGGAGTGGTGGGGGGCAGAGGGTGATCCGTGTAGATGTCTCCCTGGACGGTGGGAAAAACTGGCAAGAGGCAACGCTAACTGGTGAGGAGCAGCCGCCTGGCCAAGCTTGGGCTTGGAAGCTTTGGCAGCTGGATGTTTTTGTGCCTGCTGGAACCAAGGAGTTGAACATTGTCTGCAAGGCTGTGGACACCAGCTACAATGTGCAACCTGAACGTGCGCAACCACTCTGGAACATTTTGGGAGTCCTCAACAGTGCTTGGCATCAGGTCCGTGTCCCCGTGGAAGAGGAGTGAGAGGCTTGACTGAGCCTAGAAGCATCGAGGACTGCATCTTGGCTTCTCCATATTTTTCTGCTGCTGCAGGGACATTAGCCCCTGCCTGCCCCCTGGAAGAAGCCAAGAAGAAGGGCTAAGTCCTTGAACAGGGGTCTGGTGACTTCTGGGCTTCTTTCCTCATTCTCTGTGCAATTCCTGTGATTGTAGAATTTTGGGGCTAAGGCAGGGGTAGGTTGGGTAACTATGGCCTTTTACGACATGTGGACTTCAACTCCCAGAATTCCTGAACCAGCCATGCTGGCTTAGGAATTCTGGGAATTAAAGTCCACAGGTCGTAAAGGGGTTATAGTTGCTCACCTCAGCCTAAGGTGTTTATTTTCTTCTTCCAAGGGTGTGGTGATCTCAGAAGTGTTGTTTACTCTCCTTCATTTAGCTTTCTCCTTAATGGAGATCCACTTTCCTCAGGAATTTTGGATTTGGACTTTTATACTCTTTAGAATTCTTTCAGTTGTCAAAAGTTCACCAAATTGTTTGCTGGCTGGAGATCTTTTTTAGGGTACCCCTCCAAGGTTTTATTAATGGTATTGGATCACTTGACTAAACTAAATAACCCATCTTTTTAGGAACATAGGCCATTTTATTACCTTGCTTTCTCCATTCAGTGTGATGCCAACTTTGGCCTTGCCGTATTTAGTGCCTTCAGCTATTTTATGCTCCTCAGTGTTAATTGTGAGAGAAATATTGATTCCTCATCGATATTTCTCTCACAATTAACACTGAGGAGTATCAGAAACTTAGCATTTTTGTTTAAAGACCTGGGAGCCTTGCCCCCACATTACGTCTGCCAATCAGTTCTTGCTGCATGAATACACCACAGCAACTCTTCTTGTAAGCTATTATTCTGGGCAGGTTTTGCAGTCGGCCTAGAATCCCGTAATGTTGGCGTAAGAAACCTGATATACCCAGCTGCTTTGATCTGCTCTCAAGAAACACAGACTTGCTTATGCCTGGCTTAGCGGTTTCCTCTGTGTATTTCAAAAGTTGGTGTGTTGTAACCTTGGTCAACATGCCTTCATTAACTTTGCTGCTATAATTTTATTTATTTAGTAAACAACTTTAGACAGCTGTCCAACTCACATAGAGATAACTCCAGGTGACTTAACAAGATTTTTTAAAAAATCCACCATGTAACAAAACCCACCCCGCCCCCATGACAGCAACAAGACAATCAGAACAGCCATTTGATCGTCTCCATCTTCCATTCATGGTTCCCAGGCCTGCTGACAAAGCCACATTTTTAGGTTTTTTTGGAAAAGCGGCAAGCTGGAGACCACCCAGTAGTGGGTTCCTACTGGTGCGGTTCAGTGCGCCGTTCCGGTAGGGAGCTGCCGATTGCGCAATTTGCGCGCGACGGCTCCGGTGCCGTCTTCGCCGGTCCATCGCACGGCACCATCTTTTTTCTGAAATGTTTGGGCTTTTGCACTTACCTCGCTACCGGTGCACTGCGCACACATTCCCACATTTCGCGTGCGTGCCCCTCACGCGGTTTTGCTAACGTGCATGCGCGGAAGCAAAATCTTGTGAGGGGACGCATGCGTGTGCGATTTTGGAGATTTTTTGCTTCTGCACATGCGCGTTAGCAAAACCGCGTGAGGGGCGCGCACGCGAAATATGGGAATGTGTGCGCAGTGCACCGGTAGCGAGGTAAGAGCAACCCGCCCCTGGGACCACCCATACCTTTTGGGGTATAATGTTCCATAAAGAAGGAACCACCAGAGAGAAAGCCCTTTTTTTGTGGTCCCACCAGATAATAATCCTTAATCGATGGGACCTCTAACATGCCTTGCCTTTCTGTTCTGGTGGGGTGGGTGTAATTTCTTGGTTTTGTTAGTGCACCTCCAGATTCTGCTGAAATAAGAGCTGTTTCTAATTTCTCGTTCTTACGTAAAATACGTTGGTTGTCCCAGATATAAAACTGAACAGGATTCTTGAGCCATTGGCAGTCTGGGGAGTAGATTTCATCAGCTGTTATCCTCACTAGAATTCTTTGCTGTCTGGGGACCGACCCATGTTCTTTATTTATAGCGAAGGGCCCGGACATGCACTTTGAGAAACATTTTAAATTAAGTCTCCTGAGCCAGCAGGTTTCACAGAGAGAATGGATCAAGATGAGAGACTGCCACAGAGGGGGATCCTGTTTTATGAAAAACAGCCAGGCGAGCCGGGGGGGCTTTGGGCAGAAAAAGTTAACACTTTTTTTGCATAGCCTGAGTTTCACATATCCACACGAGTTGCTGCTCTTGGTGGTAGCAGATATTTAATTTTTCTTCCATGCCATGCTGGGATCCATTTTCCTACAAAGAAATCTTCTCTGTGCCATCTTGGCCATGTTGTATCTCCCTGTCACCTTTCTTGATACAGGTAGTCCCCGACTTTACAACCATTCATTTAATGACCATTTGAAGTTACAGTGGCACTAAAAAAAGTGACTTGTGACCATTTTTCACTCTTGTGACGGTTGCAGCATCCCCATGGCCATGTGATCAAAATTCCGATGCTTGGCAATTGCTTCGTATTTATGGCGATTGCAGTGTTCCAGGGTGATGTGATCACCTTTTGCGGCCTTCTGACAAGCAAAGTCAAAGGGGAAGCCAGATTCCCTTAACAACCGTGTTGCTAATTTAACAACTGCAGTTATTTGCTTAACAATTTGCGGCAAGAAAGATTGTAAAATGGAGCAAAACAGCAATCTTGCTTAGCAACAGAAATGTTAGGCTCAATTGTGGTCGTAAATTGAGGACTACCTGTACTCATGATATGTCATAAGTAACAGCATAGATTAGACCCAATTCAAATTCAGAAGTGAATTATTTAGAGCTGTAAAAAAAATGGCCACCTAAAAAATAAGTGCCAGATTAGCTGCCCTGGGAGAACCGCCTGTAGGCAGAATGCCACCAAAGAGAAAATTGTTCCCTGCTTGTGACCCATTGATTTGGTACTAGCACCTTGAGAAGAAGCTGTAACCATGATTTTTGCAATTTGCCAGACTCTTCAACTGTCCAAAATCCAAGATACAAGGTTCATTATTTCTTCAACACTGTGACCATATTAATGGACCAGCAAAATACAGTGGACATAATGGACTTCAGCAAAGCATTTGACAAAGTAGACCACAACCTATTTCTTCGTAAGCTAGAAAAAAGTGGGATAGACAGCTACACAACCAGATGGATTAACAACTGGCTGACTAACCGTACCCAATGAGTAGTCCTCAGTGGGTCTAAGTCCACATGGAGAGAAGTAAGCAGTGGGGTACCACAAGGTTCTGTCCTAGGCCCAGTACTCTTTAATATCTTCATAAATGACCTAGATGAGGGAATAGAAGGGGAACTGACCAAATTTGCAGATGATACCAAGCTGGCGGGAGTAGCTAATACCCCAGAGGACAGAACCAGGATCCAGATGGATCTTGACAGACTTGAACACTGGGCCCAATCTAATAAAATGAAATTCAATGCAGAGAAAGGTAAAATCCTACACCTAGGTAAGAAAAACCAAAGATATACATATAAACTGGGAGAAACCACACTCAATAGCAGTGACTGCGAGAGGGATCTTGGAGTCTTGGTAGACAACCAACTAAATATGAGCCAGCAATGTGCAGCGGCAGCCAAAAAAGCCAATGCAATCCTAAATTGCATTAATAGAGGGATACAATCTAGGACTAGGGAGGTACTAATACCACTCTATAAAGCCTTAGTTAGACCACACCTAGAGTACTGCATCCAATTTTGGTCACCACACTACAAAAAAGACAGTGAAACTCTAGAGAAAGTGCAGAGGAGAGCAACCAGGATGATTAAGGGACTGGAAACTTAACATATGAAGAGTGATTGCAGGAACTGGGCATGGCCAGTCTGGCGAAGAGAAGGACCAGGGGTGACATGATAACAGTATTCCAATACTTGAGGGGATGCCACAGAGAGGAGGGGATTAGGCTGTTTTCCAAGGCACCAGAAGGCCAGACAAGGAATAATGGATGGAAGCTGACCAAGGAGAGATTCAACCTGGAAATAAGGAGAAACTTTCTGACAGTGAGAGCGATCAACCAGTGGAACAGCTTGCCTGCCGAGGTTGTGAGAGCTCCAACACTTGAGACTTTCAAAGGGAGATTGGACTGCCATTTGTCTGAAATGGTGTAGGGACTCCTGCTTGAGCGGGGGGTTGGACTAGATGACCTACAAAGTCCCTTACAACTCTAATAATCTAATCTAGCAGTATCGGCATTGAGCACCGAAATATCTAGGAAGAGAAAGAAAGCTGTGGACCTTCCTATAAGGTGCTAAACCATAGTTTAACCATGAGCTAATAAACCATAAATGGTGCTATATGACTCATGAACAGTAGTGGGTTCCTACCGGTGCGCTCTTGGCTATCCGTCGCCGCTGAGCCGAAGAAGCTGGCGGTGTTCGCGGCGCGGGGCTTCCCCGCCCGCTTTCCCGGGATGCCGCCATTTGCGTTCTTCTGCCCTCTGCGCAAGCAGCGCAGAGGGCAGAAGAACGCAAATGGCGGCGTCCCGGCATCCCGGGAAAGCGGGCGGGGGAAGCCCCGTGCCGCGAACGCCGCCAGCTTCTTCGGCTCGGCAGCGACGGATAGCCAAGAGCGCACCGGTAGGAACCCACTACTGCTCATGAAGCTATGGACCATGTTTTATAACTCTCAATGGCCGAGTTCACAAAACATTCAAGTTCAAACCCAAACCAACCACACAAAATAGCTCAAGGTGTCAATGGGCCGAGTTCCTTTTCGCTGCCCAACATTGAATTTTTGTTATATTACTCTTTTTTCACTTTCACTCAGGGCCATCCTGTTTGAGAGCTGTAGATCAAAACAGCTGGGGGGCATCAGGTTTGCCAGCAGGGGGTCCTGCTGAAAGCTGTCCTGCAAGATTGCTTTGTTGCTCTGGGCATCAGTTCAAGCCGGCAGCTGGATTGATTCCTCCAGGTTGATTGATGAGTTTGTCTGCAGTTCTCCTGCATGTCAGCACTGCAGCACGGCTGTATCAATCCTCAGTGGTAGAGAAAGGGGTTAATGGAGGGAGAGCATAGCTGTGGACGTATTATTGTCTTCCCATCTTTGATAGGCTAAAGCCAAAAAACAGAATGAAAAAGTATCAGATGAAAGTTCTCTTATAACACTTTCCAAGCTCTGGAATTTAATTATGGATTAAAAAAACAAAAAAAAGCATGCATCCTCCCATAAAAAGTGGTTTGTGTGCTTTTTTAGCCATTGTTTTTTTTTTTAAGATATATTTGCTGGCCCCTGTTGGGAGTGATAGGAAATGGTTTTATGGTATTCTCTCTTGTTGGGGACTTGTAGAAATTCTAGGGCTAAATGGATCTTCCTCACTGCCACTTATAGCACTTCGTAAAGGAAAAAAACACAATCGGGAATTGTTTTACTTTTGCTGAGCTAACTACGTGTTGCAAGTCGTTCCCACAATTTCTTCTGCTCGGTTATATCTTGGATCCTAGGATCATCAGTGGTGGAGAATGGACCTTTCAGTAATTCAGCAACAGAGGCTAACTCCATGTTGGCTGGTGTTGGATCATGATGACTCTCGCTGTCAGACAAAAATTAACTGCTTGGAAATGGTTGAACGCAGAGCAGTGCCTCCAGCGATGCTGCATTGAGAAAGTTGGTTTGATACAGCATCATGATTCAAGCAAAGCCCAAGCATTATTTTTGGAAACCCAGTACAAACATATCTTGGCTAAGAGCTAACAGACATGGAATCTCCCAAGTCAAAATTCTGAAATGAGGAACTTGCCATATCTTTTCACCATTAATGGAGACCCACCCAAGTTAAGCCTTTCTGTTCTCGGGTTGAAGTCTCTGAAAAAAATGGAAGAGTAATGTTAGGGGGTTGTTTTGTTTGTAGTTTCCTTTGTTTCTAACTTCCTTGGATATATTTATAACATGGCAAATAAGGTGGATGTGTTTTGGCTTTAAGAGATTCCAGTGTGAAGATTGGATTTCTCTCACCATTGCCCTTCCTTGGGTTGACCTGGAGAAATTATCCAGACTGATTCATCACAAAAACTAGACAATCAAAACCTGGGCAATACATATACTGAGATACAAATTAATATAACAGATGGATACATAACTGAAATATTGTTTTTTGGGTTTTTTGCTATAATGTGATGGCAGCTAAGAGTTCTCCTTTCTGAACTGCCCTAGTATAATCAAATGTGTGAATGACCTTGGGAGACGAAGGAAAAAGTTGCTGCCTAAGAAACAACCAGACACGAGAAGGGGGAGAGCCCCTAAGAGCTTAATGATCAGAGGAAGAAACTTAGGAAGGACCTGCCCTAATTGATCAGCCAGTTAAAAGTGACGGCAGGGAATTTGTACTTGTGGACTTGCAAGATTCTTTAATGTAGCCTTACAATAAAGTAGAATTAGTTCATCTAGTCCTGTTTCCTGTCTGGTTTATCTGGGAGGGCTGATACTTAAGAGCATATACTCCTCCCTTATAAGCATCCCTCATCATAGCTAGGGGGGAAATTACAAGAAGCTGTTTCGGGACCTTAAAAAGAGTCCAAGGAAGAAGAGCGCTGCCCTTTTATTTTCTCCTGCCCAATGCTGATTTTTCTCAGTTCCACTGTCCCCCTAGCCCAGGGGTGTCAAACTTGCGTCATCACAGCGGCGTCACGTGCGGTATCAGGACTTTTCCCCCCTTCGCTAAACTGGGTGGGGGCCGGGCCAGCACATGACGCATCCGGGCCGCAAGTTTGACACCCCTGCCTAGCCAATGGGGGGAACCCCAGGATCAAACAGGTATAATCAAGCAGAGAGATTAAAGGTGATGAAACAAAATGTTTGCCCATTGTCTCAAAATGATAAGTCAACAGGGAAGCCATTTCTATAATGTTCAGGGCTATTCCCTCAAGTAGAAGTTCTGTTGCTCAAGGAGTTCCAGTTAATTAGTCAGAAAGAACAAACAACAATATGAACTTGTTGCCCTTCCTGTGTTTCAGACTACAGTTCTCATAATCTGTTTAGCCTTTAGTGGTGATTGTAAGGACATCAGGTGGGCTATAACTAAAAGACTGTCCAGACTGCTGGCTGTGAAGGGGTCAAGGGCCTTGTCCACTCACTATGGCTGACCCTACAAGACAGCCTTCTCCAAGCTGATATCTTGGTGGTTGGATGGGGATGTTGAAAGTTCTACAATACATCTGGATTGCATCACTTTGAAGAGAGACCACCACATCTATACGCAGAGTTTATATTTTGTTGGTTGGCTTTAAGAATGACATAGAATCAGCAGCCTGAAAATATGGTGAGAACCTGTAGTTATATCAGGTTGCAGACTCTAACTCGGGTGAAATTTAGCAGGTTCTGACAGGTTCTGGAGAACCGGTTGCGGAAATTTTGAGTAGTTCGGAGAACCGGAAAATACCACCTCTGGCTGGCCCCAGAGTGGGGAGGGAATGGGTATTTTGCAATATCCTTCCCCCAGGAGTGGGGAGGGAATGGGGATTTTGCAATATCCTTCCCCTGCCACGCCCACCAAGCCACTCCCACAGAACTGGTAAGGGAAATTTTTGAATTTCAGCCTTGCTCTAACTCTGTTCGTAGTGAGTGCACTTTTATCCACTGGAGCTTTCTTACCCTGTATTTCAGGCTGTGGAAATTTCTGTCTTTGCAATCTAAACAGACCAACTGATCTTCACAGCAGCTGGGAAGAAATAATGGTAATCCTCTGGAAATCATTAAGTGTGCTGAGCAGTCTGAACTCACTTGCAGAAACCAGTATACTCTATGTAGTGGTTCCATATAGTCCGTTTGTGATCTGTCTTCATTCCAAGCTTATATAGGAGGCTGATGCTTTTCAGGGAAAAAATTCATTGTCTGTGTTACATTTGAAAGATCTCCCACTCCCCAATAGTACTTACTAAAAGTTCTACCTTGTTTTTCATTCCATCTTTGTAGACTCTTTCTCCTTCTTCTGTTACAAGTTGTGGATGTTGTTTTCTTGCTCTGGTTAGATAAGAAATAGCCAGGGATGAACCAATGAGACTGTCATTTTGTAAGAAGAAAGCTGGTGGTTGTTTTTTTGTCCAGTTGTGTTCTGGAACAATACATTAGGGAATTCAACCTGTGATTGATGGATGGATTTTGCTGCCTTTGAGTCAGTGTTGAATCCTGGTAAATGCCTGGATCAGTTCCTGCAGTCATCTTGGCAAGATTTTCAGAACTAGCTTGCCATTCCCAGGGCTGAGAGAGGGGGCTGGCCCAAAGTCACCCAGCTGCCTTTATGCCTCAGGCAGGACTGGAGGGGGATGAAACCATAAAAACAATGCTTTCTGACCCCTAATTGAAAACCTGGTGTCCATCAATTTATTGTTCCTCCTTCATTAAAAGTTGTTTCTGAAGGTGGTTCATTCATTCAAAGGTTCATTGTTATATACAAAGTCAGAAAACAGAGTTGAATAAACCATGGTTATTAACCATTGGTCAACATGATACAAATATAAACTTTGGGATATGGTATGCCCCAATATGCATACATAGTGGATTATACTAGGTGCGGGCTGAATATTAGAGAGCTAGAATGATGAGATAAATTCTAACCTTTTTTTAAAAATGCCATTGTTAAAACTTTAATAAAACAATTATCCCACCATAGACCGAAAATAGAAGAGACACGTGTTCAATTCACGTATTATTTGGTTTTGAACCTAGTAGGTTATGTGAACCCTGCCCCTGTAGGTTATGCTTAACCAAGTGTGAGTTCCATCTTGATGTGAAGCCTGAACTTCAGCAAAAACTAGTCAGCCTATATAGCTGCAAATTTACTATAGTGTTTTACTTAGCATACCCAAGTGTCTGAGAATGACCCCAAGCACAGACAGTAGAGCAGGGGTCCTCAAACTTGGCAACTTTAAGACTTGTGGACTTCAACTCCCAGAATTCTCCAGCCAGCTATGCTGGCTGGAGAATTCTGGGAGTTGAAGTCCACAAGTCTTAAAGTTGCCAAGTTTGAAGACCTCTGCAGTAGACTAAGAAAGGTGAACTTGTTGGAGATACATAGGAACTTGCTATTAGCTAGGCAGAAGGGGCTGAAGCACTTTTAAAGTCCAGAACAACTGGATAACCTTCGGAAGCAGCTCAAACAGATGCTCCCTAATCCACTTCATATAAGAAGGGGGAGGAGATCCAGCACAACCAGACTTGTTATTGTTCTGTTATAGCCATTTCAAGGAAGGTAGTTTTAGCCTTTTAGGGGAACTAATTTCCTTGTCTGGTCTACCAAATGGATGCCAATTAACCATACTAGACTCCAGAAAAAAATAGATCTGGAATTATCTTTGGTAAACCAAATGTTACCTGGCTATGCCAAATGAGGCTGAGTTAGTGTCAGAGAACTCTGCTATGAAAATAAACAGTTGCCTAATAAAATGTACTAGAGGTGAAAAGAGAATATATTGCAGTTTGACCTCAGTGACTTAAAAAAAATACATTTTAAAAAAAGGAACAGTGTACTGCATGGTATAATTTGAGGACAGTCGTGATTCTGTTTCCCTCCCAGGACTGCTGTGTTTGAAGTGCATCTTGAATCTAGATCAAAGAGATTCTCAGAGACAAAGGTAACATAGATTATATCATCAGTGCTGCTGCTCTCTCCTATTTTTATGTGGGAGAAAGTGTTTTAATTAGCTAATTCATCAGCAATAACCTCCAAAGAGGGTCACATTAGCACACATAGGATGAAAACAACCACTTTTAATGTATTCCTCAGACAATGCTGCCAGCTTCAAAAAGAATCTTAAAATTGATTGGGAAACAAATTTAAATGTATTGCTAAGGTAGTTCTTCATGTGAATTTTTTGTGGGCTACTTGCCTTTCTAATTATCCTATGGGTATGAATATAATAAGTATTATGAACAAATGAGAACTTCTACAAGCTTTGTACTTAAGTGGACATTTAATCCTAATCTATCACAAATATGAAAAACTTTTACAATATTTGGCACCTATGAAATGATCCTATAATGTCCAATTTTATGCCTCTGCAAATTAGTATTTTTCTGAAGACTTAATCCTCTTCTACCCACAGTTTTATTTCTGTGAATTAGGTAATTACAATTCTAAATTGTATATAAATAGATTCAGCTGATAAATATAAGTTATTAAAATAAAATTGTTATTGTTTCTCTCCAGGAGATAGGTTTCCATTAAAAATATGGACTTGCTCATTGTCTGTCTTCCTCGCATCTTTTCAAACCATCACACACCAGGTAGACTGTTTATTGACCAGTCTCCTTACTCATTCTTAATATTGATTTATACTTTTTGAAATACTGCCCATTTTATTTGACTTTTGGGTTGATTTGATGTGAAATTTTGGAATTTTCTTATACTATCCTGCTACCAGTGCTTTTCTAATCAACTGGTAATTTTAAGACTTTGTGAGGGAATAATATTTAGAATGTACGTCTTATGGCTCGGTAAATGGGAGTACTCAGTCCATTTTCTAACTAGGGGCATTTCCACACTGCCAACCACTTCTATTTCCCAACCCTTCAAAGCAGTTTGAAAACTTTGTGGATTTTGCAACTGTGGCAAGAAGAATTAGTGCATCTCAGAACAAAAAAGGGAATAGAAGGAGAGACTTGAACAACAGCGCTTCTATCAAATCATCTCTAGGACAGGATGAAAATAGCTTGTTTCTTCTGTTCCCATCTTGGGGAGTGCATGAGTTTTTCCTGCATGTGGAGAATCCAATTTTACTTATTAAATCTACCTTCTTAGGCCCCCATGGCTGGAATTAAGTGCCAGAGGGTTTTTCATGCAGTTCACAAGCCTATACATATGTCCAGTTATTCCAACAGCAAATAATTATAATTTAGAGAGCCATCTAAATCCATAAAGACTCTTGGGGCCACTAACCATATAACATTTCAGGACAGAGCCAAAATAAAAAGAACAATGTAACGTCCAGACATTTGAGCTAACATCAAATTAAGAGAGCCTTACCACGGATCTTATTAATCCAATTGGGGGGGGGGGAGAGGCTTTCGGACTTTTAAAAAAACGGGCAGGATGGGAGCCATACGGATCGGCGAAAACACGGGATGATGGTTTTTGGAACCCTTGGGTGACATTCTTTGATCGATGGGTACGGAGCCTGCCAACTCTCTCCAATTATACAGGTCGGGCAGAAACTATCGGATTCCAAAAAGTAAGTTAATTTATTTCATCTGGAACAATTTCGTGGTGAGAAAACATTGTGTCTCGGGCAGCAAAAGCAAGACAATCTCGTGGCTCCAAAACACTAGAAAACCCCTTCCGGGATCGGCTTACTTGAAGTCACAACTAGGTGGTCCGAAACCTCACGTCTTTATTTCTCATTTCTTGGAATTGACCTTCTCATACTGTTGGTTTCTACTTCCAATGAATTCGGTCTGATCGCTTACACGGGAATCAAAGTGGTGGGGCGCAGGAAGTGTAAATTCACACGCTATCATATTAGCAAAACAGTAAGTCAAGAAACATAAAATGTGTGCGTTGTTGCAAAAGAAAAGCGGCATTTAATTATTTATTATTAATGTACGCATACATACAAACAACAGAAGCTGCCCTGACTCTAAAAGACTGCTTACAACTTTAAAAATAGGAAACAGTAACACAAGAACCTAAGTCTTCAGACATATTCAGATACTGATGAACATACAGCATTTCTCTTTTTTCAGGGGAAACCCACGCGTTCGATTTTACGCCGGAATTTGCTCTTGAGGAAATCAGCCATCGAATCGCAAAACAATAAGAAACCGGTATCAATATTATACTGAACACCAACGTGCGCCAGTATTAGTTAACTCAAGACGGCATACATTCCTAATAGCCTATTTTTGTTTAGGCTTGGGACATATAGAAAACCCTGAGGTCTTCCGAGCAATCTTAAGTTAACCAATACTGGCCCACGTTCCACCTAGTTCCCACTGTTACGGGATGGATTGACAACCGTAACTCTCTTTATTAAGGAGCAAGTCGGGGATACTTGATCGCAAGCGCCGCTATTAATGAAGCTCACACAGAGACACTGTACTCGGCTCCCAGACACGCCCCGCCGCTTTCTTTTACTATACTAGCGCCCCCTCTCGATGCTCTCGAAGTTCGGCTGCGCCGCCTTCGCTTTCCTCTCATCGTTCCAAAACGCCGGCTGCCTCTTTTAACACGCTAATCGATACGCTAGGCGTTCGGGTTCGTTCCTGCAATTCAGGAATCTCCGGATCGAGGCTCTTTTCTCACCCTTCCCGGCTACTACGCTTCTTTCTCATCTCTCCATCGATCGGCTCGGCCTTCTACCCACTCGCCTTACAAAGCAACGAGTCCCTCGGAGCGTGTTCGATGCGCTCCGTGCTCGCTTCCCCCCCAACATCCTTGACGGAACGAATACCCTGGGCGCTTTTTTCTCTCTGACCACTCGAGCTTCTCGACGCTCTTCTTCCCGTGCCTGTCTCCTAGCAGAGGGACCGGAAGTGGCTCCAGGAGGGGAGGGGGGGCCTCGGTCCCTCCTCAGGTGAAGGCGCTGCTGATGGAGCCGCCGTTGCGGAGCCATTGAGCCCCCCCTAGCCCCCCTCCCAGCGGTTGGGCCGGGGGGGCCCTCCCCCTAACGAGAAGCGACCGGACTTGGAGCCCCGCAATTCAGGTGAGGAGGAAGAGGCACAATGTACGGGGCGTGGGGGGGGGGAACCGGGGACAACGAGCAAGAGAAGCAGCCGGAAAAGTGGGGAGTCGGAAAGTGGGGTTGAGGTGGAGGGTGGGGGGGGGAGAGACGGGGGTAACAGTTGGGTCAGGTCTCGGAGGCTCCGGGTGCGCTTGGGAAGAAGGACTGCGAGGCGATGATGGGAACCGATGCAAAGTGTGGCTTGCCTTATTCGGAGTCACTATTGTAAGAGGTGGTAACTAAGGAACTGCTTGCCAGTTGGGAGAGAAGGCTTGGAGGAAACTTGGGCTGCGCCTTTGGAGTGGGGGGGGAGAGGAGAAGAAGCAAGGATTTGCTGGGCGAGGGAACAAAGAGGGATTGTGTGGGTGTCTGAGGGGCAGTTGGGGAGTGCAGCTGATCGTGGGTGGTGGTGGTGGTGGTGGACGAGGAGGAGGAGGAGGCAGCTGGCGAAGTTGCCGTTCTTGAAATGGGGGTGAGCTTGGTTCAAAGGACTGGGAAAGGCTGGTCATTCCAATCTGCTCTTGGCCCGAACTGTTTTAAAAGCAATCGCGAGTGTTTCAAGTCCTCTTAGTGATCAATACTTTGGAGTATTGCCTTGTATCGAAGCTACAAATCGTAGGATGTTTATACGTGTTTGGAGATTTAGTTTCACACCGTAGCGATCTCTCTCTTGGGCCAGAGATATGCTTCCAACTGTAGCTTTGTTGTTGTTGCAATTAATTAGCTACCATGTAGTATTTATCTTCAGGTGCATCTTTGCCTGGAAGGGAAGGTATTTTGGAATGGTGCTTCTGTTGTATTAATGCTCGGTGTTGTTTCTTTTGGGAGGGGGCGGGGGAAAGAAAAGTCTTATGTGCATTAGTTGTCGACATGGTGGGGGGGGGTGGCGGGATAAATTTAGCTGATATTAAATCTAAAATGCTCTAAAGCTCACTTATGTAGCCTGATTGCCTGTGTGTTTTAGTAGTGTGTTTTAGTGGAGAAGAACTGCCTCTCGCCAATAAACTTGGCTAGCAGGTAGTTACTCTAAACTCCAATCTTTTGCCTGTTTCACTTCTTGCTATATTAAAGTTTGTTATAAAAAATAAGGCATTTCAACTTTAAAACATGGGAATACATTTTTCTTCTCTGTTTATGGATGCATGTGTTTGAGAGAGATGAAAATAAATAGCAAATGCCAGTATCTCTGAAAACGCAGTTTAAGGATAAATAAACCTGTTGAGCAAAGTGTAGAAAGTTAATTTTCACTATTTTGTACTCTGTTTAATTTGAGAACTTCTTTGCTACTACATTGGGACTTGCTTTTGGGAGATGATTATTATCCAAACTACCGGTAGTTAAAGGTCAAAGTGTAGAGGCTACCTTGTTCTGGAACCAATGGTTTATGTGAGTAGAAATCAACACTATAGAATCCAGTATCAAATTCCAATTAGCATAGCTCTCAGGTTTGGCTGCTTTGTCATCTCTAATTTAATAAAGGTTTGCTTTGAGGCAGTCAAACTGATGCCCAGCCAGCTTTTGTCACAGTATACTTAAGTGACAAGTTCATGTAGGACTTTCTGATTAGTACTTCAGCTATGTTGGAGAAGTCGCTACTATGATTGTCTTGATGAATCATTTGATCACTCTTAGGTTTTGAGAGTTTTTGTACATTACAAAACATTTATAGAAGTTATGGAAAATGTGTTCAGTTATTGAAATCTAGCTAGATCAAATCAGAGGCTCTGTTATGAGTGAGACAGTATCTATTTTCAAAAAATATTATTGGTGTGGCTAAAATGCTCTTTTCTAGTTGAATTACCCTATAAAACAGACTTCATTCTCTAGACTCTCTAGAATTTTAATAAAAGTTCTATCAGGCAAATGAACCTTAGGATAGTTTTAAGATTGATTGAAGAGATTTTTTTTTAGTCCAAACTACCGGTAGTAATTAGTTTTCAAGTTTTCTTCGCTCCCTAATGCTAATGATATGCCATGTTAGTTTCTGATCAGTGATAGTTTCTTTGTCTTCATGGAAACTACAACTTGCTGACTTCAAGGTTTTAGTGTTTAATATGATTTAATATGGATGGATTAATCAAGTTTTGTTATGAAATGAACAGTTTCTTGTTGCTGACTATTTTTTTTTTAATCATCATTTGGGGGATTTTCTCTTTTCAGGTATAATAGCCTAACTTTATACAAGTTTAGTAAGAAGTAAAGTCCACTGTGTTTAACGGATCTATAACGGATCTATTGATGGTGGTGGTTTTGCAATTTTTATGGCTAAGAGAGTGACTCAGTCTAACTAGCTTAAGATAAAATAAAGATTTCTACTATGGACATAGTACCTAATTTATAGTTCTGAATCCAAGATGTTGTATTGCATCACATACAGGTTAAAAATCTGTAATCATGATAAATGGGTAGTGTACTTTATTTAATGCTTCCTGCAAGTGGCTGCAGTGGCAATAAAAAACAGTGTATCTCTAATATTTCAAGGTTTGTTTTTTTAGAAATGATGGGGTTCTACATGTTTTAGCAACTGTCACTTTCCAAATATTATTTTGTAGTCTCAAATTCCACCAAGAATCCTTTTTGAGAACTTTGCTCAGACTGGGTGTCTAATGACTGTAGTAAGAAGTTGTATGGAACCAAGTCTTCTTTGAAGCTATACCAATGTAGTTGTAAGATTACTTTAAATTATGTAAGTTGCTCTAAATTATAGTGCCCTTGGTTATGTATAATATTTGTTAACTATGGTTCATTGTAATAAATCTTTCAGTAAAATAATGTTTCTATTTTTGCCACTTTACTACTTTCATTTAAATTTTGGGACCAAAGGGCTTTAAAAATGGAATGACCAAATGGTCATTTGACTTCTATTTCTGTGTGGTAGAACACACTAAGATATGTTTTGATTGTTTAAAGATGTTCTATGCTACTATCTATTATTGCAAATCTGGACACATGACTATTAAGGGTTAAGAGTGATGTCTGAGGGGGAAATTAAGGCCATTTTCCAGAGCATCCTTTATAAAAATAGATGAAATGTGGCTCAAGAATTCCAGACCATCTTTTATGGCAAGCAAAACAGAAAAGTTCAGAAAAAGTGGGTTGCTTTAAAATAAAATGGAATACGAAATTTACTAACCAAGATTTTGCAAACCAGGAAATCAATGCTATGAATAATGGATTTATGGAAATATGAAATAATCCAGATAATGATTGAATCTCTCTTATATATGGCAATTTTTGCTATTGAGTATGATTCAGTTTATCACAGTCAAAGATTCAGACAAGCCATCTGCCCCATTCAGGTTCAGCCCAACCAGTTAGAACAGTTAGGGAGAAACTTCTTATAATCTCATATTTCTGGGAGACTTGGTGTTGCTTTTTTCTAGCAACTGTCATAAATATGAGTCAGTTGTCAAGCATCTGAATTTTGATCTTGTGACCATGGAGATGCTGCAATGCTTGTAAGTGTGAAAAACGATCATAAGTCACTTTTTCAATGCTTTTGTAACTTCAAACAGTCACTAAACAAACTCTCATAAGTCAAGGACTACCTATATGCGGCATACAGAATTTATTTTTTCAAACTAAATTCTGCTCTTAGGAAGAGATGAAATGGGAGTGGTTTTTGTGAATATGTTTATATTCGGGGGTAAACTTTTCCGTTTTTTGTTTTTCATGGAAGAATGAGGGAAAAATATTTTAATCCTATTTCAGCGAAGTTGATAACTGATTGTATGACAGTAGAACCTTCCAAGTCTTCTGTGGAGGCTGAATTGAGGCAGTAGGAAGGAGCTTTCTACTTTGGACAAAAGCACTTTTAACGTCGTCACTTGGATGGGCCATGCAATTTTCGTCTGCCAAATGAAATTATATGCTCTCGTGTTCTCAACTGCCAATAAGCCGATTACACCCAAAAGAATAGAAGAGTGGTGGACAAAAGGACATAAGAAAGTCAGCACTGGTTAAAAAAAGTCCTAATTTATTACCTTTATTGTTTATTTATTTAGTGAATTTGTTATGCAGTATGATACTGAGGTAGTATCGTAGCAGTGGCCTTTTTCCAGGTGCCGTTGTATGGTCTATGTGCCACCTAATTTGAGCTCAGCTCTCTGAAACTGAGCAGCTTGCAACTTATAATTATTTTGTAAATCCTGGTATATAAATATAATTTATCCTGATCTCTATTATTATCCTAGTGTGCCTAATATATTTGTTATGCAGCAAGCTGATGATAGTGATGCCACCCAATTATTCACAGATTTTAGTTGATTTAATTCACATTCATTTTCATATTGCAGCGCTAGAACAATTATGAAGCAAAAAGCACGCTTTTATTTTCAGATAATCTATTAATGTCATAACAGAAATTTTAACATTATGGTAATTTTGAGGGGAAAGAAGAAATACCTCCTTTAAAATTGCAATTGCCATTTGCATTTTTTGAAAGTAGTTCTGCTGGTGCTATTCTAGTGCTTGATTATTTCAGTCAGTTTCTTAGACTACTTTTCATCTACACCTCTGCCCATTTATCTGGAATTAAATGCCTTGAACTCAGTGGAACCTGAGACTTAGTAATCTACAATATATATGGGATTGGTCTATAAACATTTTTATCGTAATTGTTATTCAATAAATATTTCAGTTTTAATTTTTGTACACTGTTTGGGACAGAGGATGATGTAGGGTGAAGCCATGAGAGAGAAAGTTATACAATAGGTACCAGCTACAAATCTGAGTGTCCGAGATCTGACTAGAATCTGGACTCATGCAAAGAATGAGGGTTTTTGTGTATTTTATCTATGCTAGTCTGTCAGTAGCAGCCCTATTATTATGATTATTCTGTAGCCAAAACAAAGTTATGAAGAAAAGAGGGAGCTATCAGCAAATCCAGGAAAGAGCCAACGTTTACAGAAACCAAGAGGAGGAGGAGGAGAGGGAAAGGGCACCAATTTCCCAGAAAACAACCAAGTGAGGACTTGAGTCTGTTAGGTGACCATGGAATGCTATCTTCTAGTGACAATACACCTCACAAATGAGAGGGAATAAAATACCCTGGAACAGGAAGGCCTGCTTTGGAATATTGATGCTTTCGTCTAACAGTTTCTGCTTGTGACATCTCAAAATGCAAGAGCTTTTGCAGAACCTTAAGAATTCCACGTAATGCTGTTTTTATTTTTCTGCTGCTTACAATCACAATGATAAAGAAATATGGCAAGATGCTTGTTGCAAACAAAACTGAGCAGAGATTCCCTACCATCCTGACCATGGTCAGCCAACACTCCCCATCTTCCCCAGATTGCCATCAAAATGTGTTGGGACAGTTATTGGAAAAGTACTTAATAAGAAACCAAATGGATAAATTAAGAGATAGAGCATATTTTACACACTTACTGCCACTTCGTTTTAGTGCTTGGAGTCCTGAACAAAAGAAAACAAAATGGTTAACCACTCCGCAGTGTCCAGTTTTTTCCAAGAATCAGTGAATACTCAGAATTGTTTACTTAGTATTGTCCATTTTTCCAGTCCCTGAAAGCTTCAAACCTTAGATGTCATCACATGATCTATGCCTGTCATCATGCCTAGACCTAGTGTGTGTAAACTAGTAGAGCTCCCTTCCAGTCTATAAAATCATTTTAGCCATTGACATGCCTGCCTTAGAGAGCTGTCTTTTCTGCTTTCTACATAAGAAAATTCTACAAAACATTCCCACCCACCCACAGGATTGCTAACCTGTATTTTTCCTATGCCTGTCTTGTACATAATTGCCTTGGAAATCTCACAGAAATAATCCAATAATTGATCAGATGTGTTATTATATAGAAATAATGCAGTGACATCTAGCTGAATTCCCTTTATTATATACCCTAAGCCTAAGGCATAATACTTTTGTGAAGAGGACTCTTTCCTTTTCCGAGTGTTTGCAATGTTCCTTGGCCTCCAACAATTTTTCTTTGTTTTGGGTTGGCCCTATTTTCATTACACAATTTAGCTGGTGTGCGTTTCCTGGGAAGATGAAAATAGCATGGGGAAGGTGAACTACCCTCCTTTTTAAAAAATTCTCTCTTTCTGGGAATTGTGTCTTGCTCTGCAGTATATTCAACCACAAGCTGATGGGGAACTGGCAAGAAAAGATGTCTGTTTGATATGGAAATACCTGCATGAATGTTAAAATAATGCTCGCATTACTTTGGCAGTGGTCCATAAATCATTTTAAAATCATTATTATTGACTTTATTCCCCATAAGTTTTTCACTTCTTACAGAAGACCCAGACATTCTTAACATCGGTGCTTAATCCTTTAGGAATAAACGTATCTTGTGCAAGTGGTTTGAAGAATTTCTGTGTATTTTTCTTCAGAGAATACCTTTTTAGTGTATGAACCTACAAGGCAGACCTAAGGGAGATACTGAGAGCTCTCTTTGAAATAAGCGTAAGTGCTAAATGGAAAGGTTTCTTTTTAATATTAAATGCTTGCATTTTGAACAACTCTTAAGGTTATTCTGACAAATGAGCATATCATAGGTATGGGCTGCAACAGCATATAGTGCACTTGAGGTATAGAATTAATATGCATGTACTTTTTAATTAGTTAACTAATAAAGCTGAACATCTATGGAAGAGAGCTTTTGATAAAGATTACTACCACTAAATGGCCATTAACCATGTTAGTACGATATCCATGCGGTTAGCTAAATACCTATTCAGTAATGATTCACTCTTTGGAAATGATAAAATGTGTTAAGAAGAGCATGTGTTGCTACTACTGAGTTTTTAAACACAGAATTAGAAATAGTTATTTAACTAAAGCCTGAAGTTTTGAGATTTTTCAGAATACAGGTAGTCCTTGACTTACAACAGTTGGCTTAGTTACCATTTGAAGTTAAAATAGCATTAAAAAATGACTTACGATAATTTTTCACACTTACAACCATTGCAGCATCCCCAGGGTTATGTGATCAAAATTCAGACGCTTGGCAACTGGTTCATATTTATGACAGTTGCACGGTCCTGGGGTCATGTGATCACCTTTTGCAACCTTCTGACAAGCAAAGTCAATGGGGAAGCCAGATTCACTTAATTACTGTGTTACTAACTTAACAACTGCAGTGATTCCCTTAACTACTATGGCAAGAAAAGTGTAAAATGGGGCAAAACTCACTCACCCACCCCCTTTGTGTCAGAGGCACAATTTAAGGTGCTTCCCTGTTGAAAGGATTAGCAGCTGGTGACATCACCGTTGCCTGGGAGATGCCCGTGGGGTCTCCTTTCATGTCTCCGGCAAGGAGCTGGAGCAAATGATGGGAGCTCATCCCGCCACACAGCAGCACTCAGGTCTCAAACGCAGGCTTGCTAACCTCCAACCCAGCGTCCGAACCATTTCAGCCACCGCTCTCCTGGCAAAACTCACATAACAACTGTCTCACTCAGCAACAGAAATGTTGGGCTCAACTGTGGTCATAAGTTGAGGACTGTCTGTATAAGTGATGGGAGGTAGAGGAAAAACATATCTACATTTGCGGTCATGTAGGATGATTCGTGGTCATGCAGTATGAGCCGTTGATGGCGCAGTGGTTAGAATGCAGTATTGCGGGCTAATTCTGCCCACTGCCAGCAGTTTGATCCTGACCGGCTCAAGGTTGACTCAGCCTTCCATCCTTCCAAGGTCGGTACAATGAGGACCCAGATTGTTGGGGGCAATAGGCTGACTCCGTAAACCTCTTAGAGAGGGCTGTAAAGCACCGTAAAGTGGTATATACCCTGTTTTCCCCAAAATAAGACATCCCCTGATAATAAGCCCAATCGGGCTTTTGAGTGCTTGGCAATAAGGCCAAGCGCTTATTTTAGGGTTCAAAAAAATATAAGACAGGGTCTTATTTTCGGGGAAACACGGTAAGTCTAGGTGCTATTGCCAGTGCTGCTATTCTTCCATGTAACGAGTTGAAAAAACCCTGGGAACTTAATATTGAAACATGGAAAAACAATTCAGAACTCAAATTAAAGTATGTACTAATCTTCCAATTTATACAAAGTCTAATTCCAACTCTCTTTCAACATCCGTTCGATTCAGAAGCGTTTCCATGCATACAGGTGCAGCGCTGGTCGTAATAGGGTGCCTCTCTTTCTCCTTCCTGATTTCTTTCTATTCTTTTCACTGTTCTCTGTGCCACAGTTACACGTTCATGGTGAAAAGGATCCACACTTGCTAAATATTGAGAAAACATTTTCTTTGGCACTGAATATTTATGTTAGCTTTTTTGTTAATTTACAAATAAAAAGGATATTTTTCAGCTAGAAATATTACTGATCCAGATTTCCCCTTCCTGTGAATCCCTTCCTCTGAGTAGTTGGTTCATCTGACTAACCTCTCTTTGCAACAGGAGTGGAAAACCGATATTCATAGAGGAAGTTAGGCTTCTGCTGATGGAAATGATGGTTGGGGAAAAACCAGTAGAATCTTCCTACACCTGACTAAGTTTTCCCATAACTCAATAAGCTTCAAGGTGTTAATTATTGTCTCCAGTTCCCAGGCTGCTACCAAGTCCATGTTTTCCCTGTTCTACACAGTTTTTGAAATCCCTTTTTTTTGGGGGGGGGGAGAACATGCACTTGGCTTTTAATGGGAATTGGGCACTTAACTCCTTCTTTTCCTTGTCTTGTATCTCAATGACAGCAGCATATGACAGACGTTTGGAAAACAAGTTTCTCCACTTCTCTTTCCAAAGGCACAATTGTCAGCCTTTTGGGTTCCTCTCTTGCTATTTCTGTAAAATCCATTTGTTCATTATATTCTCCGGTACGTGTGGTAATTCTTTATGGCTAAACTGAAAAGCACACCACTTCTCAATCTTGCTGTGAAGAGCTGCAGTAACAGGATGTCTTAAAAGATTCGTGTGGAGTTAAGGGAGTGTGCTAAATGCCACAAGGCATCACCAGCAAGAACTAGGACCCTTTTGGAAACCCAATGAAAGTGTCATCTTTTGAGAATTACTTATGGCCTGGACAGAGGTCTGTGTTGGGAAAATTGAATTATGTTCCTTAAGTTAAATAAACTTTGTTCGGCTCAGCCCTTTGAATTGAAAGAAACGAAGCTCTGTTTGAGGGCTGACTACCATATGTTTTGGGGCTGAGTCCTAAGGGAGTAGGGCGGCATAGAAGAATTCCCAAATAAATAATAAATAAATAAATATCCATGTGATGTAAAATTAGAGAATCTGATTATGAACATGCGTCACAACTGCTAATGTGTAGTCTCAGGAGTGAGTCAAAACTTGGACTGGACTTCCTCAGTGTAGCGAACAAGCTGGCTTCAACTTGCTGCTATTTTTTGTGTGGAACACTTCTTATATTGTTGCAAATCTGTGACCTTCCTTGGTATGGTATTGACCATTATTCTATATCATTATCAAGTGCCTTCTTACGCCATGAAGAAAACTGCCAAGTATCTATTGATCTGAAAAGACAAGAGAAAACCTAGAATTTAACCCCAGTAACATAAATTTATATAAAGGTTTGGTATTTGTGTTCTGCAATAGACAAATCTTATGTGTATATCGCTTTATTATTGGCTGTGATAAAGAGACTAATTAAGCCAAATCATGCCTACGGGCCTTTTGCTGATTCATCCAATTCCTGAATAAGGGATTCAATGTCTGGAAAGCCTAGCTTTACAGCTGAGCCTATTGTAAGCCTGTCACTTGCCTTTTATCACAGCCATATTCTGGTAATGTCATTCATCCCATCAGATCTCTATTATTGTTTTAGCACTTCTCTGTTAAGAGCTCAACCTCTTCTGGTTTCCCCCCCTCTCCCTATACAGTACTCTGAATGTTAGTGTGTATACAATGAAGGCCACTAGCTTTGTGACCCATCTACTTATTTTTCTTTGAGAGATTTAAGAGGCCCCAATTTCAACAACATTCCTACTTTCCAGAGGGCACAAGTTCTTATTTAAAGTTCAGACTTCAGGGTTTTGGTTTCTACCTCAACAGTAATTATATTAACGATTACCAATGCAAATAGTGTTGATGGGAGAGATTTGGTTTCCAAACCCATTTTACTGAATTATCTAGTAAAAATATTTTACCAACACGTGATAAGCTTGATTAGGAGAATCTTAAACACAAGCCTTTAAGATTCTCCTAATCAAGCTTATCACGTGTTGGTAAAATATTTTTACTAGATAATTCAGTAAAATGGGTTTGGAAACCAAATCTCTCCCATCAACACTATTTGCATTGGTAGTCGTTAATATACAGGATATAGGTGGTCTTTATTTAACAATCACACATTCATTGACCAAACTTAAAGTGCTGAATGAATGGTAGCTACGACTGGACCTTGTACTGTACTTTTGACTGTCACAGAGTCGTCGTAGTCATGTGGTTATGATTTGCAACCTTCCTTGTTGGCTATCCACAAGCAAAGTCAGTGGAGAAGCCAGCAGACAATAAAAAATCATGGTCACGGGAAGTCCTCACTTAATGACCTACGTGGCCTTGTTTAATAACAGCAACTGGCTGCTGGAACTGCCATTGCTGAATAGCACAACCATGCACTTTTTTTTAAATTGATGACCGTGTCGCTTAACAGTGGAGTTTCCAGACGCAGTTAGTGCTGTTAAACAAGGGCCGCCTATATTCTTTCCCTTTTTATCTCTCCTCTATTCGGTAGAAGAATGGCTATACATATTACTTGAATTCCCAGAAAACGTGTCAGACTTACTATGTAGACCACGTTAGAGAATCAATGCTATGGGAAGCTAGAACTATGATTTCTTGACATAGGCTGCATTAGCAGACTCTTGCAAGCCTAATTGTGCTTTACCTCCCCTCCTTCTTACACTCCAGTGAATCAGGACAATATTGATTCCAACTGCTTCCAAATATTATCTTGCTGCCAGGATTTACAGAACGTTTCAGCCCTCTTTGTCTAGGTAACAGTTCTTGGATATTTCCATCAAGATCCCATATTCTCTAAGTACTAGACCAGGATGCTCTGTTAGTGTAACGGTGGTTAGATTTCAACTGATTGCTTTGCCAAGGAACAAATAGGACATTATGCAGGAGTAGGCGAAAGAGATGTAGCAGTTGAACTTTAGGCCTGCTACATATATTGAGTCTTGCAATTTACAGTAGTTGGTTTTATTATTCTCTAATATATGTAGTACAACCATCAAGAGCTATGTCCTTGATTCTCTCTCTGCCTACACATCTTCTGTTTGAAGTATTGTCTGGCTACATCTGACATAAGGTCTTGAGCTTCCTTCTGAGATTTTCAGAGTCTGTGGTGATATAATGTTCTTTGCAATATTGCTTGTCCTTCCACGCATCAGGAGACATTCATTTTAATTCTTCATATAAGTGACCATGACTCTTCTTTTTGACTTTTTAATAGGGCAATGTTGCTTCCACTCAAGAGGTATACCAGCCTGTTTTCCATTCTGCAATATCTCTTTTTTCCCCTTTGCCAGAACATCAGAAGCTGTTTCATCTGCAAAGACCACAATTTCCCTTCCCCCGTCAGTACATAATATTTTCTACATGTTTTTGGTGTGCTTGTTATTCTCACTCACAGCAATTGTTTCTTTCTTTCTTTCTTTCTTTCTTTCTTTCTTTCTTTCTTTCTTTCTTTCTTTCTTTCTTTCTTTCTTTCTTTCTTTCTTTCTTTCTTTCTTTCTTTCTTTCTTGCCTTAGGGAGGGTTTATTTATTTTTTTAAAAGATTTGTGTGGCTGTCCAGCTGTGGACAGCTTATAACAAATAGGTAACAAAATACAAAAAATAAAAACAAAAACTCTTTCATTCTCCAAGCACCATAACAATCCTAACCATAAATGTTGGGCTCACCTTCCTATCTAAGCTAGTGTCCGAGGAAAAAGCCAAATCTTAAGAACCTTCTGGAAGGCAAGAATAATAGAGACCCTCTGCATCTCACAGGGCAGATTGTTCCGCAAGACTGGGGCAGTTATAGAAAAGGGTTGCTTCCTAGGTCTCACCAGATGACAGTATTTAAGAGATGGAACAAACCACCTGTGTTTGGATGGGTATTTGTCTTCAGGAAAAGGCAGTCCTGCAGATAACCCAGCACTGTGCCATATGGGGCTTTAAAAAAAAGCACCTTGTATTGAATAGGATTCAATGGGAGTCAGTGCAGCTTATACAACAGTGGTATAACATGGGTTGGGTTGCCTAGAACTGTGTGTGCTGCCGTATTCTGACCAGATGAAGTTTCTGGATGATCCTTAAGGACAGCCCCATGGAACGCATGGTGCAGTAATCCAAACAGGAAGTGACTAGAGCATTGTGTGACCATTAGTAACTCCTTGTCTAGGAACGGATGCAATACATGCAACTCTGCAAATGGCCTCTTCTTCAGCAGGAACCACAAGTCCAGTTGGATTCCCAAAGTGGTTGCTTCTACTATCCTGCTTTCTTTGTGGAGTTCCCTTTCTCTGAACTGATAAATCCCTATCCTTTCTTCGTAGCTCAAGTGTGGCTACTTGCTGCTGTCAGTCTTTTGACCTTTTTCTTCAAGGCCTGCTACCTTGCTACCAATTTGAAGAAAATATGTGCCGTGTTGTTTTTCAGGCTGGAAAGTGAACATGTCTCTCATGAATTGCAGGTCATAAATTCAGTCTTTTTTTAAAGCATTTTTTTAAAAATTTAGAGTACTATTCCGTAAAAAAGTTTTCTTGTTCATTTTTCAGATTAGTTGGGTTTCTTGTTTAGTGACTCCCTAGCAAACTTCTGTTAGCCCTTTGTTCACTTCCTCACTGAACTTTCCCTAGAACCAAGCTGCCTTATATTCCTCTTAGGCAGAGTCTCTGTTTACTTAGCAGTAGGCAGCCACCCAATCAGCCATGATGGGCATTGACCAGCTCTTAAGTCACTCCCCCTGCGATCCACTGCTCTTCAGGCAGTGACCTTTTGCCTCTCACAGCTCAGCCTGCAGTCCCTCAGAACAAGGCAGTTCCTCTGATTACTCCTTTCATCCTTTTGAGCTCCTCAGGCAAACTCTTGTTAGCAGTACCTAAGTGGCTTTACTCTAAACCAGTGGTTCTTAACCTGGGGTGCATGCACCCCTGAGGGTGCGAGAGAAATTTCAAATTTTTTAAAAAAAATACGAACGAGGCGACCGTGTTTTTATTATATATATATATATATATATATATATATATATATATATATATATATATATATATATATATATATATATATATATATATATATATATATATATATATATATATATATATATATATATATATATGTTTTCTGAGGTTTTCGCGGGTGTTTGTATGTAGGTCTTTGGTTATTCGGGTTTTCTCCCGCGTGAAATTGGAAGTATCTTTGCAACGTTTCGACGAAGTCCCATTCGTCATCATCAGGCTGGAGTCTTCAGCTTGCTGCTTCTAGGAGCAATGTGAGATTGCAGCTGTTTCTTCCTTTTAACTGCCACTGGGGGTTTGAACTGATAGGGTGGGAGCTTGGCTGTGTTCTGATTGGGTGGAGGTGTGTTCTGATTTGTTGGGGGCTTGGCTGTGCTCTGATTGGATGGGGGGTTGGCTGTGCTATGATTGGCTGGGGTGTCAGTTTGCTTCATGTATGGAATGGAGGGGTTTAGAGTGGCTAAAGATGCAGCTATGGTCTGGCTTCTGGTTTGTGGCCGTGCCTCATTGGTGTGGGTTTGGGTTTGCTTTTTGCATGGGTGTGTGGTGGTGACATCCTGTGTGGTTTTCGTGAGTGTGGGTCTAGTGTCATTCTTAGTGTTAGGGACTCGTTTGTCAACAAGTGCGGGTTTCCAAATGGCTGGTAGGCGGGAGGTGTCATCTCGTTTATTCATGCTTTGTGGGCGTTTCTCTATCTCAATGGCTTCTCTGATTATTCTGTTGTTAAAATGTTCAGTTTTGGCGATAGTTCTGGTCTTTTTAAAGTTAATTTCATGTCCTGTGGCTTTAAGATGTTGGACCAAGGAAGAAGTTGGTTCCTCTTTTTTGACTGAGTTCTTGTGTTCTTCAATGCGTGCACTTATTCTTCTGTTGGTTTGTCCAATGTATGTGGTGGGGCAGGCGGTGCATGGGATTTCATATACTCCTTGATTTTCTAACTCAATTTTGTCTTTGGGGTTTCTTAGGATGGTGGATATTTTTCGGTTTGTGCAGAATGCTGTCTTGATGTTGTGTTTGTGGAGGATCTTGCTGATTCTGTCTGTGGTTCCTTTTATGTATGGTAGGAGGGCTTTGCCGTTTTCTTGTTCTCTGTCTTGGATTTTAGTGGGGGTTTCTTTTTGGATTAGGTTGGTGATCTTATTTCTTTGGAATCCATTGGATACTAGTACGTTAGTGAGAGTATTTAGTTCGGTTTTTAGGTGTTGTTCGTCAGCTAGGCGTTTTGTTCTGGAGATGAGTGTCTTGGCTACGCAGTTGATCTGTGCTGGGTGGTGGTGTGAGAGTGCGTGCAGATAGCGGTTAGTGTGGGTTTTCTTCTGGTAGATGGTGTGTCCTAGGGAGCCATTGGATTTCTTGTAGACTAAGACATCCAGGAAGGGAAGTTGGTTGTTAGCTTCTGTTTCCATGGTGAACTGTATTTTGGGGTGTAGGCTGTTGAGGTGTATGAGGAAGTTGTCCAGTTTTTCTTTCCCGTGTGGCCAGATTATGAAGGTGTCATCTACATATCTGAGCCAGAGTTTGGGTTTGTGATCAGATTTTTCTAGAGCTTGGGTTTCAAAGTGTTCCATATAGAGGTTAGCAATGACAGGTGAGAGGGGTGATCCCATGGGTGCTCCTTCCATTTGTTTGTATTTTTGTCCGTTATAGATGAAGTATGTGTTGGATAGGCAGTGGTTGGTCAGATCTAGGATGTGCTTGGGGGGGTTGTATTTGTTTTGGATAGCTGTCAAGGCTTCTTTGATTGGCACTTGGGTGAAGAGGGATATGACATCGAAGCTCACGAGTAGGTCGCTGGGCTGTAAGTTTTGTTTCTTTATGATCTCTATGAACTGGAATGAGTTTTTTACATATGAGGTGATGGATTCTGCATAAGGTTGTAGTTGTTTTGCGAGAAATTTGGCTAGGTTTTGTAGAGGTGAGCCTATGGAGCTGACTATGGGTCTAAGTGGGGCTCCTTCTTTGTGTATCTTGGGGAGACCATAGAGCTTGGGGCATCTGGATGATTTCTCTCTGGGAATGATTCTTTGCTGGATCTCTTCGCTGATGGGAGAGGCTTTTATTTTGGATCTAGTGGTTTTTTCCAGGTAGGTTGTGGGGTCTGTGTTTAGGGGTTTGTATGTGGAGTCTAACCAACCTACTCCAAGACTCCACATACAAACCCCTAAACACAGACCCCACAACCTACCTGGAAAAAACCACTAGATCCACACTAACCGCTATCTGCACGCACTCTCACACCACCACCCAGCACAGATCAACTGCGTAGCCAAGACACTCATCTCCAGAACAAAACGCCTAGCTGACGAACAACACCTAAAAACCGAACTAAATACTCTCACTAACGTACTAGTATCCAATGGATTCCAAAGAAATAAGATCACCAACCTAATCCAAAAAGAAACCCCCACTAAAATCCAAGACAGAGAACAAGAAAACGGCAAAGCCCTCCTACCATACATAAAAGGAACCACAGACAGAATCAGCAAGATCCTCCACAAACACAACATCAAGACAGCATTCTGCACAAACCGAAAAATATCCACCATCCTAAGAAACCCCAAAGACAAAATTGAGTTAGAAAATCAAGGAGTATATGAAATCCCATGCACCGCCTGCCCCACCACATACATTGGACAAACCAACAGAAGAATAAGTGCACGCATTGAAGAACACAAGAACTCAGTCAAAAAAGAGGAACCAACTTCTTCCTTGGTCCAACATCTTAAAGCCACAGGACATGAAATTAACTTTAAAAAGACCAGAACTATCGCCAAAACTGAACATTTTAACAACAGAATAATCAGAGAAGCCATTGAGATAGAGAAACGCCCACAAAGCATGAATAAACGAGATGACACCTCCCGCCTACCAGCCATTTGGAAACCCGCACTTGTTGACAAACGAGTCCCTAACACTAAGAATGACACTAGACCCACACTCACGAAAACCACACAGGATGTCACCACCACACACCCATGCAAAAAGCAAACCCAAACCCACACCAATGAGGCACGGCCACAAACCAGAAGCCAGACCATAGCTGCATCTTTAGCCACTCTAAACCCCTCCATTCCATACATGAAGCAAACTGACACCCCAGCCAATCATAGCACAGCCAACCCCCCATCCAATCAGAGCACAGCCAAGCCCCCAACAAATCAGAACACACCTCCACCCAATCAGAACACAGCCAAGCTCCCACCCTATCAGTTCAAACCCCCAGTGGCAGTTAAAAGGAAGAAACAGCTGCAATCTCACATTGCTCCTAGAAGCAGCAAGCTGAAGACTCCAGCCTGATGATGACGAATGGGACTTCGTCGAAACGTTGCAAAGATACTTCCAATTTCACGCGGGAGAAAACCCGAATAACCAAAGACCTACATACAAACACCCGCGAAAACCTCAGAAAACATATATATATATATATATATATATATATATATATATATATATATATATATATATATATATATATATATATATATATATATATATATATATATATATATATATATAATAAAAACACGGTCGCCTCGTTCGTATTTTTTTAAAAAAATTTGAAATTTCTCTCGCACCCTCAGGGGTGCATGCACCCCAGGTTAAGAACCACTGGTTTAGAGTAAAGCCACTTAGGTACTGCTAACAAGAGTTTGCCTGAGGAGCTCAAAAGGATGAAAGGAGTAATCAGAGGAACTGCCTTGTTCTGAGGGACTGCAGGCTGAGCTGTGAGAGGCAAAAGGTCACTGCCTGAAGAGCAGTGGATCGCAGGGGGAGTGACTTAAGAGCTGGTCAATGCCCATCATGGCTGATTGGGTGGCTGCCTACTGCTAAGTAAACAGAGACTCTGCCTAAGAGGAATATAAGGCAGCTTGGTTCTAGGGAAAGTTCAGTGAGGAAGTGAACAAAGGGCTAACAGAAGTTTGCTAGGGAGTCACTAAACAAGAAACCCAACTAATCTGAAAAATGAACAAGAAAACTTTTTTACGGAATAGTACTCTAAATTTTTAAAAAAATGCTTTAAAAAAAGACTGAATTTATGACCTGCAATTCATGAGAGACATGTTCACTTTCCAGCCTGAAAAACAACACGGCACATATTTTCTTCAAATTGGTAGCAAGGTAGCAGGCCTTGAAGAAAAAGGTCAAAAGACTGACAGCAGCAAGTAGCCACACTTGAGCTACGAAGAAAGGATAGGGATTTATCAGTTCAGAGAAAGGGAACTCCACAAAGAAAGCAGGATAGTAGAAGCAACCACTTTGGGAATCCAACTGGACTTGTGGTTCCTGCTGAAGAAGAGGCCATTTGCAGAGTTGCATGTATTGCATCCGTTCCTAGACAAGGAGTTACTAATGGTCACACAATGCTCTAGTCACTTCCTGTTTGGATTACTGCACCATGCGTTCCATGGGGCTGTCCTTAAGGATCATCCAGAAACTTCATCTGGTCAGAATACGGCAGCACACACAGTTCTAGGCAACCCAACCCATGTTATACCACTGTTGTATAAGCTGCACTGACTCCCATTGAATCCTATTCAATACAAGGTGCTTTTTTTTAAAGCCCCATATGGCACAGTGCTGGGTTATCTGCAGGACTGCCTTTTCCTGAAGACAAATACCCATCCAAACACAGGTGGTTTGTTCCATCTCTTAAATACTGTCATCTGGTGAGACCTAGGAAGCAACCCTTTTCTATAACTGCCCCAGTCTTGCGGAACAATCTGCCCTGTGAGATGCAGAGGGTCTCTATTATTCTTGCCTTCCAGAAGGTTCTTAAGATTTGGCTTTTTCCTCGGACACTAGCTTAGATAGGAAGGTGAGCCCAACATTTATGGTTAGGATTGTTATGGTGCTTGGAGAATGAAAGAGTTTTTGTTTTTATTTTTTGTATTTTGTTACCTATTTGTTATAAGCTGTCGCTGGACAGCCACACAAATCTTTTAAAAAAATAAATAAACCCTCCCTAAGGCAGAAAGAAAGAAAGAAAGAAAGAAAGAAAGAAAGAAAGAAAGAAAGAAAGAAAGAAAGAAAGAAAGAAAGAAAGAAAGAAAGAAAGAAAGAAAGAAAGAAACAATTGCTGTGAGTGAGAATAACAAGCACACCAAAAACATGTAGAAAATATTATGTACTGACGGGGGAAGGGAAATTGTGGTCTTTGCAGATGAAACAGCTTCTGATGTTCTGGCAAAGGGGAAAAAAGAGATATTGCAGAATGGAAAACAGGCTGGTATACCTCTTGAGTGGAAGCAACATTGCCCTATTAAAAAGTCAAAAAGAAGAGTCATGGTCACTTATATGAAGAATTAAAATGAATGTCTCCTGATGCGTGGAAGGACAAGCAATATTGCAAAGAACATTATATCACCACAGACTCTGAAAATCTCAGAAGGAAGCTCAAGACCTTATGTCAGATGTAGCCAGACAATACTTCAAACAGAAGATGTGTAGGCAGAGAGAGAATCAAGGACATAGCTCTTGATGGTTGTACTACAGATATTAGAGAATAATAAAACCAACTACTGTAAATTGCAAGACTCAATATATGTAGCAGGCCTAAAGTTCAACTGCTACATCTCTTTCGCCTACTCCTGCATAATGTCCTATTTGTTCCTTGGCAAAGCAATCAGTTGAAATCTAACCACCGTTACACTAACAGACAACGGTGATGTCACCAGCTGCTAATCCTTTCAACAGGGAAGCACCTTAAATTGTGCCTCTGACACAAAGGGGGTGGGTGAGTGAGTTTTGCCCCATTTTACACTTTTCTTGCCATAGTAGTTAAGGGAATCACTGCAGTTGTTAAGTTAGTAACACAGTAATTAAGTGAATCTGGCTTCCCCATTGACTTTGCTTGTCAGAAGGTTGCAAAAGGTGATCACATGACCCCAGGTATATTATAAAATATATTATTATATTATTATATTATATTATATTATATTATATTATATTATATTATATTATATTATATTATATTATATTATATTATATTATATTATTATATTATATTATATTATATTATATTATATTATATTATATTATATTATATTATATTATATTATATTATATTATATTATATTATATTATATTATTATAATTATATATAATAATGTTATATAGTAATATATATTGTAAATAAACACGGCATTTGTTTATGCAATAAATGTTTTTTCTTAAATTAAAAAATATACACACATTTTTTAAGGGGGTGCAAGAGCTTATTTTCAGATTCAAGGGGGTGCGGACCACTAAAAAGGTTAAGAACCGCTGTTCTAAACAGAACAAAACAACAAATTTAATAAGAGGAAGCTGTCTTGAAAAAAACATACAGGTAGTCTTTGAATCACAACCATTCATTTAGCAACCATTTGAAGTTACAACTGCACTGGAAAAAGGGACTTGCGACCGGTTCTTGCACTTAACGACCATCTTGCACTTATGACCATCTCCTCGGTCACGTGATCAAAATTCAGGCGCTTGGCAACTGGCATGTATTTAGGATAGTTGCAGCATCCCTGGGTCATCTAATTGCCATTGGTGACTTTCTAGCCAGCTTTCGACAAGCAAAATCACTTAATTGCTGCTGCAGTGATTCGCTTAACAACTGTGACAAAAAAGATTCTAAATTGGTTGTGACTCACTTAACAACTGCCTTGCTTAGCAATGGAAATTCTGGTCCCAACTGTGGTTGTAATTAATACTACTGTCTGTATTATATATTAGAGTTTTGTTTGTATGCCTATTGCGAAAGCAGCAATAGCAAAGTATGATGACACTTGTGAAGAGTTATTTAATCATTCTACAACTATATTTTTATAGAAGTAGTTCAATTACTAAAGTAACTTGATATATCTAATCTATTTTTGACACATTAAAATCCTTGATTAGTATAATTCCTTTGGGAGTGCAAGTATACATTGTCCTAAAAGCCCTGTGATGATTCATAACAATACAAAGAAAATAATAATAATACAAATATTCACTAGAGTGGAGCATGCATCAACCTTTAATATAGTGTTCTAAGCCACAGTTTTTCAAACTTGAGTCCTGCAGAACTGTATAGGTCCATGAGAACTCAATGGGATTCTGTGAGATACTCAGAGAAAAAAAGTTCCCTTGAACATATCTGCTTTTCTGTTACTAGAATTTTGCCTCTTGAACAGAGTTCTGGGATTTTTTTTTTAAATCTGGTTCTTGAAAAGATGTTATTTTTGTATGAGAGTGGTTTGAACTGAAAGTAATTAAAATTGTGTACATAATTGCCGGTCAAGTGGTATATATGTAGTTAGTTAATCATGCCAGATGGCATCTGATTCAATTTGTATATAGTACACTTGATTAAATATCTTCAGTCATTGCAGACCTCTGTTTGCAACCTGAAATACAGAATCACTTTGATATTGAGACAAAGCAGTACATTGTGATAATAATGATAATAATGATGATTATCATCATTTCTGAGAAAAACCTTTAATATTATTATTGGTCTGTATGTTTTAAATGCTAATGTTCTCCCAGTTCTGTTATACCTTCACCATTTTGGAGTCATCTGAATATAATAGTGTGAACAAACTGGTCTAAAACATAATGTGGTTTGTTTGTTGTTTGAATTGTGATTTGTTAGTTATGCTTTGAGGATTAGTAGTATGTATGATTCAGGCCACTGTAGTTTGTTCTACAAATTACAGGTAAAAGCTATGGCTTAGTACTGTATATGAATGCAGTGCTGTACTAGAAATATATTTTTGTATAGAGTTTGTGCACTGTATTCATGCAAAGTTCATACATATTTTTGTCAACATGTCTGCTTGATACATATCTACTTTGTATTGTGGCACGGCTTTTCATATGGTCACATTGCTGTTGGCATAGCAATATTACACTGCAAGATCTATCGATAGGGCAAATATTTTTGAAATGTAGAAGATTTGGTAAGTCAAGACACTTTCTAAATATCCATGGTATCATAAGTTGCTTCAACATTCTGGGCTTTTATCTGCAGGGATAAAGACAGGAAAAACTAAAATTTCAACAATTCAGAAAAGATGTCTTATGTTAGACACTGTCATTTCCAGCCAAAAAAAGATGAAATCCAATATAAATTAAAAATCTCAGATTGGGAATAGCATGGAGCATCTCATAACCCACACTTTCTTCTTCTTCAAGTCCATAAATCTTTTGAGTGTAATTGCTTTTTGCCTTGAGCTGTTAAGAAACTTCAGCTGGTGCAGAAGGATTGGAATGTTTAGGATGATCTAATTGAATGATATCTTGCTTCTTCTAAAGCTGATACATTGGCTCTTGGGACCGAAGTCAAAATGATGGTCTTGGTCTTCATAGCCTTATAAAGCTTAAAGGCTGTTCTACAAGTCTTCCCATCTGCGGATTGGAGGCAAGTAAACTGTCACCCAAGGTAGATCCCCCCCCCCATTTATCTTGTCTTTTCTCCAGAAGTTCCTGGTGGCATATGTAGCATTCCCTCTTTCAATTTTTCTCAAAAATTTGGACTAGGTGATTGGCTCATAAACTACTCAGTGAGCTTCTTCTAGTTGGGAGTGGATTTGAACCTGGTTTTTACTCTTTGTAAAATCAAAAACCTTGTTTCAGGCTGGAAATACTTTCTCCATTTTGTCATATATAGTAAAAATTGTTTCACTTTTATAATTTCTTTTGTAATAATTTTATTGAAAGTTTTAATTCCAACAGTAAGAAAAATAATGCAAGCTAAAAAAACAAAAGGGAAAAGAGAATGCAAGGTAGCATACAAATAAAGAGACCCCACCCCAATAAACTTCTTACCTTCATCATGACAAGTATAATAAATTTCACAATCCACTTACTTAACAAATATAAAACTCTTCATCCCATAACTCATCTCTTAACAATAGACAAATCAAATAAATAACTTCTTCAATTATCAAGGAAAAAGTCCAGAGTTCTAAAATTTGATAACATGTATAAAGGTTAACATTCTATATCTCAATTCTTAACTGTAAATAAAACCCCATTTAAAAGCCCTAAAATGGTCCTGATATTCTAGTGTAAACAAAAAAAATCCTACAGCTTAACATGACAAAGAAGGACCATTTCTCCTTTCAAAAAGATACAACATTTTTCCATTCCAAATGCCAACAATTCCAAAGAAACCACCCCAAATAGCAGCATAGCCCATTCAAATAAACATTCCATATCTCAACTCTGAACTATAGACAAATCCACATTTAGCAAACATAAAGTAATCCCAGTATCCTAGTATAAACAAAATACTAACATTTATAATAAGAAATAGGGAAGATTTCTCCTTTAAAAAGAACAAGTTCACAAAACTTCCTTACCAAAGACAGATACAAAACCAGTTTAAATGCTATCAAATTCTGATAAATAAAGTACCGTATTTTTCGAACTATATGACGCTCTGGACCAGTGGTGGCCAACCTTAAGCATACCATGCTCCAGTTTTTTCACAGACGAGTTCAGATGTGCCATACAACTCAAGTACGTTTTTTACCTTCTTACTTTCACGTCTGGGGTTGTAAAATAGGGATAATTTAATTTAATTTAATTTAATTTAATAGATTTGTATGCCGCCCAACTCCCGGGGGACTCTGGGCGGCTCACAACATATCCAAATCTATTACAATAAAAACATCACAGTTAAAAAGATATAGAAAAATTAAAAAGAAAATCTCCAACATTCATAACAAGGGGGGAGACCCAGAGATAATATGCTCGGTCTCACTTTCACCCCGCCTGCCGGAAGAGCCACGTTTTTATTGCTTTCCGGAAGGCCAGCAGGGTGGGGATGGCTCTGATCTCCGGAGGAAGTTGGTTCCATAGGGAGGGAGCTCCCACAGAGAAGGCTCTCCCCCTAGGCCCCGCCAACTGACATTGTTTGGTTGATGGGACCTGGAGAAGACCCACTCTGTGGGACCTAACTGGTCGTAGGGAGGTATGCGGCAGGATGCGGTCCCGAAGGTAACCTGGCCCTGAGCCATGTAGGGCTTTAAAGGTAACGACCAACACCTTAAATTGGATCCGGAGACTAATGGGCAACCAATGCAGCTGCCGGAGGACAGGTGTTACATGGGTGTACCTGGGCACACCCACCACGGCACGAGCAGCTGCATTTTGCACCAATTGTAGTCTCCGGATACTCTTCAAGGGTAGCCCCATGTAGAGCGCATTGCAGTAATCCAGCCGGGAGGTGATAAGGGCGTGGGTGACTGTGAGTAGTGCCTCCCTCTCCAAGAAGGGTCGCAATTGGTGCACTAGGCGAACCTGTGCAAAGGTCCCCCTAGCCACAGCTGAAAGATGTTGCTCCAATTTTAGCTGTGGGTCTAGGAGGACACCCAAATTGCGAACCCGTTCTGAGGGAGTTAATTTCTCTCCCCCAAGAACCAAGGAGGGGCAATTGACATAATCCTTGGGAGGCAATATCCACAGCCACTCGGTCTTGTCAGGGTTGAGCTTTAGCCGGTTCTTCCCCATCCAGACCCTAACATCGTCCAGGCAGCGGCACATTACGTCGACGGCTTCCCTGAATTGAGACGGGGTGGAGATGTACAACTGGGTATCATCAGCATATTGCTGATACCTCACCCCGTGTCGTCGGATGATCTCACCCAGTGGTTTCATGTAGATGTTAAACAGGATGGGCGAGAGGACCGAGCCCTGCGGCACCCCACAAAGTAGGGGCCTAGGGCTCGACATCTGCCCCCCTGTCAACACCGACTGCGTCCTGTCAGAGAGGTAGGAGGAGAACCACTGTAACACAGTGCCGCCCACTCCCACCTCGCCGAGACGACGCAGAAGGATACCATGGTCAATGGTATCGAAAGCCGCTGAGAGGTCAAGTAGCACCAGGATGGAGGAATGACCCCCATCCCGGGCTCGCCAGAGGTCATCCATCAGAGTGACCAAAGCCGTTTCCGTACTGTAGCCGCGCCTGAAACCCGATTGAAAGGGATCCAGAAAATCAGTGTCATCCAACAGCCGTAGGAGTTGGAGTGCCACCACTTTCTCTACAACCTTCCCCGCGAAGGGAAGGTTGGAGACCGGACGGAAGTTCTTTAAATCCGCTGGGTCCAGGGAAGGCTTCTTGAGGAGGGGCCTCACCACCGGGACTTTTAAGGGCCGCGGGACGGACCCCTCTCTCAGAGAAGCGTTGACCAACGCCTGGAGCCAGCCGCGTGAAACCTCCCTGGTGGCCGAAACCAACCAGGATGGACACGGGTCCAATAAACAAGTGGCGGAACTCATCGCTCCTATGGCCTTGTCTACATCATCAGGAGTCACCGGTTCAAACTCCTCCCATATAACAGGACTAAGACCTGCCCCTGTCACCTCGGCCTGTACTGCCCAATCGGAGTCCAGGTCTGTCCGAATCTGAGTGACTTTATCCGCCAGAAACCGAGAAAATTCCTCAGCTCTGCCCTGCAAGGGATCTTCGCCACCCTCCTTGGCTAGGAGGGAGCGGGTCACCCTAAACAGGGCGGCTGGGCGGGAGTCAGCGGACGCAATAAGGGCGGAAAAATGCGAACATTTTGCCGCCCTTATCGCCACTAAGTAAGACTTAATGAAAGTTCTTAAAAGTGTCCGGTCAGACTCAGCTTTACTAGATCTCCATCGTCGCTCTAGGCGTCTCTTATGGCGCTTCATCTCCCGGAGTTCCTCAGTAAACCAAGGGGCCCTCCTGGATCCGCTACCACGGAGAGGCCGCAAAGGCGCAATCCGATCCAAGGCCCCCGCTGCCACCCGATTCCAGGTGGCTACAAGGTCCTCGGACGAGTTGTGTACCAGGGATTCAGGTATTTCCCCAAGCTCCCTCTGGAATCCCTCAGGCTCCATTAGGCGCCTGGGGCGGAACCACTTAGTCGGTCCCGCCTCCTTGCGGTGGAGGAGTGGTGCCATGAAATCCATCCTCAGAAGGAAATGATCTGACCACGACAAGGGTACTGTGACTAAACCCCTCAGCCTCAGATCATCTCTCCACTGCCCCGAGAGAAACACAAGGTCAAGCGTGTGACCTCCCTCATGAGTCGGACCCTGAACTACTTGGGTCAGGTCCATGGTTGTCATGGAAGCCATGAACTCCTGGACTGCCCCTGAGGCTTCGCCGGGCGATGGCAGATTAAAGTCCCCCAGCACCATCAACCTGGGGAACTCAATCGCCAGCCCCGCAACCGCCTCAAGCAGAACAGGCAGGGCCTTTGTAACGCAGCTAGGAGGCAGGTACGTTAACAAAAGGCCCACCTGAACCCCTAAGTCCAACTTCAGAAGGAGTGTCTCACACCCAACAATCTCCGGGGCAGGGCTCCTTCGAGGGCAAAGGTTCTGGCGAGCTATAATAGCCACTCCTCCACCCCTTCCCTGGGGTCGCGGTTGATGCTGGACTGAAAACCCGTAGGTTTTCAGGTAGGATCTGCTTTGCTTAAGGGAGGAAAAGGAATAACTCAATCACGCAATTCAATTTTCTTTTGCACTGTAATGGATAACAGGAATTTAAGCATAGAAAAGTATAAAACTAAAAAAAAAGTGAAAAAGAACAAATAGATCACAAGTACTTACGTCGTATCACACAGAATATCAATTATGTGGAATTTGAATTCTATGTTCACGTCAAGAAAAAGTAGTGGCGCTCTTCTTTGACAAACGTAATATATATTTAATCTTGAATCTGTCTTTCAATCACTCTCAATACAAAAATCACGCTAGTACACTAAATAAAACACTGCTTCAAACTCCACGTCACGATGGCTCACTCAGAACTGACTGACCATATCAAACGCTCGCCGCTCATTCGCAGTGACTTCAAACACATGATGTGTTGCTAGTGTTTGCGATCGTTTGAGCAGGAACACGCAATGGCAACACCGATAAAAATATTTGTACATTTGTAAACCCGCCTCAAGTAACATCTCACAAGTTCCATTCTAAGTTTCAGACACCGAGAAGTTGAACATTACCGAAGGCTGTACGAATTGAACTGAGATCACTTTGGTGTTGAAAATGTTAAGATGGATTCAGTTATGACACCTATTAAAAAAAAATAAGTTGGCGCAAGGATGCAATGCGCCACTTGTATTTATCCAATGCGCCACATTTGGCTCATGCACCACGGTTTGGCCACCCCTGCTCTGGACTATAAGATGCTCCTAGCTTTTGGGGAGGAAAACAAGAAAAAAAAATTTTTCCTCTGCCTCCCAGCAATTTGTCTCCTTGCAGCAAACAGCCTGGTCAGCTTCAGCACAGCCTGATTTAGTACGAGCAGCTGATTTGTGGTTGGATCTGCCTCCCGGAATACTGCCTATCAGCTGTTCCAGGCTGGCGGGATCGCCACCACCTATCTCCACCATCGCTGTCCATCACCTATCGCCACCTCTGTGCGTCCTGTTTTCAGCCTTCATGCGTCCCATTTTTGGCCTGTTCCAGGTGGGGATAGGGGGCGGCAGCAATCCCCGCCATCTGGAACGGGCTGAAAGTGGGGTGCGCGGAGGTGGCAATAGGCGGCAGTGTCGATGGGCAGTGGTGATCCCTGCAGCCTGGAACAGCTGGTAGGCAATATTCCGGGGGGCAGCTCCAACCGCCAATCAGCTGCTTGTGCTAAATCAGGCTGTTCTAAAGCTGACCAGACTGTTTGCTGTTTGCTGCAAGGAGGCAAATTGCTGGGAGGCTGAAGTCTGGGGGCCAGCGGGTGGGCGGGGCTACGACAACATTCGCTGTGTAAGACGCACAGACATTTCCACCACTTTGGGGGGGGGAGTGCGTCTTATACACTGAAATATATGGTATTTCTTGGGCAGGGGTGTCAAACTCAAGGCCCAGGGGCCAGATCCAGCCCGCAGGGTACTTATATGTGGCCCATGGCCCCGCCCTGGAAACAGCGAAGGACCGGCCCACGGTGCCTCTACCAGCGAAAATGGAGCACGGGAGGGCCGCATGGAGCTCTGTTTTCACTGGCAGAGGGCTGTGGGGTCCGTTGTGGCAGAAAACGGGACTCAGGGGGACACACGCGGCCCACCCGAGCTCTATTTTCACAGGCAGAGGGCTGCAGGAGGTTGTTGTGGCCAAAAATGGAGATCAGGAGCCTGTTTTTGCTGGAAGAGCGCTTGAGCCACCACAGGTGGCCCCGATGAGTGGCATCGAGCTGGCCATGCCCACTCCAGCCCCCTGAGTTCAAACACAATCCTGATGCAGCCCTCAATGATATTGAGTTTGACACCCCTGTTCTAGGGGAAAATGCTTTAATACCATATTAGATTTAAATAAATCCAATATACCACATTTTTCCAGTCAAGATATTAAGAAATCCAAAAAGAAACATCCAAAATGCCATGTCCCTTCCTTTTTTTAAAAAAAGTATTTCTGTGTAATCTATATGATTGTTGATCTTTGTTATGAGTTTCTTCAATATGTTAAACTACCTCTTTTTTAAGTCCAGCAACAAGAAATGGTTTCAGTTGCTCTCTAGGATTGCCACTTTTATTTCCTTCTTAATTTTTGAACCTCATCCAATATTTTTTTCTTTACATTTGATGACAAATTCTTATTTAAATTCTCGTTCCTATTCTTGTGTAGATTTTGTTGCATAACTTTTTCTATAACATCTTCTTGGAACAAACTGTAATATCTTCTTCTAGGAAGACACAACATAGATGACATAATCGATTTAAAATCCTGATGCTGTTAACTTGTTCAGTTCCTCAAAGATATCTTTAAACACTGTTGCTTGTTTTGTTATGTCTCCATTAGCAAAATCATTTTTTTCTTTTCACATACATGCATTTTTAAAAAATAATCTCAAAATCTTAATGTTCAAAATCCATATTCAAAGTTTGCCGAGCCCTCAGTCTGTTTTAAACTTTCTGTAGCCAAATCCTTGTCTTGTTTTTTGTTGTTTATTTTAAATTCGTAAAGATTATAATCTTCATTTTCTTATATTAATGATTAAAGACATTCACCCAGTGTTTGCAGTCTTGTCGCTTTGAAAGTGTCTGATCTCCTCCTGATTCTTCCTCTCCTTTCTGGAGATTGTAAGGATTCACATTAGTAGGATATGAAGGAGCAACTGTAAGGACAACACTTGGGCAATCTTGTATTCTTTGTTATCCAGAGAGGATCAAAGGAAGCAATCATTTCCTTGGCTCCCTATTTGTGGCTGCAAACATTGATTTCTCTTTTTGCAGAACTGTTTTCTGTATGCCATCTTCCCCGGAAGTCTTTATTTTTCTTGACGACTTGAGGAAGGATAAATCATATATATATATATATATATATATATATATATATATATATATATATATATATATATATATATATATATATATATATATATATATATATATATATATATATATATATATATATATATATATATATACAGAGAGAGAGAGAGAGAGAGAGAGAGAGAGAGAGAGAGAGAGAGAGAGAGAGAGAGAGATCATAAACAAATATAATAGAAAAATATTATATAAACCTCTAAAGAGAAAGTAGACTTGTCTAACAGTGGACAGGAGGTACAAAATATCTAAATATAATGTGTGTTGTATGTTTTATATTACACATATATTAATAGGAGAGCAATTAAAAGTTATATAGATTCACAGGTTGCAATGTTATAAAGATTTATTGCTAAATCTGAAAGTCAAATAGATGTGTAGCAGACACTCTGGCATTTTCAATACCATAAACCTATAAGACATCACACTCATTGGCTGTGGCTTGAATAGCACACTGCAGTTATTGCAGATTATCTTAGGGACTTATGCAGAGCATGATCTGACTGTACTTTTAAAAATGATTTTCAATTATTTGGATGTGGACAAAATGACTGGTGAAATCAGCCACGATCCTAGTCATCTTACCTTATATCTAGAAAAGAAAAAATAACTAACCGAATTCAGGAAATAATAAATGTTTTATTAGGAGAAAGAGTGGGTTCCAGTTGATTTAAAATATGATACAATAATACTGTTCTGAAGAAATTCCTATGAACCTAGATCAATGATGGCGAACCTATGGCACGCGTGCCACAAGTGGCACACGGAGTCATATCAGTGGGCACGCAAGCTCAGGTCTGGCGCACATGTGCGTGCCGGCGAGCTGATTTTTGGGCCTTCTGGTCCCACTGGGAGTCGGGAAACAGGTTGTTTCCAGCCTCCGGAGGGGGTGAGGAATGCCCATTTTTTGCTCTCCCCAAGTTCTAGAGCCTTTCTAGGAGCCTGGGGAGGGCGAAAATGGCCTTCCCCATCCCCCCAGAGGTCCTCAGTGTGCGGAAATGTCCCATTTGACGACTTCTGATTGGACCGGAAGGACCATTTTTTTGCTCTCCCCAGGCTTCACAGTCTATCTAGGAGCCTGGGGAGGGCACAAATAGCCTTCCCCCCCCCAGAGGCCCTCCGGAGGCCAGAAGTTGGGAAACGGGCCCTTTCTGGCCTCCGGAGGGCCTCCAAAGGGGTGGGGAAAGCCATTTTCACCCTCCCCAGGCTCCTAGAAAGGCTCTGAAGCCTGGGGAGAGCAAAAAATGGGCCTTCTGGTCCAATTGGAAGTCGGCAAATGGGACGTTTCCGGCCTCCGGAGGACCTCCGGGGGGGTGGGAAAGGCCGTTTTCACTCTCCCCAGGCTCCTAGAAAGGCTCTGGAGCTTGGGGAGAGCAAAAAAATGGGCCTTCCGGTCCAACCGGAAGTTGGCAAATGGGCCATTTTCTGCCTCCTGAGGGCCTCTGGGGGGGAGGCAGTTTTCACCCTCCCCAGGTTCCTAGAAAGGCTCTAAAGCCTGGGGAGAGCGAAAAACGGGTGTGCCATCGCGTGCCGGCAGCAGGGGGGTTCACACATGCATGCATGGGCGCATGGAATTATGGGTGTGGGCATGCGAGTGCACGCGACCCCCCATGTTCCCCCCTTTTGGCACACGAACCAAAAAAGGTTCGCCATCACTGACCTAGATCATTATTTTGAATCATTGCTTTTCCATACAACTTCCTTGGTGTCACAAACTTACTGGCCTGCCCATAAGTTATAATTCCAGAAGCAGTTTTTCACCCATCAGCTGGCATTAGTTGCTCACCATCACAATTAAAGGCTAATAATGTGCGTGACTCTGCAACTTCGTGTTTTCCAGGTAATGCTAGACAATTTATTTGGAATACTGGGCAGCTGGGAATATTGGGAGAGTATAGAATGGTCCTCTGCTGGCCTTGTTTCATTTTAGATGAAGTACGCTGTTGTGAAAGAGAAGAGTTTTGCCAGCCCATGCTGTAACCAGAAGACACTTAAAGAATCCCACCCAGTTAAAGGACAATATAAACCAATATGTTACTGGTATCCACTTCTTTGAGCTTTGGCAAATATTATTCTTGTTTGAGCTCCAAAATATGCAAATTGCTTATTAAAGCAGTTTTTTAAATTAAATTCCATAGTTTTAGTCACACAATTGTGCCGATGCAAGAGATTTGTGGATCCTGCTGATGTGACCAGGATTGTTTGTCATGTTGCCATGCAACGTCTTTGCCTTCATAACCTGTTTACTTCTGTTGTGTGTATTTGAATATTAGATTGTATGGTTCACAGTTTAGAAAACAAACACCTTAGTAGGGTTCTCTTGAATTGCTACACCAGTGTGTGTGTGTGTGTGTGTGTGTGTGTGTGTGTGTGTGTGTGTGTGTGTGTGTGTGTGGTTTCAAGCTGGCAGATGTAGCTTAGCTCTTGGCATTGTGTTCCATGCCATTCATATCTTTCCTTTTCAGCAGGATAGAGTTTAAAGGGGCAGGGAGTAGGGAAGCTGGTTGTATTCTAAGGAAAGTCTGTATTTTCTTGATCACACACACACACACACACACACACACACACACACACACACACACACACAGTATGTATGTATGTATGTATGTATGTATGTATGTGTGTATGTATATGTATATGTATATACCGTATTTTTCGGAGTATAAGACGCACCTTCCCCTCCCCTAAAAGTGGCTGAAATTTGGGTGCGTCTTATACTCTGAATGTAGCTTTTCCAAACCTTTTTTCCCCAGCCCTAACGAGGTGCTAACGATCTTCCCGGCTTGCAGGATTTTTTCATTGCTACTCAGAAGAAGTTTTTTCCGGCTCTAAGTCTTTGCAGGCTTGTTTTCATTGCTATTCCCTCTGAAGAAGATTTTTTTCAGCCCTAACCAGGGGATAAAATAATGTGCTGAAGCTGACCAGACTAAGGACGCTATCCAGATGAATACCTGGTAGATAGATTTTTTCCCCTATTTTCCTCCCCAAAAACTAAGGTGCATCTTATACTCTGGTGCGTCTTATACTCCGAAAAATGCGGTATATGTATATGTATGTATATGTGTGTGTGTGTATATATATATATGTATATATGTATATATGTGTGTGTATATATATATGTATGTACACACACACACACACACACACACACACACACACACACACACACACACACACACATTGGGCGTCTGGCAACTACACTGAGGTCTGTCTAGGTTTTGTTTCCCTGCAGTTTTTCAGTAACTGCTTTCCATCAAGAAAACACTGATCTTTCTTCCTTTTGTAAAGGTTGCAAATCAACAACATCATGCCAAAGTTTCAGTATGCATGTCTATTTAAAATAATTGGGTTACTTCTGAAGGCTTTATTCCCCAGGTTTTGTCACTCCGGGAGGAAAAATTCATTATTTCAAAAGTGAAAAGAACTTCAAGGGCTTCTGATGCCACTGCGCTCTACTTTTAATGTGCTAATGTTCTCAACTCACAGAGCCTGGAGGGGATTCTAGACAGTGGTCCCGTTTCTTGCTTGTAATAGGTGAAGTCTGAAAACTTGTATTTGAGGTTTATATCCCAAGGTAGCATGAATTTTACTTTCCCTTGGAGTTAAAATAATACCATAGTGTGCATCTTTTTAAATTATCAGAGTCTGTTATAAAGCATGTGAAAATATGGAGACCTGATCTGCTTGTTCTGAATTGATTAATTTAGCCATATTAGGCAAGCATTCTTTCTGCAAATTGAGTGGATGTAGTGAGGCGAGGTTTCAGAAGGAGAAGAATAGAGGGGGGAAATATCCACAGAACTGAAAGCTTTTCCAGAAAAAGGCTATTGTGGACCTAATTAGCAACTGAATTTCACATGTTGCCAAACATTCAGTTACCAAGTTGCTAAATTAACCTTTTTGTCTGACTGCATTTGACATTTCTAATTAATCTGGAACATATTTTCAAAATAATCAAAACTGCTTTTTAAAACTCCAGAACGTATAAATATTTGTGAGGGCTTCTACGCTGTCTAAAACGTCATGTTCCCATAGTTACCCAGTATTAGGTACTTATGGTCTCACTCCAAATATCAGTTGCAGCAAAAGCATTCTTTAGTATGTCATCCTAAGAAATCTACAATGTTCCCGTTTGTGATGATTCCTGCAACAAAACTATACAATACAGAAAGCTAGTAAACATCACAGTTCCTCGTTCCATGCTGAAATAGTCTCACAGTAGGCTTTGTCAAACTTTTTTTTTTAACAAACTCTGTTAGTGATACAATTACTTTCAACAATCAGAACAAGTTAACTATATATGGAAGAGAAATAAATGCTGGACAGAGATATCTCATATTCCAGTGATGGCTAACCTTTTTCGGTCAGAGTGCCCAAAGTGCGTGCGCGCAAGTGTGGAAGCGTGCATGCGCACCCAAACCCCCAAAATGCAATGCATGCACCCTCCATGCATGTGCCCTGCCCCGTGTATGCACGTGTGACCCCATGCATGCGCCCCACTCCCGTGCATGCACGTGTGACCCCATGCATGTGCCCTGCCCCCACACATGCATGCATGTGCACCCCCGTACATGCACGTGCAACCCCCCGCATGCTCCGCGCCCCCTACCCATGCACGGCAGAGACCCAAAGACCAGCTGGTCGGCGGGAGGCGCGTGCACATGCGCGGCAGAGCTGAACTGGGGCGACAGCTCACGTGCCATCAGAGAGGGCGCTGCGTGCCACAGGTTCACTATCACGGTCATATTCTGAAAACTCCTTCAGGAAAAGTTTGCATATTTTGTTCCCTTCTGATGTTCAAAAATTGTGAAAGCCAGTGAGTTTCCAAGAATAGTTTTCAGCCTAAGATAAAACACACTTAGTGAAAGATGAATGTTACTTGATGGGACTTTCGTTCATACTCTGATGTTGTATACAGGCAATTTACAGCAAATTGTATACAGGTAGTCCTCAGTTAACAATCATTTATTCAGTGACAGTTGGAAGTTATGAGGATGCTGAACAAATAGTATTTACACCTGGTCTCTGAAGTTACACCCATCGCAATGTCTCTGCAGTCACATGATCAAAATTATAAACATTTAAAATAGATTTATTTATTATTTATTTATTTATTCCTTCTTATAGGCCGCCCAACTCCCGAGGGACTCAGGGCGGTGTACAACATGTAAGAGGAACAGTCAATAAAAAAGCATAATAACACTAATTAAAAACAGTTATAAAAAGTTTAAAAAAACATTATCATCATTCACACGTGGGCAGACCACAGATGTTCCCATTGGTCTTATTTTAGCTCGCCTGCTTGAAAAGCCATGTTTATAGCAATAGCACTTACTTATATACCGCTTCATAGTGCTTTACAGCCCTCTCTAAGCGGTTTACAGAGTTCAGCATATTGCCCCCAACAATCTGGGTCCTCATTTTACCCACCTCAGAAGGATGGAAGGCTGAGTCAACCTTGAGCTTGGTGAGATTTGAACAGCTGAACTGCTGAACTAGCAGTTCAGATTGCAGTGCTGCTTTTAACCACTGCGCCACCACAGGCTCCTTATAGGCCTTATATGTTTTCACGGCTTTCCAGCAGGGTGGGGATAGTTCGGATCTCTGGTGGTAGTTGGTTCCAAAAAGAGGGAGCTCCCACAGAGAAAGCTCTCCCCCGCGGTCCCGGCATTGCTTGGTTGACGGGACCTGGAGGAGACCAACTCTGTGGGACCTAACCCGTCGTAGGGAGGTATGTGGCAGGATTTAGAATATATATTTTTGCAAAACAGCTGTTGGCCATGTGAGGGGCTTCTTCCGAAGACCATTTGCAGCCTGCCTTCTCATAAAGCTTTGGTAGCCTTCTGAGATCTTCCAAAGCCTTTTGAGAAGACTTCATTTGCATCCAGCACCTGCCTCGTGAAGGGTCAGGCAGGTGTGCCTCAACAACAGTGGCTGGGCTGTAAATGGCTGGGCTGCCTTGTGCCTGAATTTTGATCCCATGACCATGGTATACAACCTAATTACTTAGTACACTGTATTAAGCCACAATGGTTTGTGTGACTTCAGCCACTGTAATTTATAAACTAGGTTTTATAGCATAGCATGTTAGCTCCGCCAATTGTAGTTTACTCAGTTTACCATGGTTAAGCAAAAACATGGCTTGGCACACTCTCTGAACAAGATATGTCTTTGTTCAGAAATGTTACATCCCAATGTGGTGGTTTAGTTAAAATCCAGTGTTACTGTTTCATTAATATTCTCCATTGTCAACTGTTACAGTCCATAATTTTGCTATATATGTTTGAGTTTTGCAATAAAAGATAATTATGGAGCTAACTCTGTGCTTTTAATCACAGGCTTCCTGTTTCCAGATGCTACCTTTTAATTGTTTCTTGTTCATTAAACATTAAGATTAACCTTTAAATGACCTTTTGAAGAGATACTTTTGTCCTGAATCTAAGTTTCTGTGTTGATGGAGGGGAAAATTTAATTAAAAATTTGCTCTTATTTTTATTTCTTCTTCAACACTATTTGAATGGAATAGAAAAGAATTCTTTATTGGCCAAATTACACAAGTAATTTGTCTTTGGTGCATATGTTCTCAGTGTACATAAAAGAAAAGATACATTTGTCAAGAATCATGAGGTACAACACTTAATGATTGTCATAGGGTACAAATAAGCAATCAGGAAACAATCCATATTAATATAAATCGTAAGGATACAAGCAACAAGTTACAGTCATACAGTCATAAGTGGGAGGAGATGGGTGATAGGAACGATGAGAAGACTAATAGTAATGCAGCCTTAGTGAATAGTTTGACAGTGGTGAGCGCATTATTTGTTTAGCAGAGTGATGGCGTTTGGGGAAAAACTGTTCTTGGTGTCCAGTGCTCCATAGCATCATTTTGAGGGTAGGAGTTGAAACCATTTATGTCCAGGATGCGAGTAAATATGCGTAAATATGCGAATAAACATGCACAGAGGGTTAAAAACAAGAAAATGGCGACATCTGGGTGGGTGGGCGGAGCCTCGCGCTGCTGCCGCTATCAGTTCTTTGAACCATCCGCGGCCACTGCTACCGGTACGCCCGAACCGGGCCGAACTGGTAGCATTTCACCCCTGGCCTCGCCCCCTCCTAATGATGCACACCAGTCAGTGCCTGTTTACCTCAGTGCTTGGAGCCTGATGATTGTCAGAGACAACCATTCATAACCACCTATGAATGCTCTTGGCTTGTTGCCTTGAACTCATTGAGACCATATTGCCATCATCGTACCTTGAACCTCTGAAATCAAGTTGCCTTCTTTGTGCCTTGAAGCAAAGTTGCCTTCATTGTGCTTTGAACCCATTGATGTCAAATTGCCATTGTGCCTTGAACCCATTGACACCAAGTTGCTTTCATTGTGCCTTGAACCTGTTGGAGTCATTTTGCGTTTGTTGTGCCTTGAATCCATTGAAACCACATTTGCCTTGGCCATGCTTTGAACCCCGAGCGTCATGGGGGCTGTCATCCTGCTGATATTGTTCCTGTGCCTTAGGCTTGACTTGCCCCCGTTGCCTTTGTTACATTGAAGTCGCTTGGAATAGACATTAAAAGGCTGCACACATGGAGTTAGAACCTGGGGAATGAATATAGGATTGGTTGTATGAAATAAACATGCTTACTCCAAATGTGTGTGTATGTGTGCATGCGTGCGTGCACGTGCTGGAACAGGACAGACTCATTGGTTGAGGAATGGATGTAACTGCCATGCAACGCGCAGTTGAGCAAAGGCCCTCCTGGCCATGACTGCCATGTTCTCGAGCAGAAGTAGTGAGTCCAGGAGAACCCCCAGATTATGCAACTGCTCTGTCTGGGATAGTGCAACTCCATCCATGACCAAAGATGTTAATTTTCCAAAAACCAAAGAGCTCCAGACTCAAAACTACTTTATCTTGCCAGGATTCAATTTTAATTATTGCTCCCCATCCAGATCTCAACAGCCTCCAGGCACCAAGAAAAGGTGGTTGTGGCATCATTTAACTCACCATGGGCAGGAATGGGCAACTGAGTATCATAATCATGATATCTCAACCCATATTGACAGATGATCTCATCCAGCAAGTTCATGTAGATGTTACAACAGGAGTGGAGAAATCCCTGACTTTTGAAGGACCCTGCAAAGCAGCGGCCAAGGATTAGCATTCTCCCTCCTGATCAACACTGACTGGAAACGGCCTCAAAGAAAGGAGGTAAACCAGGACAATGCTGTGCCTCTTATTTCCAGTCCCTGTCAGACGCCAACAACCAGACCTACACGTGTAGAGTTCAAGCTACTACTTTATTATGTTCTGCCTATGGAATCTCCCCAGTCTGGCAGCTCTCCCTTGGGAGCAATTAGATAAGGCTCCAAGGAATTTACGATGGGCTGGTCCTGGCCCTTTTACGGTTGTGCAGTGACTAGCTGCACACTTGATCCCTCCTCACTACCAGGCTAAGTCTTCCAACAGTCCCCAAACCTATTTCAAAAGAAGACTATAGTTGATGGTATTGAAAACTGCTAAGAGGTCTAGTAAAGCAAGGGCGAATGTACTACTCCTGTCTTGCTCCTGCCAGAAATCATGAAAAAGTGTGACCAATGTCATTTTCATCCCATATTCAGGCCTGAATCCTGACTGAAAGGGGTCCAGATAATTCGTTTCCTTAGGATCCTTTGGAATTGCAACACGGCCACCTTCTCAACAAGGAAGGGAAGATTAAAGGCAGGACGAGCCTCTAATCTGTTTTGCTGGCTGAGGAATTCTGGAAGTCCACAAGTCTTAAAGTTGCCAAGATTGGAGACCCCTGCTGTAGATGTCATTTGACATCTCTCCCAGTTCCTCTGTATATCATCTGGCCTGACAAGATCCACAAAGCAAGAGAGGTCACTTAGGTGCAATCCTACCTAAACCTCAATTCCAGGCAGCGACTAGGCTCTCAGCAGGACTACACAGCAGATGTTAGAATCCGCAACTCCCTCTGAAACCTCGTTGCACCATACACCGCTGCTGCCATCTTCCATTCACCAATTGTTACTGTACCTTGCTACTAAAGGATTTACTATTACAGTAGCATTGGCCGCTTGATAAATGAAGACTGAACCCAGCATTGCCTCATCATATAAGATTGATAGATCTTCCTTGCAACTTTTTAAAAGAGCATTCAGCTTCTATTTTGTAAGCTAATATTATTTGACAGTTTTCTTCCTTGTATGGATGGCAACTAATTTCAGACATAATAACAGACAACATGGAGGAATATTTAGTATGTTTTTATTAAACATGCAAGTTATTGATATGTGAATATGCAGACATGATACAGCTTTTTATTCCCAGTAGAAAAAGTGTTCGTGCATCTGTACTAGAGCGAGAGAGTGAACATGTTATAAGTCGGCATCTGTTAATGGAGTTCTGGATTCCAACTGTGTTTGTGTTTATGCGTGAAATATATTCATTTTTTTTACAATGTGGTTTGATGTCCAGTTGCAAATAACATTGCAGTTGTAACCTGGAGATATATGTTAATGCAGTGCAATTAAAATGATTTAGTTAGCTCTTGTATGTTCAAATAATATGACACCATAGTTGAGGGAGGAGGGAGGGCTATCTTGCCAAAATAAAAAAAATAAAAAAAAATCCAGCTCCTGTTTTATTTTGCCTAGTGCTCTGACAGATCTCTTTTTTTCTCTCTTTTTTTCTTAGCAAAGTGTCTTCAAGATGGAGATAGAAGACTGCAATGGACGATCTTACATATGTGGTATGGATTTTTTTGCATTTTTCTGGTTGAAATTGATATTTTTAATGTGATCTTTTATCTTGATTTCTGTTTCTTATTAAAAAATACATTACAGGACTTCTAGCTTTTTATCAGACTAAACTACTTCCGGCACTTTTATACAAGAATGTTCAAAATGACTGAAGGTTGAGGATCCTCATGACTTCTTTCCCAACATAAGGTGGGAATTAATTCCTCCATTTGTTGCTCTCTTGAAGATCTGGGAATCTTAATTTGGGAGAATATATTTTTTCTCCACCTTTTTTGTCCTTAGTCTGTGGTGCTTGCTCCAACAAACAACTGATAACGGAGACCAGGTACTGTGAGTTGGTTCAGTTCAACAGCACAAATATCCTAGGCAGGGGTGAAATCCTCCCGGTTCGCCCGGGCCAGTCCTTCGGCGTATAGCCGATGGAACTGGCGGCGGTCGCGGCGCGGAGCTTCTCCCGCCCGCTTTCCCGGCCCGGCTGAACGCAATCACCGCTTTCCCGGCCCGGCTGAACACAATCATTCGGGTTATTTTTCCCTCTGTGCATGCGCGCGCATGCACAGAGGGAAAAATAACCCGAATGGCGGCGTTCAGCCGGGCCGGGAAAGCGGGCGAGAGAAGCTCTGCGCCGCGACCGCCGCCAGTTCCATCGGCTATACGCCGAAGGACTGGCCCAGGCGAACCGGGAGGATTTCACCCCTGATCCTAGGGCAAGGGTCAACCTGGTTGTGTGAATAGATTTTCGGGGTCCATAAACTTGGATGGGAAAAGTATTACAACTTTATTTTTTTAATTTAAAATTAAAATTTAGCTTGTCTTGTAATTGATTTAATGGATTAATATAGAAGTACTGTACATATATTACTCTTATTACACACTTGTTCTGTAAAATATTTTGATAATCATATTTGAGCATATTTGAGCATATTTGAGTTTCCTTTGTAACACAGTTTATGTTTATACATTTTATGTATTTAAATGCATTCTTCTGGGAAGGGAACTTCAGGTTTCATCGGACTAAAGGAGTCAATTGCACAAAAATAGTAACAATCTCTAGCTTAGAAAATTGCCTTCCTTGTGGGGGTTTTGGTGCTCTCTGAGCTTGGTCATTTGCTTGCAGATGTTTTGTTGCCCAACTAGATCATATCATCAGGGTGAGTGTGGAGTTTGCTGCTTGTTTATGTATAGTACCTTGCCCTGCCAGATTTGGTGGAGGTATGATTTTCTCCTTGGTAGTTCATTGACTAGAGCAGTGATGGCGAACCTTTTTTTCCTCAGGTGCCGAAAGTGCCTGCGTGTGCACTATCACGCACACACGAGTGCCCACACCCATAATTAAATGTCTGGGGAGGGCGAAAAAACGGCTTCCCCCTCCCCCGGAGGCCCTCTGGAGGCCGGAAATGGCCCATTTCCTGACTTCCGGTGGGCCCAGTAGGCCTGTTTTTCGCCCTCTCCAGGCTCCAGAGGCTTCCCTAGAGCCTGGGGAGAGCAAAAATGCCCTCCCCCGCTCCCTGGAGGTCCTCCGGAAGCCAAAAACGCCCTCCCAGAGCCTCCGCGTGAGCCCAAAATCAGCTGGATGGCCCACACATGCGCGCTGGAGCTAAGCTAGGGCAACGGCTCATGTGCCAGCAGATATGGCTCCGTGTGCCACCTGTGGCACGCGTGCCATAGGTTCGCCATCACTGGACTAGAGCATCATTTTTTGCCAGAATTGGCAGGGCAAGCTATTGTAAACAAACAGGTAGCAAATCCTAGTTGGGTAACAACATGTCTGCAAGGAAACAACCAAACTTAGTATCAATTAATTCCATAGTTGTATTCTGAGCTGTAGATATTTTCTTCTGTTAGTTTCCCTTCTTTCCTATGCCCATGTTAAACTATGGTCAGTGCCCCAAGGCACAATTTGACTTGGGAGATTCCATTCGGGTCTCATCTTTTTCTTGGCTCTGTTGGTTTGAAGCAGTGTGCCAAAATTGGAGGGGCAAGGGATTGGTGAGGTGGTCTTACTAGGCTACTGCACAGTGATTGTGCTCTGAAGAGCAGATGTGGAAAAATACTGGAGTTTGTCCTCAACCCACTGTCAAATTTGGCATATATTTTTGCTATGAAATATAGCAGACTTGCAACTTGGGCCACTAATTCAAAGCAATTAAATTAGTTGTTTGTCTGACAATCTCCTGTTCTAGAAATGATAGGTTTCTCTGTGTTTTTATTAGCTGAGAACAATCAATTCACTACAAATTTAAATTAAACCTTTGTTCACCAGAATTATCTGACTGGTGCAAATGCAAACAGTTCTCTCTGAACACATCTGTTTTCCAGGCATACTTAATATTTTTCTGTGAATGTTTTGTCAGTTTGGTCATTGGCTGCATTTTTTGTTACTAGGGGGTTAATACGGGATGTGTGTGTGTGCGCGCGCACACCCCTTTGCTCTCCTTTTTAAACCATCTGTCTTATTAAATCTCCTGAGATACTTTTTGATCATATCCCTTAGCAGGTCCTAGGCAGTCTATGAAGTGGCTGATTAATGGAGAAACACAACATTCCTAGCTGGTATTCCCTTTGACTCCTCTTGGGCTAACAGCAGCCCACTACTTTAAAACTTTTGGAAGGGTTGCCCCCATCCATTGTATTATATTTAAATGTAAATTCTTTTAAAATTAATTGCAGTCCTTGGGAGATAAAAGGTTAAGGGAATTCAATTTAATTTGACTTCTGCTATGCATGTAATTGTCTATTTTACAGATGGAGGATTGGAAGTAATTTTTTTTACTGATGGAAAGGGTGGAAATAAACTTATTAGTATTATTATTATAGTTGGGACAAGTGAAGCAAATAAATATAATAATTTTAAAGGTATAAAAAGATGCTACTTTAATTCTGTATGTTATTTTAATTTTAAATATGTAACTGTATTTGGCCTGATAGAGTAAATGACTCTGGTTTCATGAAATCCTTTTTGTGATTACAGTAGTACCTTGATAGGTTCTAAAACTTCTGAAAGTGCCCATTGTCTTAAAAGTATCAGCCTGTCTGTTTATTATCCCATTCCAAATCACACTCCTGAGATGTGAGTTGAGCTTAGAAAAAGTGACTGGCCCAAAGTCTCCCAGGTACCTTTCATGCCTGAGTGAGGACTAGAATTCATGGCCTCCTGGTTTCCAGCTTGGCACCTTAGCCACTGTAACAAACTAGCTCTCAGTTTACATAAAAGTTGATAGGATTCATATAAAAAGGAAATGTAGAGAAGATAAAAAGTGTACTTCTTGGCCAAGCTGATGAATAAGATAGACCAAAGGCTTTCCCTTCATATAGCATTTACAAAGGATTTAAATGGTGTCAGGAACACAAATGAATATATTAAACTCATTGATATAATTAAAAACCATACGTTGGTTGTTAGAGATAGTGTGGACAGATTGACTTTGGAAAAAGAATATATATTTTGATTGGACAGAAAAGCATCATAGAAGAGTAATTATGAATAAAAGAATCAGAATTACTTGCAGAAAAAGGTTGATTTAAATAGCAAACAGATAGAATATGGGTCAAATAGAACCTTTGAAAAAATGAGCTGGCTGGTTTTTTTTAAAATCATGATGTAATAGCTATGTCCTGTTAGCAAGGATTTTGATTACGAGTGAAGTGTCCAATATAAAAATTACAGTACCGGTAGTTTAAAATCAAACCCACTAATTTATTGAAGAAAAATTCAGAAAGTAGAGAACATTTTTATAGATAAAGTCTACTGCTGAAGTTACTGGGGGATTAATAGTTTCTAATAGCATAAAGAATTAAATTGATGTCATATAGCCTACAATGCAAGTTGTTGATATAAAATAAGAATGAGTCCAGTTATAGTAGGGAATTACTGTACTGCTGTGAATATGCAATCTTTTGGAAGCTGTGTGGTGGTGCCTTAGAGCTGAATATTTGAGAGCTACCTTAATGAATTGCTGTCAAATGAAGTGTGTGCTTTGTGGTTAAAGATGCAGCAAATTACTTATCTAGTTACCTGTCTAAAGGTATCAAGTTAGTATGCTGAGAAATTAGTAATTTGTAGGTCACAAATCATGGAAATTAGTAGGCTAATTGTGTGCAGAAGTGAACAATTAGGTGTGGCTGTTTTATGAAATACTGATTACAGGCAGTCCCCAGGTTAAGATCTGATTCTGTTCCCTAACCCTGTTTTTAACTCAAATTTATATTGAAGTTGGAACAGGTTACCATACCTGTTCTTCTGCATATCGGAGATGAACAACAAGAATAATTTTTTTGGGTAAAATTTAAATTTACAGCTTTTTTATTTTATGAGACAACCACTGACATTTGCATCATTCTTTCAGAGATATTTCCTTACCTAAATAGAAAAACAAAATGACCAGGCAAAAAAACAGTGGGGCAACTGTCAACTGCCACTTTCCCCATTGAGGTTACTTGTAGAAAGCCGACAGGGAGCTTGGAAATAATTCCTCCATCTCTTCCTTGGCTGACCCATGGAACTACTTGACACTTTGCTGAGTGGAGGGTGCATAAAGATAGCTGTGAACTGTGAGGAAATCTGCCCACACTCCCCATGCTGGCATGTGCCCAAGGGCCCCTCCCTTCAAACAGAAAGTGGGCTCACCCATCAATAAACCCTAGACCAGTAATGGTGAACATTTTGGGCTCAGCTTGTCAAAAATTTGGGAAATGCCTAACTTGCCTCTACTGACGTGTCATAATTCCCCCCTCCAAACAAAAGACGGAACAAATTTTTATGACCTCCACCCTCCCAGTCTAGGCCAACCTGAACAGCAGCACTTGAAAGTGCTAAGTCTGGGCCTGAAGTCGAGGCCCAGGCCTTGTCTTCAGCCTTAGAGTCATCACTGTCGCTCAAAAAGGCCGCTTCACACTGTTCCCCAGGATCTGCCTCATACCGCACAGCTTCAGGTGGTATTCTCTTTCTTTTGGGAGGCCCCTGCAGGTCTTCGTTCTTGAAGTGGCTTCAGAGAATGCTCTTCCACAACCTCTACGTCCTTTGAAAAACTGGGTGAAAGCACAGCCTTCTGAAGCGACTTTTTGAGGCTTTGGAGGCCATGTGAGAGCACACTCCATTCTCGTGCAGCCTTCATAAGCATCCAAAAATCTCACAAGGATGGGATGTGTTTTTGAGAATATTTGCTGTTGGGTGTTGGTGAATGCAGGATGCTGGAGCATCACTGAAAACCTTGTGACTTGTCACCTTTGACATGTATGTTATAGAATCACCATCAATGCCCTATACCTTCCAGTTTTGCCCAACTGAAGGTTACAAAGACAGAGATAGTAGAGTGTTAGTTCTTTTAGTAGTATATTTAGATACCTTAAAACTGAATTATGGGGGAGACAGACTTCCAGCAAAGAAAACCCAAATCAAGAAGTACTGGCTGGAATTCAGTCTCTCACCATCCTGAGGGCAGAGTCCCCTGGGAGTTGGGCGGCATATAAATCCATTTAAATAAATACATAAATACATAAATAAAGTAATCTGACTCAAAATGGCGGATGATGTGCTTTCTTGAGCCTACAGACCACTGAAGCCGCACAGTTTCATGAACCACTGAAAACAGACTGAATATGGTATTTAAAATGCATGTACTACTTTGTAACTCTCATGGAAGCATTGTGCAGCTTCAGCAGTTCATTGGTTCATGGTAGGAAAACACCGTTTGCCATTTTGAGTTAGATCATGTTGCCAGTCAGCAATCTGCCATTTTAGGCACTGTAATAGGTCAGCCATCCGCCATTTTGTAACAGGCAGTCCTGTTCATACCTAGGGTTGGGCATTCTTAACCCGGCAACTGACTGTACTCAGCATTTGGAAATACCCATTTGAAAATATGGACTAACCATCTAAGTTACTGCAGGCTAGATTTATAATATTCTCCAGCAGATTTTGATAAATCTGCTAGAGATAGATCATGGGGACAAAGTTCTAAAAGGCTGTAGGCTAACCAGGCTTTTACTCATATTTTAAAATATGAGTAAAATATTTTAAATCCTACTGGTTTAATATGATAAATGCTTGTTTGCTAGATAGGAATTAGTAAACAAATGTGTTTATATAATATTGAACACTTTAATAGCTACTGTTTGCTGTGGCTAAAAGCTTGTACACACGCTGATATTAATGAGTTAGTAAAGAAGTGATGTCTGTCTATTTGGCTTATAATTTGGTTAAACTCAATTACACATGTGCAGTCCAGTACGTTACAAATTATTTGGGGGCCCTTTTCCATTGTGTTCTTCCTGTATTATTTTTGTTACACTACTCTCATGTGGCTCAGTAAACAAAGCTATAATACATGAGGGGAGAAAAACAAAGAAGGAAATTATTTGAGGGATCTTTCCCATTCCAAGAAATGTAAATGTTTATGGCCTTTCAACTGCACTTTTGCAAAATATGGAAAAGACTTTCAACCAGGTATTTCCACTGGCAAGAAAAATTGTTTGATACTATCTCAAAAGGAGTAAAAAAAAAAAACCTCCCACTGCTATGGAAACATATATAAAATAAGTCTCTGCCTCCCCTAAAAACTAGATCAAGATTTGATGGCAGCATAATGTATTTGCATAATGTTTGTATTAGATAATTATAGAATTGCAACTATTTGCTTTTGTATCTACATATACTATATTTCAATTGTTTATTTTTTGTCATATTTTTTCAGTTATTTTAAGCATTTGTTATATTTTATAATGTATGTATTTTTGTGTTTTGTTCCTTTGTTTTTTCTTTTTCTCTATTTTAAAAGCAATACAATACTTTTACAAATGTTAGGAATATTTTAGAAATCATTCAAATCATGACATCTGTCTTGTCACCACTAAAATTTGCAACATCATCCTGGTTCTTAGCATTGAAAGCAGCATATCTTTTCTCCTATCTGTTTGCCTCTTTTCTGGGCCTTCCATTTTCTTTTTACAAGTTTATAAATTGCAAATTGTATAACCCTCCTCTTTCACATTCTTCCCATGACAAGTATTGTAGGTGACTCATTGAAGAAAAATATTTCCAGGACAAAAATTTCTGGTGTGTCTTCTCCTTCTATTCAAAGAACATTTAAATCCCCTATTAATAAATCCTGTATTAAATATTAAAGCAGACTTCCACTTGTATCATAAGGATTTCCCTTCCTTCTTCCCCATGTAGCTTTTCATGTGAGCCATCACTAAACCTACTCCAGGGGTCTTCTAAGCTTCCAATGGGAACAATGAATGCTGGAGAGGATGGAAAATTCAGCCAATTCTACAAGGGGTCTAGAAAAGTTAGAGGATTATGTAAAATTACTTTTTCTGTTTCAAATTCTCCTCACTACTAATAATGAGAATTTAGGAAGTAAAGGCTTGTTCTGAAATGATTAAAGGTGAATTTTAAATTGATTAAAATTGGGTACTCTAACTGCTTGCTCTGATTCATTTTAAAAAGTGTCCCTGATTAAATGGGCGAAAGATCCTTAATGTTATCTATATATATAAAAGCCAAATACTCACTCACTCAACACAAAATCTCCAAAACTGTAAAGCCTACAAACTTGAAACTTGACACGTATGTTCCTCTTGGCATCTAGGTGCTCACTAAGAAAGGATTTTTCGAAATGACCATCAGATCATTAGTATTTCTTATACAGTATTATATTAACACACTCTGATGCTAAGCAGTTAGACGTTCTACTCCCCCTCCCCACCTGAAAAGAACTCTGTTCCAACTGCCAGTTGCCTTATATTAACACGCTCTGATGCTACCCCTTCACTAAACCGGGCGTGGCCAGCGCGTGACTCATCCAGCCTGCCCAATCACACAGTTTCGTAGCGAAGCATGGGTATCCAGCTACTAGTTCCTAATAAAACAGAGATAAAAGTAAGGGTAACAGTTATCATCTCACAAGTGTTAAATGTCTCTTCTCTCTTACAAAAGGAGAATGAATTACTTCAAAGAAAATGATGGCTGTTGCATTTTTACACAAATGAAAAAATTAAAACATTTCTTTTAAATTATTTTTAATATGTAAACATTACATTTGCATAACATTCACATGTCATCCTTTTTGGGGGGCGGAACTGGTCTTTTAAAAAAAAATTGAGATAAATGTTTATATATATCCAATTTAAAACAAAAAAAAAAACTTTATTTCCAGAAAGTTGATAAATTCTCAGTAGAGGTAGCAAAAGGAAACACATCTTTTTTGTATAGATTTCAGTAGAATAATGGATTTTTCTTAAGACACATCCAGTAAATTTAGGATTGCTTTCAAGGTTCTTTTTAAAGGCGGAAGAATAACTTATCTCTATAGGTATTTCTGATCAAAAGAATAGAATAATGCATTTTCTTTATTTTTTTACTCCACCTATTTGATATTTCCCCTTTTAATTTATAGCAGGGAATGTTCTATATATGTATTTATTCGCTCATTCTCATCATGCACTGTTAGTTTGGCTAATGCTTTGTCATGATAATGAGACCAAAACACAGGGATGTGTTTAAGCCTCACTGGATTAGGTCTGAAGAACTATCAATAGATTTTTCCTCAAGTGAAACACTGAAAGACCTTATTTCAGTTTATAGTGTGCTAAAAACTCTTAGCTTTTAAAAGTGACACAATCTTTTCCTATACTGCATTCATGACAGTGATGGCAAGCAGATAACTGATCTTTTGTTTTGGTTGTTGTAGTTACCCTCAGTTAGTCTGGTCAAGATTTAAAAAAAATTCCCTAAAGAATGCTACCCAGAAGCTGATTTAGGAGACAGGACATAAAGCTTGGCGGGAAGGAACCTTAGTCTCAGCCCAAGGAGACAGAGATTGCAGCCATATAGATTCCTGCTTTCACAGTGCTGCTTGACTGTAAAATGACGGCCGTTTCTCTCACTTCCAGGAATCTCTTCTTCCTGGAAGGTGAGTGGCTGAGTTCACCCTACTGCCGAGATGCAGCCACACACACTCACAGCCTGTATTCCACTGCTGTTTCCAAGGAGTTGGCTGTGATAACACTCCAGGGTATCTTCAGCAAGCTAGAATAATGTAAGTTAAACCGGGAGGGTGTCTGTCTGGAATAACTCCATGCTGCTTCTGTTTTTATTTACACTTGGCGCCATGGGGAGTGTTGGTAGAGGGTGTTTTTGATGCCATGCAAAACAGTGGAGGAAGCCAATCACTTTAAGCAGAGAGAAATTGATCTGTAGAATTCCTGATGTCTGTGCAACGAGAACAGTGACAGCTTGGAAATGCATCTGCGGGCTTTTGGATATGGATGAACAAGGAACAACAAAAAGAGCAAGATACGGCCAGTTTCTGTTTCTCAAAGGAACTGCTAAGCCTCAGTTAAAGATTCCCGTTTTTCTCTCCTCCCTTTCCCTCCCCTCCCCTCTGTGAATCCTGTGGAGAGTTCGGACCATAATTCAGAGTGAATGTTATGGCATGATGCAGAAAATACCTTGGTTCAAGTAACTTGATGGTTATTAGGGAGAACAATTATTAGTTCAAATTCCGGATAATTTATGCTGGCTATTTTGCATAATATTATCACTAACTTCTAATTCAAAACACTATTAGGAATATGACACTATTTCCGGGCGTACACATAGGTGGAAATGTCCCTCACATCTTTCTGTTTAATCCTTTGAGGAATCAAAGTGTTTAGACAATGATTGAGAGATGGTCATCTGAGTACAAAAGTCTGAATTCTAGGGAGAAGGAGACAAAATGTTTAAAAATTCATAAATACTTAGTTGTAGTAATATGAATCCTGGGTTCACCTAGATGATACTATATGTTTCCAGAAAATCCTGGAACATGTTAAATAATGTGAGTAAGAATACAGATGCAGAAGTAATTACCTGTTTCTCTGTTTAAAGGTTTCACCACACTTTCCAGATTTGAGCTGGTGTTCAAAATATTCAATTTCCTGGTTTCCAGGAAATGGGCACACTTAAGGGGTACTGGAATGTGCAAATGTTGTTGAGGAATTTGGTCTTCTTTGGAGTGCAATTTCTGGGTTATCTTGATGCCTTCTGCTGTCCCAGATCCTTAGCAAGCACCAGCAGGGAGGTTGTCCACATTGTTATCTATATATACATTTCTATTATCATCCTCAGTAGTATATTTAGAGGCCACCAGAATAAATGTAAGGCTTAAAGAAAGCATATTATTAATAGATAAGTGATACATTTGGTAGTAAGGTGCCTGCTGGTAAGGAAGGAATATTGTCTCACTCTACTGTGAATTTAAAAAAAAGATTAATGTGGGCCCTTGTATGGAAGCTAGATTTGCAGTTGCAATAGTCTGTCTCTTGCTTAATTGCGAACTGAGTTCACATACTATACAAAATAATGGATGACTTTGGGTCTGTCTCAACCTAACCTCCCTCATATGGTAGTTGTAGAAAAAATGGGAAGAGGGAGCTGTGTGTGCTGCCTTCAGCACCCCAACCAGAAGCAAAATTCAGTTTTAAGAGATAACTAAATACAAGAGGGCAAAATAATAAACAACACCAGAGTTCATACTAGCATGCTGGTAAAGTACATTTTGGCTTAATGTGAGGTATGATCCCAGCCTTTGCTAGAGCATTTCAGGCAGACTAAATATTTCGCCATCAATAAACAATACAGTGCACACAGCATTAGAAGTCAAAAGAGTTACACTAGTGTAATGCTAATATATTAATTTTTCAAATATAGTTGTTTGAGTTAGAAGAGCATTTATTTGATGCCTAATCTGCAGTTTGAAATCTAATTATGACACAGTTTAGTCATTTTAATAAGAATGTAGATTTTTACACCACAATCTACATTTATAGTTTTGTCTAAATGCTGTCTACTTTGCTTTCCCACATCTTATGCAAGACGCATTTTTCTGCTGTAATCATCTTGATTTCTCCTTCTTTGCTTATCAATTCTGATGCAATAACTCTAGTTTTTCCTAGATGTCAGTTTTCTGATTATTGTAACTTAAACCATAGCTGAATCCCAATTGTTAGTAAACTGGATTTAGTAATAATTAAATATAAAATTGCTGCCTAGTTTAGAATTGCATTAAGACATGGTCTGGAAATTCTGGTTTAAACAAACCACAATAATGTCTAAGTCACAGCATTTTAAATTGTGCCCCTTTTTCAAATTGCCTTTAAATTAGGCATGTCTAATTTCTGCAACTTTGCTTTATATGAGACAATTTAAGCATTGTATTGCATTTTAGTCATTTAAATTTAATATTATCAGCCTGTGTCACCCCATTCCTCTTCCAATATATTGTTGGCTTCTCAGAGAGGTTGCCATTTATACATTCTTAATCACATGTAGTTAAGGGAAAATAAGGTCAGGAATAATTTTTACCTTGCAAAATGCTTTGAAAATTCAAGGTGACATAGTATATGGTACTGGTTTCTAAAATGTCCAGAACACTCTTGCTGAGTGAACTCCATTACTGCAACAATGTCAAATCCTTTAGATTAGGGAATTTTGGCAGCTAAAACTTAGTGCTGCAAGAGACTGATAAGCTCTGAAATTCCATGAATGCTGGAAGCTTGACCAAATTTGGCATGGCTTATAAATGAATGTAGGAGCAGGTTGGATAAAGAGTAATTTTAACGTGTCTCCTTTGTTCTGGGATCAATAAGTTTTTCTTATGAATCTCTGTTCTTCAAAATCTCTTAACTGGTTTGATTGAGAAGTACAGCTATAGCAATGCCTGAAATTTATAGAGGCAATTAATAATGCATGTCTAAGTATCCTAAAGAGCATTCCTAAACTGAAATGTTATTATAGAGACCTAAATTGGTAACAGTTGTATACCATCTCACAAACACAGAGAAAGAAAAAGTCTCATGGTTTGTAAGCATTTATAAATACATATTGAGACAGATAAGCACCCACCATTGTGAGTGCAATGGAAGAATAAACATATTTAAGGCATTTTAAGTAGTACATTAGGATAACTTTTGAATAAAAGTGGAGATTTCTTTTTAAAAAAATGATATATAGGTAATCCTTGACTTACAGCCACTCATTTAGTGACCATTCAAAATTACAACGACACTGAAAATTGTCCCCGTCCTCACACTTACAGTCACTACAGCATCTTCACAGTCATGTGATCAAATTTTGGGGACCTTGCAACCAGCATATATTTACAACAATTGTAGCATCCCAGGGTCATATGATCACCATTTGCAATCTTCCCAACCAGTTTCCAACAAGCAAAGTCAGTAGGGGAAGCCAAATTTGTTTAATGACCATATGATTCACTTAACAACTGCAGTTATTCACTTAACCATGACAAAACGGTCGTAAAACGGGAGTGACTTTTTAACAACTGCCTTGCCTAACAAAAAGAAATTCTGGTCTCAGTAAGTCGAGGACTACTTGCATTGGGCTTTTTAAAATATCAAAACTCAGAAGTAGGCTTATAGGAAGAGGATACCTAAAACAATTAGACTATAACTGTATACATTCTCATGAGTATGTGTGAGCAAGAAATACATGATCTATATAAAAATTTTATGACAAATACAAAATGATATTATACTGGCAGTAAATTACAAGCAGGCACAGCTAGGCAAGTATTAAGAGGGTGTGTTCATTGTAAGTTTTTTTCTTTTTAAGTACAAGCACTTTTACATAATATAATGAAGATGTGTAACTGTGAAGAAACTAAAAGTTCATTAAGTAAATACAGTATCTCTACTGAGAATTTTTCTTTTTATGGTATTCAGTTAAACAAGAAAAATGACAGCAAGTCAGAAGTATTCTGATAAACAAATGAAATCACGTTTCTAATTCATTATCATGCACAGTTTTTGACTGTTGATACATGTACAATGTCATTTTTCCAGATTTCCAAATGAGCAGAATATTGACATGAGAATAGCAATAGCAATAGCACTTAGACTTATATACCGCTTCATAGTGCTTTACAGCCCTCTCTAAGTGGTTTACAGAATCAGCCTATTGGCCCCAACAATTTGGGTCCTCATTTTACCCACCTCGGAAGGATGGAAGGCTGAGTCAACCTTGAGCCTGGTGAGATTTGAACTGTCAAATTGCAGTCAGCCAGCAGTCGTCAGAAGTAGCCCGCAGTACTGTGTTCTAACCACTGCGTCACCACAGCTCTTAATGAGAATGAGAAGAAATAAATCCACACACTACAAAAGTAAAGAGATTCGATGTAGGTGCACCTTGAGATAAACTAACCTGGCATCATAGATTAGGTTCTCTAAAAAGCCAAATTGTCTAATGTTTTGAACGTACTGAGAACCTAGCAATATATAATTGTATGAACATGAATGCACAAAGTATCATTTATATATTTGAAAGTTCATATCAAAACTGAAGGCGCGCTGTCTAATCATTGGTATGCTATATAGATTTTTAAAGGAATCCCAACTGCTGCTGCATATATAGATTACAAGCATCCAGGTACTCTAGAAGAACCATATTATTTTGACAATGCACATTCAACAGCTCCCAGGATTCCGAGCATGTTTGTGAATGCTCAGTCTAATAAACATGAGCATTATAGTTTTCATATAATTTATGTGGCTTTACCGATATCTGGTATCTCCTAAACATTGATCAGTTGTGGATCAGCAATGAGCGATGATCCTCTAATCATCCAAATTAAATTGTATGACAATTACAGTATGTGTTGCTTTGATTCTGATAAGCTTGGATTTTGCTTCCTATATTATTCACTAGGAGCAACAGTAGGTAATTTTTCTGTTGCAGGTTGCAAAGGCTATATCCTCTTCAATTACATAAGGAAAACCATTTTTCCCCTCTTGGCCATGGAGGAAATATATTTATTTCTTGAGATATCCTTGCAACAAATTTCCCATATTTACCTCTGTTCCTTTCTTCTTTTTTCCTTGCTAAAGGTAGTGGAGATTCCTCTTTGGAAAAGGAGTTTACCTCCACAATTGTGGGGCCCACAGTGAGCACACCAGACAGCCAACACTCTTCCCCAAGCAGGTCCCTTAGTGGTGAGTACACAATTTTCTGATTCCAGTAGGGTATTCTTGAAATGTGTCACCTGATTATGGTCAGAGTAGAGACTGGCAATAATTGTTTTCCCTTTAATGTTATCTCAAAAGGCCTAGACAATGGCCATCAATTTAAAAATATGCCTGGCATTTATTTTGCATTAAGAAAAAAAAACCACTGGAGGAATAGCTGAATGGGGCTCTCTGGATTTTTCTGCAGAAAAAATAGTAATTTTATGACATACTGGTCTGAAAAATTGAATCCTTCCACAATTTTTGTTCTTGTGGTCAGTCACCAGCAATTCGTAAAGGTAGGAGGTAAAGTTGGATTTTGAGAGTTAGATTTATATAGTATGCATTGGATTTAGCCTTTTTACCTCTAGCAAACATATTTTCCTGCTAAAATAGCATCTGACATTTGTGAAAATGGCCAATCCTTGGTTGCACATGCCTACGGATGCTTCTCTTAGACCAGAGGTCTTCAAACTTGGCAACTTTAAGACTTGTGGACTTCAACTCCCAGAATTCTCCAGCCAGCATAGTCTTAAAGTTGCCAAGTTTGAGGACCCCTGTCTTAGACAGAATGTACATTAAATATGTAGAAAATTATTTATCTTAAATTAGTTTGTTTCTATTATTCTGTCATAATTATTCTTTGTGTTAAGTATTTTTATCATTTTTAATTTGAAGCTGAAGAATTTATACAGTTGCCAATACTGAATTGGAAGTACTGCAACAGAACTCATTTCTAGCAATTTAGACCCAGTTCAGAATTTCTTGTAATGCATTCAGGCCCTTGAAGGCTAGTAGTTTTAGCTACTCATTCCATTACTTGTGCAGTGAAACATAAAAGGAATTCTGCCTATGTTTTGCCAAAGCCCCCAAAGATACTTTCCCTTTCTCAGGGAAAAGCTGGCTGGTAGTATTGCGTCTAATTTGTCTTGATTCATTGCTGGATAAGCCAACAAACTCATGTCCCATTGGAGCAGAAGTATTGAATAGCCTGTTTTGCCAGCTTGACCAAATACTACTACTCTTCTGCAAGGAAGATTGAAGAACAATAGCTAAGTTATCCAGGAGGGGGAAAATGCATCCAAGGAGACTGGAAAAGCATCCAGATTCAGCCAGCAATAATGTATCTGAGCAGTTCTTGCCCCAGTGAGCAACCTTGTACTTCATAATTGTGCACAGCAATGTCAACTTGTGTTGGATCTCCAGGGTGCTGTTTTTGATAAATGAAGCCCTTCTTCCTGTTAAGTCCATTATTTCCCACTCCCCTTCCTATTCTGATACTTTTTTTTTTTTGCAATATAGAAAACTTGTTTAAATGATTTCCTATGACACACACAAACACCCTGTTATTTTTCTGTTGATGAAGACGCAGTTTTTAGAGCTGGAGATCCTAGACTGATATGATGCCTGATCTATATTGGCTCATTGCTGCAAGCAAAAGCTGAACCTTGACTTGCAAAGGATTTAAACTGCATCATTACACACACACACACACACATTTGGGGGGGGGGGAAGAGAAGGAGGGATGGTGAGAGAGCGAGGGAGGGAGAGAACAAAGTCTCCCAACAATCTTATTTTCTGGAACCAAGAAAAACTCCTCAATAGCTGAAATGGATGGCATCCTACCACACTCCTATTTTATCCTACAGAAATACCCAAGCCCTGCTCAACATTTTAGTTGTGTACCACCCAGTTGTAAGCCATATTTGTAAAGAGATTTCTTACGCAACTCTGCTATTGACTATGTCCTTATACAAATAGGGAAGCAATAAAGTCTGTTGAGTTCCCTATTGCTATTAATATTAGATGTGGATGTGTTCGCCATTGGTCTGTCTCTGTGTAGATAGAAGGTTGTCACTTTGGAAAGCCATTAAATCCCATTATATTAAATCTTATTGATTCCCAGTTTTTCCTCAGCACAAAATTGGTCTGTGTGGCACTAAAAGACAGAATTGATTCTCCTCCAGCTTCCTTCAAATGTGCTGAACTGCAACTTCCATAATCCCCAATCAACATGATCAGTGGGTCAGCTTATTGTAGGTATTGCCCTCCAGGAAACTAACTAGCCATGATCTGAGTCACTGTTTACTCCTTCTCATCATGCCACATAAAATAATCTATATTTGTCCAATTCTTTTATAAGTATTTTAAAGGAGTGAAAAATGTAGAGACTCAGGTTTATTGGACATAAAGGCCTAGTTCCCATGTGCAGCCTTTTAATTAATGCCAATATATTCTGAGTACAGAGACACATTCTATAAGTAGGCTGCTCTCATTGTCTATAGGTACTACCTGTGTATGCCCATCAATACACTTGTGCCTTTTTTTTTCTTCAATTCACATGATAAGCTATAACAGGAGCTGGGGGGAAGATGTGCTGGCAGTGACCTACATTCCTAACTGTTATAACGCTATGTGGAATGCCACAAATCAAGTAGCTTTTAGAAAAAAATACATCATAATTAGATGGTAATAGCCTCCTTTATTTTAGAGGCTATCTCACAGTGCCTGTGGATTTTCCAATAACATATAAGAGTAAAAATGCTATCTTTGGAATCAAACTAGACATAGCTGCAGCAGCAGTACGCTCACATGTCTGAATGAAGTCAACTATTTCCTGTCTGAATAGAAAAATAACTAAACCTCTATCATCTTATTGTGCTAAGTGCCATTGTTCCAGGCAGTTGTTTTCAGCCTCATACAAGACCTTGTTCAAAAGACCTTGAGCCACAGCAAGTCAGTAAGGAGAGGTTTATACAGCACCCTTTTTTTTAATTATAAGAAGCTTCACCTTCATTTTTAAGTGAACAGGTCAGACATATCTGATTGCATTTTCACACAGGTGGAGGAGAAGTTCTTGTCTGAAACCCTATTGACCTAATGCATCTCAGCATTGGCAGTTCTGAACAGTATGGATCATTGATCTAACAATTTAAGGCTTTTTACAATCCTAAACAAGCTTCCACATTGCATCTAGTCTGGTCCTTATTTTTGCTACCTTCCACTGCCACAGAATGCTGTGTAGAAGAGAATGCACAGATCTGCAGAAGATGTGAATATTAGATTTCATATTTACAGAGGAATAACTCTGAAATGGAACGATGAAACAATTATATATCATAAAATAGAGACAGGAAATCCTAATTTTTCATACTGCAATTTGGGAAGCTGTACTGTGATGCAGTCCCCAGCCAAAATGACCTTTGATTCCTAAGGTGCAAAGTCCCACCTGATGTACCAGATTACTTCAATCTGTCCCCATTAGAAAAGCATCTATCTTCAGTGTCTCAGAATGGAGCTCTCCCCTCCCTGGTTACCAGTGATCCTGTCCACATTGCTATTTGGCTGGTAGGAAAAATTGTGTAGAACTTTAAGGATCTCTGAGGACCATTGTATAGTTCTTAGCTTATAGACTTTGTGTCTAAAACTTTCTTTTTCTGTTCTGAGAACATTCCAGCATTGTAGCTACATGTCCACTTTCTTTAATTCATGGAAGACGAAGAATAGTTGTATGTAGATGATTCCTGTGAAATGTTTCACATTCATTTAATAGTTAATCAAATATGCAACAAATTCCGGAATCCTTTATTAAGAGATAGTGTCTGTTATCTTATTTGGTTTTCCTGCTTTTAAATATGTAATATATTTTATCGCTTGAAAGCATTCCTTGGACTTTATTTGATAAATAAGAGCATAGGCACAGTCATAGTTTTACTTAGCGACTGCTTTGTTTAGTAATCGAGTTGATGGTCCCAATTGTGGTTACTAAACAAGGACTTTCTGTAATACTCTTAATAGCCTAAGCAGCAAGGACTTTTGTGGCACCAAAAATAAATAACTTTATTATGGCATCAGATTTTTTACATATATCTCCTTCATTAGATACATGTAACATTATACATAGAGAGGATCTCCATTGGAAGAGGAAACTACTGTTCCTCCTTTCTTACATCAAATCCTAATTTACCGTATTTTTTGGAGTATAAGACACACCTTTTTCCTCCCTAAAAGAGGCTGAAAATTTGGGTGCATCTTACAGTGCTAACGAGGTGCTAACGATCTTACCGGCTTGCAGCATTTTTTAATTCCTACTCCCTTCAAAGTAGTTTTTTCCTGCCCTAAGTCTTTGCAAGCTTGTTTTCATTCCTACTCCTCTGAAAAAGGTCTTTTCAGCCCTAACCAGGGGATAAAATAATGTGCTGAAGCTGAACAGACTAAGGATGCTAGCCAGATGAATACCTGGTAGGTAGATTTTTTTCTCTATTTTCCTCCCCCAAAACTAAGGTGCGTCTTATACTCCGAAAAATACGGTAGTTGTAAATAGTGCAATTTAACATTTCTTAGATTCATGGTTTGAATTTCATAATTGAAAAATTCTAATATTATGAGATAAAGGGAGAAAAGCATTATTTCTCCATAGTATGCACTATATTAAAATTGTTTTTAATCCAGTCTTAAATACCAAAGTTCCTTTAGTAATTTTAAATTTTTGCTCAGTATCAAAGGTTTCATCATCCAAACCCCATAAAGTGTTTTTTAAATGCTTACTATTTGCAAGTATTTAATACTATACTTTTAATTAAAAAAATGTTTGGGTTCTTTTTTTACCCCCACAGCAAATTCTATCAAGGTGGAAATGTACAGTGATGAAGAATCTAGCCGGCTGCTGTCCCATGATGACCGGCTCATTGAAAAAGAGGACAGCGTGATTGTAGAGGATTCCCTCTCTGAGCCCCTTGGTTACTGTGATGGGTCAGGACAGGAACCGCATTCCCCTGGCGGCATACGGCTACCCAATGGCAAACTGAAATGTGATATCTGTGGAATGGTGTGCATTGGCCCAAATGTACTGATGGTGCACAAACGCAGTCACACTGGTGAGCAGACTTCTAGGAAGCGTGAGCAGTAAAGGCTGGTGCTTATGCTTGTCCTCTGCATAGTTCTTTAAGGTTAAATAATCTGAGAGACCCTGCTAGTCCTATACAGGCCTTCTAGGGTGCTTCTGTATTGAGTTGCCAGGGACTGAAGCAACTCAATAACTACTCTTGTAGTTATGGAACTATAGCCCTTTCCTTTGTCAAATCTAAGACCAGTTGGTGAGTTCATTATTAAAATAGGATTTGAACTGGGAAATCTGCTGGTTCATACTCTTGGCCTCTGAATGATGGTAGCTGTTAATATAGGTCATGAACAGTTTGTATCCTTCATTATAGTTTCATATGGCCTTTGAGTTAATTTTAAACCACTATTGTGGTTTACATTTATCCTAAGTATAGAAATCCTTTAGAATTACCTATAATCCTACACTATTATAACCTACAGTGAAGTCAGAGCTTCATTTAAGTTCCATTTCTTTATTGGAAACCTTCAGCCAATATTCATTATTTTTGGAAAAAGTATGGGAAGTCCAGGAAAGTCAGTTCTCTTAATAGAGTTCAGCTGAGCCAGATGTTCCAATCAGATGATGATCAGGTATGAGTTGAAGGGCCCTTCCCTTCAAAGAACACACTTGTGTTTGTTACTACCATCAGAAGTATATTTTTGGACCATAAGAAAAGAATTGTCAATACTCATGAATCTTGTAAGGGCTACAACACTAGTGCCAAAGATTTTGCTCTCCAGGAATCTACAGTCAGGCAGTTAATATACAAATAAATAAAATGTAACACATTTGTTGTTATTCTTTAGAGCAGTCGTCCCAACAAAAACAGCTCAAGACCAAGGTGCATTGTAATCCTGGGGATTATAAAGAATCCTAATGTAATGGCAAAGGATCTTCAGGCCACTCTTGCAATGTCTGTTGACAGTGTTAACAAATCTACCATTAAAAAAAAAACACTGCTCCCCAGAAAGCATGCTGTTGCTCATCTCAGATCACCTTAATGATCTAGCAGGCCACTGGCTTAATGTTCTGTTAATAGATAAGAATTAGTGAAATTTTCCAACATTAATGAGAGAGATCATGTTTGGAGAAAACAAAGTGTTGGACTGTCACAAAAAGAACATCCCAACCATGAGCATAGTGATGGAAATATCATCATCGTGCAACCTCAGGAGCCAGGTGGCTCACAAGCAATACTTTAACAATGGATGTTGGCTTATACCAGCAAATTTATAGGTGATTGTCAGCATACCCATTCATGAGTCCAAATGAACGTGGGTCATACAGTACAACAGCAGTCCTAATCACAAAAAATAATCTACAATAGAATGCTGAAACAGAAGAAATTCATGTTTTCAAATAGCCAAGTCAAATCCCTAAATTTAACCTAATTGAAATGTGGCAAGACCTAGAGTGTGCAGTTCATGCAGGGTAGACCAAAAATTCCAAAGGTTTGAAGTCAAACTGAGCCAAAGTACCTCCAAGATAATGTTTGGATCAGCAACATAAAATCAATTTCTAGTGTTTGGAAAGAGGAAATGTACTGTATTTTTCGCACCATAAGACACGCCTAGCTTTTGGGGTGGAAAACAAGAAAAAAAAATTGCCTCTGCCTCCCAACAATTTGCCTCCTTGCAGCAAACAGCCTGGTCAGCTTCAGCACAGCCTGATTTCGCATGAGCAGCTGATTGGCGGTCGGATCAGCCTCCTGGAATACTGCCAATCAGCTGTTCCAGGCTGCGGGGATTGCCGCCGCCCATCGTCTCCGCCTCCGCGCACCCCATTTTCAGCCTCCGCACATCCCGTTTTCAGCCCGTTTCAGGTGGCGGGGATCGCCATCGCTGGCACCACTGTTCGCAGTGGTAGGCGGCAGCAATCCCCGCCACCTGGAACGGGCCAAAATGGGATGCACAGAGGCCAAAAATGGGGCATGCGGAGGCCAAAAATGGGACACACGGAGGCAGAAAAGGGCGCGTGGAGGCTGAAAATGGGGCGCACAGAGGCGCCAATAGGCAGCAGCGGCAATGGGCAGCAACGGCGGCAATCCCTGCAGCCTGGAACAGCTGATCAGCAGTATTTCGGGAGGCGGATCCAACTGCCAATCAGCTGCTCATGCTAAATCAGGCTGTGCTGAAGCTGACCAGGCTGTTTGTTGCAAGGAGGCAAATTGCTGGGAGGCAGAGGCCAAAGGGTGGGGGCCGGTGGGTAGGCGGGGCTTCAGCAACATTCGCTCTATAAGACACACAGGCATTTCCCCCCACTTTTTTGGGGGGGAGTGTGTCTTATAGATTAAAAAATACGGTATTCAAGTCAGTTACAGTAGTCCTCGACTTACAACCATCTGTTTAGTGACCTTTCAAAGTTACAATGGCGCTGAAAAAAGTGACTTACAACTGTTTTTTAGACTTATGACTGTTGCACCATCCCTATAAGCACATGATCAAAATTTAGATACTTGGCAACTGGCATGTATTTGTGAGAATTGCAATGTCCCAGGATCATATGAACACTTTGTGCGACTATCTGATGAGCAAAGTCAATGGGGAAGCCAGATTCACTTAACAACCATGTTACTAATTTAACAGCTGCGGTGATTCACTTAAGATCTGTGGCATGAAAGGTTCTAAAATGGGGCAGAACTCATTTAACAATTGTTTTGCTTAACAAAAATTTGGAGCTCAGTTGTGGTCATAAGTCAAGGACTACCTATACTGCAATTAAAGATTCTCGTGCATCTTTCAACCAAAACAGTGAATATTGCTTCAGTGAGTTCAGCAAAACTATGACAACAGTTTTGTGTGTAAAAGTACAAACTTTCGTCTAACATTTTAGATCAGGGGTGTCAAACTTGCGGGCCAAATCCGTCACATGCTGGCCACGTCTACCCCCATTTTAGCAAAGGGGGGGAAAACAGGTGGTTTTCAGCAGGTTCTGACCAGTTCTGGAGAACCGGTAGTGGAAATTTTGAGTAGTTCGGAGAACCGGTAAATACCACCTCTGACTGGCCCCGCCCCCATCTATTCTCTGCCTCCCGAGTCCCAGCTGATCAGCAGGAAATGGAGATTTTGCAGTAACCTTCCCCTGCCACGCCCACCAAGCAACGCCACAGAACCTGTAGGAAAAATTTTGAATCCCACCACTGGGGGGTGGGGAAGTTGCAATACGTCACGTGATGACGTGTCTTCATGAGTTTGACACCCCTGTTTTAGATAATAGCTCAGTTCATACCTTGTTAAGAAAAGTAGATACTGGAAAGAGAATGAGTGAAAAATAAGGGTATAAACAGTATTAGAAATGGGTGTTCCTATCACTTCACTTTTGATTCTTACACTGCCCATTGCTTGCTTCAGCCTAACATACTAAACTCTCCCCCAGCAAAATACTTAAGGCATAGGTGGAAAAGGGCTTTCCAACCAAAGGTAACACACAAAGAGAGGACATTGCTGGTATTATGAAAGAGAGCATGTCAAAAAGGTAACAATATAATGATATTCAGTACATAAACAACTGTTAATGGTGTAATGTAACTTCAGAGGTGACGACTTGAAAATGTATGTCAATTCTAAAACATTTGACCAAATCATTAAAAATCCTTTTCTTTGCCACTTGTCAAAAAAAGGGGTGGGGGGATCAAACTTTGGTAAACACATATGATTGCTACAAATCTTATAGAGATTTATTCTGGGCTTGTTCACCCTGCATGCTTAGAAAGTCCACAGTTCTTGATGTCTCGATAGATTCCAAATGTTGAGTTCTCTGAGCAAAATATTAATTTTGATACTCAACAAAATAAAAAAATTTAACCTTATTTTAACATTAAAGAGCCTATCTTTCACAACTTTATATGATTTTCCCCAGCTTATAGGATTTTCACTCATTATTTCAAAGGTGGTATAAATGATATCAATTTCATCAAATTATTACAGCTTCTTAAAAAATGGATTACTGATTTAAGAGTCTCAGTTGATTGCTCCAAAGCATGTTATAGATGTGGAACCAGAAGCAGCAATAATATAAGGACTAAATAGTCCAAACAACAAATGCTTGAGTTGAATGTACTGCCAAAAAATGCTCTGAGGTAAATCTTCCTAGGTTCTAAGCTTTGCAAATGTTTGTATCAAAGAACAGATTTGATTCACAGGGACAATATGATGAGGGGCTCTGTTTTTGTCTCCAAAAGGAATTCACTGTCTACTTTGTAATAGAGTTATTCCAATATACAAGGTTTATAATGTTTGTTTGTTTGTTTTTTGAAAAAAATAATAGGTTGACACAATGGTGAAAACTCTTTGGTACATTTTTTTTTCTTGCCAGCAGTACAGAAATGTTTTTCATTGCCCTCTTCTGAGACTTCTTTTTCAACTTTCTAATCTAACCTACAGTCCTGAAATTCCTGATACTGTAGTTTCTTATTCAAAAATTAATCAGGCCTGACCATGCTGAGCTGCTGAACCTAGGCTAGTGCTAAAAGGATGAGAAAAAAATTATATATATAAGATAGCTTCAGCAAGACCAAGGAGCCAGACAAGGTTCTCTTCTCTGATTACCTGCTTATGATATCCCTCCTCCTAGGTGAGAGACCATTCCATTGCAATCAGTGCGGTGCCTCCTTCACCCAAAAGGGCAACCTCCTGCGCCACATCAAACTGCATTCAGGCGAGAAGCCCTTCAAATGCCCTTTCTGCAACTATGCTTGCCGGAGAAGAGATGCACTCACCGGTCACCTCCGCACACACTCAGGTAAATGTCCAACATTTCTCTCAGAATGGGCCAACTCGCGGCCAACTCGTGGCCAATTTGCCATGGGCAACTCGCCACAGGACAACTCACTGCAGGACAATTTAACAATTCAATTTAATTATTTAAAATAAATAAAAACATTATTTTAATTTCACATTCACCTTTCATTTTGTCCCTCCTTTTGCATCATTTAATGATTCTATTCCACCATTTCTTTAATATTTAGTGTAACACTTGTCCCACAGCAAATTGTCCCATGGCAAGTTGGCTGCGGCAAATTGTTATAGACCCCATTTTTCTTGGGCCATGGTTTGTAGAGCATCTTGTTAGACTGGGAGACTGGTTTCTTGCTCTGCTGCCAGTGCCCAACCACTGCCAATGTTACTTGATATTAAAGGTAAAGAAATTATTATTGCCCTCTGCCAGTCTTTTTTTCTGTTCTAATTTTGGCTCTGTGGCTCCAGTGCTTCTTTTTGATTTTGACACCTTTCTCACTCACATATGCTATTTACATACATATATAATTCTTCCTTCCAAGAACTCATTGTAATGTAGATAGACTCTCAAATCCACTAGTGGCTATGCTCAGTCTTACTTAATACACAAGATATGAGTACATTAACCAAATCTTATTTTTAAGGAAAGTTTCTAAATTGAACCAGAAAATCTTTCTGCTAATGACATCACTTTAGATAAAACAGTGAAAATCTCTGCTATACCATAATAACTGACTGATGATGATGATGATGATGATGATGATGATGATGACGATGACAACGACAAAGTTTTTCTAAATCACAGTCCACTTCATGAAATGCATACCATGAAGTTACTGAGATCCACAGAAGCTCATATAGTAATTAATTGTTAGCCCTCGGTGTCCTACATTTTTGTTTTTTAGCAGCAACAAATTTACATGGCTACTTCTCTGGAAACCTGTTAAAAATGGCTGTCATAATCCCATGATGAGTTGAATTTATATTTCTTTGTCCAATAGATAAATGTGAGATATTGTCCTTGAATAAAATAAAAAATTGTATTGATTGTTGACATGGGAATGAGTGGAAGGCTTCACAAAGATCTTCTCAAATATGTCATTTTTTGTTGTTTTTAGTATAATAAAAGCTAGATTATTTTTTGTAAAGAGCAAAACCTGTTCATCTATCAAGTTGTTATTGTTTTTTTTCTTTTCCTTGGTTTCTGTATATGGATTGTGTTGGGCCTTTTTAACTTCATAAGTGTTTTTATGTATCTGTAATACTTGTCACTTCATTTCAAGTGTCAGATTGGAGAAATGATTGTTAGATTTATCATTATTATGACAGTTACTTTAGTTCCCTAGATCCATCTAATGATTTCTTATCTAGACAAATTATCTGTTGTAAGACAGAAAGCATTTGAGCTGCACAGACCTATTCTTTGTGGAAGAACAATGTCTCTGTTGTAGAGGACCTTGCAGAATTGGTCCAATAAAAAAATAACTGAACTTTGTCCTATTCACAGAATCAACATCTTGAGCGCTTTTCTCTGTTATATTAGAATTTTATACACTAAAATTAGGTATGTTCCAGTCTCTCTATTGTATTATCTTAATATGAGTAAACTACTTGACACTTTCCAGAAATGTTTAATTATATCTCTTGATAATTGTCCATTATTGCTGCTGCTGCAAGAGATCAAAGATCCTGAAAGGCATTATTAAGTTACCTACCTTTGGCGATCATGCTTTGCGGTTTTATATTAATAATATTAATGGGACACATTATATTGCTCGTATGTCCTTTCTTAGTATTTTAGTAAAATTCACAGTATCCAGTTTCACTTGGAATCTTAGTTATTCTTATCATTGTGAAATGACCTAATCATTGTGAAATGACCTAATTTCAGTAAATTTAAAAGTATGAGAATTTTCTGTGAATGGCTAATATGATTCACAGTTAAAAACAGTAACATTTCAATCTGGGACAGGAATACAGTCATTCACCTTATTGTTAAAGCTAATCTATAATTGTTTAAAATTTAGACCTGGTTATGTAGGAGGGGTATTATCTGTCGCCAGTATCTTGTATCTTAATAGTGAATAAAGATGGATGAACTTTACTTGGCATATTATTTAAGTCAGTATCCCATCTTCAGTACAAGACTTGCTCACCTACTGAACGGACTAGCTGGGATTGGAGGACTACATTAAATTGCTTTTAATAGTGGCTATTTACAGGCAAATTAATGTAGCACAGTTGTATTATTTAACATGGTTGGGAGCATAATTCCTGTACTGCAATTTGTGGTTTTGCTGTCAACACACAAATGGGAATCACATGACCCTGGGACACTGCATAGTCATAAATGCCTACCAGTTACAAAACACCCAAATCTGGATCATGGGACCATGGGAATACTGAGTGAAGCCCTGGTCATAAAGTTACTTACATAAAGTTAGCATCTTTGTAACTTTGAATGATCACTAAACGGGATAGAACGTCTTGTAATATACAGGGTAATTACAGGTAGACCTCGCTTAAACACTCATTCAGTGATTGTTCAAACTTAGTGTTGCTAAACAAGCGATACTTACAACCAGTCTTCATAGTTGCAGCTATCACAGTGTCCCTGTGGTTACGTGATTACAATCCAAGAGCTCTGTGACCAGCTCGCAATTACAACATTGCAGTGTCCTGCAATGATTCATGATCACCATTTGCAACCTTCACTGCAGGCTTCCAGAAAGCAAAGTCAATGAGGCAGCTGACAGGATGTTGCAAATGATGACCATGTGATTCATAGGATTCATTTAACAATGGCAACCAGAAGTGCTGGAACTGCTGTTGCTAAGTGGCACGGTCACATGACCTTGGACTTTATGACCACATTGCTTTAGTGACAGAAATTCCAGTTCCAGTTACTGTTGTTAACCAAGTAAACTGAAAGTTGGCAGCTGTGCCTATACATTTCTCAGATAATCTGTCTGAATAAATATGTCGATACACAAACCCCAGTAATACTTTTTGCCGTGTCAGAGGAGGAGGAATTCTATTCCTAATCTTTCTTTTTCCTTCTAGAGTTATTTCCAAATGAGACTTACTGGGTCTTATTTAGCTCTATTGAAAAAGAAAAGTAACTAGCTGACCATCTAATCTAGTCGGTGGCCAACTATGGGGATGTCTATGGGAGGCAAGAAAGCAATAGTGGATTTTCAGTTGTAGTCTTCAACAACAGATAGTGAGAAATATATGACTTCTGATGCTGTAATTAATATCTAATCATCAGGACCAGGGGTAGGTTCTAAATTTTTTACTACCGGTTCTGTGGGTGTGACTTATTTTGTAGGTGTGATTTGATGGTCATGTGACTGAGTGGCCGTGGCCAACTTGATGTCACTCACGCATACTTAGTCACATGACCCCCACCACCACCACCAAGCCACGCCAACTGAAATGGTGGAAAAAATTTTTGGGACTTTTTGACACTTTTTTTTAACACTCTGGCCCCATATCCATAGCCGGGCAGGACAGGGGCGATGGCAATAGCAGAGTCCGGCACTCGGGGAGGGCAAAGTTAGCATGCTCCCAGCCACGCCCTGCGCTACCTCTACCGGCTCACGGCAGCAGACTCAGCTGCAGCCCAGACGAGCCGAGGAACTGCGGGGAGCCACCCGTGTGTTCCCCCCCTCTCACCCCCTCCCGGCCTTCACCCATGCCTCTATGCCGTTTTAAACTGCCCACCTCCTTGGCCGGCTGGCTGGTCTGACCGGTGAAATTGCCGGCTCAAGTTTCAAGTCCTCATGGGTGACTTGGATTCCTGGGAAGCCTAATCCCACTCTTCACATCCCCTCCCCGAAGCATGCAATTCAGCTCTCGCTTTGCTGAGCTGCATGGATATGCGACCTGCCCGGTTGCGCAGCCCTTCGCTCTGAGACAGAGCGCACCGAGCCATGCAGGGCAGGCAGCAAGGCCCTGCATTGCCAGTGAGTGGCAGCTGGGGCATGGGAAGGGGCGGCTGGGGAATCGGAGCTCTCTCTGTGCCATTGCAAGGAGAGGCATGCAACAAAGCGCGGCGGGAGCCACCCAGCCCCTAGCTCGCTCTGCTCCGGATCCAACTGCGCAGAGGGATCGTAGCCAAAGCCTGAGAGCGGATGCCCTTTTCCAGAGGTCTCTCCACTTCCCGGGCAGCACGCTTGCTGCCTACCCTGCACGGCTCCGTGCGCTCTGACTCGGAGCGAAGGGGCTGCGGATGATGCCGCTGCTGCTGGGCCAATCCAGCATGGATCCGCGCGGCCTGGCCGCTGCGCCAAGCCCGACCCTCTGCAACGCAGGAGAGGCCAGTGGCAGAAGAACAGGGTGGTGGTAGGAGAGGCCAGTGGCAGCAGGGAGGGTGCTTCGGGGGATGCTGGCCGCGGGTGGTAGGGGGCCACTGGCCCAGGAAGCTTCCACCACACGAAGGTTGCTGGGCTGCCCTCTGCCCTCCCGTCCCCGCAGCCTTCAGCAGACGCTGGCTGGGGGCGGGAGGCTTCTAACCACAGCGCAAAGGTTGCCGGGCTGCCCTCTCCCCCCCGGTCCCCGCAGCCTTCGGGAGACGCTGGCGTGTGGGAGGCTTCTAACCACCGCGTGAAGGTTGCCGGGCTGCCCTCTGTCCCCCCCGTCCCCGCAGCCTTCGGGAGACGCTTGTCCGGCGGGGAGGGAGGGTAGGCTAGTGCAAATGCTTACCTGTGTGTAGGCAGGAGGAGGCAGTTCTGAGGATGCACGTGGCGAAGGCGAGGCGCAGAAGCGAGGCGCAGAAGCAAAACCCAGAAAAAAATAGGGGGGGAAACCAAAAACAAGATGGCGGTGCATGTGCAGTGCCGAAAAGTCGGCTTCTGAGAATGCGCAGAAGCAAAAACCAGGAAAAAATAGCCAAAAAAAAAGATGATGGCGTCCACGGACCGGCACAGACAGAACTGTCTCCATGGCGTCAGCACCGGTTTACTACTGGTTCTATAGAACCGGTGCGAACCGGGAGGAACCCACCTCGGATCAGGATCAGGACCAGAAATCCTGATAACCTTATCCTACATGAATGTCTGATCTCCTTTTAAAAACATGAGTACATTTTTGGTAGCAAATTCCATATTAAAGTACTGTGTTAAAAAAAAACCTTCCTTTTATTTGCCCATAAATCTCCCACTATTAAGAATCATTAGATAACGCCAGGTTATACTACTGAGACAAACAGATTCCTTTCTGTTTTTTTCCATATACTGTATGTGTAATTTTCTAAGGCAAAAGGGTCCAGGTGTTGTAATCTGTAGACCTAGGGGAATTGCTTCACTCACTTGGTTCATGTTGGTTTTCATTTTGAGTAATCCAACTCTGTTGTAATCTTGTTTTATATTTGTCCCAAATTCATTACAGATATTCCAAGTTTAGTTGCACCATAGATCTGTATAAATGCACAGTGATATTGACTGCAGTACTTCATTTTCTTTCCTCTAATAATTCCAAGAATAGTTTTTGGGGGTATTTTACATTGAGCTGCATTTTAGATTTTAAAAAATATGTTTTTTATTAAAAGCTTTACAAAGCACTTTAAACTAACATTAACTAATAAAAGAGTAGAAGCGGGAAAGAAAAGTAAAAAGTGGGAAAGGAAGGGAATCAATTTTTTTGCAGCAAATATGTGTACAGCTATGTAATATATATATTTTTCTGTTATCCAGGTTTTTTTTTTCTAGTCATCAAAACCCCAAATCGTAAGTGCATTGTCTTTCCATTTCATGCAAAAAAATCTATAGGGGTTTCCAGTCAATCATAAATGTAGGCATTGTTTTTTTTTTTTGATCAAAGATGTTACTTTAGCCATCTCCAGAAGTTCCATCATCTTCACCAACCATTCCTCTGTTGTAGGTAGTTTTGAATCTTTCCATTTTTGACAATATAAGTCTCACTACAGTTGTCATACATAAAAAAAGTTCCATTACTTTTTTCTAGTTGCTTGTCCATTAGTTCCAAGAGAAAAGTCTTTGGTTTCAGTTGCATTTTAACTTTTAAAATAGTGTTGCACATTACATTGACCGTTCTATCCAGACCCTCACTACTACCTCAAATTTCCTTGCCTGGTAATCATCACCAGCTCAGAAACCTTCAGGCTATATGGGAAAGTTCTTGGGATTTTTTGTTGTTGTTGCCATAATAGACATATCTTGTTTACACTGAGTTGCCATTCCTATTTTAATGCTTATTCCCTGGTTTCAACAGATAACTTTGAAGCTACGTTTTTTGACTGAATCCCTTTAAATCAGTGGTGAAATCCAATTTTTTTTTACTGCTGGTTCTGTGGGCGTGGCTTGGTGGGCGTGGTGTAGCTTGGCGGGCGTAGCAGGGGAAGGATACTGCAAAATCTCCATTCCCGCCCCACTCCAGGGGAAGGATACTGCAAAATCCCCATTCCCTCCCCACTACTGGGGGAAGGATATTGCAAAATCTTCATTCCCACCCCACTCTGGGGCCAGCCAGAGGTGGTATTTGCCGGTTCTCTGAACTACTCAAAATTTCCGCTACCGGTTCTCCGAACTACTCAAAATTTCTGCTACCGGTTCTCCAGAACCTGTCAGAACCTGCTGGATTTCACCCCTGCTAAATCAGTGGGTATCATCAGATTTATCCTTACTGCTTATACTTCACTTCCAGTTATTTATGTCTATATTAGAAAAGACCACTGCAAACACCAGGAAGATTATATTTAATTCCTGGCAGTCTCTGAGTTTTAGTAATTTAACCCATGACATTGAAAGAGCATGTTTTGATAAATTACCTTATATCCTGGAAGTCATGGTCTATTCCCGTGATGGCGAACCTATGTCACACGTGCCACAAGTGGCATGTGGAGCCATATCGGTGGGCATGCGAGCTCAGGTCTGGCGCGCATGCGCGTGCCGGCCAGCTGATTTTCGGGCCTTTGGGGCCCACTGGTAGTTGGGAAACAGGCTGTTTCCAGCCTCCAGAGGGGGTGGGGAAGGCCGATTTTTTGCTCTCCCCAAGCTCCAGAGCCTTTCTAGGAGCTTGGGGAGGGCAAAAACGGCCTTCTCCACCACCCCCGGAAGCCCTCCGGAGGCCAGAAATGGCCCGTTTCCCAACTTGAAATGGGCCATTTCTGTCCTCCAGTGGGGGAAGGCCGTTTTCGCCCTCCCCAGGTTCCTAGAAAGGCTCTGAAGTCTGGGGAGAGCGAAAAACGGGTGTGCCATCGCATGCCAGGAGTGGGGAGGTCACGTGCGCATTAGCGGTGGGGGCATGGAATTATGGGTGTGGGCACATGTGTGCATGACCCCCACCCCCACGCTCCCCCCTTTTGGCATGCGAACCAAAAAAGATTCGCCATTACTGTTTATTCATTGGAAAATTCAGCTTTAATAGAAGAGCCATTGGTTATAGCAGGGGTCCCCAAACTTGGCAACTTTAAGACTTGTGGACTTCAACTCCCAGAATTCTCCAGCCAGCTAAGTCCACAAATCTTAAAGTTGTCAAGTTTGAAGTCCACAAGTCTTTTTTTTCCCCAATTTTTTTTTTATTTTTTCCTCCACCACTTTTACATTTCAATGAGCATATACCTTCAATTATTACAATAAAGTACACAATTTTACATTTATATTCCATCATGCAAAAATCAACATCTTATACATATGCTTATATCATCAATCATCAGTCAATTCTACTTTTCTTTCCATTGCACTCCCCCTCTCTACCTCCATCATCTCCTCCTACTTTTTTACTCCTTCACTCCTCCTCTACTCTCTCTACTCCTTCTCTTCCTCCCCATAGGCTTCCTCTTACACCCTCTTAACCTTCCCCTGAGTACTCTTTTATGTGATAAAATAGACGGGGGGGGGGACATAAACAATGAATAAAGAGACAAAAAAGTGGAGGAAGCAAATTGGGCTTAAAATTAAGAAGCAGGAGAATAACAACTAAGGTGGGAATTAATGAACAGCGGAGAAACTTAGGAGTAGAATTGGAAAAATAATTGGTGAATATCCCAGATGACAAAACTAGATTCTTTTTTTTTTGTTTTTTTTGTTTTTGTTTTCTTTTTGTGGAGGTAAGATGAAGCTAGAAGCATATACCTAGAAACAAAGTACTATACAAATATAACAACAATTAGAAAAAAATTTCTTAGAAGGGAATGAAGAGCTCAAATTTGTATCATCAGTCTGCCCACAAGTCTTAAAGTTGTCAAGTTTGTCAAGTTTGAAGACACCTGGGTTATAGTGTTTATAGTACTACTTTGTTTAAAAAAGTACAAAGTACTAGTTTTTCCTATATATGAAGTTGCAATCTGTTCAAACTATTGATTTATGGCACGCTCACCAATAGTACTTCTGCAGAGTTTGACTGTAGCGAAACAGTGCTTTCTTTTCTTTTCTTTTTTTATTGACAAACACAACAAACAACAATAAACATTCAAAAATGACATACAACAAACAAATGGGGCATAAATGGCCCCTTATCAACCAAAAGCTATTATCGGATATAATCAAACTATTAACATTTTCCATAAACATTTGTATTCATCTCTAAATATACTCCATATTTTAAATATTTCTATTTTTAATTATGTGATTTGAGCTATGAGATCTTTACATAATCCCTTCAGAGTACAACATTATACCTCTTCTTATTATTTATTGCTTCTGTCTTTCAACCAATCATAAAATTTATTCCACACTTTATAGTAGTCAGACTCTTCTTTTTCTTTTAATTTCCTGGTTAGCTTATCCATTTCTGCGCATTCTATTATCTTTTTAATTTTATCTTCCTCTTTGGGTAGTGCTTTCTTTTCTGACCCTTTATTGCATCATTGTATTTTTTTTGTCACTAAACTTCCAAGTGTCAAAACAACAGACAGTTATAAATATGAGAAATAAAACATTAGAATTGGGAAAGTTATAAAAATAATAAAATCATACATCAGCAGGTTATTAATGGAGAAAATAGCGGAAGGGGGAATAGCACCATCCTTATCAATGTTTGGGGTTGTGCAACTGTTAAAATAGCTTGTCCACCTGGGGGGAGGTAAGACCGGAATAATCTATCATCTCTCTTCCCATCCACTCTATAGTATGATATGCTGTCCGCGAATGAGACAGTTCCTTTTATCTATGAAGATCTGCCTACAAAACAAAAGCGAGAATTTATAAACCAGATCAGCACATTTCATCATTTAGAACTCGGTCCAATCAGGATCGATAGACTGGGGTTTCACCTCATTTCAAAAACATTCCTTTTATGTTCTCTCTCTAGCTCAGTAAATATATGAGCTGGCTATTTGCATTTTACCAGGTTTTCTACAAATTCAATTCCTACACAAATGTCATAGCTGTCATAGTCTTTCTCTGTTCATTGCATCTTTCTTAAAGTAAGCTGGGAAATTGTATTTCCTGTTTCAATATTTTATTATTTGTTCCAGAAACTAGGCCCTAAGAATTTATTTGAATATCGAAATCAAGAATGGGTAGGTTAGAATAACTTCATATGTTGTTCACATTGAATCAGCTTCATCTCATATGAAGTTTAGGAGGGAGAATTCACCCCCAATAAACAAATAACAAGCACTCAAGTAAATACACTGCTTAAAAGTTACTTACACAATGGTCCATGGACGACCTCCTCCTACTAGAACCACTAGACCTCCTCCAATTGCCTAGAACCACTAGAAGTGTTCTGATATTGTTATGGGAAAATGATTATTACAGTATTTCTCATGAGAGAGATTGGAACTGAAGTCTTGTGTTGCTCTCAAAAAGATGGGGGGGAGGGGGGACACAAACCTCCTCCTTGTAAGGAATGAAACTGACAAGACAGGAACTAAAGGTTTCCAGACCAGAGAAAACCAGAATATCAACTAAGATCAAGAGCTTTTCAAGGTCCTAAAGAGATCATCCAAAGATCAGTTGGCATGGAAATGTGGAATTAAAAAGCCTAAAATTGAAACTCTGGAACACAATCCTGCGTATAAAGCATTGGCTTCTGTATTCTACACTGTGCATATGGTTTTATTATTGTCAGCATTACAGAGTCAATTTTGCCGGGCAAAATATGAGAAAATAAGTGTCTGGAGAACCCAGATGCACAACCTCATTCTCACCCAATACTTTCACTTTGTCCTTACAAGGACCATGCAAGAAAAATCCATGCTATTTTTATTATGCAAATGGGAAACCAAGTATAACTCCAAGTATATGTGAGACAAAAACACAACACCTGAACTTCCTGAAATTAGTATAGTGCATTGTTTAGGTGGAAAAATGGAACTTTAAAACTGAAATTTCAGCAAGCGGGCATTATCTGTTGTCCTATCTATCTTCTTCAAGAAACAGTGCCTAAGAGTGAACCCATACCTTTATTCCAGAACATATTACACCTGCATAAAATGTTCCTAGCTAGTTGATTTGTTTACCAAAACTTACGTAGCTCAGTCCAACTGATAACTCTGATTCCTTCAGAAGTTGTGGTTCTGAAGAAGTTCCTTCATAGCTGTGATTGCCTTCAGAAGGAGTGGGTGCTTCATCATTGGAAGCCTTTAAGAAGAGACTGAACAACCACCTGTCTGAAATGGTATACGTATAGGGTCTCCTGATTAAGCAGAGGGTTGGACTAGAAGACCTCCAAGGTCCCTTCCAATTCTGTTGTTCTGATTCCTTTCATTCTGTGTCTGCATCAGGTCTTAGTAATCAGGAACATAACTGTGAGAAGTTATACTGACAGGGTATAGCAGGTTTACGTCATATACTTGTGGTCACAAGCAAGCTGTCCACACTTCCCAATTCTACCTGATCCAAAGTTTACTATATAAATATAATTATATTTATAATTTGTATTATAGGGCTTCTTTTGTTTCTGTTCTCTTTTTAGTCTCTTCCCCCACAGTTGGCAAGCCCTACAAATGCAACTATTGTGGTCGCAGCTACAAGCAGCAAAGCACGTTGGAAGAGCACAAGGAACGCTGTCACAACTACCTGCAAAGTCTTAACACTGAACCACAGTTGCTGGCTGGCCAGCAAGGTAAGCCTGCTGCTAGGCTGGAACAGAGACAAATCTAAGGAGAATGCCATTGGTTATTATCTATCAAGGATTGTCTACATTTGGAATTTTTTTTGCCAATGTTAAAAAAACTGGGAGGATCATTGAAGATGGCACAGGCTACCTATAGAGACCAGCTCTATAGCTCAATCTTCCCACACTGAGCTTTCCCTAGTGGGTTGAGTTATTGCTGCCCCTATGCCTAGGTAGCATAGCTATCTGTACAGATGACTGAGAATGATTGCTAAATGAGGCAGTCACTAAACAAAGACTACTTGTATGTTGATTGTGAATTTTGAAATTTGGAAGTCTCTCACATCTGGAAACTATCAGTTTGAAAATAACTGGTCTCAGTTGGTACAGAACTAGGGTGCCCAGATATCTTTGATCCAAAATCAGGACAGTTTAAAAAAAATAGCACTTCTCAAGATAACGTTTATTACTCCAACAAAGCCAATAAAACATCACATTCACACATATTTACTATTAGATGATACCTTATTCAGCAAATTTTCGTCGCCCAAAATCTTTATACATTTCGCCACACGATGAAGAAGAATGATTTATTTTAATTTGACATCCAATCGATTTCGATCCTCTGTCCACTGCTTCTTGCACAGGGAAAATACTCTTTCCACAGCCACATTTGACGCAGGAATTGAAAAAATTATGCTAACTAGAATTTTCAGATCAAAGAATTCGTTGCTTCGAAACAAAGTGGACCATTTTTTATCAATCGGCAAATTATTAAATTCGTCTGAAGAGGGTTCTAGCAACGAGTTCAACTCGCTAGTTTCATCAAACAATGAGTCTTTCATGGCAATATCTGGCAATAAATATTCAGCTGACTTTTGAACATCATATTTAATACTAGCTTTTAACATCAGCCAATCAGTTGAGCAAGGATAATTGTCCAAGCTGAACCACTTATCAATATAATTAATAGCTGTTGTATAAAAGTCAATCAATTCGCCTTTAAGTTGATTGGCCAAATCCAGACTGTCTAAACCTAGTAGCTTAGAAGCTGTAATGGCACAAAAAAAGTTTTGCTGAAGTCGTTTTTGCATCATTTGTTGAAAAGTAGTCATGGCATCTATCATTTCTGGTAGAAGTAGATCTTTCTTTTCCAGGGTCAATATAGTCTGCTGGAATAATTGTAAGACGCTTTGAAGAAAAAAGAAATAAATTTCACTTGAATCGTTGCTAAATAAATTTTCCAAAACTTTTGGAACATCGGCAGAGGATAAGGCAAGAGATTTTAATGCTGCCCATAGTTGCAAAATGCATTCAATAAGTGGTAGCATGCTCAGCCACCTAGTATGTGAATGTGTTGGGAAAGTCGCATATTCAAATTCAACAAATTCACAAAATTCCTTGAACTTCTCATGCCGCAGAGTAGACCCATTGAAATAGTTCAAAATTTTGAACAACAGCATTTCTATATCCAGTGATAATCTTTCACATGCTTTTTTTGCCACAGTGGCATATATGCGCCTGGCAACCAACAGCAATTAATTTAGAATTCAAGGTTTTTAGTTTGGCGAAAACATTATTCTGCCCTTGTTGACTAGCACCGCCGAAATTCACATTAGCATTGTCTACACTGAAGGCTACTAATTTTGCCGGATCAAGATTGTTATTTTGCAAACAACTTTTTAAATATCCGAATATAATGTCAGATGTTTCACCAGGTAAATTAGCAAAATCTAACAGTTTTACAGCCAAACCATCCACTGAAAAATATCGAATAATAATCAGAAATTTTTTTATTTCTTTATGGTTGGAAGCATCTGTAGCAATAGAATAATAGCCATCTCCTAATTCGTTGAGTAGTTCTTTTACTGAATTTGGCGCTAAGATGTTGCAAATTACAGCCTGCGACTTTGTGTAGGATGACGAAATTTTTTTGGCTACCGTATTTTTCGGAGTATAAGACACACCTTTTTACCCCCAAAAAGAGGGTGAAAACTTGGGTGCATCTTATACACCAAATGTAGCCTCACCCACCCACCCAACCCCACCCTTTGGCCTCTGTCTTCCAGCAATTTACCTGTTTGCAGCAAACAGGGAAGAGCCTGTTAAGACAAGCAAGTCATTAGCAGCTTCCCGATCCCCAGCTGATTTGCCACGTGCTGAAACTGAAACTGCAAAGAGGCAAATAGCTGGGAGAGACACGCAGATTTTTATTTTCTGCTGAACTGGATGCAAGGGGTAAGTGAATAACTATAAATGTCTGTAGAATGTTCAAATTATTAGACTTATTTTTTAAAGACTGCTTTATTATTGTTCTAGAGCCAAGGGTCTCCAATCTTGGCAATTTTAAGACTTGTGGGCTTCAACTCCCAGAATTCCACAGCCAGCTTTGTTAGCTTTGCTGGCTGTGGAATTCTGGGAGTTGAAGTCCACAAGTCTTAAAGTTGCCAAGGTTGGAGACCCCTGTAAAAATCTAGACAACTTAACAAAATAAAGAAGCTTTTTAAAGTAAATGCTTGCTCTGAAGAGGCCCAGTGCTATTGTATCTTCTTTTAAATAATAGAGAATAATGTATACTTCCAGAAATTTTAATTAATTTTAACAGCTCTGTACAAGTATAGTCTGAAATGTAACAGTGTCCTGTTTAGTATTAGAGTTAAATCCTGACTTACCTTGTAGTATATCTATTTAAATAATTGGGAGGAGTTAGTGTGACTACATTTAAGAAAACTTTCTGGCATAATGTACATTTCTCCAATTCTTTGCTATTTCTATGGGTCAAGCACACATGCACAGAAATACACAGCAAACAGTGTATATCATTTGTGCTGTTTGCTGTTTGGCAAATTGCTTGAGGCAGAGGCCTTTTTTCCTTGTTTTACTCCCACAAAACTAAGGTGCGTCTTATACTCTGAAAAATACGGTATTTCAGAATCTGGAAAGATTGTTGTCAAAAGTTTGTTAGTACATTCATTACTTCTGAATGAAAGCGAATGAACAGCCGTGTGATATGCTAGAACTGCTTCTGCAGCTGACGTCTTCTTAGATACCGGCACATTTTTACTGACAAAAAACTGTCCTATTTCAGCGGTTGACTTCTTGGATTTTGAATTTTCATCGTGAAGTTTTCTACCACAATGTCTAGAAATGGCTGCGGTGTCTGTACTTCCAATATCAATGTCCGATGAACAATATGAACAGAATGCGAAAGTGTCTCCTTTTCTACTCTTTTTAATACCATCAAAATCTTTAGAATATTTTTCTCGGTAAAGATTTTTCCTTTTTGTAGCCATATTATAATAATAAAGTGCCGTATTTTTCGGAGTATAACACGCACCTAGATTTTAGAGGATTTCAAGCCCAGCTGCCGCCTCTTCCGCAGCCCTTTGCTTGTTTTAATGGGGAGGTTGGCCCAGGCGCGCGCACGCGCACGGGGGCTTACTTGGATGGAAACGCGCTTTTGGCTCGGATTCGGTTTGATGGGCGCGGGATCAGCAGACCCTTCGCCCCCCTTTTTTTTCCTCTCCCCCAAGCTGGCTTTGCAGGCTCCTCAGGTGCCTCGGGGGCAAAAGGAAATAAAATAAAACCACAATTGTATTACACGACCGCTCACTTTAAACTAAGAAAACATTTACAGTATTTTAAATAATTTATCACAACCCTGAAAGAAAGTATTAAAATATTACACACTAAAAATGCACACGAAATCTTCCGTAACAATACATAAGAGAATCTGCCTGAAAATGAAGCGATTGAACTAAAATACAAGTAGTGCAAATGTACTTTCATTTAACGTTCATCTTGATTATCCTAAAATTTTACAAAAGTTCAGGACAAATCAGGACGGGAACTCGAATTTCAGGACAAAATCAGGACATTTTCAGAATCAGGACAAGCTTCTAAAAATCAGGACAATCCTGATAAAATCAGGACATCTGGGCACCCTATACAGAACCCCTTTTCCAACTGGCTTTTATAGTCACTGCAGCTTTATTAATATTTTTTTATGTCGGGATTAAGATTCTCATTTCTAGGACACATGGAAACTAGCTTTAGTGGCCAAACATGCAGGATGGGAGACAGGAGAGATGCTAGTACATAAACACCATGAAGCAGGAGAACAGAAGCTAAATGGGATAATCACAGACGTAGACAGCAGGCTCTAATATGATTGATTCAAGTTAGCACTGGCTGCCAGTTGTAACCTTATGTGTTTTGCTGTGAGATTTTTTTTTCTCCAATAAATTAATTATCAGTATCATTCATGTATGGCCTTCATAATCTTGCACAGACACTTTAAAAAAGGAATATAGGGTAGAATTAATTTGGACAACCAAAAATGAAACCAATTTTATTACCAGGTGACGAGATGCGAGACTTGGAGATGGTGCCGGACTCCATGCTTCATTCCTCAGCAGATCGGCCAGCCTTTATTGACCGACTAGCAAACAGCATCACCAAACGAAAACGCTCCACACCTCAGAAATTTATAGGTAAGGTGCATTTCAAGCATTTCTGGAAAAAGGGCTGGTGTTCTTGTGAGCCAAGAGTTGTTGGATTACAGTACAGGGTGTCTTGGGTGCTTCTCCCTGGGCTAAAGAAGTCCCATCTGTAGTGCTGTTTTCCATCAGCATTATTTGTCTTACTCTCATCATAGGCTTACCATCTGATACTAGAAGGAATTTGTAATCTGATCTCTTTTATCCTATGCATTAGGAGAGAAGCATATGCGGTATAGCCTCTCCGACATGGCATATGATGTCAACTCCAGCTTTGAGAAGGACGTGGAGATGGTGGCTGCCCACCATCCCATGGATGCTAGCTTTGGCAGTTCATTGTCATTCATGGGAGCAGAACATTTGCGCCCCCTCAGACTCCCACCCACAAACTGCATCTCTGAGATCACACCTGTCATCAGCTCTGTTTACACTCAAATCCAGCCCCTCCCGGGCAGGTTGGAAATTGCAAGTAGTCGGGAAGCTGCCGAAGGCCACGAGGACCTTTCTGATGGGACACAGATTGTGTATCGGGCATCACGGGAGCCAAGCATGGTATCACCTAGCAATGGTTGCCAGGATTCCACAGACACTGAGAGCATCCATGAGGAGAGGGGCTCACAGCAGCCGCTGCTATCAAGCATTGGGAATTGCAGCAGCAGCCGGCAGAGTCCAGCCTACGCCAAAGAGGACCCCAAATTGCAGGAGGGCATCATTCCCACCACTACTCGGTCAACTCCCAGTTCAGCCAAAGAAGCCCTGCGTGTGGTGAATGACGAAGGGGAACAGGTAAAAGCCTTCAAATGTGAGCACTGCCGGATCTTATTCCTGGACCACGTCATGTTCACCATCCATATGGGCTGCCATGGCTTCAGAGACCCTTTTGAATGCAACATCTGTGGCTATCACAGCCAAGACCGGTACGAGTTCTCTTCCCACATAGTGCGAGGGGAACATAAAGTAGGCTAATCTTACTCTGTCCCCTTATTCATCTCTCCCCATCACTAGTGCTCTATCCTAGTTGGGCATGGAACTGTTCATTTCTTTTGTACTCCTTTGCACTGACTTTGGCTAAAAAAGAGAAATGTTAAAAAAAAAAGAACCCTAAGTTTTAAAAAATCCAATGAACTTGAGACGGGGAGGAGCTCATAACATTTTGCCTTTCTCTATGGTGTGTTATTTAAAAGTTGATAATTAATTTTAAAAATTGTGTTTTTCTCTCACACTTGTAGTTATTTATTAACTCCTTCCTTCCTTCCTTCCTTCCTTCCTTTCTTCCTTCCTTCCTTCCCTCCCCCCCCCTCCCCCCCTCTAGATTTTTCATTCATTTCACCAGGAATGTCCTCTTTTGAGGAGCAAGTAAGGGCTGGCATATAGCCCAGCAGCAAGCTTTAAGGTCTCTTCCATTTAGACATGTTTTTGTTTTGGTTCCCATATTTCTGTTAAGCCACCATGTTAGGTATTAAGAACCTCAGATCAGGTGCTAAACACATTATAGAGCTTCCCCCTTTCAAGAGGCTAGGAAAGCCACGGCCTGAGCTATATTACTGTTCAAATGAACCGTATATATCTTCTTTTTATGTGTGGCTGTGAAATGAAGTGTATGAAGGTATCATGCTAGGAATGCTGTGGTCCCAAGAATTTAATACCTCTGTGCATCTACTTAACACAGCTTTGAACTGACTTGTATTATTTCCTCTGTTGGGGCCCAAAAGGGATAGTGAATTTTGCATCTGGTGTTGATGAAGGAGCTACGGTATTTCAAGGAAGATGATGAGCACTTTGTATAGGAAGAATGCTGCCTTTCCATATTGAACCGAGAACCAGCATTGGGAAAACAAATGCTGTTTCCAGGATGCGATGGAGGAACCTTAACATTATCTGGTTAAAATCTATGATGCTTCTAAAGAGTCTGGGATGTCCTGTCTTCTCTCCAGATAGGTTGTCTGAGCTAAATTGTTTTTTTGAGCTTCCATGGTTAGCACTTAGCGGATAATGGTTGCTAAAGACTGTAGAATCAGGGTAGGAAAAATGTAGCTTTTACAACTCCCATCATGTCTTAGTACCCTCTGAGCAGGCTAGGATTAATGGGAGTTGGAGTGCAGCAACATTTGGAGACTCAAAGGTTGCCAATCCAAGCTTTGGAAGAGGTAAGCCTCCTAGGTGAGTGCATGTCTTTAACTTTTCTCTCCCAATATGCAGGTTCTTTAGACAGCATTAATGAGCCTGGCTTTGCTGAGTAGGAATTGATTTGTAAGATGGAGATATTTTCATTGGGAGGTAAGAATGATGCTAGCAATGATTGCTGGAGTCAGCTTAGGAATTTCTTAACATCTACTAGAGCCAAAGGAATGAGGAGCAAACTGCCAGTATCTCTGTTCCAGTGCCTAACTTACATCTTTCAGATTCCCAGCATCATTATTGCTGAACAGCTTGGAATTGGACTTAGTTTCCCCGGTCAGTTTAGCTGCCCTTGTTTGTGTCGATCCGTTATAAGCCTTATGGATCTGTGTCCAGAAAGCATGAGCAAGATCTGAAAGTGGCAGCCTTGAGGTGAGAGTTCTCTATATCTATGGAATACATCACACTGCCCATCCCAAACTGAGGGGACCTAAGGTTTGCAGTGAGAGTTTCAGTTTTCTTAAAAGATAAATCTTTTTCCCAGATCAACTGCAACAACTTTTCTAAGGTGATTTTGCTGAAAAGGCAAATGAAATGCAGCAAGATTTCCATAGTGACAAGTCCTCTGTTTGTTCACAGGTACATGGCCCAGGGTGTCAGGGGGGATCATTAGATTTCTGCAGCAGGGGCCCTGGCAAGGACACTTTATTATGTGTACTTTAGTGTCTTAAAAACTTTGATCATCATCAAGGGCAAAAAAAACCCCCTCCATTCTATAATGGAGATTGCTGCTGATAATAGGCTGTAGGCAAGAGATAAAACACCACTTGTTGGGTATTATGCAGTCATTCCCACCTCCCCAGCCTGAGTGGAAATCTTGTTGATAATTGTTTTTTAAGAGGGTAATCACCAAATTAGAAGGGTTATGTGCTGAGCCAATAAAACTTGAAGCTTGCCTTTTTCCATCTTTATCTGTTGGAAACATCTCATCTGACGGAAAGGGGTATGTGATTAAAATAGTCTCTCTAGTCTTAGCTGGGCAATGGATGTGACAAGAAGTGGGGGGGGGAGTGCTTTTGGTTTAGATAAATCCTTTAATGCATTTACTCAGCAGCAGCCCAGGGAATTGCTTCCTTGCAGGATAAACCAAAGGCGGTTCTTTTTCTACTTAAAAAGCAAACCTCAAGCTGCAACGTTTTGTTCATTTTCTTTCTTTATTGCTTTTTGTAATGTGAAATACAGAGCTGAGCTTTTTTAAAATAAATAAATAAACAAACAAACAGGCCCAGCCAGTTTGACTAACTGGCAAGGCCTGATTGAATGAGATGTTTTGAGGAATTGGCCAAGAAGATGGGAGTGGAACTTTTCTTTAAATACAGTACCCTGATTCCACTGTTCTGTTCATATTTTAAAACGTTGACTTTTTCTGGTACAATATCACTTTCCCCCTTCAGCTTTCTCTTTCCCACATTCAGCATAGGAGTGGCATCTTAAGAGGCTTGGGAGGCATTTTGAGCTGGTCCCAGCAATGTCTATTTTAGCTTCAGCAGCAGAAGTGAATATATAATTGTTGTCATTCTGATTATATTGTGCAATACAAATAAAACATGCTGAGAGACTTTGCCAAATTGTTAAGGGAAAGTACAGTTCTTATAGGGTATTTTTCGTATTAGAATCATATTTCTGGCTCCTTTATTTCTACTGGCTCTAAGGTCAAGGATTTTTTTTTCTCCTATTGATGTACTCATGTCTTCTATTGATGTACATTTAAAACAATTCAACATTTTTTGTGATTGTTAATCTAAATAGTTATTTCATGTGACATAGTTTTCCCTGTAATAATCTCCATGATTTCAATGCTCATTAGAATGTTTTGTGTGAATGAAATCCTAGAGGGAATTATGGGAGCTCTCCTTTGAGTGGAAAAAGTCACAAGAACCAGCTTTTACAATTAGAATGCTTAATATTATCTTGCTCTAAAGGGTGAGATTCCTTCACCAATTACTTAAAAACCATGAAGACTTTTTTTTAAATTTAACACAGTTTGATTATAAGATTATAATTGAATTACATTGAGGTGTTACTCATAGTGTTTGGGCTGTGCTCCAAAATATCAGAGAGAACATATCTTTAGGTGTTTTATTTTCATAATTACTGTTAAAACATCCTGGGAAACCTTATGAAAAAGTTCTGTAAAAGCAAAACATTGGACATCAAAGACATATTTATTACACACAGTAAAACTTCTAAGCTGATTTCCAATATTCTCAAAAACCCACTCTTCCTGCATTTGTTGCCTATTTTGTGAATAAGGAGATGTGTGTGTGTGTGTGTGTGTGTATGTATGTATGTATGTATGTATGTATGTATGTATGTGTGTGTGTGTGTATATATATATATATATATATATATATATATATATATATATATATATATATGTGTGTGTGTGTGTGTGTGTGTGTGTGTATATATATATACACATATATATATATACATATATATATACATACACACACACACACACACACACACACACACACACACACACACATACCGGTACACACACACACACACACACACATACACATACCACACACACATTTGCACCTCTTTTAGAACCAGTTGTCCAAATATTTGTCCTTGGGAAAGAATTGAGCTACTCAAATAATTGTCTAAGAACTTTAGATTCCTTTGCTGATAACTTTCTCCCTAAAAAAATTAGTTCTGACAGTACAGTATAGTCTGTTCATGTAACTGCATCTGAACAAAGTCCAGATGTTTATCACCCAGGCGTTCAGTGTCACAATGGAAGTAGACCTGGGGGGAAAAAGGGAAGGTGCAGATAGGCCTATATAATAATAATAATAATAATAATAATAATAGAAATGAGAGCAGTCCCTAAACTCTGTTGTGTGCATGTTTCTTTTCCCATGTGAATCTAGACCTAAATAGGGCATGTATAGTAACTCCCGAGTTATATAGATAGCATTTATCCCTTGTGGGATCAGACAAATAGCACTTCTCTCTAGGTACTTGAGATTCCTGGGCTTCTGTTATGGTGTGTGTACTCCAGAGGACTGGGGTAAAATCCATTTACTTTAGCTGGAGAGCATTATATTGTCTCTAATGAAAAACAAACATACATACATGAATTAGTAGTTACAAAGTCCTATAACCAAATTCCAAAAGTATCCAGTTCTGCAGAGAATGGATGCCAACTAATTATGTTTATATATCAATATTTTAAGCAAAACTGGAAATCAAACCGCAAAATTTATGTTTGTTTTCTTTCCACATACTGAACTGAATGCACTGTATGAAGCAAGATAAATACAGATAGAAAATTAAATTTGGGTTAAAGATACTAGGAGTGTGACTTTTGCTGAGAAGTCTCCTTAATGTCTGAACTTTATTACCAGTGCCCTGATACGTTCCATGTGAGATGCGAATTAGTACTTCTAGTTTCAATAGACAAAATTACGGAAAGATATCTCTGTTCTCCCAATGCAGACTAAAATTTCTGTCAAGGCAATGTAAAACGTATTGAACAGCTGACCAGATATCCTTTCCATCTTAATATATTGGTCAAGAAGAGGAAGCATTTATTGGCTTCTTGGAAGATGGCATTGGGAAGAAAATACACATGAAGTTTTCTTTATTTATGTACTTGTTCCTGAAATAGGTATGAAACTTTGACAAGAAAGACAGAAAAGCTTAGATAGTTGGAAACTGACTTCTTGAAAGCCAAAGATGGCCCTTGGGTGCTTGGCCTCACTTCATTGCCACACTGATAAAGCACCTAAAGTGTCATTTTTACTGGGTTTTTTAAAAAGCTATCCTTTGTGCCTCCATACAAAGTCCACATTCAGAATTGCTCTGCTTCCCGTTTCTGGTGGGAATTGGACCACTCTATGCAGGAGCCAATTATTTTTTGTTTAAGGGGAAATATTAAGACAGTTCTAGATCTAAACGAAGAGGTCCAGAACATCATTTATGAACTCTTGTCTACTGCACTGTGGAATGGTACTAATCTTTCTCTGCCCTGCTTCAGGGAACAAGAATCCTTCGGACTTTACATATTACCTCCTGCTTGCCCCCTTTTGTGAAAATGAAAACAGGTTTGTTTTTAGAGAAACAAAGCTCTGACATTTCTAAGAAATCAGTGTTCCTTTTTATTTTTTGCTTTCACCTGTATGAAGAGCCTAAAAAAAACAAATGTAGGAATTTTGTAAAACTCCAGGTCTCTTTAACTTGTGTAAATATATATATTTTTTAACCAGATGTATGAAGAACAAAAAAGATGTGCAATATCCCCAACCCGCTACAATATTCTTCACTTGTTTCTAACAAGCTTTCATTTGTATATTGTTATTGGGTTTGCTGGTGTGGCGCTCTTCCCCCTCCTCTTTTTTTTGGTGGGGTTAAACTTGCTTTTAAATAAAAGAAAAACCTCTTACTGCAAAAGCTTTTTTGTATTTGTAATATATTGTAAGTACATATTTGTGTAATGGAGATTATACTACTGTTAAGTTTTGTACTGTACTGGCTGAAGGTCTGTTATAAATAAACATGAGTAATTTAACAATCTGGTTCCTGGCTATCCTTAACTAATATTATTAATATTTGTGCTGACTCTTTAGATCAGCATCCTAATTCAGCGCCATGTTATAATACCTTGCACAGCCTCCCTCATTCGTGCCAATAGGTGAGCAGAAGAACAAATTGGAAGGAAATTTGCTGTGATTCTCTGGCTTGTAAAGAAATCAACAGCGTAGCCTTTTACAAAAGGCAACCTTTTTGCTTCGGAAGAATAAGCTGCATGTATATACTGTATATATAGCCAAAGGTTGACTGTTTTCCATGGCTGCACGGAAACAAAGGTAAAATGTAAATCAAAGGTGGTCAGTCTCTTTTGACAAGAACAGCATCTTGCTCGCCCTGACCAGCTGTTGGTCTAGACTAGATAATGCTTTCTGGTAATATCCCCAGAAGGCAAGGGACGAATGTTAGGCTTTTTTTTTTCTTGTGGCATGGAGGAGAAGGGGAGTAGGAGGTGAACTACTTCCATTAGAGTGCAGTACTGCGGGCTACTTCTGCTGACTGCCGGCTGACTGCAATTTGGCAGTTCGAATCTCACCAGATTCAAGGTTGATTCAGCCTTCCATCCTTCCGAGGTCGGTAAAATGAGGACCCAGATTGTTGGGGGCAATAGGCTGAACTCTGTAAACCGCTTATAGAGGGCTGGAAAGCACTGCAAAGTGGTATATAAGTCTAAGTGCTATTGCTATTGTGACTTTTAAAAACGATTTAAAATTACATAGCCATTAGAGGAGTCGGTGGAGAGAACTGAGGGTGGATATGGATATCATTAGCCTCCCAAAGACTATCCCATGCTTGTTCTCATCCTTTTTTTAACTTTACATAGCAGAAAATAGACTATTTTGCCCTCAGACGTATGCAGCATGATCTTTAAAGGCACTGGAGAACTGCATGGAGGCTATAGCCCCCCCCCCCCGCCCCTTCAACCCCCAGGAATAAAGAGGAACCCATACACTGTGGTATAGAATTGGAATATACAAGCCTACAATAGACTCTTTGCAGAATGTATGCTTTTCTTTAAGATTAGACGCACTGGCAGCTGAACTGCAGATTTTCATATTGAGATACCTAAGAGAGTGTTCACATTCCTACTTTTGAAAAATGCAAGGCTTTGATAATCCATTTGTTGGTGAGTATCTAATGTTTTAGAAATTCAGGCATAATTGGTACGGTATGTGTGTGTGATTGCCAAGTGGAGGCAGACAAGAATATGTATCGGGATTTACAATGGATGTGGATTCATAGTACAATCCATTCTTGGAGCCTCACATCTTACTAATTAGCACTTTCCACCCAATGAATCGACTATCACTTGTAATAAAAGAATGAGTGAAGGAGTGAAGTCCTTTTTATCTCTATAATGGGAATCTGAGAAAAAGAGCGGCTGCTTATAGTGGCATCTAATGCCTATGAGAGAGCCTGGATAAATATTAGTTTCAGCAGCTGTTAATGGACAGCTTTGAACAAATCCTGGCTATTTCTCTGGCAAAAGAAATGTGCCCTTCAGCTTTGGCTGTTTCTATATCCCAATTTATAGAATTTATTTTATTTTAAAAAATCTATTAGTTGCCCTATAACTAAGGGCCACATTCAACAAAACAAAGTTTGATTCAATATCAGTCCCAAATACATATGTAAACATGAGGGTTTTTAAAATCACATTAATCAAATACCCTTTTAAAATTTGGCAATAACTCTCCTGTAAAGTTATAAATAAGTGGTCACCTCCGTGATCAGCATGAGGGCAGGTCTTAAAAGACTTGAAGTCTGACACATGCTAGACAAGCTAAAAAATTTTTACATCTACAAGAACTTGGGAAATACTTTTTTTTAAATGTAAGAACTATCCTTACCTCTTCACGAGCAAAAAATACAAAGTATTTAAGACTGCAATACTACTAAGGGGATTTATAATATTCCCAGCAAAATGGTAGTCATTTTTTCCCAAGATCAACACTTGCCTCTCCTATTGAATACTGCCCTCCTTCTTAATGAGGCCTCATAATATTTCTGCTTTCTTGCATCATTTTCATTTTTGTAAACAGTATATTTGTTCTGTTTTCAACTTTGTGGGCTAAGTGAAAGCTGACAATATTTGCTTAACCAATTTCCAGAGTTGTGCCTGTTTATTAAATCAATAGCTTTTAAACTCCCTTCCTTCCTTGCCAGCCAAGCAAGTGGCAGGTCCAATGTTAATTATGGATTCCCCCCCCCCAAAGGATTCATTTATTCTGAGAAAGAGCCGAGGTGGCGCAGCGGTTAGAGGCAGTACTGCAGGCCACTTTAGCTGACGGTGATCCGCAGGTCAGCGGTTCAAATCTCACCGGCTCAAGGTTGACTCAGCCTTCCATCCTTCCGAGGTAGGTAAAATGAGGACCCAGATTGTTGGGGGCAATATAAATATACATTGCTTACTGGTGTAAACCGCTTAAAGAGTGCTTGCACTGTGAGGCGGTATATAAATGTCACTAATAAATAATAAATAAAATAAATAAATTTCCAAAACTTTGGGGCTAACTTCTCTTCTGTAGTTTTTCTTCAGCTACAAGAGACAGAACCTACAAACCAGTATTTTTATGTTCACCTCATCCAAGTAATTTATACTTTGCAGAATGTTATTGTTGCCCATCCTTCTGATAGTTAATTGATGTTCTGCTCATGTACATTTTTCCATGTTCACGATATCACAAAAAGTCTGGGAATCTAACATTCTGAGATGGATAGACATTAGGACCTGAATAAAATATGAAAAATAATATTGTACCTTATACCACTGGTTCTCAACCATGTGTTTCTTAGCCTATCCATCACCAGTGAAACAACTGGGACCTATTATGATGGAAACAAAACACCCATTTTTCCCCAGAAGGATCCTTGTAAGTATACTTTTCATTATTCTTAATTAAAGTTTTTTTTTAAAAAAAAAAACACTAATTAAAATGTCAGGGACTTGTCTCCATCTTAAAATATTTGTGAGTCCCCTCCTTAATATGTTGACCCTTGAGAATTGTACAACTTTGTCCTCTTAGCTAAGCATTGATTCAGAATGAAGTTGCTTCAGCAGACTACAGTAAGTCCTCGACTTACGACCACAATTGAGCCCAAAATTTATGTTGTTAAGTGGCCGGTCCAATGTTAATTATGGATTTCCTCCCCTCCCCAAAGGATTCGTTTATTCTGAGATATGTTAAGTGAGTTTTGCCCCATTTTACGGCTTTTCTTGCCACCGTTTTTAAGTGAATCACTGCAGTTGATAAGTTAGTAACCCAGTTGTTAAGTGAATCTGGCTTCCCCATTGACTTTGCTTGTCAGAAGGTCTCAAAAGGAGGTACCAGGACCTTGGGACGTAGCAACAATCGTAAATATGAACCAGTTGCCAAGCACCTGAATTTTGATCACATGATCATGGGGATGCTGCATAGGTCATAACTATGAAAAACGGTCATAAGTCACATTTTTCAGTGCCGTTGTAACTGTGATCACTAAATGAACTGTTGTAAGTCGAGGACTACTTGTATATGTACGTCTCCCTGTACCCATACAAGAATTGGAAATACAACCTTTTAAACTGGAAGGTAAGGTGCTAAGTTGTGCTCTGCATGCCAACTATGTAAGTACCCTGATTATACCCTAGCTTTGATGGCACACTAAACATGAATCCTCTTCAGAAAATATGAAGAATATTATCCTTCCTTCCAGTCACTGATTTGCCTTTGTATGCCTACAACCCATCACGCAGGAGGCCAAGTCAGTCATATGGTCACCCATTTTTAATTTCTTCTAGCTGCCACAAAGGAGACTAGGATGTGTTTGTCACTTCCACCAATCCAGCTTCCTGTCTCCCCACAACATAAAATGGAAATTGGGCCTTTGTCATTTCAGTCTTGGGAGTGGGAAAAATGGAGAAACACTAGTAAATAGTTTGCATGATCTTGGTCTGTTTGGGGCTAAAATTAATTACTCCTCTGAATTAAGGTCATTTTTTTTAGGATAGAATGTTTGCAGATCATGCTTACCCCACCCTGATCCTGGTTAGCAGAATAGATCTATGCACAACTGCATAACATTCAGCCAGCCAGCTAGTTGTATAGGAGAAACTAATCCATGTATTACAGTGCATGAGCATGGATGATGGAGGCAAAGAACAGCCATCTCTGATGGCTTTCCTATTTTTAAAACACTGTATTTATCTTAGGAATCTAAAATTATGGTAATTGCTAGGTTAAGTTGACCAAAGCAAAATAAGGAAGAAATATTTACAACTGCCTTGTTGCTTACTTTTCCAAACTCAAGGTTTAAGAAAAAGAGGACTAATAACATATAGGATCATAGTTCTGTTTATTAAAATCATGTCAGACTCAGTATTTTTTGCCTCTATGTTAGGCATCTTCTAAAAGTATGTGATTTGTGCATTGGAAGTCTGCTGAAAGGGATACCTTGCCATCATGTTAGTTCATTATTGGAGGAGAGAAAAAGTTCCCAAATGCTTAATGATTGAGCATCGGGCTCTGGGTAAGCATGCCTTGCTTCTGAATTCTACCAGCATATTTATAAATTTTAACTTCACAATTATGAACATTAATAACCTCTTTAATGCAATGTTAATATTAAATATAACCTCTTCAACATGCTAAGTTCTTGACTACTTCATAATCTTATGTATAGTCCTAAAGTTGTAAGTAGAACTTTTCTGAATTCGTATCAGAGATTTGAATTCGTACTAAAATATGTCCTAAACTTTTGGAACAGGTATCATTTTCTCATCATCAATAGAGCACTCTCAAGATCTATTATTTCTTCCCTTAGGATGGTACCAATCCTAAGTTTACCAATTTTGTATTCAATTTATTTCTATTTAATTGGCGATGCTGGCCAGAAAACAGCAGTGGGACATCAGCCACTGAGATAAATTGAATTGCTATCTATTTTGCCTCCTACAGTTCCAGAACCTTTGATAGATACAATTGAGCAAGTTAAGTTTGTCTGTCTATATCTGAAGCCAGGTCTCAATAAAATAAAAGTAGCAGCAGCCAATAAAAAGTGAGCTCATTTGCTACAAAAGTCCCCACAATGCACAAACCACATTTACATATTCCTTCTTTTGCTCACATCTCCATTTGTAATCTAGAGCTTCATCCATGACTTTTCCTTCATTAAATATTATAATTGGGAAGTATGTTTGTTGCCTGGATCACATCAGTCAGACTACATGCAAGCGTGGAACAAACAATAAAGTTCCATACTTTCAGGAGTTGTCTTGCTTGCCATAATTTATAAAAATGAATCTCGGAATAAAACTTTAGGTGGTGTAACTCAGAAGTCATACTAGAGTTGGTGGGGCAATCCACAACTGACATTATTACAAAAGCTCCTTTCAAGAATTTCTAGTCACAAACTGGGAAAGTTGCCTTTTCGGATCACTTAAGAGATATGTGGCCATTTAGGCTGGATGGTGCCAAAGGCCCAACCTGATTTATCCTCATCACATCCTTCAAACTCTACTGGAAATGAGCTAGGACAGAAATGAGAGGATGACATCCAGTACCCCAGAAGGATTGACAGCTGCTTGGGTTTTAATATAAAGTAGAAGAATCTGACAGAGCTATCATCGTTGCCAATCTAGAAAGATTACCAGCTCATACCATTATCCCAGCAGTGCTCCTGTATATTGCCTGAGGCCTGCTGACCTTATGATGATCTGCTTTTCCAGTCTCTGCCTGATATTTCAGGCAGAGAAAAACTGCATTTAAATCACCATATAGAGTAAAAGCAATCACTGTCCTAACCGGGCCTTGAATGTACCAGGTGTGTTCACTTTCTGTCTCATTTGAGTTGTTCGGAAACTAATCTTTCCGAAAAGAGAACTATTCCTCTTTTACCTGGCTAGCAAAGGAGAGTTAATTACTTGGAAAAAGTTTACTCCAACTGCTGCACGCAGAGTCATCTGCATTATTTCAGCTGCTTCAAAAAATTTACTGTTTGCAGATAAAGGAAAACCAGCCATATAATAGAGGAAAAGGCAAAATTACTCTTCCTGCTTTTTCCTCTCCTGAAGTTACAATTCCATATATAAATGCCCCTTCTCTTTTTGGAGTGTTATTTATAAAAACACAAACAGAGAGCACAATGAGCTTCATTACGACGACGACGTCATCAACCTTCATGTCCACTTTCTAGTCAGTAGTAGAGGAATAGAAAAAGGAGTTGATTCAGAATGATTGATCCCCCTTGTAAGCAGCAGAACAAGAGTGATAATAAGCATCAGGGACTGGGAGAGAGAATCAAGCTAGGTTCCTCCTCCTGATCTTCCAGTTCTTTCACCAGTTTGACCTCACGAGTTTTGAATGGACTTTTAGCTTGAGACTCAGTGGAGTGGAGGGCCTCACTTCCTTTTGGATTTTCTTTTGAATGGCACCTCTGATGTTTCACCAGCACGCCTCTCTGCCTGAACCTTCTCCCACACTCAAGGCAACGGTATGGTTTTTCTCCCGTATGGATACGTTGGTGTGTAATGAGATCAGACAGCCTGGTGAATCTTCTGTCACACTCATCACAGGCATAAGGTTTCTCTCCCGTATGGATTTTTTGATGCCGGGTAAGATCCGATGGGTAGGCAAATTTCCTGCTGCACACCTTACAAGAGAACGGCTTCTCCCCCGAGTGCGTTCGCTGGTGAGAGACCAGGTTGGAGTGTTGGATGAACCTTTTCCCACACACCCCACAGGCGTGAGGTTTTTCTCCTGTGTGGATCCTTCTGTGTGTCGTGAGGGAAGAGGAGGACACAAACCGTTTCCCACAGTCAGTGCAGGCATAGGGCTTCTGGCCCATGTGGTTCCGCTCGTGGATCTTCAGAGCAGACTGGTGGCTGAAGCATTTCTGGCAATAAGAACAGTGGTATGGTTGCTCTCCCGAGTGACTCCTTTGATGGCTGACAAGATATGCCCGTTGGCTGAAGGTATCTCCACACTCGGAACAGATGTGAGGCTTCTCTCCCGAGTGGATTTTCTGATGCCTTGTGAGATGGGAAAGCTGGCTAAAGCTTTTCCCACACTCGACACAAAGGTAGGGTCTTTCGCCTGTGTGGACGTTAAGATGTTTTGCCAGATCTGAGGGGCGAGTGAAGCTTTTGCCACATTCGATACAAACATGGCTTTTCTCTCTCCTTTGGGTTCCCCCTGAGGCTGGATGGACTGCCACATTCCCCTCTTCCTTGGACTCCAGATGCTGCTGTTCCAGCTCCTCAGTTCTGCTAGCTAGATTGACACCTGTAAGGGGACAAAGATGATCACAATGCAGCTCCACAGATCATGGCTAAGAAGGAGGTAGGCACCTCATAGGTGCTTTTCTAAATATTCTTGTTCTCCAGTTTAAGGTGTTGGTTAAAGTCCTGCATGGCATGGGGCCAGATTATCTACAGAACCATCTTCATCCCTGTCACGTAGTGAATATTGTCAGTTGTATGTCTATGCAGGGTGATGTACCCCTATCCTAATATTATGGTGCATTCCAACACAAGCAGAACACGTGATATGAGTTGTACGCATGTGTGCGTTCCTAAACCACCATTATTCTCTTTGACCTGGCTCTTGATTGGGACGGTCGCATTTTCTTAGCAAAATGTAATTATTCAGGATTTATTGTTTTTGTACCGAAATAAATATTTTCTATTAGACTTTAATCTCGGCTTTATTTCTAACTGTCTGAATTCCAAGCAAAGATCCAAATCGTCTCTGAGATTTATTCTCACCTTAACAATCCCGTTACATCAGCCTGTCCCACCAGATCAGGCAGGGAAGGTACATTGCAGACCCCATTTGTTAAAGAATTCTACTGGCGGGATCCAGGAAGAGAGCCTTCTCTGCCATTGCCTCCACTCTGTGGAACACTCTCCCCTCCCCCCAGAGGTGAGGCAGCCCCCATTCTTCTAAGCTTCCATAAAGATATGAAAACATGGCTTTGCGGCCTTGGTTGTGGGGCACAGAGAGCCATGCAGTCGTGGGGCTAGTTAGCACCCTGAAAGCCCTCGCTCTGCCTTTTAATTAATGTTTAACATTCCTTGCCTGATTCCGAAAGATTCAAGATCCAGTAGTGGGCCACAGCCCAGGGATTGGGGACCCCTGGACTAAAAGACCTTCAAAGTCCCTTCCAGCTCTTATTCTGTTAATACAATTCCCAACCCATCCTTCCTACACCATATTGTTCTAAAAATGCCATCTACTCCATGAAGGCATCAATTCATAGCTATTCAAAAGCAGCAAATTGCAACCTGAGGCTAAAGATGTCCTTACCCATTGAGAGGTTAACAATATCCACCCTCCTTCTCCGGGTGCCCGATTGCTGCTGCCTGACCTCCACTGACACTCTCCGTGTTTTTGAAAAATCCACAGCCACATCTTGAGAGGACCGAGTCCCCTGAAACAACAATGAAGGTCAAGTTCATAGAACCAGGATGGCTGAAGGTGTACTGGACTGTAGACAGTGTACATTGATTCAGGGAGTTGTGCAGCTGATCTCAGCTATTAAGATTTAAAGGAATACTATGCAAGCTTCGAAAAAACAATCCCTGCCAATCAAAGTGGAACACAACTGCATTTTATATGTATTATGGACTATTTTAACCAAGGCAAGAGGAGACTCAGAGATTATAACATTTTCCCAGCACCCAAGTTTTACTGATAGAGAGGGAGAATAGCTGGCTAGATTCACAAATCTCTCTGTGCCATAATGTGATTTGTTTGGTTTGGGTTATTGTATTGTGTACATTAAATCATCCATTCTATGTTGCAAATCATGTATTAGGAATCAGAATGTTGTGTGATCCCAAGGTAAATAACTTTCAATATCAACAAACTATTGTGCACAACTATTTTCCTCCCCTCCTTGGTAGGTTTCCCTGAAGATGGAAATAGAAACAACAAACATAAAAGAGTGATAAGCAGCTAATGATAAAAAAATGAAACCTTATAAACATAACTGAGTGAAAGAACAATAAAACTGCTTTTATATATTTCAACATTTAGTGGAAATAGTGAAACTTTATATTTCACCCCCTTTCATCATTTAAGCATCTCCAGACTTCAAGTAAAGTATCTTTCATTATGACCTGAATTTAACTAACAATAATATTATTATGCTCCATTTATTTGGTAGAAATGTTCTCTCTCCATGTTGAAGAATGGAACTTCCACTTCTGCAACCATTCATATATTTTTAGAATGACATGTATGCGCAATGTTACAACTGCAGAGAGCATTTATAAGCAGAGTTGGGGGACTTTCTCAGTAGTTTGGAGCGGGAAATGAGTAAGCCTTCCAGATTTGTTAAATTTCAGTTTTCCTTCCAGCCTGGTAGAATACTTGCCACTAGCGGGGGAAAGATGGGAGCTAAACTCCACCAAAGATGGAGGGCCAATAGGATGCTCCCTACTCTTTAGCCCTATGAGCATGTGGATTCCTAATAGTGATGAGTTTCTAGGAGCAGTGGGCTGTCTGCCCCATCAGGCCATGCCCCAATGAGGAGCATTTTGAGGCCATCAGAGAAAACAGAGAAAAATTCTTTCTTTATTGCTACTTCTGTGCCATCAGAAGCTCATACAGGTAGTCCTCAAGTTGCGATCACAATTGAGCCCCAAATTTATGTTAAGTGAAACATTTGTTAAGTGAGTTTTGCCCCATTTTACGACATTTTCTTGCCACAGTTGTTAAGTGAATCGTTGCATTTGCTAAGTTAGTAACGTGCTTGTTAAGTGAATCTGGATTCCCCAATGACTTTGCTTGTTGGAAGGTCGCAAAAGCTGATCACATGACTCCAGGATGCTTCAACCGTCATAAATATGAACCAGTTGCCCAAGCATCTGAGTTTTGATCATGTGACCATGGGGATGCTACAACAGTCGTATTAAAAATGGTCATATCATTTTTTTTCAGTGCCGTTGTAACTTTGAATAGTCACTAAATGAACTGTTGTAAGTCGAGGACTACCTGTATTGTACAAATTATATTTCCCATTTTACTTTTTCTCAGCGTTCCAGCTTCCGCAGCCTGTTTTGGAAACCCGAGGCTTCAGAAGATGAAAACTAGTCAAATAGGATAGAAGGGGGTCTTTTCCATTAATGGGGGACCACTTCCTTTCTCTTTATTCCCAGCAGGTGACTAAAGAGATGAACAGGTTTGCTTGCTGCTAGTTTATGCAGCCAATAGTAGCCGTTACTGCACGTTTTTAAACAAAAAGGTGAATGGGCTGAGTAGAGGTCAGCCATCCTTCAGCATTGGTCTCTTGATCTGGGACTGACAGGAGCCATAGTTCCACCCTAAGAAGTGGCATAAATTTCCTAGCCTGACATGGACATGTTCTAAACGTAGCATCTGATGATTAGAACTACGCCGCCTTCGGTCTGACTTAAGCGTAGTACACAAAATTATCTGCTACAACGTCCAACCTGTCAATGACTACTTCAGCTTCAACCACAATAATACACGAGCACACAATAGATACAAACTTAAGGTAAACCACTCCAAACTCGATTGCAGAAAATACGACTTCAGCAACAGAGTGGTCAATGCCTGGAATGCACTACCTGACTCTGTGGCTTCTTCCCCAAACCCCAAAAACTTTAACCTTAAGACTGTCTACTGTGGACTTCCATTCCTAAGAGGTCTGTAACGGGCGTGCATAAGCACACCAACGTGCCTACCGTCCCTGTCCTACTGTTCCCATTTATTCGTATCCTTATCCTGTATTCATCATGTTTATTCCTATATCTGTTATCTTATATGTGTTTGACAAATAAATAAATAAATAAAATAAAATGTCATAGGAAGAGGGAGACGGGGGCCAGGTTTGAAGCCGCACCTTGCCTAGTGCTTGTCCTGGAACAAACAGGCCTCACCTGCTCCTCCTCCTGCTTGTCTTCTTGCTGCCGCAAAACGAAGCCTTCGGCCAGGGCCACTGCTTGGGCACAGGTCTCTGGGCTGCGTTCCCTGACCTGATTTTGGATGTCCTGAGGCAAGACGGTCAAGAACTGCTCTAAAATCAGCAGCTCGACAATCTGCTCTTTGGTGCGGCACTCTGGCTCCAGCCAGCAATGGCAGAGCTCCCGCAGGCGGCCGCAGACCTCCCGAGGCCCCTCAGCTTCCTGGTAACAGAATTGCCTGAAGCGCTGGCGGTGTAGCTCCGTGCTGGGGGAGTTTTCGTGCAGGAAGATGGTCTTGACTTTCCCACAGGCTTTTTTGCCTCTAGCTTTCTTGCCCCTCAGCGCTTGCTGGCCTTCTGCCCTGAAAGCCGGCTTCAGTCTGGTCACCCCGTCACCTCTAGGCCACTGACAGACTCCAAACACTCTCTCAAAAGCGATCAAGTCATCCCAAGAAGTCAGATCTGGGAGGCCTGGGCTGCCCCATACCGTGGCCGGCGAGGGCAGAGTCTTCAGGTATTCCCACCACTGGGTAGACATGCTCTCCGGCTGTAACATTGCCCCATGGGGTACTTCCCATCTGATCCTAGGCTGAATGGCAAAATGGTCCCTTCCTGCTCGTTCTGATGCCTCTGTTGGTCCTGGCCCTGCTGGCACCTTCTCCATTTTCTGTACCAGGCACACCTCCTTGTCAAATGTTGCCTGAACTTCTACCTCGCACACTTAGTCAGCCACACCTATGTACCCAAATCAGGTATTTTATCTTGCTGGGGATGTTTACAAATTCAGACTTATCCCTTTCCCAACCCCCTAATCCCCCATTATTGTCTTGCTATTTTGGGAGCCTCCCCTATTTTCACGCCCTTGCCCTCCTGTGCTATTGAATCCACCCAACGGCCACTGTAAAAAAAACAACTCCACACAACTGTGGGCTTGATGCCAGGAGCCAAGGCCTATCGGTGACCAGCTCAGAGTTCTTGTCCAATTATCTGGAGCTTCTTCCTGGAAAGAAACAGACATAAAACACCTTTTATAAATTTGTCTCCTCTTTTCCCCCCCCAAAGAGCTTGGGACTGTGTACATAAACCTTTGAGTTTCGTCTTTAAAAAAAAATTGGGACAAGTGAAGTCGAGGATGATTGATCGTTCATTTCAAGACCTTCTCTTGAACAGATTGACAGGCAGTATTTAAATATGGCAGAGTCTAGGCCAGTGTTTCCCAACCTTGGCAACTTGAAGATGTCTGGACTTCAACTCCCAGAATACCCCAGCCAGCGAATGCTGGCTGGGGAATTCTGGGAGTTGAAGTCCAGACATCTTCAAGTTGTCAAGGTTGGGAAACACTGGTCTAGGCCATATTTATGCCAGATACGGCACACCCACCCATATATACATTTACAGCCCCAGAACTAAATTTAAAATGCATGGCATATAATCATATATTATATAATATATATTACATATAATATATAATTATGCACAATTACAAGGATTGCAGAATCCCATGGTCGCCATTTTGTGACCTTTGCTGATGGCTTCTGTCAAGCACAGTCAATGGGGAAACCAGCAGGAAGTCACAAGTTGTGATCAAGAACTGTTATTCATTCACTTCATGGCCATAATGAGAACTGCCAGCATAAATCACTACAGTCACGTGATTTTTTTCTGGTTTATGACCGTGTTGGTGGTTAGAGACCCAGTTCCCAATCCCAGTTATGCTCATTAATTGGGGAATACCTCCGGACATACTGCATGTGCAGATAGTCCCCGACGTACGATCATAACTGAGCCCAAAATTTATGCTGCTAAGCAGGACAGATGTTAAGTGAATTTTGGCCCATTTTACAACCAGGAGACTGGACGTTTTGGTCCTACCTTAGGCAAAAGCCAGTTGAGTGACCTTGGACCAGCCATTCCCTTTCAGCCCTAGGGAGCAGGCAAGGGCAAACCACTTCTGAAATCTGGCTAATGCAATTGCAGGGACTAGCCCAGGCGGTCACCAGGAGTCACACAGTCTCTGCCAGAACATGTCAATTTTGGGCTGGGAATAAGGAACACCTCAATTTTATTGATTTTATGCATCAATGCAACAGTCCTACCTTTCTCCTGCACAAGCTGATTTACAGCTCTCCATCTATGTACTACGTATTTTTCCTTCAGTTTTCAGAAAAGCACGTGATATTTTCAAGGGAAATTTTCATCAAATGTTCTGGTCAGGCCCTGTGCTTTGATAATCAAAGAGACTGAACCACTACGAGTGGTTTCTGTCATTTCTGATAAGGCTTTGACCCCTGGTTAGTTATCTAAGAGCTTGGCACCAGCTCCGTTAGCAGAATAAAAGAAGACTTGGAGGTCTTGTAGTCCAACCCCGCTGCTCAAGCAGGAGACCATATACCATTTGAGACGAATGGCTGTCCAATCTCTTCTTTAAAACCTCCAGTGATGGAGCACCCACAACTTCTGGAGGCAAGTCGTTCTGTCAGAAAATTTCTCCTTAGTCCTAAATTGGATCTCTCTTTGATAAGTTTCCATCCATTGCTTCTTGTTCTGCCTTCAGGCTCTGCCTACCATGACACGGCCCACAAAGTTTTCCTGCCTGTCATTTTCAGTAAAAAGGCTCAGGGAACAAGGGAAAGAGAAAAACTCTGCCCCTTCTCTTTCTAAATGCTTTGAAAATCCACTACCCAAGGCTGACAGCACAGGTAAGAACTTTCCTCACTGGCTCCCTCCAACCCGGTGCCTCCCAAAAGTGTTGACACATCAGCTCCAGAACCTTCTAGGCATGCTGGCTAAGGCTTATGGACCCTGAAGCATCAATGGTTCTGCAGGGTGTCCGTTGGGATGAAAACACCCCAGAAGCAGCAGCCTCTCAAGGCCATCTGAACTCTGTTTACACATTTTGTCTTTGAAACATAGCTCTCCTTCAGTGGGCGCTCACTTTTTAGGGAGCCTTTATTGAGCTAAGTATGGCCAAGAGACAAGCCCCATGTTAGGCCATTTGTACTTTATTATTCTTATTAGTCTCTGAGAGCAACACAGAAGTGATGGGCCGACCAAATGCACAGATATACACTCTCCCCTTCCACTTATGACAACATGCACATGTTTTTTTGGGGGGGGGGAACAAATATCAAATATTCAATCATGAAGAGCCGAGGTGGCGCAGCGGTTAGAGGCAGGTACTGCAGGCCACTTTAGCTGACACTGATCCGCAGGTCAGCGGTTCAAATCTCACCGGCTCAAGGTTGACTCAACCTTCCATCCTTCCGAGGTAGGTAAAATGAGGACCCAGATTGTTGGGGGCAATGTAAATATACATTGCTTACTGGTGTAAACCGCTTAGAGAGTGCTTGCACTGTGAGGCGGTATATAAATCTCACAAATAAATAAATAAATAAATTCTCAATCGAGAATACTTTATCACTTGGAGAATGTATCACTTGGAGCCATCAGAGGTGTAATGACAGGTGTTGCCTAAATATTGCCCTGGTGTTTGTGGTTTCCTTATTTATTGGGTAAGCTATAATAGACTAAAAAAAAAAATCAGAGGTATATTAAATGAAGACAGACACCAAGTGCAGGCTAAGTTCACAGAGCCCTTATAATCTTTTTGCAGAGTTAGGGGGCTACCCCATCATGCATCACTCCCCTCTGACACCCCTCAATCTACAGAGGCATTAGAAAACTGGAAAAGTCAGTTGGAGAAATGGGGGGGGACGGCATTTTTATCAGACCCTGTGATTCTCCATCTCCATTTTCTCTCTCTCTCCCTCCCTCTCTCAATTACAAAGTCTGATTGATTCTTTCTTCTCTGGGAGGCTAGAGAACTTTTGGATGGGGAAAAAAATGGCCTGATGGGACAACCCCCCCCCCCCAAATCCTGTGGCTTGGTTAACAAAACACAGGGAAAGTTCCCACTTCCTTTCTTCACCATAAAACACAAAGCAAAAATCTGGCATTTTGTTGTTGTCAAGAAGGAAGAAGAGAAGGAAGAAGTGAATGCTCCTTCCTTCCTTCCTCCCATTTATCTCCTTCCTTCCTCATCTATCTCCTTCCTTCCATCTTCTTCCTCCCTTGTTTCTTCATTTCTCTTCCTTCTTTCCATTTCTCTCCTTCCTGCCTTCCTTCCACATTAATCTCCTTCCTGCCTTCCTTCCACATTAATCTCCTTCCTGCCTTCCTCGTTTATCTCATTCCTTTCTTTCCACATTTTTATCCTTCCTTCCTTCTGCCTTCCTTCCTTTTATCTCCTTCCTTCCTTCCTCTCCTGTCTTTCTCATTTATCTCCTTCCTTCCTTCCTTCTCATATCTAGACAGCCTGGGGAGGACGTGCTTGGCTGTAGCCGGGTGGGGCGGAGGGCCAGTGACGAACTAGCCGTGCCGGACAAAGGAAGCGAAGGGGTTCCGTCGAAGGGCCGCAAAAGCGTCAGCCTGCCCATCGGTCTCAGGACTCCGCGGCCCCGCCGCCTAACTTCACAAAGAGGCGGGGGGCGTCCCCCCAAAAACTCTACAGAAGTCAGCGAGAAAGCCCCTCTCCCCTCCCGTCCCTCCTCTCCCCACCCAGATTTTGTTCTTGGACTCCGCCTGATTCGCCCCCCTCCCCCGTTCCCGCCCTTGCAGATGCATCGGCTTCCCTTCGCCCGGCTGCCCCTTAAACTCACCGCTCCCCACAACTCCTGCCTCCACGCGGACCCCCGAGATCTCGAGCCCCGCAAGCAATCCCACCACCCCTTCATAAAATTCAGATGCCGAGGCTTTTAATCCAGGGCGGAGCAGGATGGAGTTCTTGGCTACCGCATCCCCCTCTCGGCTTCCTGGGCCTCTCCAGGGTTTAGCTCTCGCTCAATAGGACTAAACCGGCTTAAATCCAAAGGCTCCTGTTTAACTGGTTTGAGGATCGGGCTGCCAGTCACTGTAACTCTTGACGCGTCTGAGCACTGTGGGGGGTGGGGATGGAAAGGGTGGAAATAGTTGAGGGTGACTTTGACGCTTGGCAGCGCCAAGTATTCCTGGCGGGACTTAAATGAGAGCTCTTTGATTTCCATTGCACGAAGTATTTGTTTCTCCCGAACTAGAGCCAAAATAGCCAATGGGATGGCAAATAAATATTAGCCTCGAAGTGGGATGTTTGGGATGGAGCTGCACGGGCACCTTGAATATTTTCTTAAAGTTATGATTCAGAACATGCATAATGGCTCAGATTCCACACATAGCTCAATATACTATACTGTATCTAGTAAGACCTTTGGGGTCAATGGGATAATCTGTTAGGTTCCACATGCCAGCATTATGCAAAAGACTCCAATCAGATGATATGGGCTCACTTATTGGCTTGGTTCACACAACATGTTAATTAATTGTAGAGGTGGATTAGTGTTTTTTGTGGCTGTTAACCCAGTTAATTAACCATTAAAATCCATTCTTTTTTTCTGATGGCTTTTAGACCTCTAGCCAGCAGGCTGCTGGAGGGGGGGGGGAGATTTTTGCTAGTGATGGAGTCTGAAGCCAGCTTTTGAAATTAGACTGTATGTACAGCCTTAAAATGATAGGTTACATTCAGTAAGTTATAAGCTAAGCTACTCTGTCATCTTGATCCTGTTTGATGTGCCTAGCAGTTATCAAGTTCAGAAGCAGACAGCAGTCCTTTCTCCCCTTTGTGGCTTCCCTACCATTTTCCCTATTGATCACTATTTGCACAAGTGCATATGGGGAAGCAGCATTCTGGCTTGTCTTTAAAAACAGGCTGTCTTTTTAATTCCAAAGACTGCATTCTAATCAAGTGATTGGGAGGGGTGGTGGTATTTTGTTGTGGCTGTATATTCTATTGGACATTTAGCACTGCATATGCATCATGTATAATTTTTGATTACTTACTTGATGATACGGAGCTGAATAAAGATGTAAACTGAGCCCTTGTGCAGAGTTTGTACCAATGTGAGTTTTTCTAGTTGTATGAGGTTGAAGTGAAGGGTTCATTTCAGTGAGTGGCCAACTGCTGTAGTAATCATCAATTGATCGATGATGATTCATGATGATGATTCAACATGTTGAATCTGCCCTCACTTTGGGTACTCATTTTGAAACTTGAGATTGCAGCAAAACAAATATATTCATCAAAATAAAGATCCAACACTAAGTATTCGCTGGTGCATCCATGGAAATCCACAAAGATAAATCTGTACCCTTTCGTGCATAAAGCTCACCCTGGCTTTCCAAATTTATTTTCATACTGCCAAATGATCAGGCTGAATGTCTGATTATTGTACTGCAGGTAGAAAATGTATTAGTATCTGGATTTTGCTTTATGAACTCTCTTTACCTGATGATAGAGGGCCACCTTAAGGATCAGGTTTTCATTACTTCGATTTTCCATTTTTGTGATGTTAATATTTTGAGAATCTATTACAGTACAGAGTACGGCATTTTTAAAATTTCACCCAAGATTTAAATTCTCAAAATAGTAATACAGGAAAAAATGAGTGTATACATACACATATTCATTTATATATGAAATTATATACTAGCAAAATAAAATATTTGACTATAGGCTAACACACATAAAAATTAAGTTTCTAGGTATCCTGCCCATGCTATAATCTGTTCCCAGCCATCGAAGTAAGAATATGGTACAATATGGTATTATAACAATTTTATTCTCTCTCGTTCCTTTTTTTGCTCATCAGTGACTTTTGTATCAATTATGTCAGAACTATGTATTTCAACTGTTTCACCCTTTCCCTCCCAAATAGGTTATGATTATTGATCAATGGTTAACAGTTACCTCTGCCAATTTATGTACTAATCACAACAAGGATATCATACCAATAATTATATCCAGTGTGCAAAAACGTCAGACGTGAAACTTTACCACTAGTGGCAGGCAAAAAGGAGCAAGAGCCATTTTATTGCAACATTATTCACCTATAGTCCAGGTGGGTCAACCCTGTGGACAACAGCCCGAGTGAGTTTTACCCCAAACAAGCCCAGGGTTGAGACTAACTCTAATTCCCTTAGGGTTAGTAGGCTGGGTCATTTTAGTTTCTACATGTCATCCTCTGATCCAGTTAACTATGCTTAACAAAGACAGCCATTGAGTTTTACCAGCTAGTACTACAATGGCTGGTTATTCTACCTCAAATGCATAGAAACTCATATGCCCACAGCAGTACTTATGTCTGAATTGATTGTCATTGTGCCATCTCAAATTGTAGTTGACTCTTAGTAATCACATATAAAGATTTTCTCCATGGTCATTTGGCTTTAACCTGGTCTTTCAGTTCTTCCGACAGTGCCTCACTCACCATTGTAACGGAATCCATCCACCTTGCTGCTAGTTGTCCACCTCTTTCTCTTACCTTTCCTAACATTAGAGCCATCTCCAGAGAGTTAGGTCTTGTGTCAGAAGTAGGATAATTTGAGCCTGGTCATTTGTGCCTCAAGTGAGTACTCTAGGTTGATTTGTTCAAAATGATCTTTTTTGTTTTGTTTTTTGTTTGCTGTCCACAATATTCTCAGGAGTCTTCTCCAAAACCAAAGTTCAAAAGCACCAATACTATTCCTGTTCTGCTTTTTTCAAGCTCCTTATGTTTGAACACTGTCCACTATTTCCAACACATTATAAAACAGCTTTCTAAGACACACTTGTAGTTATTCTGATGCTGCCCAAAAGACAGTCTGTTACTTCAGATTGTAGGAGAATGTCACCTATATTATTAGAAACACCTTTATCAAAGCTCTGGAAACGGGTAAGTCTCCACCCCGTTTCATTTGCAAATATACAGAAAGTCCATATACCTTTGATTTGCAATCATATTAACATAGGGATCGAGGATAATCTGAATTTGTCAAAAAGTACACATTCCAAATAATCCACAAACCTGTCTCCAGTCTTAGTAATTCAATCAGAATAGAGTTGGAAAGGACCTTGGAAGTTTCTAGTCCAACCCCCTGCTCAAGCAGGAGACCTATACCATTTCAGACAAGTGACTGTCCAGTCTCTTCTTAAAAACCTCCAGTGATGAAGCACCTACAACTTCTGAAGGCAAGCTGTTCCACTAGTTAATTTTTCTCACTTAGGAAGTTTCTTCTTAATTCCAGGTTGCTTCTCTCCTCGATTAGTTTCCATCCATTGTTTCTCGTCTTGCCTTCTGGTGCTTTGGAAAGAAGTTGACCCCTTCTTTGTGGCAGCTCCTCATATACTGGAATACTGCTATTCTGTCACCCCAGTCCTTCTTTTCTCTAGACCAGCCAATACCAATACCCAATTAACAGATTAACAGAGTTGGAAGGGACCTTGAAGGTCATCTAGTCCAACCCCCTGCCCAAGCAGGAGACCCTATCATTCTTCAAAAACGAAACCTTTTTTGTTTCCTGGTAAAACAAAGTAAATAAAGCTGTTCTAGTAAACAAAGCTGCTTGAGTAGATGCCTAGCATGAGCCATTTTTTATCCAGGCTACCTCAAAATGGAATTCTGACTATGTGCTTTCTCCTATGAGATATGCTGGAGATCCACCTAAAAACTCCAAAGGTATAAAAGCTTAAAAATGCTACTAATGCAAGTTAAACTATGATTACATGTTGGCTTTATTGCAACAAACACTGTAAAAAACGACAAATAATTAAAATGTAACTTTAAAAAAAATCGAACAACGAGAGCAAAAATTTATTGTGGCTCTCCTGCAAATTCTTCAAGGCTTTTGTTCCTTTCCCATCATGCCAGTAAACGCTCCGCAAAAGAACAAAAGTATAACTCTTCGCACACGCGCTATGGGGTAACTCCAGAAGAAGAAAAAAAACCACAAGTCCCAATATGCACTTCTTTAAGCAGACGCAATAAATTTAAGTTACGCACCCGTGATGTATTCTGGGATACTCAGGAAAGTTGCAAGTTTCACGATGTACAATATCCTTCCGCTGAAAACTAGAAAACATATAGTCCCATTCATAAATATATGAAAATATATAGCCTCAGAGTTACACCAAGAAATCAGAATGAATCTTTTTTAAAATTATTTTTGCCGTTTAGAACACCTTTACTATGTTGTATTATTCTCACTCCTTAAACCTTCTGAGAGAATCAAAGAGTTTTGATGGTAAGAGGAAGTAGGGTGAAGTGCTTCCGCTTAGCGGAGGAAAGCAATATAAAAATCCCAAGGAAAGAGCCGGACCTTCTTTCGCCTCACCACCGTCAAAATGGTGGGTACCGCGCGCGTGAGGTAGCGGGCCGCAAAGGGGAAACGCGTGAGACAAAAAAACAGTCCTGGAGAACCAGAGGGCGGAATTTGAGGCATCTGTGAAATTACCTGAGGGAGGGGAGGTGGCTGTTCCGTTAAATCTTGGCCCACGGTATACGCGTCCCATTTAAGCAAGCTTGGCGGAAAGTTGGATTTGCGGTCAAAGTCGCCCTTTTCTGGTGTTTTGGGGCTCCTCGCACAATCATCCTCCCCCCCCGCCCGTCACCTCAGTGGTAAAGTCCTTCTTGTCTCGAGGAGTTCGCGGGCCACGGCTAACGTTCTTAGCTCGCGGTATTTCACCGAGGGGGAGGGGGAGGGGGACGGCCCCTCAGGTTCCGTTGGCCTCCGCGTGCTGGTCTGCGATGCTGTTGCCAGTTGGGAATGATAATGGGGTTCGCACTCGGAAACATCTGGAGGGCCCCCCCTTTAAGGGAGACCATTCCAGTAGGGCGGGCCGGACTTAAATGGCGCCTGAGACTAAGCTGGGTTAGGATTTGGATAGCACATGTACTTCCCTCCATTCTGGCTTCTCCTGGTGGGGGGTGGGGGAGAAATCCCAGTGAAGGAATATTTAAAGTACTTTATACAAACAGGATTTAGTGTGAAGTTGACAGTCTGATAGTTCAACTGAATAACCCAAGCATCTTTAAATGTTTATTTTTTCCTGGAGTGGCCCAGCCATTTTTTGAAAGGTGCATGCCAAAAGCGCCTTACTCCAATTTAGAAAATGTTTGATTACTTATTACTAGGATTTTATTTTAAAAAGTCGTGTGTAAGAGGCAAATGTTGAGACTGTTTTCCTGGGGAGGACATTAAGAAATAAATCTAAGATGTGTAGAGAGAGGATTGACATCTTTTCCAGTTTGTGGGTTTAAATACTGGCCTCTTTATTGTATTGTATGATTTATTGTATTTATAATAATAGATCCCAAGAAGCCAGTGTTTAAACATACTTCTTGGAAAAGATTGACATCTTTGCTTATTCCTCATATACATATATGTGCATTTGCTGCTGTTTACATTTGACTTTTTTAACTGAGAAAAAGACAGTAATAGTTCTGTTTGAATGTGTACACACATACAAAAAGAATATTGGTGAAGATATAAATTTATAAAACTACACTCAATCTTTGGAAGCTTGGAAAATATCAAAGCTGTATGCAAAATGTACCTTTGAGTTAGAGGTATTGAGTTAGTGACAGGATAGCAATGCTTCCTGGTTATCAAAGCCAAGTACTTTCTGTAACAATATCATTTGCTCTTAGAAGAAGATATTTTCTAGCTTGGTTCTAGAATTACCTGAGCTACCACAACATGGTCTCACATTTATCGCTTTGCGTTGCAGTCTGTTCTTCATTGATTAACATTCTGTTATATATTTTTGTTCCTTTAAATAGACAAGGAAGAGAAGAAACAACGGACGTGCCAAGAAGGGTCGAGGACATGTCCAGCCTATACGCTGTACCAACTGTGCCCGTTGTGTCCCCAAGGATAAAGCTATTAAGAAGTTTGTCATCCGAAATATTGTAGAAGCAGCTGCAGTCCGAGATATCTCTGAAGCGAGTGTCTTTGATTGTAAGCCCTTTCTCTTGCTATGCCCCTGGTTTTAATTGCCAATGTAAAGTTGAAATTAGAAAATTTAAGGATTAGGAGAAGACATTACAATGAACAGTCATATCTTCCTTTGTATTTGAGATAGTAGTGTGATTATTGCTGTTATGGCGCTCATTGTACATACTCTATATTCTCCTGTATCTGGCAGGAAGATTTTCTTAATTCTGTTAAATAGTTGCTCATCCAAATTTTTCGTATTTGTAGCATTGTAATTTTGACTGATTCAAGATCCATTAAAAGAAAAGATAGGCAGGACAGAACGAAAAGTAGACTCTGGATGAGAGTTCTCTTAAATTTCAACTGGAGTTTGATGGGAAAGTTTTCTTTCGCCATCAAAAATAATGACTCCATTGATTTTAGTGCAATATCTGAAGTACTGTAATAGAATTTGTAGGTTGTTATTGTTTTACCAAGATCTTTCTTGCGGGACCTTGCTTTAAAATGAATAATTGTTAAGAGGAGAGGAAATTAAGTTGTGTTGCTAAAAATATCTTGTTTATAATTGTTCATTATGGTAAAATAATATTAAAGCTTGTTTTTTTTCTTGTTTATAGATTCCCTAGTTTATTCTTTTATGGTAATAAAAGGAACCCTGGGGTAGATTATAACAGACTTTCAGGGGGAATCAGAAATCTGGCTGTTGTGTCTAATTGGATCATTGTAGTCTTTTCCAGTTACCTTTTGTTTTTTCCTCAGCCTACGTGCTACCCAAACTCTATGTGAAGCTTCACTATTGTGTTAGCTGTGCTATCCACAGCAAGGTGGTGAGGAACCGATCCCGTGAGGCCCGGAAGGACCGCACTCCTCCTCCCCGGTTCAGGCCAGCAGTAAGTGTATGATCAACTGCAGATTATTGCATTATTGCTAACAAAAAAAATCTAACCTAGTTGGTGGAGTACAAATACGCCGTTTTTACATGATTATATAAGCAGTCCTTACAACCACAATTGGAATCACAATTTTGATCACTAAGCAGTGTGTTTGCGAAGTGACTCAATATGTGACCGAGCCTGACTTTATGACAATTTTTACCATGGTTGTTGGGCGATTCCATCTTCCCCAATTGATGTTGCTTGTCAGAAACCAGGTAGGGAGGTCACAAATCGCAATCACATGGCTGCAGGATGCTGCAGCTGGTCATAAATGCAAGCAAGTTTTCAAGCGGTAGGATGGAAATATTTTTTTCCAAGGCTGTGTAGCTTTGAACCATTGTTACAACCTTGAATTGAGGGCTGCCTGTATAAGCCAGGGGTATATAGGGAATACTTGGTAACAGTTGGTGACAGGGACTATTTTAGAAAGAGATTTCAGGAGGTTCGGGGATGGAATGGTACCCTGGCCCCTGGGCATCTGCATATAGCAGCATGCAGCCACTGGGCTGCACTTTTTATGTTCCTCATACAAGCAGATATGCTAAGGATTTGCCTTTCTGCATTCACATGATATGCTCCACATCATGAGGATTGTTCCATGTTGGAGTTAAGTAATCCTGATAGTTATAGTTTATTGTGCTTTCTGTTATTGGCATGGAAAAAAGCCTAGATGAAATGTGTTTCTAAAAGCTAATAATTTTCTGCAGGTTTTTAATTTAATAGGAAATGAAAGATTATAAATAAAAGGATTGCATATTATCAATGAACTGTTGAGACAGTTAGCATTTTGTTGAATTGGCAGAGGCCACAGGTATTCTTTGTTATACAAGGCAGCTATATTTTAAATCTGTTGAGATAGAAATGAGAATGTTCTTAATTTGCTATATTTATCATTAGTAATAACATTAGATGAATGTCTTCTAAAACACTTCTTTTTTTTCTCCTCCAGGGTGCTGCACCGAGACCACCCCCTAAGCCTATGTAAGGAGATGTTTTAAAAGATGTCAATTCCAAATATTGAGTCAATAAATACATTTACAAGTGATGGTTGTTTGTGTTAACTGTAGAGTGTTTTTAAAAGAGTGGGTCTTAAAAATGGTAGGGGTACAAGATTAATAAATATATTTTAAGTATGTTCCAAATAACTTTAAAAAATAACGAGTGATGCAAGTAGTCTTGAAAACACAATTAGTTTGTTCAGCTCTTAGAAACAATCTAGTATTGTTTCATGAAGCAGCTTTGAGGGAGCTCTCTCAAACTTTCATCAAAACTTGATAGCAACTCTCTTTATTTATGGGGGTTCTTCTCATATCAGAGTGTGGGCTTGCCATACCCATCCTCCTCTTGTATACTATCAAATCAAAAAGACTCAGTGGTTCGCAAGTATTTTGTCCAGTAAAATGTTTTAGCGTGCCATTCCAAATGCTATAGAATAGCTATTACAGCTTTTAATCATTGCCTTCCAGAACGGATGTAACAAGCAGCAATTTGAAAAGTGAACAGCTGGTAGTTATGAATCAAAAGGTTTTCATGCAAACCAAATGTTTTTCTGGATTTTTTTTCCTCGCATGGAAATGTGTTTGAAATACCTGATTCTGTAAGAATAATACAAGTGCAGCATATAAAATTAATTTTTGAAAAGGACTATGTAGAGACATTCTGAGTCTCAGTTCCAATTTATCTTGTGCCAGCCAACTTGGATGATTCCTTATGCAACTGGCTGCTGTTGTGTTTTGTTGGCACCTAAGAGAAGCTTGTTTACCCATTTGGCAGGAGATGGATTTATGAATATGAACTCACAGTACTCTTACTTGGTAATACTGTAGTTCAGTGTGCACAGATTTTTCAGCCCCTTCCCCTAATTAGACCTGTGAGTTATAGACTAGTAATTTTCATCATTGTCAACTGAATCCTTGTACGTGTCTGCCTTCCTCCTTAAGGCAGTATGAACATACTCTTGGGAGTTGTGTATCCATGTTTTTCTATTAATAAGTTCTCTCCAGCTAGTATTAATTTTGAAAAACTAAAGTTGAATGTAAAAACTTAAAATACAATCAGAAAAATCAGAATTGTGACTATAAATGGAAAAGATACCTTTCATTAAGAGCTTGTAATTTTGACATTTGAGATGTGAAAATGAAAGTTTGTTTGAATCAAAATTCTTTGTCCAGTAATTAATATCCTTTTGAGAAACTTCAGCTGCTTGCTTGTGTACATGTAGTTGAAGTAAATGCTTTGTTCTTTGTAAAGGAAGAAAAAGCAAATTAGTTCTAACGTATAACTTCAAATGATGTTGGTTTTGGTCATAATTAATCTTCAAAGGCCTCAGCAGGTGGCAGCACCTGGCTTGCCTAGTTTAGAAAGTACCGTAAGTTGGGTCAGATCAAGTTAATTCTTGATTATCAGAGTTCCAGGGAATCAAATTGGTTGTAGTCTAGAGTGGAAAATTAAAAAAATGTTCTGGTAGCGGTTAATACAAACCACTTACATTGGCAATACAATTGCTTCTTTATTGCATCCTTGATTTAGCTAAGAGATTCTGTTTAGATCTTCAGAGTTATTAGTCATAATAATGCATCTTTTTAAAAGTGCAAAAGAAGCAGTGGCAGGCTTCTAGTCTCTAGAACAGAGTTGGGGAGCTATGACCCCTTTATGACTTATGGACTTCAACTCCCAGAATTCCTGAGCCAGCATGGGCCATAGGTTCCTCACCCCTGCTCCAGAAGAAGAGCTGGAAATAATATATTTAAGAAAGATACTCAGCCATAAATTGGCCCTTATATCTTTAAGACAGATCCACAATATGGAGTGTGGATTCTTTGGTGTAGCCAAGGCTTCAGGCCTATTGTGGCAATTGCTCCCTTTATAGTAACTGGCATCTGCAAGATGCTGCCAAAACTTCAAATGTGCCCACTGCTCTAAAAATTTAAATTATCTCTGGATTGGACCTGGAAGGACGATTTGTTCTTAAGAATATTCATTGTCCTCATTTTTACCACTTGACAATATGATGGCAATCCTTTTTGATAGCCTAGGCAGCCAGTGTAGGGTTTATTACTGTAACTGCATCCAGAAAACCATAATGGGGAACAGCAAATTTAAGGTTCCTGCATTTCAGGAGTATGCAACTGGTGTTAGCAGAAGGTCTGCAAAAGTAGGGATAGATTCTGGAGTTGGGGATAAAATGCATGCCTCTAAGCACCTTTTGCTCCTTAAGTCCTTCCTCCATTGCAAAACAATGACCACATGGTCCCATTTTCCTGAAAAAGCTGAGCAAAACGTCTGGCAAGCGATGGGTTAACTCTAACCCTAACCTCAAGCTGAACTCTTAACACTCCTGTAATTTCTGCTAGCAACTCAAGGGGGCACCAGCAAATAGTGGAAGCAAGAGTCAGTATTATTCCTTAAGAAAAGGAGGTAGTAAGGAAGTCAATAGGTTCTCAGCACATTAATACAGTTTGTGGCTTAGTATATTGGTTGAATGGAGAGAAATCTCTTACTAGAAGCAAAGGTGTAAGGGGGTCAGTAAGCTTCTAACTGGGGTATCAGACATGTAGGGTTGTGAATTAAGCTACATTAGCTCTAAACTGCTTCTGAAAGCTGCTACAATTGAGGGAAAGACAGGCACACTCATTTTATCTAAGTAACCATTAGATTGTGCTTAATTATCTCTTGTCCACCATGATAATGCCAGTTTGGGGGAGAAATTATTGGATTGGATCAGAAATTAAACCTGCCCTTATTGTGATTTATATCAAGGCAGATTATAAGAAAAGACATCAAAATCTTTTGGGTTATCCCATCCTAGCTCTTCATCTAATGTCTGGTTTTTGGTCTGTGATTCTTATCTTAAAATGGGATTACCTTGGTGGGATTGGAACTAGGCCCTTCCCTTCTGATCATTGACTTTTTGAGTTCCCTTTGTCTTTCCTCCTCCATTGGAAACATGATCACAGATAAAGAACAGAGGGCTCCCTTTGGCAAACAACTATCTTGAATGAAATCAGGCCTCAGTGCATCCACTGAGTGTTGCATGTCCCAGGATGTCTTTTGCTGGATTTCCTCAGGATAGTTTCCTTGGTCTTAAAATAAACAATTGCTCTTGGTTAACTGCAGGATTTTATATTTTCAAAAGTAGAAGGACAGCTGCTTCTCTTGCCTTTTCCCAGATGCCTTCTGTGGAATCTCAAATCTCCCATAGCATAAATTAATTCAATTATGTCTGCCTGACACCTCTGGCATTCCATATGAAGAGATACTGCAGACTTTGGGGCTCCGCCATCATATTCTCTGCATCTTTCACACAGCCATTGTACTGTGACTGGCTCTGTCTCTGTCTCCTCACGTAGCCCTCCAAAAAGGAGTGGGGATATAATATTCCTTTTTCAGAGCTGGACTTCATGTATCTGATGAAGTGGAACAAAATTCTTTTTTTTTTTTTTTAATTCCAAATACACAAAATTATTTTTTATTGTTAATAGAAAGCATTCCTTGAAAGCAAGACAATACATATACACTTCCAATACATTTGACAGTACTTTAGTTATTTCACACAGATTGTGTTTCAAATACAGCGAGAAAAAATGTAACTATTTCAATAACCTAAGCAAACAATTCACTGAAATGGGAACTCAAGTACATATTAAAAATCATAACATAACATGCAGGCAAACACGATAACTTCATGCAAGGTTTAATGTGATCTCATTTGGTGATGCTCCTATTGTTTCAGGCTTTTCAAAACACAAAATTGGATTTGGTTGTATAAATTGCTAGAATTTCACTTTTCCAGCTGAATATTTTCCATTTTTATTCCTTTCTTTTTTAAGTGACGTTCTGTGCAATCCAGAACAAGTTTATTAATTTGGCAGTAGTGCTGCTATTTTGGTAAAGTAATTAGAAAGGTTACATTGCAACACAGTTAAGCAAACACAAAACTGTTTAATTAGTGGCTTAAATGCATTTAACAATGCATCAAATTGTTGCCATCAAGTTTATTGTATGCTGACATAGTTTTATACACTGAAATTCAACATCAGTATCTACATTGCCAATGCAATGTATTTGGAGATTTCTGAATTTTCAAAACCAAATTCATTCAGTTTGCAGTTCATTAAGGAATTCTTTTGATGGTTCAGCATTCTCCTCTGGCACCTTACCAGCTTCTTCACTTTGCTGGCTCTGATTAGGTGGCTCAGAAGCAATATCCAACTGTTTTTTATTGGCTTCTTCACTATGGCGGCTTTGGCAATGGGTTAGATGTTTCTTAAACCCTCTAGGGAAATTCGACTCAAAATTGCAACGTGGACATTTAAGCAAACTCTGACTATGAGAGGCAACATGATTCTTAAGGTGAGATTCCAAAAGAAATGCCTTTCCACACACATCACATTTGTATGGGCTATGCACATTATGTTTATTAACCAAATGGTGCAAAACAGCTCCCTTTTTCATAGCCCGGCAGCAACATATTTTACAATAGTATTTCCCTTTGCCACGCTTCATATATTTTGCTATCTCTTCTTCGGAGATGTAAGCTTCCTTCTCTTCTGTAAATTGCAACACACACTGAGGCTGAGTAGGAGTAGGAACAAAATTCTTAAAAGCTCATGGATGATACATTGGGTAATCTTTAAGGTGCCATAAAATTATGGCAACAAGCTGACACTTGTCCCTTCTTGGTGACATGTGAAATTTTTTTAGGAAAGGCATATTATTGAGGGCATTTTTTAAAGACAGGCAACGGTAGTTGACTTATCATGGTTATTCTCAGTGGAGATCAATAACTTTACATGTGAGATGATTGTGTCATTTGTAAGTAAGTCATGCCATGAATCAAATTAGCATAATTCACTTCATTTGTATGATGATGTCACAATACAGATGACATCACTGGTTTCTATCATATGCCTGTGCTATCTGCTTTTTATATTCGTTCAATTGTATCCTGTTATTTGTCTTTATTTTACCTTGTATTCAAAGCAGAAATTCCAGAAACTATACACATCTTTGAGAAATGCAGTGTGTGGCCTATTTTTTCTGCTATAGGGGATTCCAGCATTTAATTTTGAACACCTTCCCTTAGAATTCTGGAGAATGATGGGAACGTGCAATAGAGCAGTTCAGAGACCCATGCCCTGGCGTCTGTGCTTTGTACCCAACATCCACAACAACCCATTCTTCCACAGAGATACATCTACAGAATTCTGCACTGGCTCCACAACAGCAAATGCAAATCCCTTTGAGCACTGGGAGAAGAAGCTAGTGAACAGCAAAGATGGTTTTCTTTCCTTCTCTCGATGGCTCTCCTGTCATTTTCTCCCACTCCATCTGATCACGTCTACTGTTCAGATCACTCTGAATCTTAGGGGCAGGAAGAGGTTCAGCTTGCTAAGAGGGAGCTGGAAGGCCATACTTTCCTGAGTCTTCCTCCCACCCTTGAATCTGTAAGGAAGAGGCAAGGAGTGGCTACTTCAGACTTGCTCCTTTCTAGTGGAAATACAGGATGCCGCTTAACTTGATTCAAACCATTGATCCGTCTGGCTCAGCAGTGTCTCTGTACTCTTTGGCAGTCACCTTGCAACATTTCCATAATAGAAGGTTTCCCAACCTTGCTTGTCTGGAGATGCAGATGATGAAACCCGGGATCTTTTTTGCATGCAAAGCATGTACTTTCTTATCTAACTATGGCTTTTCTAAGGAAGGACATTCCCAACAAGCCCAGTCATGGGAGCACTCTTCTTAACACATTCTGATTCCTTTTCCTTTTGCATGCTGCCTTTTGCACGTCGTCTTAAAAAAATGAGAGAGGATGAGATGTCCACCCACCCCCAGTAACCCCTCAGAAGTTACTGGGAAAATAAATTAGCCAGGGCTGCCTTAGGACCAAACAGAAAGAAGGTGCCATGATTTTGTTAGTGGCTTTTCATTCCTTCGGAATAGAACCTTTTGGAGGTTTCCAACTTGGTGGGCTTTAGTAAGGTGACCAGATTTTATTTTTTGTAAAGTGGGACACCATTGACGGGGGGGGGGTTCTAGGGAAGCAAGACGGGAGGGGTCCGTCTCTCTTATCCTGCAGCTTTGTGCACCCCCCCAACACCCCCCCTTCATCGCAGCCAGGGGTGGGTTCCTACTGGCGCAGGCTTACCTGTTTGCCACACAGGGTGAAATCCTGCCGATTCGGCCGGGCCAGTCATTCGGCGTAGAGCCGATGGAACTGGTGGCGGTCGTGGTGCGGGGCTTCTCCCACCCGCTTCCCCCACCCGGCTGGACGCCGCCATTCGGGTTATTTTGTCCTCTGCGCATGCGCAAAGCGTTCTGCACATGCGCAGAGGACAAAACCCGAATGGCGGTGTCCAGCCGGGCGGGAGAAGCACCACGCCGCGACCGCCGCCAGTTCCATCGGCTCTACGCTGAACGACTGGCCCGGCTGAACCGGCAGGAAAAAAGCAGGACTTTTTTGAAATGCCGCGGGATGCGGGACAAATTATTAAAAAGCGGGACTGTCCCGCCAAAAGCGGGACGTCTGGTCAGCTTAGGCTTTAGGCATGTTGGACTACGGGTCCCAACACCTCTGTATAGTAATGTCTGAGAACTCCAGAAGTTGTACTCCAATGACGCAAAGCCAAAACAGGTCAGGAAGAGGTGGGGACTTGCACAGAATCAAGTGGTAGGATGTGGCTTTGCAGAAGAGAGAAATGTCAGCTTTCTCATTTTAGATTCAGCTATGCTCATTTAAGGAGTAGTCTGTGAGAAGCAATTTTCTATGATCCTGCCGAAGGAGCCAAACATGCAAGGGGAACAATTAATTAAAATACTTCAAAATCCAAAGGAATGTGTGATAGAAACAGGCCACCCATCGCTCGGCTGCTGTTAAAAAATGCAGAGTATAATACGTTTGGTTAGTGGAGAATCCTTCCTGCCCAATTATGCTTATTATTTAGTTAGTTTCAAAATATCTATCCTCTTTTCCCAAACAACTTTACGCAGTGTAAAATCTGAAAAAGAAAAATCCATCCTGAAACTAATAAAGCCATCTTCATAAAATAAAGAATAAAGTAAAATAATAAATCCCTTCTGCATTGAAAACAGAGCTAAAGCAGCCACCCACTTGTCAATAGACAAAATATCAAGCATTCCGTATCTGCTGTAGTTTCAGTTATCTTCAAAGTTTGCCCCATGTAGAGCTCATTGCAGTGATCATATTGTATAACAATGAGCCATGAACACCATCACCAAGGCTTTTTGGTCCAAGTAGTGTCATATTTGGTGTACAGCTGAATTGGCAAAAGGTCCCCTGGCCATGACCTCCACCTCCTATTAAAGTAGGAGCACTAACTCCAGAACAACCTCCATATTGTAGAGTTGCTCCTTCAGGGGAGCACAACCTTCTCTAGAACTGATACTGGAACCAACATTTTTGGAAAGTCCATCTGTTTTAAAGACAAGCAGAACCTCTATGCTGCTAGGTTTAATCTGATTTCCCCCCCACCCGCTCCTCCATCCAGTTTTTCACAAGACATCTATAGCATTTCTGGTCCAGCTTTGGATATAAGGTACAACTTGAGTGTCCTTAATGTAGCAATAACATCTCATTTCAAAATTGTAAAATGACCTCTCCAAGTAGTTTCATATACATGTTAAATAACATTGGGGAAAGGACTTAAGCTTTGTGGTAGCCCATAATCACAGGATCAATTGCTTCTCCTGCACCACTGGAGGAGCTGTGCAGTGTTGTCCAGTCAAGTAAGAGAAGAATCACTGTAAAACGGTGTTCTCGGAGACTACCATAGTCAATAATATAGAATAGAATAGAATAGAATAGAATTCTTTATTGGCCAAGTGTGATTGGACACACAAGGAATTTGTCTTTGGTGAATATGCTCTCAGTGTACATAAAAGAAAAGATACATTTGTCAAGAATGGTTGTCATAGGGTTCAAGTAAGTAATCAGGAAACAATCAATATGAAAATAAATCATAAGGATACAAGCAACAAGTTACAGTCATACAGTCATAAGTGGGAGGAGATGAGTGATAGGAGCCATGAGAAAAACTAATAGTAATAGTAATGCAGCCTAGTGAATAGTTTGACAGTGGTGAGGGAATTATTTGTTTAGCAGAGTGATGGCGTTCGGGAAAAAACTGTTCTTGTGTCTAGTTGTCTTGGTGTGCAGTGCTCTATAGCGACGTTTTGAGGGTAGGAGTTGAAACAATTTATGTCCAGGATGCGAGGGGTCAGTAAATATTTTCACGGCCCTCTTTTTGACTCATGCAGTATACAGGTCCTCAATGGAAGGCAGGTTGGCAGTAATTGTTTTTTCTGCAGTTCTGATTATCCTCTGAAGTCTGTGTCTGTCTTGTTGGGTTGCAGAACCAAACCAGACAGTTATAGAGGTGCAGATGACAGACTCAATGATTCCTCTGTAGAACTGTATCAGTAGCTCCTTGGGAAGTTTGAGCTTCCTGAGTTGGCGCAGAAAGAACATTCTTTGTTGTGCTTTTTTGATGACGTTTTTGATGTTAGATGACCATTTTAGGTCTTGAGATATGATGGAACCTAGAAATTTGAAGGTCTCTGCTGTTGATACTATATTGTCTAGTATTGTAAGAGGTGGTAGGATGGGAGGGTTTCTCCTAAAGTCTACCACCATTTCTACGGTTTTGAATGTGTTCAGTTCGATTGTTCCGGTCGCACCATGAGGCTAGTTGTTCAACCTCCCGTCTGTATGCGGTTTCATCGTTGTCTCGAATGAGGCCAATCACTGTTGTATCATATCTACTACCATTGAGAAATCTCATAGGGGCAGGAACAGCACATTTCTACCAACTGATGAAGATATCTACAGTGGTGGGTTGCTGCTGGTTTGGACTGGTTCTCACGTACCGGTGGTGGAAATTTCCACCCGCTCGCCAAACCAGCAGCAATGGCCGGCTGTCCACGCCCCCGAACCAGTTCTCCGGTCGCCGCAGCCGACAAAGAACCCTCTGTGCATGCAAAATGCAAACACGCACTTCCGTCGCAATGCGAACCGGTAGGGAAGGTAAGTGGAACCCACCCCTGGATATCTACCATAGGGAACTAATTCTGTTCCAGCTGTGTCTGTCTGTCGGGCTGAACCCTGGACGGAAGGGATTGATGTAATTTATATTTTCTAGAATCCTCTCTAGCTGATTCCCCATCACTTTCTCCACAATTTTCCCCAAAAAGAAGACTAGGTAGACATTCTCTAATACCGGTGGGTGAGAGATTGCTCTTCAAAGAGAGGCACCCCACTGCCTCATTCAACGTAGGTGGCAACTCAACCTTCTACAGTACACAGAGGCATTCATCACCCAGCTGCACATTTCACCCATCAGTTGCCTGAGTAAGTTAGATTGGGAGTGAGTCCAGTCCACAGATGGTGGAGGTCATACTACAAAGCATATTTTCTACCACCCAGGATCCATAAGCTCAAAACAATTCCAGTTCACAGAGAGGTAACCATTCCCTTCCATAACTCTGCCCAGTTGGCATTTAACTCTGAGCAAATTATAAATGACTTTATTAGCATGTAAGTGTGTATGTGTCTGTACATGTGAATTGCAGCAGTCTTGCCCTTCTCCACCTGCCCATCTTCAAAAGGGTGAACCATGGAATAATTTCTTTGATTTCAGAATTGGCGTTACTTTCAGTGATCTTCAGTAGGAATGGGAAACTACTTTTAACTATCCAACATGAGATACTTCTTTGGACTTAACACATATTCATTCATGCAACCGAGGAACTGATGAATAATCCAGATGACGTTTCTGAGGTGGCTGCCCTCAGGGAGAAGGGCACACATTTAGTCTCCTTTTATGATGCTAATAAACTCGGCATGTACAGTAATCTAAAGAAAAGCCAATTCTCTGAAAAGGTACTCCATATTGTGGAACACCCTTCTGAAGTAGCAGAGCAGGTACTACTGCTAAATGGATGTTTGTCAGACAAATCTGCTACAGAAGTCTATGAATCATATACCTGGCCGTGACAGCAGGGAGGAAGGACTCTGCTTTATCATGAGCTGACGTTGACATCCTGAATCGATTATGCTACACCCCCAATTTGCCTTGCAGAAATAAGGGTGGTGGACAGAGTCTACATTGCATCCTTTTGCTTTGGGAGCATCTTACTTGAACGTTATTGCCTCAGCTTGTATCAGATCTGTCTCGGCTTCTCATGTAAACAGATGCTCTCAGACAGGATGATGATATGCTTCTCGTTCTTAAGGTCAATAGAGCCTTGGTTCAATCTGAGCCCGTCGGCGAAACACGGGTCTATTGTGCAGACAAAAATGCCATTAGAGTTACTTGAGGTATCTACTACATAATGCTTACGTTTACAGTCTTTTCACCTGCCAGATTGTGTTGAGTTCCACTTGATTTCAGAGCCAGTGACTTCTGAAATGAAAACATTCCAGTCCTTTAACATGCAGGCCACTCCTAGGATCAGATGCGCAAAGAAGCATATTTAATATCTGAATACTCTCCCTTATGTAACATGAGGGCTGGAGATTTTTCATTTGTTATTGGTTAACAAGGTCCCAAACCTCAGTTTGGTCATTATTATTTGCCACAGTTCTGCAAAATCTCTTCAAGAAAAAGTAAATTCAGGTGTATGTATCTATCATATATTTTCTTCAAAAGCCATAGATAATTTAGTTAATTTGGGGCAATCTCCTTATTTCCACCTTGGTATGTAAATAGTTCCAACTATCTTATGTATTTCTGACACAATTGTTCCATTGCAGATCTGCAGTGTTATATACTTTCCCACATTTTTAGTTTTGAAATATATATGTGTGTGTGTGTGTGTGTGTGTGTGTGTGTGTGTGTGTGTGTAGGATTTTTTGCTGATAAATGAAAATAAAGGGAGACGAGTATAGATCTATTTCAAGCTATTTAAGCTCTCATCAGCTAGCCATACCCTTACTGGAATTCGAACCTGGGCAGCATGCCTGTAAGGCAGTACCTTTACCCTCCAAGCCACAGGCTCTCCTCCTGCATCAGCTTGTACCAGGGAAGGGTTATATTTTTTTTCTGTCGAATTATCCTGGTATTCCCAAATATGGGAGGGAGCATACTGCTTCCTTTTTGCCTTTCGACAATATATTTTCTTCAAAATGTGTGTGTGTGTCTGTGTGTGTGTGTGTGTGTGTGTGTTTGTGTGTTTGTGTGTGTGCACTTACTTTTGTATAAGTAGACTGGGATTCTTTTCTGATCTTCTCCTTTGGGCAATCCTCTCACTACGGGACATTTCCTCTTTTAAAATCAAATGTGACTACAGCAGAACAATGTCATCAAATTGGCCAAACAACATTTTAATAATTATTTAAAAGGAGATAGTCTATTCAGGAACAAAAATTAATCAAGATTAATCAGGCAGGGGGCAAGGGATAAAAATCAATTGAGAATTGTCTCAACAATACCCAATGAACACAAATTAAAACGGAAGGGGGGGATAAATATTCTAAAAAAATAACTACTTCCATGTAGCAAAGATGCAGCAAAGTTAACATTATTTCTTTTGCATATCTTACACAGCTGCACTTAAAAATATACTTGAAGTAACCTAGATATAATTCAGAAATTTGATACTGATTTTGTTAGGAATGAATGAACTTGGTACAATTGCAATTTCCCCCCAATATAGTCTGTACTTTCAGCCACAAGGGGGCGCCAAACGGCAACAGCAGAGTGTACTTCTTCCACCTTTCTAAAAGTCTGTAGAGATTCTCAGTCATCCAGATCATGGTTATCCCAAAGGTGCTTTTTCAGGAGGCAACTGGACTTCCTTGTTTTTTCTTTGAAGACATTTTGCTTCTCATGCAAGAAGCTTCTTTGGTTCTGACTGGATGGTGGGGAGTGGAAGGATTTATATTCCTTGCAGACAGCTGGTCATTTGCATCCTTTTTGAGGGTCATTGAAGCACGTGGAAGTTGGAGGACACAGATAAACCTCCAAGTGCTTCAATGACCCTCAGAAAGGATGCAAATGACCAGCTGTCTACAAGGAATATAAATCCTTCCACTCCCTACTATCCTGTCAGAGCTGAAGAAGCTTCTTGGATGAGAAGTGAAAAGCCTTCAAATAAAAAAACAAGAAAATCCAGTTGCCTCCTGAAAAAGCACCTTTGGAAGTTCCACCTTTCTAGTTTCCCTGTTCTTCTCAAATGCTGATATTTCTTTGGTGGTTAAAGTAACTATTCGTCATGACTGAGGATGTGTTGCTGTTTTGATTCAGAATAAAAAAAGGGGGGAGACTCCACAGGAGAAGAAACAGTCATTTGGGGGCAAAATTAAGGTGAGCAGACGTCCCGCTTTTGGTGGGACAGTCCCGCTTTTTAATAATTTGTCCCGCGTCCCGCGGCGTTTCAAAAAAGTCCCGCTTTTTTATTTGAATTTGCCCTGCACACCCCTCTGCCTCCTGCCTTGCCTGCCTCCTCCTGCCAGGCGGGGAGGGAGGGCAGTGAGAGGGGCAGCGGCGGTCTTGCCTGTTCGTCGCCGCAGAGCCGAAGAAGCTGGTGGCATTCGCGGCACGGGGCTTCCCCCGCCCGCTTTCCCCAGCCGCCGGGACGCCGCCATTTGCATTCTTTTGCCCTCTGTGCAAGCAGAACGCTTTGCGCATGCGCAGAGGGCAAAAGAACGCAAATGGCGGTGTCCCGGCAGCCGGGAAAAGCGGGCGGGGGAAGCCCCATGCTGTGAACGCCATCAGCTTCTTCGGCTCTGCGGCGATGAACAGGTAAGCCTGCGCCGGCAGGAACCCACCCCTGGCTGCGATGAAGGGGGGGTGTTTGGGGGGGGTGCACAAAGCTGCAGGATAAGAGAGACGGACCCCTCCCATATTGCTCCCCTAGAAACCCCCCACCCCCGTCAATGGTGTCCCGCTTTACAAATATTAAAATCTGGTCACCTTAGGCAAAATGGAAACTGTTTCAAATATAAAGGATTAAAACCACCTAGAAATAGATGAAATCAAGACCTTAGGACCGTGATGGCGAACCTATGGCACGCGTGCCACAGGTGGCACGCGGGGCCATCTCTGTGGGCACGCGAGCCGGAGTCCAGGTCAGGTCTACAGCGCACACGTGCCTCCCGCTAGCCAGCTGATTTTCGGGTTTCGGCCGGGAGATGCACACAGCCTGTTTTTAGTTCCAGGAGGCTTCAGGAAACTCTGCTAGCAGAAAAATGGGGCGTGCGGGGGTGCAGCGCTCCCCCTCCATGGCCCGTTATTAGTTCCAGGAGGCTTCAGGAAACTCTGCTAGCAGAAAAACGGGGCGTGCGGGGGTGCAGCGCTCCCCCTCCACGGCCCGTTTTTAGTTCCAGGAGGCTTCAGGAAACTCTGGGGCCATGCAAGAAGCCTGCTCGGAGGAGGACCCCCTCCTCTTTTAAAGAAGAAACTTCCTTCCCAGTCCGACCAATCGTGAAGCAAGTTCTGCCCAACTCCCCTTCAAACACCACCCCCTTCCCGGTCGAAGTGAGGGGCCAGAGCTTGTCTCCTCTTCCCCCCCCAACCCTTTTGGACAGGAACACCCCAATGCCAGCGCCCTCCCCCTTGGCAAGGGGGCAGGATGCTGCACCCAGCAGGATGGCTTCCAGGTGGGCAAGGAGAAAGGAGGTCCTCCTCCAAGCAGCCTCGCCTTCCCATGTCCCCCTCCTCTTTTAAAGGATAACGCACCACCAAGAGCAACTTTCCAAGCAGGGGAGATGCTTTTCCAAGCCAGGGGCAACACACACACTCACATCACACACACCCCAAGCAGGGGTGTCTCCCCTGGCTTGGAAAGTTGCTCTTAGTGGCACGCGGTCCTTTAAAGGGGGTGAGAGGAGACAAGCTCTGGCCCCTCACTTCGATGGGAAGGGGGTGGTGTTTGAAGGGGAGTTGGATCACAAAGGAATGGGAAACTTTGGAGTCTTCCAGAGCTCTTCATCACGCACGGAGTTGGCAGAGAAGAGGAGGGGGAGGATTTAGTGAAGTAGCAGAAATGCCCCACATTAAACCAGGGATTCCCCCCACATCACACACCTCCAGGCAGGGGTGTCGCCCCTGCCTTGGAAATCATCTCCTCCCACCCCTTGGAAAGTTGCTCTTGGTGGTGCGTTGTCCTTTAAAAGAGGAGGGGGACAAGGGGGAGGCAAGGCTGCTTGGAAGAGGACCTCTTCCTCTTTTAAAGAAGAAGTTTCTTTTCCTCCCTGCCGGAGGCTGGTGTGGATCTGCCTTGGCCACTGGCGCTTTGGCTTTGCTTTGGGGCTGTCTCTGGAGCTGGGGAGCTTTAGGGATGAGAGGGGCAACGGCCAGGATGCCTCCTTTCTCCTTGCCCACCTGGAAGCCATCCTGCTGGGTGCAGCGTCCTGCCCCCTTGCCAAGGGGGAGGGCGCTGGCATTGGGGTGTTCCGGTCCAAAAGGGTTGGGGGGGAAGAGGAGACAAGCTCTGGCCCCTCACTTCGACCGGGAAGGGGGTGGTGTTTGAAGGGGAGTCGGGCAGAACTTGCTTCACGATCGGTCGGACTGGGAAGGAAGTTTCTTCTTTAAAAGAGGAGGGGGTCCTCCTCCGAGCAGGCTTCTTGCATGGCCCCAGAGTTTCCTGAAGCCTCCTGGAACTAAAAACGGGCCGTGGAGGGGGAGCGCTGTACCCCCGCATGCCCCGTTTTTCTGCTAGCAGAGTTTCCTATTTGCCTTAGCCGCTGGTGCTTTGGCTTCGCCGGGTTCTGCTGGAGAGCTGGTGAGTAGAGGAGCATGCGCGGCTCTGGCCCCATCGCCCCGGCCAGAAACCTTTCTAGACTTCGGGTGTGCTGGGGGGCGGAGGGAGGGGGGGTCCACCTCTGGGGCTTTTTCCAAGCCAGGGGAGACACCCCTGCCTTGGGGGGTGATATGGGGGTGTTGCCCACCCATCCTTGCCGCTGCCACCCCCTTGCCCCCGGCGATGGCGGTTCTTGCACTGTTGCTTCCCCGGCAGTGGCAGGAACAGTGGGCCAGGGCTTCCCTCCCTCCCTGCCGGAGAAGCCGCCGGCATGGAGGCGAGCTGTCCCAGGAGAACCGGAGGAGAGCGCAGCTCCTCACTCATGGAGACCCGCCAGCTGGGAAGCAGTCATGGTAAGAGACGCGCTGGCCGGGAAGTGGTGACAGGCGCACCGGCTTCGTGCCCAAAATAGGGCAGGGGGGGCGCGCTTGCGCTGTACAGGGCACATGCAGGGGGGGTGAGTATGGGGAGCGCATGCGCAGGTGGGGTGCGCAGTGCATTATGGGTGCCGGCACGCGCTCGCTCTGTCGCGGGCGCACTCACACACTTTTGGCACGCGATGACAAAAAGGTTCGCCATCGCTGCCTTAGGAAGACTTGAGTAGGAAGTAGGAAGTACAAAGAGGTTCCACATTATTTACTAAGGTTTGCCTAAAGCTTGCTGGATTGGCTTCTAGGTCAAGACTCAGCCAAGGGCTCTAATTAGTTAAAAAAAAATAGTGATCTTTTTTTGCTGCCACCTATTTCCTGTGTGATTCACCTTTGGGCGGGGTGGAGAGAAACAGAATCGAGTGGCAGTTATAGAGTGGTTCATTTCTGAACCAAGTGGGGAGGGCGTTGGGTTCCCCTGCATTAATTCTGGGCCATACCTGGAAACTGCTTTAATTCAGGAATTAATGTAACTATGATTCAGAGCTGCTCCTATTGTGCCTGTTGGTGAACGCAAGGAGTGTCCCTGAGGCATGGTCAAAAATGTCAAGGCAAGGTGGCTGCATCGGTGAGGTTAAAGCTTCACCTACTTTTTGATGTGACACTGATAGAAAATGGAGAGGTTCAACTGCAACCACCATCTTTTTTTTAAAATTCAAAAAGTTTTATTAGTACAAAGTACAAACATTTTTCTCTTTTCTCCCCAGTTCCCCCCAAACCCCTCCCCACCCCACCCCCACCCCCCTTACCCTCCCCCCTTTTCACCCACCCACCCCCCCGACTTCCCAGAAAAAACACAGGGTATAGTATTCAATAAGCATAATATTAAAATATACTAACAAATTATTAATTTCAAAATTTCACTAGTTCTTTAACTCCTAATTACTCAAAACTTTTAAAACATAATCTAAAAATTAAGTGTATATCATTAGTAAACTAACATTCCAATATATGAAATTATTACTATATATCTTTCATTTAGATAATCTTTAAAGTATAATATAATAATAAAAAAAGAAAAGGGAAATTTTCTTCACTATCTCGACCAGATGCGCAACCATCGACGTCAATTCCTCAATAATAAATGATCCTTCCTCCAACACTATACCTCCATAGTGGCATGCCATACCTGGCCATTTAGAGTCAACTTGATTACTATTACAGTACAGTCCATAGTTGTTCTCAGCAGGAAAAATTGTGTTATAAACTTGATCTTTTCTGTAAAATATTTTAAATAGTCCACCATATTTTTATCCGAAAAGCCTAAATTTTCTTTTCTTTTTTTTAACATAACCATCGTATACAAAAATACATAACATCTTCACATCACCCACATTTAGGTTATAGATTTAGTCTTTTCCCATATTTCCATCCTTATAATTTCTCCACTACTTTAACCCAATTTTCATACAATCCTTAAAATCAATTTCTCAAATTAATTCCATTAATACATTATACAACCTTTCTATATGCATTTAACTATTATCTTTTATTTATATTATCAAATTGTCCTCTTACTGCAAGATACAATTTTAAATCTTTTCTCCATCTGGCCTATGATTACCCATACTGAAGCCAAATTCTAGTTGTTCCTTCTTCTCATTCGACCTTTAGATCCAACTCTTCCACCCGCTTGTGGTTTGATAATTTCTTGAGTTGTCAACTTGATTTGTTGTTGTGTTGATTCATCCTTAAATATAGCTGCTGCTCTGGTCTGACTCTGATCCTTTATCTCTTCTTGTATCACAAATAAATCCAAGTTATGAATATCACTCTGGTTCTGTAAATCCCCCATTCTTCTTCCTTCTGGTATTTTAGATATCTCGGCCCCTAACACTTTTTCATAAAAATCTCTTGCTTTCCATATCGTATTGAGCCGATATCTCTTTCCCAAATATATCAGCAATAATCCAACTGGAGCTTCCCATCTATACTGTATTTGCTGTTTTTTCATTTCATCCACCAGAAAGGCATAATCCTTTCTAGCTCTCAACATTCTGGGGGGAATTTCTTTCATTGTCATCACCTCCTGACCATCTATCTGGAGCTTGTTCTTAAAAGTCGCCTGTAGGATTTCATTATGTAATGTCCTTGTAGTAAAATATATTACTATATCTCTTGGCAGATGTTTCTGTTTGGCCACCCAAGAATTGGCCCGATATATCTTGTCAATCTGCATACCCAGTTCCTCTTTTGTCACCCCCAACATTTGCACAAATGCCTCCAACATCATTACTTTTAAGTTTTCTTGTCTGTTCTCCTGTACACCTCTTATTCTTAAGACAAACTCCATATTTCTGTATTGAATCATTAATGCCTCAGCTTCATACTTTTCAATTTTATTTTGAGCCTGTTCTATGTTGTCACTCAAAGTTGTCACAGATTGTTTAATTTCTGCCACCTCCTCTTCCAAAATTTCCATATTTCCTACCAGTCCTTTAAGTACCAAAAATATATCTTCCCTTAATTTCTGGTTCCTAATAACAATCTCCTCTGAAACAGCCTGTATTTTTTCATTAAGTTCATTAATTTTTAAATTAAACTTCATAACAAATTCATCTTTCATAGCTTTTAAAGCTTCTTGTAACTTTTCAAACGTTAAAGTCTGTTGGGGTATTGAATAAACATTAGGTTGCATTCTTGAAATATGAGCAGGAGGACCATAAAATCCTTTGTTAAAAACAGTCTTTCCAGATTTTGAAGCCATTTAGAATTTAAAATTAAACTTTTTATTTTACTCCGAAGTCAGAAAGAAAAGAGAAAGTTCATTAAAGTCAGATGTTTTCATACAGAGGGCTGCTAGCAAAGCAAAGCTTTCCTTTTAACTTTCACTTTCACGCCCTTTGAAACTTCAATCGCCATTTTGTAGCTCGTTAACTCAATTAGTTTGTCACTTCCGAAGTGAAAGTTGGAGTTAAGTTTAAATACTTGCCAACCGTATCTCCTGGCTTTTTCTGACTGCTCTCTGCTGTAAATCCTGAAGTTAAAATCGCATGTTGGAAGCAGAAATTGGATGCGGCTTCTTGCTCCGCAAAAGCGGAGAGGTCCCAGGTCCCGGAGCGACTGACAGGCTGCTGGGGAGCCCTCACCCTTCGCGCCCCAGATTTTCTCCTGGGGCACTAGGGGGCTCTACCCTTGCCCGCCGGCTCTCATCTCTCTCCTAAGCCCTGGGAGAAGATTTTCAAGCCGCCAGACAGCTGATCTGGCGGCTTGACAGAACCCGGGATCGGGCGCCTGACAAGGAGCATCTTCGAAGCTCGCGGCGCCAACCGGAAGTCACTTTTACTTCGGCAACCACCATCTTTTGACCACACCTTGAGGTCACCCCTGCAAAAGCTCATAGTAGATGTGATAGAAGATGCACCTGAAGATGCAGCAGTGAGGGAGACTTTTGGCAACACAGAGCTTTCCCAGAGAGAGGCCCAGTTCAAGAAACTATGCTGCCCAGAGCTGGATGGGGAGAGGAAAGAGTTCAGTGAAGCTACATTCTAGAATTTTCAGGATAGATCTAATAAATTAGAAGGTTATAGCTTGTGTCTGGCAAGATTCTGTCCATTAAGCGGAAGCAAGTAAAGGATTGAACTTGATTGGATTTTGAGTGTTGTCTCTGGGCTTGGGGCTGATAATAGCCTAACTGGGGGCACGCTGGATTTGTGGCATATCCTAAAATTGGTTATGCTTCCGCTTTCACTGTGATTAAAATTGAGGTTGATTATAAGCGGTTGATTTTTAAGCAGAGGCATTGGCATATCAAGCTGTAGCTCTTATATGCAATGGGGGATTTTGTCTTTACCAAGTTTCAGTATCTCAATAAAGCTGAACTACCAACTGACTGGGGCAGGGTTTAATCTCTCCTTCCGCATTTGTTCTTAAAATTTTGTCCCTCCTTCTAGTAGCTGCTGGGGTCTGGTGTCAGTTCCACGTTTCAATTTTGGATGCAGAAAAGAATAAATAAATAAATTCTGTTCTTAATTGCTGGGCAGCCACAAACAACACTTAATTGCTGGGCAGTTTATCCATGATTATGCTTGGAAACAATTCAGGGAGTTTACAAGCTGTAAAGTGAGTTGGATTTAACTTCGAAACACCTCACTTGGGTGGTTTGAAGCATAAAAACAATACTCTGCAAAGCTGCACCTTCCTTAGATGATCTCCCTGTCTTGTGTGACTTTTATCATGAGTCTAGACCAGGGGTCAGCAACCCGCGGCTCTGGAGCCACATGTGGCTCTTTCATCCCTCTGGTGCGGCTCCCTGCCACCAGTCGGCTCCACAATTGATAGGCTTTTGGTTAGGCCATGTAGAGGAAAAAGGACACCGCACAGGAGTAAACTCTATGGTGGGGGAACCAGACTTCCAGTCGGCAGAGGAAAAAGGATGCTGTGCTAGGAGGGGACTCTATGGTGGGAGAACCAGATTTTCAGTCAGCAGAGGAAGAAGGACGCCGCGCTAGGAGGAGACTCTATGGTGGGGGAACCGGACTTCCAGTCGACTCCAGAATTGAACCAGGGGCTTCCAATTAGGACTTTTGTGGCTCTTTGAGTGTTTAAGGTTGCTGACGCCTGGTCTAGACTTTAGAGTCTTTTCAGCAAAATGGTGTATCAAAGCCAGGTGAACCTTAATCTCTTTTGTGGTGGGGAGTCCTTAGCCAGCCAGCATCCGTGAACATTGCTTTCCCTCTCTGGCTACACTGATCTCATTTCCTCCCACTCGCCTTTGAGTATGGCCATTGTTCAGGGCGCCCACTCCTGAATCTCTGCCATCATCTCTGCATCATGTGTTATGACCTTGCCAATGGGGACGCTCTCCCGGCTGTATCCTCTAGCTAATGATCTTGTGATTTCATAAATACGAGGCACAATTCCAGCCCTCTTGCCAGGATGCCAGAATTCTGAAAGTTTGTGAGAGCCCAGGAGAAAACAGAGGGTAAATTGGCTACTTTTAATTGGCTACTTTCCCCAAAGGGTGGAACCCTGAGCAAAACGGCCCCCAAATTTGCCAGATGGAAGATCAACCAGCTGAGATGGAGCATCACAATGGTAGAGGAAAACAGAAATATTGTATTTTCACACTCAGCAACTCTGTTGCTGACTTCCTCAGATTCCTACACAATCAACTCCATAGTCGTAGCAAGGAGAGGATGGGCTATTGAACCTTTGATCAAATCCATAATTGGGAATGAGATCATCTACTCAAAAGTCAACATTTCTGATTCCTAGATTAATTTGCATGTAGGTAAGGCTGGTCTAAATGCCCTTTACTAGTTCAGATTCTATTTCCTTGTGGGTAGTATTAGACGAGGTAGGACTGTTGGAGAGTGGAGAAACTCATGCTTAAAATGAAGAAGGTCCCAGGTTCAGTCTCTAGGCATCTTCAGGTGCTAGGAATCTTGGGATGAAATCCTGCCTGAATTCCCAAGAACCACTGTTCAACCCTACAGACAGCATGGAGCTAAGATGGACTACTAATTTGTAGAAGGCAGCTTCCTATGTTTCTTCTAATATGTTCAAACTTCTGCCTCTTCCTAGCTTCCAAATATTAACCCTTTTGGAGACTTGTTCAATAAGCACATTACTTTCCACATATTCTTCCAGTAACCTTGTAAGGCAGGTCAAGTGAAACTGAGATAGGAAGCTACCTAAAATCTTTTGATGAACTTTGTGTATCTAAGCAGGGATTTGTACCTGGATCTCCCATAACAAATGGAAGTGATGATGGTTACCCTATGATTGTGATCTCATGATACACTGGATGAAGAGCTAGTCCACCAAATGTGGATTAAGGGCCATCAATTCCGTATTGATTCCTAGCGATCACATAGATTTTCTCCATAACTATCAGTCCCTAAACTAGCCTTTCTGGTCTTCCAATGATGCACCCATTGCCATTGTAACTGAGTCCAACCACCTTACAGCTGGTCATCCACCTGTTTTTTTCCTTCTACCTTTCCTAGCGTTTGGGGCCTTTTTCAGAGTATCATGTATCTGAATTAGGCTACATTAGGTAGGATTCAAAATAAGATACCAAATGTTAGCCTAAGAAATACTGTTGACCCAACTCTTGGGGTTAATGCAGATCAGATCAGCCCAGCTGCTGTGGCCTAGAGATAGAGCTCTTGCCTCACAATCAGGAGGTTGTGAGTTCGATCCTAGGTAGAGGCAGATATAGGGTCTCCTGCTTGGGCAGGGGGTTGGACTAGATGACCTGCAAGGTCCCTTCCAACTCTGTTAATCTGTTAAAAGATTAACTTTGGTAAATATGCTAAAAGAGTTTACTATATGGGGACAGATGTTGAACATTAATTTGGGTGAAGTCCAAGGGTGGTGATAGAAAAAGGTGCAAGTGGGACCATGAAATAAACTTTCAAGTCATCCATGAGGAAGAATTCATTTTGAAGGTGGGCCCATGAACGAAACCATCCAGTGTGACAAAATCGCTTTTAATTTAGCCCTCGTCCGAGGCTATCCAATTTAAGGGACCAAGTAGTGACTGCTGAACCGATGCATCCTTCATTTCTATCGCGACAGAGACGGTCGGACGACGCTCTAACAAGCTGCTAGCCGGGCGTCGACATTTCTCTGTCTCGCTCGCGCGCTTTCTCCTCCTCAAAACAAACCACAGCCTTTCATTCCTCGTTCCGGAGTTCTCTCGCTTGTCCTCTGATTGGCCGGAGCGCGGCGCAGCCCCGACCAATGAGGCCCGAGTTTCTCGTGAATGAAGTGTGTGTAATTTGTGAGTTGTGCCGTGAGTAAAACAGATCAAAGCGCTACGAGCCGGAGTTCGTGGCTCCGGTAGGGGGAATTGGCCACTTTGGGAGAGGGACGGGAAAAAAAAAAAGAGGCGTCGGCGGAGGGGGATTCGCCAAAGACCCCCATGAAGCAGGAAAGAAGCAAGTGATCGCCCCCCCCCCGTCAAAGCTGACTCGTCCGCCTTGGGTCTGGATCAGGTGCTTCTCTTGCGCCGTCTTTCCCATCCCAAAGCAGAATGCTGTAGCCCGGGATCCCGTGCGCGCCGCCGGGAGGAACGGGGATCGGGGCTCTCTCCCTCGAGTTAACAACACCCGAACCATGAAGAAGCGCCAGATCCGAAGCTGCCTGCCCGCGCTAACGCTGCTCCTCTGGTGGAGCGTCCGCTCGGCAGGTTCCCAAGCAGGTAAGCCCCCCCCCCCCCCGCTCGCCTCTTACGCTCCGCGGCCTCGGGTGGCTGTGAGCGGGATCGTGCAGAGGAATGGCCCTTTTTACAACCAAAGGGATCTGTTTAGCCCCAAACAGGATCTGAAGCTGTGGGCGTGTTGGTGCTGGCTTGCTCGCTCCCTGGGGATCGGATTCCCCCGAATCGGGAATGAAAGTTTCCTCGTGTTTTGTCCGCGGGCGGGAAGGGGAACCGTGCGAGAGTTTCGCCTCACCGACTGACGCCTTTGAACCTGCGTGTTGTCGCCGCCAGGCAAAACCTGTTTGTCTCACTCCCCGGACCCCCCCCCCCCCCCGCTTTTCTGTCTGAGGGAACGGGGAATGGTTTGGGTTTAGTTTAGATTCAGTTGAGTTGTGTGTTTTTGTAACTTTGGGAAGCTAGATCACCAGCTGACGCGGTGGGCTTAGGAGGAAACGCGGAGTGTCCCCAAATCCCGCGAATAGAAGGGCGAAACTGAAAGGCAGAGGAATTTGGGAAATGTGGTTTCGCCGGCTTCGTCGCCTAAATCGTTCTCGGCGTGAAAGGCAGCGAAGGGCTGGGCTTCGCGGAGTTTTCTTTACCGGAGTGGCTGGGTGGGGAGTGTTATTAGGGCATTAGTCAAAAGCGGTGAAGAACCCCGGCTTGTTTCTAGCGCCTTCACTTTGAGCGTAACGAGCTAAACTCCATTAGTGTCTCAGAGCATGCACAGAGAGCGATCACTCTTCCTTATCGGACCACATATAACTTAAACAACCGAAACCTCTTATACTGTACAACTGAGATTAAGAGTCATAAAGTCTGGTTTGCAAGTGATTTTGAACTTTTTTATAGATTAAATTTTGTTCAGAACTATTACTGTTATCCTTAATAAGCTTGTTTTCCAGAATACTTTTGACAGTCACAAACATTTTAATTTTTCTCGGGGGGGGGAATCAAATATCTGTATACACAATATATGATATACTATTTTGTAGTATATTCAAACTATAAACTGGTATTTTCAATTGCAGCTTTGATAGGATCTATGTGCCCAGACTAGCTGAAGAAGAAAAATATGCTTTTGCTAGGCATCTTGGCTGATATTAAGAGAGGCAAAAAGAAATAGATAGTTTAGATGAGATGGACACTTCCGGGAGGTCCCGTGTTCATAAACTATTTAGGGAGTTTTTAAAAAATCAAAAAGCAGTGGCAAACTTTTCTCTCAAGAAAGCAGGAAATGCATTGGATCGGTGCTCTCTGGCATTTCTGTGTCTTTGACAGTCAAGGCAGCTGACATGAATAAAAACACAAAAACACCATAACAAAAATAAAGACGGAAATTTACACATTACAATGAAATATATTCAAATTTAAGAAATGCTTGGAGGAAGCGATGTGATGGGCTTTCACCAACCTCCTAGATCAGTGTTTCTCAACCTTGGCAGTTTGAAGATGTGTGGACTTCAACTCCCAGAATTCTCCAGCCAGCGTTACTGGCTGTGGAATTCTGGGAATTGAAGTCCACACATCTTCAAACTGCCAAGGTTGAGAAACACTGTCCTAGATACTTGCCTGTGCACAAATTATGCAGAGGAGGCTTCTGATTAAGCCGCATCTCTCCTTATCTGAGGAGAGGACGTCTTAGAAACTTTCAGCCTTCCCATCATCCACTGCTGAGTTGCACCACCGAAAGGAGAGGGAAAACTTATTTTGCAAACCCTGACTCAGTCTAAGCTGTCTGTGTGTTGGGGAGGAAGGTGCCAGTGATAAGAAGAAACAGACACCATTAAGAGAGGAAAAGGTTTGATTTGTGAAGGGCTAAGTCCACTGGGTCTTGTTTTATGGCTTCTTACACCAACCGTCAGCAATAAGGGGGAGATGGTTTAAACAGATAACTGTTCAAAAGGTTAATCACTCCTTCTAGGCATTGTACAACTTCATAGGTGCCCTTCTTCCTTACATTCTGGAGGTAAAGACACAAGAAGTAACTCTCCTCCTTTTGAATGTCTTGCTCCCTCAGGGCACCTAAGGCATGATTCCCATCATTCCCAGCCACCACGACCCTCTTATTGTCTCAATCTACATTTCCAGGTTGTAGATGGTTTTTTCAAACTGATAAACTGGCTTCACCAGTCAGTCTCCAGCTGATGAGGATTTCTGACCTAAACCAAGAAAGTCAGATCCATTGGATTACCAGATTTTGGAATTGATTTAGAAAATCAATTTGATTCTGCCTGGGCTTTGGAAAAACATGTTTGTGCCATATGCCAGTTTCTCAAATGGCCCAGGGTTTTTCCAAATGGATGTCTGATCCAGTTTGATGGTTCAAACTGTTTGGAATACGATTTGAAGGAGAAAAAAAAATCAAATCATTGTTTTAATTGAATTATCTTCAAATCCAAATCTCTGAATGAAATAATTGCCCAGCCATAATAAAGTACGCTTGGATCACTACAGTATTTTCCAATGAAGCAAAAATGTGTAATATCTACCTTTAAGATGACCAAAAACCCAGTTTTTCTTCCCAAAAAGGTACAGAAAATAACCAAAACCAAAGAGAAAATAACTTTCCTTACAATGAAGGAATTATGGCAGAAAGAAAACCATTCCAACATCTCTCAAAGAGAGACCTCTACCTTTGGCAGAATGAGATCATGGCAGAGAGGGCTGATGATCCTGGGTGTCTGGGTTAGAAAGTCCATGTGGGACAAGAATACATCATCAGGACTTTGAGGTTTTTTTTTAGGTACATATCAGTGGTGAGTTTCTACCAGTGCGGTCCACTCTATTGCACTGGTAGCGGCGGGCTGGTGACGTCATCAAGAGGTTACCCACCCGGTGCGGTCGGTTGCCGGTCCCTAGGAGCCGCCATCTTTTTTTGCGAATTTTTCGGCGATTTTTTTTGCTTCTGTGCATGCGCGGAAGCAAAATCGCGCCAAAATCTCATGAGGGGACGCGCGCGTGAGAGAGATTTCAGTGAGATTTTGCTTCCACGCATGCGTGGAAGCGAGAAATCTCACGCACGCACGTCCCCTCACAAGATTTCAGCGCGATTTTGCTTCCACGCATGTGCAGAAGCAAACTCACGCGAGGGGGCGTGCGCGTGTAGCAAGTGCGCGCGCGCACAAAACGTGGTGATGCGCGTGCAGCGCACCGGTAGCAAGGTAAGTGAGCAACCCGCCCCCGGTACATATGGTCCTCATTTAGCGACCACAATTGGAATGGCAACTCAGTCATTAAGTGAAGCAGTTGCTAAGTGAAACCACAACTGTGCTTATGATCCTACTATATCAGCTTTGCTTTGCTTTACAGATCTGTGAAGGTTGTGAATGCAAGAATTGGTTGTGAAGTTACTTTTTTCATCACTATCGTAACTCTGAACAGTTGCTAAGTGAGTTGGTCCCTAAACAAAGACCACCTGTATGTAGCTGCTGCTAGAAAAGGGAAGCATGCCAAAATATCTGAGTGACTTTGGGGACAAAGTATTTAAGAAGGGCAGCCATCCTTGGCTACTCTGCCTCCAGCAGCAAAACTTTAATTCTCAAACTAAGACCAGTCGCTTTATTTCTCCTCCTCCTATCTAAAGGAGGAAACTTGAAAGTCCATTTTACTTTGACACATTCCTGGTGCCTGAAATAAAGAAAACAACAATTCTTAAAAAGGAGGGTCCAGAGAAGCCAGCTGCTAGGAGGGTTGTGAGCTGAAATGGAATTGCAAGCATTCAAGTTTAATTAGGATGCAAATCTGGGAGGCACTCATCCGATTAGCCCAGCCTGACTTCCATTGCAGACAGATTGGAACATTTCTCCACTTGCAAAAATGCCCCCAGGAAGGAAGGGGAGGGCTGGGGGGGGTGTCCAATGGGCATTCCTCCTTTGTCCTGGGCCTGGTTCTCCAGAATCCAGCTCCCTTCAAAACTCATTTATTCCCATCTCACTATTCCCTTTGGGAATTGTTGCTGAGGAGTAAAGGGACATTATCCTCCCAGGAATGCCGCGGAGATGTTTTTGCTTTCTTAATTTAGGGATTAATGGATTAGCAAACTGCCAAGTGCACGTTCAGCTGAAAAGCAGTGCATTAAATCACAACTGACAAACAAGGTGTCACTTGGTGGCTGCCAGTAGCCAACTGCCAAACAGGCAGCAGCGTCTGTAGGGCACGACTGACTTAGAAGGGCTGCTGCCATCGAAGCTCTGTTTTTTTTTAATGTGACACTTTGTTTGCCCTGTCATGGCAGCCATCTTGACTTTTTTGACTGTGCCCTGTGGACACCTCAGGTAAGGGGCAATGATGAGAAGTGAGAAATGAAATTGTTGGCTTGAGTTCATCAATTGCATCAATTCATCATCAATGACTTGAGTTGTCCTGGACTCTCATTTGCATCTGCTGATGGGCTTGTCTATTATGGTACTTCCTTGCTTCTTTAAGGCTGTTTCTAAGAGATGCTTGCTGGAATGGTCCTACCTGTTTGTCCATGTAGGAGGGTGAGTCAAAAAGTAATGCCATTTTCTTTAGGACAGGTATAATTACCAAAATAGGAACATGTAGCATACATCAAAATGAAGCTGGTCCTCTGTGGATCACATCCCTGCTTCTCAACATAGTCCCTGTTTCTCTCAATAGCAATGTTCCACCTTCCAATGAGAGCATGTATCCCTGCCTCGTAAAATTTTGTTGACTGTTCTTTGAGCCATTACTTCACTGCAGTTTTCACTTTCCTCGTCACTGGAATAATAATCCTCCATACTCACCAGATTTAGCGCCTTCAGACTATCATCTCTCGGCCCCATGAAAGAGGGTTTGAGAGGCAAACATTATTCCAGTGATGAGGAAGTGAAAACTGCAGTGAAGAAGTGGCTCAAAGAACAGTCAACAAAATTTTACGAGGCGGATACATGCTCTCATTTGAAGGTGGAACATTGCTATTGAGAGAAACGGTGACTATGTTGAGAAGTAGGGATGTGATCCACAGAGGACCAGCTTCATTTTGATGTATGCTACATGTTCCTGTCTTGGTAATTATACCTATCCTAAAGAAAATGGAATTACGTTTTGACTCACCCTCATATCAGGCACAGCCCGTCCCAAATTTGCTTTTACAAAAGGCAATTGGCTGTTTTCTAAAAAGTTTTTTCTAACTTTTTTTAGAACTGAAGGAGCTTCTTGGATGAGAAGCGAAACATTAGGAAAAAACCCCCAAGAAAGTCCAGTTGTGTTTTGGAAAAGTACCTTTGGGACAACCATGACCTGGATGATTGAGAAACTCCATAGCCAGACATAGCCTGTCTATTAGAACCTCTTCTGATAAAGCACTGTATAAATGAGAAGGAAGGGATGAAATGATAGAGGCTGATTTTGCTCAAATTGAACAGAAAAAAAAGTATTCCCACAAAAGATTAACTTCTCCTAGGAAAATACCTAATGGGTAAATAAGCTACACATTCCAAAGTAACAAAAACAGCATAAACGTAAGATGCAAAGCAGAATAAAACCAGTGAAGGAAAATAGAAAAATACAAAGACACATTATTTTGTTATCTCTGTAGTTTTGTGTCTTTGTATTTGTATCCCTTATTAGTGGAAATCCAGAAGCAGGGCCCAGTTATCCCCATTGAACAATATCTCTGCTCCAATTCAAGTGCTCCCCTTCAAGCTTTCTAAAGAATACACAGACAGGCCTTTTAAAATGTGCCTGAAAACTTGTACAAATGTGTCATGTGTGTTTCTGTTAATGTCTGCACTTTTGAACGCGGTTTTCCCTAATAGTCATCTTTTTTACTAAGCATTTTGCTCACCATAATGTGATTCTTGCTTGTTATCTGCACCATGAGTACACTTTCTGGTATTTGTTTTTCACCGGAATAATGCACAGAATCCAGAAGACGGATTCTGTGCACTAGAATGAATTAGAATTAGATTCTGTGATACCAAGGCATAAATGTGTTTTAGTTCAAGCCCTGCAAACAGGTGTTCATTAAAAACAAAACTAGAGGTGTTCCCTCCCCTTCCCTGTAACTGCTTGATTTTCTGCGACATTTTTACCCAAATCTTTGCCTTGTGCTGTGATACACATCTGCATCCCCGATTCACCCCTTAAACAGCTAAGTGATTAAGTCATCAGATAGAGAGGCAGCTGCACATTTAAGGGAAGGTGCCTTTTCTGCAGGGGAGTTATAATTCGGCTGTGCCTGTTTCCGCAGCCAGCATTAGAGAGTGGTAGTCCAGGTCTCCCCTTCAGGACTTCTTCTGCTCGCTTGATATGGGAATCATTCCGGAAGTAGACTGGCCAGGATCGGTATCTTTGTAAAATCTTCCTAATTTGTCAAAAATCCCACCAATCCTCCTTGGCTAAATTTCTTTCTTTCCTTCCTTCCTTCCTTCCTTCCTTCCTTCCTTCCTTCCTTCCTTCCTTCCTTCCTTCCTTCCTTCCTTCCTTCCTTCCTTCCTTCCCTCCTCCTCTGATTTCACCCTTCCTTCCTTCCTTCCTCCTCTGATTTCACCCTTCCTTCCTTCCTTCCTTCCTTCCTTCCTCCTCTGATTTCACCTTCCTTCCTTCCTTCCTTCCTTCCTTCCTTCCTTCCTTCCTTCCTTCCTTCCTTCCTTCCTCCCTTCTCTGATTTCACCCTTCCTTCCTTCCTTCCTTCCTTCCTTCCTTCCTTCCTTCCTTCCTTCCTTCCTTCCTTCCTGTTTCTCCTCCTAATTCTCCTTCTCCTTCTCCCTGGGTTAATGAGCTGATCTCTTCTTTTGCGGTGGCAGCTGGAGGACAAGTGCATTGAACTTGGTTTATGTTTTTGCAAACAGGGTTTATACTAATGAGCCCTCTTGCTCTGCCTCTCCCTGGGTTATAACAGAGGCCAGGTTTCCCTGGTTGCTTGGAACCAGTTTTGTGTCAACATTCTTGACCTCTGCTAATTGCTTTCCCCTTGTATGCCACAGTGATTGTCAAATGGAGAGAAAAACAAACAGTGCCTGTCGGAACAACAGGGAGGAACCCTCCCCTTCTCCAGTAGGCCCAGTTCAAAGCATACACACACCTGCTTAAGACAAACTGGGACTAGGGAGAAACCAAAGCTGCTTTTAGAGTCCTTGAATCACAATTCTGCTCTCACACAATGGCCTAAAAACTTTCCTTTAACAATAACAAGATGTTTCACCTGAAACAATATTTTGATAAATACACGTGGATGAGTTTCCTGGTATCTTTCATACATTTAAATGGACAGAAAACAACTTTTTGCAGAATCGGATTTATAAACTCTCTACCAAACATGATCATTCTAATACCTTGATGTTTCCTTAGGCTTAACGCAGAATGTGATTTCATACCCTCATTTACTTTGGGAAGATGATACACAAAAATTATCCACTGAACATGATCCACCTGGGACTAAGATAAAAGTGGAGCTCTTTTGGGTTGCATTAGGTGGCTGCATTTTTTCATTTTTTTAAATGTCCCACACAGTTGCAAATAAGAGGTTTGGTTATATACCTTGAATGCATTGCTTAAGATGCAAATCAAGATTCCCGTGTTTCCCCGAAAATAAGACCCTGTCTTATATTTTTTTGAACCCTGAAATAAGCGCTTGGCCTTATTGCCATGCACTCAAAAGCCCGATTGGGCTTATTATCAGGGGATGTCTTATTTTGGGGGGAAACAGGGTACTCATTAAATTATAAAGCCTGACCTGATCCACGAATTCTCTTCGGCTGTTATTTGGACTCATTCTCATTCCTTCTAGGTCAGGGGCCTTCAAACTTGGCATCTTTAGTCTTGTGAACTTCAACTCCGTGCTGGCTAAGGAATTCTGGGAGCTGAAGTCCACAAGTCACAAAGTGGCCAAGTTTGGAGACCCCTGTTCTAGGTTAAAATGTAGCTTCTCCAAGGACATCCTATCTTGATCCGAAGGTTATGAAATCCATCTCGGCTCCCCTGAAGACCTGTCCCAACATCTCCTTAGCACTCTCTTCCACTCAGCATTGCTCTTTCCAGTTATCAGCCTCTCTGTGTTCACACTTCCAACGTGTGTTGTATTTTTTTCCATTCCAGAAAGAACACTGTTTAGGGAGTACAACTCTTAAGATGGAAGACTGTTTTTGCTTTTCTTTTTTTCCTAGCCATTCCCTGCTCTGTTCATAGACCTAAGCCACCTCTACAAAGCTCCTTTTTTTCAAAGTTCTTGCCCAATGATTGTATCTTAGTTAGGGACGCACCTGCAAGTCAACTGTACCTAGTTCCTCCCAACTGTGTGTGCTCCAAATTACTTCTCAGCAGGTCACCCTGCAATCAAACTCTGGGCAAGAGCAAACAAAATGCATTTGGCCCAGGCAAACCCTCAACTCCAATCCCCATCATTAACAAGTGAGTCAAGCCTCATGTCACCAGGAAAGGGAAAGCACACGCTAAAAAAACCTCCCAGTCTATGGTGTCACTGGTTTATGTTACCCTTTCCCCTACACCAGGCATGTCAAAATGGCGACCGATACGGCCCACGCAGGCCACGCCCACCCTGGCTCCGCAAAGGCAAAAAATATCATGATCCGTCCCGCGATCCTATCGAGTTTGACACCCCTGTCCGAGACTGCAGGGTGGCTTCAAGGGATGCTGCTTCTTTTTAGATTTACATTGATCTGGCAAAACGATTTAGGAGATATTGGAGTGCAAGATAAGCAATAGTGAAACCTAATAATGCATCTGCTTTCATTTGCTACAGATCTCTCTCTCTCTCTCTCTCTCTCTCTCTCTCTCTCTCTCTCTCTCTCTCTCTCTCTCTCTCTCTCTCTCTCTCTCTGTGTGTGTGTGTGTGTGTCTGTCTGTCTCTGTCTCTGTCTCTGTCTCTCTCTCTCTCTCTCTCTCCCTCTCTCTCTCTCTCTCTCCCTCTCTCTCTCTCTCTCTCTCTCTCCATGTGTGTCCTTTTAAGTTAGTTTTGGACTCCTGGCAACTACCAAGGCTAGTCCCTGAAGTTTTATTGGCACCATTTTTCAGTTGCCCTTGGCTTCTTGCTAGGGCTTGCAGAGAGGGACTGGCCCAAGGTTACCCAACTGTCTTTGGTCTAAAGCAAACCCAGAGCTCATGGTCTTAACTGCTATACCAAGCTCGCTCTAGAAACTGGATTTCTCAGGCAGAAATGCAAAGGTATGTTGTTAAAGACAAACTGTTTTGCCCAGTGTTAAACACAATGGGTGGAATTTGATACCATGCTAAATCAAAGACAATCAAACCACATTCTGACTTGAGGTTCCTGATAAGGCATGTCTAAGTTTGGGTTCGTATGTTTGTCTCTTTGTGTGTTTGTGTTGTGCGTATGTATTTGTCTGGAGGAGGAGATCTGTGGGCTGAGATGAAGATGTTCAAAAGGCAGTGGCCTACAGAGGCAGTTATTTCTCAGATACGTTTGTTTCTCATTGGAATGTCTCCAGTTTCTAGCTCAGACTGAGTTTCTCTCTCCAAGATTAAAGACCTCTTTGTTGCCAGAGAGTGCCTTTTCTTGTTTGCTAAGTTAAAGAGAAATAAAGATCTTCGCTCTCACGCTTGGTGTTTCATATGAAAAATGGGAAGAGTTCAGTGAATTCAAAACAGTAGTGTTTACCTTCACTGGAACTTGATTGTGGATGCCAGGAAGCTACAACTGATAAAATTTAAAGGGATAATTAGCAGGTCTTGTGCCAGCAAAATGGTTTTCGCTGGCTGGGATGATTCCCCAGAGAGAAACAGCTTTTGGTACAGGTCTAAAGCAGGGGTGGGTTTCACTTACCTTCGCCACCGGTTTGTGTCACGACATTTCGCGCGCGTGTACGCACGTCCCCTCGCGCAATTTCACTTCCGTGCATGCTCAGAAGGTGGATTCATCCGGAAACACAGCTGAGGAGCTCATCAGCTGTGCTTCGGGTGAAGAAATAAAGGTCAGTATTAACCCGGCGGTGGGCGGGAGGGCTTTTTTCAAAGCACAGAATGCTGTGAAGCCATCCAAACACAGGAAAATCGGCCGAAAATTCAGAAAAAAAGATGGCGGCGAGCACGGACCGGCACAGACAGAACCGGATTCCGTGATGCCAAAATTACATCACCAGCGGGTCGCTAACGGTTCGGGCGATCTGGTCCGAACCGGGAGGAACCCACCCCTGGTGTAAAGGCTTTGGATACGCTATCTAGCCATCTTGCTGGAGAAACAGCCTAGCATGCACTCATCCCATGGACATTTCTGCAAGTGAAGCAGCTCAGAGACTTTTGTTAGGAGGATTGGGCATGTTTTGGTCTTTGAGATGCGTGGAACTGCTCCACTTGCCTTGAGGTTCTTGTGTCCTGCCTACAAGAGTGAAGATTAAGAGGGGAATACTCAGAACCAAAGGGAGCATGAGGCAGAGGTTGTTCAATTGCACACTCTTTTCCCCAAAGCAAAGCTATCACTTCCATGATCATCCCCTTCACTAGGGAATCCAGGGCATGTGGTGGCAATGAGGAGAGAGCTTGGGAATTGTGTGGGGGTTTTTTTTTTTTTGCAGTTTAAATATTGGAACAGGACTCTGGCAACCAGACTCCTGTCTTGAGTGTCATTTTTTCTAATTTCTAGACCTCAAAAATTGCAGTGTTCTCAAGGGTGATGAGGGCCAGCAGCCATCTCTGAGCACCAACCAGCTTTTCAGAATTCCTGTAAGGGTAAAATGATGAAGAGAAATCTTACCTGTCAACCTTGAAGAAAAGAGGGGCATACATAGAAAGGGTGACTTGGTGACACAGTTAGTTGTAAATGCTTGTAAATATTTCACACTGCATAAGACCTATAAAGTAAACCCTGCAAAGTGCTCTGGCAGGTTCTTCCCAGTGGCGGATTAAGGCTCACTGGTGCCTAAGCACTGACAAATCTTGGTGCCGCCCTCCTAGTTTTATAAAAAAATTTTTTTTTACAAATCTTCATTGGGTTTTTCTTTCTTTCTCAACTTTGCAGTGCCCCCTTTGGGCCTGGGTACCCTAAACATGTGCTTAGTCTGCTTATTTTATTTATTTTATTTATTTTATTTGGAGGTTCTTCTATGCCGCCCTACTCCCTGAGGACTCAGGGCGGCGTACAACATTTTAATAAAACAACCAACCAAATCATTAAAAAACAATTTAAAAACAATAACATCTATATCACACAAACATACATGGGGAGGCTTAATGGTTAATACACCACTGGTTCTTCCTCCTTGATGTGAGTTTTAATTCTAATAATTTTTAGAAGTGGGCGCCCACCCCCACTCTTGCCAGAGACTAAACCGCAAATACAACTGATTGGAACTGAGCCTTCCCTACATGAACTTCTAAACTCCATTTTTTGAGGCTCTCAAGTCCTTTCCATCCCCCTCTAGTTTGCCACATTTCAGAGCCCAGCTACTTTGAAAAGGGAAGTAACAGCAATTAGGTACCCCTTAAACGGTACCCAAACCAGGTGAATCCTTATTTTAATAAGAACTAGAGAAGACACCAATTTCAGCAAAGACTCTCTCAAAAGAGAATATCTCATCCCCAGCCCTGAGAATGACCCCCCCATACCCAATACAGAATGTCCTGCTTCCTACAGCTCCTGTCCCTACCTAAGACCAAGAAGTAAGTATTGGTCATCCTCTACCTACTGCTTTTCCAGATGTGTCACACCTGTCAGGTGTAGTGGGGATGGGGAGAGTAGTAGGTGGATTGGGGAAGGCTCTGCTTCAGATAGACTAGGAGGCTGAGTCGTGGCACTGATTGCCTGGCTTGCTTTCTCGGCCACCCGTCCCAAATTTTCAGCAGAGGCGCCCTCAGACCAATCTGCTTGGTACAGTGGCAGGCCAGGCCAAGGGACTGGGCCCCAGTCCTTCCCTCTGCACAGGGCTTTAGGCTGTCAGAGAGATACATAGCCAGGCTGGGAAGGACGGTCCCTCCCATCTGTATCACTTGTGGAGGGACCTTTCATAACAGGTAGGGCTGGCTGAGTAAACAGCTCCCAGCAATAACAAGGACTGCTGGCCATGAAGCAACCCAAACTGGCAGCAAGACAAGAGGGAAGATATTGGAGGGAGGGTCTGCTCTTGGGGAAAACACCTGTGATGGGCCCTCTATTTCTAGCCGGGGGTTTCTTTATAGACAAGCAGTGGAGTTCCTGAGACAGGAAGCAAAGTACTTGGAGAGAAAGAGAGAGAGCTCTCAAGGCCTTGCAAGTGATGAACAGCACTGGGACATGGTGAGAGTTTGAGCAGAGAGAAACTTTGTGGAAAGTCACCATGGAAGGACTCTATGTTACATCAGCCAGATCTGGACAGCAAACTAGATGGTAGCAGGTAGTCTGCTTTTTCTGTACCTCTTGGCTGCCAATTGACCCGGCACCCCAATTTTTGGTGCCCAGATGTGATAACCCTATTTACTCATTGCTGTATTACCAAACGCATGTACCGAAATGACCCGTGTTTTGTTTAATCGTGACTTCTTAAATGTCACAATTGGCTGGCTTCCCTCCACATCTAAGCCAAATCAAACAAGCCACATTAAAGTTTAATGTTGTACGTGAACCCGGTCACCGTCAGCCTTGCTCTCCGCCCGCTTCCCAGAACCCTCCAAGCTGAAGAAGGCTCTTCTCAGTATTTTGATTCCTTGCTCTCTTTCAACGATTTGCGTTTCCTTCCCTAAAGAGAGGCATGTTATAGGCCAAAAGAGAGGAAACCTGCGTTTGCCCATTTCCATGGGAGTAAATTCTGAGCGTAGTGAAACCGACTTCTTTCTGAAAGAGACAGGTCTTCGGCTCCTTCTCTCTGTTTTGTCTTTTACGTTGTGCTAAAATTAATCAGGATCTGGGGTAAACCAGGAGGATCTGAATGCTTGCCTTTCTTTCGGGGTTGAGATGAGAAAGGAGGAAGTGGTGGGGGAGCAACCACCTGTGCCCTCCAGGGCAGCTGCCTGTGCTAATTTTAGGCCTTTCAACATTGACCTTGGCCCTTGTAAGGCAAACCTTCCAGAGTTTGCCTTCTTGGACATTCTTGCACCACCCTCCTGACCAAGGATTGCCCTTTGCAACTTAAATACGGCAGGAAAAGTTCTCCCTACAAGAATTGCCATTTTGCTGTATTCTCTTTGCCGTGGTGCCTTATTCTCTTCGTTTTCCATTATTCTATTCAGACACCAAGAGACCCTCAGCATTTTATGCCTCTGACATTGTGATGTCTCTAGATAGCTCTGATGACCAACTCTGCTTTTTTGTACAACAGACCTGAGACTTCAAGGGAAGTCCTGAGAATGCGGATGAACCAAGGTTTCCAGCAAACACCTGGTGTCATGATGAAAGGGAATTTGAATCCCTTTCCCTCTCAATTTGGCAACTGCTGGGAATCCATCACAGATAATTTTGCTCAAAAAAACAAGGATGAATTCAGTCTTTGTCGATGAAAACACTGTTTGGCCTGCCTAGAACTTCTTACCTTCTCCAGGCTGGAGTGAATGTGGTATTATAACTGGGCTACAGGCGTGTTTCCCCCCCTTTTTGTTTTGGAGAATCTTATCAAAGCCTCACTGAAGTCTTAAGGGTAGACTGAGTGAATTGTCTCCATATCAGCAATAGATACTGGACAGAAGCCTCCAAGATATTTCGATTTGCTGGAGGACAAAACTTGGTGTTTCATTGGGATTCTTAGCTGAGATGGAGGATGTTGCACTCTTCACAGCAGGCAAATAAGATTCCAGTACTGGCCTGGAAAGCATTTTTAGGGGAAACCCATGGATTGGAGGGGTCTTGCTTTGTCTAGGGCAGTGGTTCTCAACCTACCTAACGCCGCGACCCATGCCCTGTCCCCCTGCCGCGACCTACCCCGCCGCCGTGCCCACCGCTGCGCCCCACCGCCCCACCGCCGCCATTTGGGTTCTTTTATGCTCTGCGCATGCACAAATCATTCTGCGCATGTGCAGAGGGTAAAAGAACCCAAATGGCGGCGTCCGGGCGAAGTCTCCCGACCCCTGTAAAAGGGTCGTTCGACCCCTAAAGGCGTCACGACCCCCAGGTTGAGAACCGCTGGTCTAGGGCTTCAGCAAGTTGTTTGGATCCAACCATGTTGTAGCTGGTGGATAATTGTATAAAAAGTCTCTGGGTGGAGATTAGTGGGAGAACCTTCTGCTGCTTTACATCTAATTGACGGTCACATTTAATTGTACAGGAAGGAACTCCTTGAGTCAACTACCAAATGACTGTCACTCCTTTCTTGGACTTGAGGAGAAACTTTCTGGTCTGCATGTTAATTTGTTGACTTCTGAGTCACCATGGTGTCCCTGGAAAGGGCAGGGTTGAAGTTTCAGCCCCTTTTTTGGTGGGGCTGCGTGAATTTAAGAGGCAAATTAAGTGCCCTAAATTCCATCAGCCCAATTTGGAGCAGGTTTAGGGAGTATTAAAAGGAAAAAAACAAGGTGCTTTAATTCTCCTCCACCCCAGTATACAGGGATACGGAGATAGTTATTCCTCCCCTCCCCTCCTCAAGAGTCTGCCATCAAAAGCACAGTGGCAAGGCTTCTAAAGAAAATGTGCTTTCTGTCTAAGCTGCCTTTTACTTGAAATGAAAGAACCAGAGACTTAATTAGCGATCACTCTATTTTCCCCACATTATCAGAGCCCACTGTGTTCAGAACATGTCAACAGTTTCCTATAAGGCAGGTAGAAAAGCAAAGGCTGAGTGAATGTCCAGCCATTTCCCGCCCGCCCCCCAAAGATCTTGCTTTCTCTCAAAATATGTTTTGCATCCTGAAAAATAAGAGCTGAGAAGCAACAAACAGCTCCTGGTTTCCAGACCGTCCATTTGGGAAGACTCCTACAACTTTTGAACTCTGTGCAGATGTGATGATTGTTTAAAAAAAAAGTTTGTCCCTCCAGCTCACAAGCACTTGAGAAATAGAGCTCGCCTTTGACCCGCTTTCCTTTGATGGTACCCTCTAGATCTGTTGGTGACACATATATCTCAACATCTCTAGAGAGCATCAAGCAGGCAGCTGTCTTTTGAAGCACTGTCAGTGACATGGTGGAAATGCAATTGTAAGCTTGTTGGGGACAAAGAGAGACAGCTTGGAAGGGACTGTCTATGTACGTACATTTCTGCATTGTATCATACCTCGTTCTCTTCCAAAAGTTCTCAGCCATTGAGGCTCCAGCAATGGACCACATGACTTTGCTGATCATCCATGTTTCATAAAGGTAGTCTCTGGAGATATTCTAGGGCAGAGGTCTCCAACCTTGGCAACTTTATGAGGTATGGACTTCAAATCCCAGAATTCCTCAGCCAGCCACGCTGGCTGAGGAATTCTGGGAATTGAAGTCCATACCTCATAAAGTTGCCAAGGTTGGAGACCTCTGTTCTAGGGGACATAGGAGAGAATTATGGGGAATTTCTTCTGTTCAAATTATACTTGGCCCTCGATTTACAACAGTTCATTTGGTGAGCGTTCAAAGTTACAACGGCACTGGAAAAAAGTGACTTATGACTGTTTTTCACACTAACGACTGTTGGAGCATGCCCATAGTCACGTGATTAAAATCCAGCTGCTTGGCATCTGACTCATATTTAGGACGGTTGTAGCATCCCGGAGTCATCGGATCCCCTTTTGCGACCTTCTGACAAGCAAAGTCAATGGGGAAGCCAGATTCACTTAACAACCATGTTTAATAACAACTGTGATGGTTCACTTAACAACTGTCGTAAGAAAGGTCATTAATGGGACAAAACTCACTTAACAGCCGAATGTTTGGGCTCAATTGTGGACGCAACTAGAGGTCTACTTGTTTTCACACTAAATGACTGTTGCAGCATCTCCGGGGTCACATGATCAAAATTTGGCTGCTTGGCAGTTGTCTCATATTTATGATGGTCCCAGGGTCATGTGATCCCGTTTTGCGACCTTCTGACAAGCAAAGTCAATACGGAAGACAGATTCACTTAACAACTAACAATTAATTAAGAATTGTGGCGATTCGTTTAACAACTGTGACAAGAAAGATTGTGAAATGGGGCAAAACTCACTTAACAACTGTCTTGCTTAGCAAAGGAAATTTTGGGCTTAACTGTGGTCGTAAGTAAAGGACTACTTGTACATTAACCGCAAAGAGATGAATCGAAGCAGAGGTCAGCCAATGATGGGGCTGCTTTCTACCCCTGTTGACCAAAGAAGCTTCTCCTCTTATCTACCTGCCTCCTCATCTTTTTGTTACCAGGGATGAGAATTAGGGAAATTGGTTTCCACACCCCTGAAGGTTGCCCAATTGGGGAAAGCTGCAGTAAAGTCACCCAAAAGCCAAACCTAAACTACCGGCAATGGTCCCTCTAACGTTAGAAAACGGTGCGCGGCAATTGGAAACTGCTGCGCGCCGTTCTCTAGTCATGTGCGCGGGTGCACAGTCGTGCAGCCTCTGATATTAGAACACTGACTTTTGGCACTGAAAACCCTGGCTGGCCTGAGAAGGTTGCTGTGGGGAAATGAGTGAAATGAGCCGAACCCTTGTTGACTGCATGGAAGGAACTGCAGAAAATGCCTGCTGCTTTAAATCAGCTCTTGAGTCTTCCTTCCCATAAATCCCGTGCAGAATCAAAGCCCGTGATTCACACAGACAAGGATGGCTCTGGCCCCCATTTGGCATCAGGAGGAAAAAGCATGGCTGGGATTGGCACAGTTCGGTAGTAGTTGCCAATGGCTGAGTGCCAGGTCTGAGGTCATTGGCAGCCAGTGAGTTATAGAAAATGGAGCCGAACCTTTGGAAATGAGAAGTTAGTCAGGACCTACAGGAAGAGTCAACAACTTCCTGGGCTTGGCCTTGCAGGCAGACTTTGAACTCAGCCCACAGAAATAACAATCATAGTGCATGCAAGGCAATATTTCATTATCTTATTTCTCAATAAACACCTGAAATTTACTGAGTGCTGTGCAAAGACAGACAGACAAACACAGACAGTTCCTGCTCACAGCCTTGCAATTTAATGGGTGTAAATTACCTCAAGAAGAAAAAGGAAGAGGAGGGAAGAGGAAATAGTCATAGATTGTTGTGGGCTGCATTAAGGAAGGTGGTTGCTTTTTAGATTGGAAATATGCAGGTCAGGTTTAATTTTGTTTCAGGCTCTGCAGTGTAGAGCTTGAAAGGCATCAAGAGGTTTAACCTGTTGACTGTTCTTTTTTCATTTTTATGTATATTATAATTAGATGTTGGGTCGATTTGATTATTAGATAGAGATCTCATCTGAAATATGTTTATATAATTCATTTTTCTTGTTAAATAAGGACGAGAAAGCTTATAATTATTTGTAGACTCGTTATGTAAGGGGAAGAGAATTTATCAGGATTTGTTTTTAATTTTCTTTCCAGGATCCAGCTGGGGTGGATCTTTTTGTTTGTTCAATGTTAGACTTATTTGATGTTTCTTTTTTGTACACAATTTTTTGTAGTTACTGTTGGATGTATGTTTTTCTGTTTTCTCTATTTTGCATTTTATTCCTGTTGATAAAACATAATAAATGCATATTAACAAAGAGGTGCTTTATAAACGGAAGTACCATATGTATAGAAGATGTGAGAAAGAGTTCTCACTTGTAAAGGGACATATGTTACCATGGTAAACATCTACCACCATTGCTCCTTGCAAAAAACTAGACATCATTCATAGAGCTATCAAACCTTTTGGAATATCCAGGAATGCAAAGTTCTATGCCAGGGGTCTCCAAACATGGCAACTTTAAGACTTGTGGACTTCAAATCCCAGAATTCCTCAACTAGCCAATCAGAGCACCTATATTGATTTGGCATTGATCATGGCAGCTTCCTTTAACAGAAGAAGCTCATACAAAACTCAAGAATGAAAGATTTTGATCTTGGGCATTTCAGGCATCCCCTGTGAAATTGGTGGGGAAGAACAGAAGAACGAATGATACAGAAATGGTATAGGTTTCCTGCCTGAGCGGGGGGTTGTACTAGAAGACCTCCAAGGGCCCTTCCAACTTTTGTTAGTCTATCAGTGTTTCCCAACCTTGGCAAGTTGAAGATGTCTGGACTTCAACTCCCAGAATTCCCCAGCCAGCAAATGCTGGCTGGGGAATTCTGGGAGTTGAAGTCCAGACATCTTCAACTTGCCAAGGTTGGGAAACACAGGTCTATATATTCTGTAGCACAGAAAGTAAGATTTCAAAGCCCAGCTCCAAGATCTGCTCTTGGATCTGTTCAAGCTCTTGTGAGACAAAACAATGCATCTTAAATGAATGCAGGGCTGGTTTTAAATACCCAGATCAACAAAAGTAGAAAGTTTCTATAGGATAAATAAATACCTTTTGAAATGGGGAAGAGGGCACAGCCATTGCTTGCACTTTCTCTAAATACTGTCCCTGATTGTGAAATTCTTTGTGAAAGAACATAATCTTTTGCCAGGAAGTTCTTTGCTGTAAGCATTGGAAAAAAAAACCCCTTTGTGCTAATTTTCATGAATTCAGCCTCTCTTCTTTTTCCTCCTCCTTGTCCAAACGCTTTATCTCTCTTTGTTGAAGTTTTTAAACTTGGCTTAGTCAAGCTTGACCACCTCAGTCTGCAGCCTTTTTCGGTCTCAGTAAGAGGGCAAGGGACTGAAAAGAGGCTGGAGACCAAGGCAGGCGCTTTTCCCCAAAAGGAGGAGATAAAATGTTGGGACAGCAAGCCCAAAATGGAAACGGTGGTGGTGGTGGTGGCGGCACTGTAGCCAGAGGCAGGCTTTGGAGATATGTGTTGCTGGGCGTGTAGGAATGTGGCTGGTGCAGTCCTTAGTTTCACGTGGCAAATACCAGCTCCGCGCAGGAATGTGCAAAGATTGCACTGTATGAGGACTAGAGAACTGGTAGGTTTTATCTAAAAATTGCCCTGGGCCACCTAGAATGTAGGAGACGTTTAGCAGGTGGGCTGGTGTCATTTTTGAAGGTATGACTCAGACTTCTAAAACCTTTGCAAATGTAAAGGATGGGTTTTATTAACCTGCCTCTGTGCTCTCTATGCCCTTGAAAGAATGGTGGGCCCTCAAGCCCCACTTTCATACCAATTCCGAACTGTGAAAAGCTTTGCCACATTTATTCCCAATTTGCATATATTTGCATAGCCTTTCTTCCTCTTAATTACAGAGAAAGCTTGCATAGATTTGCATATCTTTTTTTTTATTTCCTCCTCCAAATCTGGGGGAGAAAGCTCAAGAGGCTGCCCCGGCTCTCTGGAACCAGTTACCTCCGGAGATCCGGACTGCCCCCACCCTATTGGCCTTCCGAAAAGCTGTAAAAACCTCGCTTTTCCTGCAGGCTTGGGGCCGTTGATCTCGCGGTTGTAATCGGCGAGATCTGGCCCTGACATGATATGCATGTGGGCTTTAAATTGTTTTAATATTCAAATGTTTTTAAATGTTTATTTGTTGTAAGCCGCCCAGAGTCCTTCGGGAGTTGGGCGGCATATAAATTCAATAAATAAATAAATAAGAGTGCCTGTGCGGAAGGGCTCAGGTTTACTCCACTCTCCCTGGGTGCATCCATCCTCTTAAAGTCCATCTTTTTATAGCCTTGAGCATCCCTTGGTAAGGCAAGCTAACCCTTCTCACCAGGGTGAATTCAGCCCAGTTCACAAAGCGAATTCAGTTTGATGGCAGCAAAGACCCCCCCCCCCAAAGTATTGCTGTTTGTGCTGTCTCCGGCTATTTCCATCTCTCTGCCACCCTGGCAGCTTCTCCAGTCAGGAGGGAGCTGTCTTCCCTGCTGAGAACATGGATTTCTCTCCCCTCCTTCCCCTTCCCCCCACCTTTTTAATCTGGGGACATGGGTCTTTCTGTCTCTGTAGCTCTTTTGTTCCAGGCTTCTGGCTGCTCTGACAAGCCAGCATTATGGAAAAGCCCCTAATGGGCTGCCGCAGCAGCAGCGAAAATGAAAGGCAGCCCTACGCCTTTTCCATGCAAGGGCACAAAGGCTCCTCATTGTGTAGCCATGGCAGCCTTTTAATTGGAGGGAGCTCTGGGTCAGGACCCCTGGGCGGCCTGCAGCTCCGAAAAGGCCTGCCTCTTCCCTACCCGCCCCGGCTAGACAGGGAAAGAAGCAGAGGCCAGCACTGTGGGAAGGAAGCAGAGCCTCCCCCCCCTTTTGGGTCGGTTGCCCCCTCCTTGAGAGAAGCGGGGAGTCCCTTCTTTCTATGGGAGGAGAAAAGGCGCTCAGAGGGTCATTTATTTCAGGCCTGCCCGTCCACAGGAACATGGTCGCCCTTGCAACTTTCCCTCCGTTTTTTATTTCTTGATATTTGTATCCTGCCTTTCTTATTTTTTTTACAATTAACTCAAGGTGGGGAACGTATCCAACACACCTTCCTCCTCTATTTTCCCCGCCATAACCACCCTGTGAGGTGGGTTGGGCTGAGTGAATTTTGTCCGTCTTTTAAGACTTCTCCGTCCTGTGTCATTTGTTCCTCCAAGAGAGGATTTATTTCTCAGAGCTCACCGGCAAAATGTGTTCCTAAATATGCTTAGTTTTAGGTAACACTCAGATTTTTGAATGGTGTTTGGGTAGCTCTGTGAGGACTAGAAACTTGTTTTTGAAAACAGAAATAAAACACGAGATTGTTCCCTCTCACGCCAACTGACAACCCTGGGAAGTGTGGGCCAAATACATCCTAAGTGTTGAACAGGAGAACTGATTCAAGGGGCAAAATCTGTAGCGTGTGGTACTTGGGGTGGGCCCTATCCTAACTGAGGACACCCAACAGTAGAGACAAGTGACCTTAGACAATAGACTTCAACTCCCAGAATTCCTAAGCCAGCATGGGTTGGCTCAGGAATCCTGGGAGTTGAAGTCCACAGGTCATAAAGGACCCATAGTTTCCCACCCCCTGTACGAGATGATATATTTCTCCAATTAGCAGCAATGTGAGAAGCTATTAGATTCATTATTCGGCCAATTTAGGTGTTAGATTGTCATATTCTTTTTGGCTATGTGGACCACGAATTCTGGGAGTTGTAGTCTCACACACATGGAAGGTGAAGGCTAGGATAGATTGCCCAGCTGTGGCTCCAGATTTCCCACATACAAGCTTGCAAGGAGTCCTAGGCCCATCAAGCCTTGACCCATACTTTCCAATGAAAAGTCAGCAGTCCTAGGAAAAGGCCTTGTCACAGGCACTGACCATTTATACCCATCAACCAGGGTCTGAAGTTGTGAGATGGTTTCCAGTGTCTGCCCAAATATTTACTCTTGTGCAGCTAACATGGCTGATCTGACAACCTTTCCAAGCCTGGCTCGTCTTCTGAGAGATTTTGAAGCAAGGTGGCCATTGAAACATCTGCATATTTCTGGTTCTTTCAGAAGCCCCAGGGAAGGCACCTGCTCCCTTAAGGGACTAGCTTCTGGCTGTTGTAAATAATTTCCTCTGTCAACCTCAGAGAGTCGGCCAGCTTGCTAGTCTAACCGTCTAAAGCCAGTGGGATTTCCTCTGTCTCTTCTCCACCGGCCTATTTTTGTTGAGAAGGAAAAGTGGTGGGCAAACAGACAAAAGGAGCTTGCAATCAACTCTCTCCTCCCTCAGTACATAAACCTTCATCTGGTTTTTGGAGAGCACTTAATCAAACCTTTGGGCTCCCAACATTTGTGTTTTTGCATGTGGGTTGGTGGGGGTGGGAGCGTATTTAATAACTTGTTGTTTGTTGCCCTTAAACCCTCTTTTGCACTTCAGTGAGCAGGTGGGAGGATATAAATATAAAATGAACAACAAAGAGATGATAAAACCCAGTGCAACCTGCAGTCCTCGACAGATAACCTGAGCTATGGGAAAGCCGGCAAGGCAGTGCCTTCCCAGGACCAAACAAGGCCATCACTCAGCCCATTAGCAGACCCCCGCCCCCGGGCATCACATTTTCCAAAGGAAAACTGGGGAGGGTCTGTGCAGTTCTATGTCATTGATCTAAATGGAATTAGAGAAGAATCTTTCAAGCACAGAGGTCTTGTGTGAAGTTTCCTGTGGCTGTGGCCTGTCCATCTCTTTCCCACCCCCAAAACGTATAGCCTTGTCCCTCTCTCGGTGGTGGTGTGGTGGGGGAAGAGGGACAGGCCTTGCTTAGCAGCTGTGTTCTCTCCCTCTCCCCTGGTGAAATATCTCCCCCCTCCTTCCCCCATCCCTGCAGCCCTATCAGTGCAGCATGCCATAGATATCATCCATATTCCATACATGCCTTCGCAACCCATAGCTAGCACCATAGCAGCCCGGCCTTCTGATAATAGATGACAGCTTGAGCTACTGTTCATTGCCGGACAGCAAAAGCTTTCAGCAAATGTCTCTCGGCTCCTTAAAACTTTGGGTGGGGGTGGCGGGGACAAGCAGCCTTGCTCTAGGCAGCTGTTGAGGAATAGTAATGGGCCAAAGAGTTGTGATTTTGAGGAGGCTTGCCTGCCCTCCCCAGGATTGTCCATTAATGATTGCTATTGTGATTTGCCTTTAGAACATCAAAGTTGTTAAGGGTGTGTGAAAAACTTTGCTTCTCATGCAGGGCTTGTGAGTCAAGTTCTTTCTTTTTTTGAATTGTTCTGCCCTTCATTCAAGGAAATATCTACTCTGGGCAGTCCTATGTAAAGTTGAAACCTCAAAGAGTGGAAGATTTTTTTAAAACGTACTAAAAGTATTTGCTTGGTGCCAAGCAGACATTAGAAGTGAGGGCAACGCAAACCTTGCAGAGAACAAATCCAATGAGAAGACCATCGTAATCAGAAAGAATCTTCTTGACCCGGCACCACCATCTCCTCTCAGATGCTAGAGGTATCTGGAGCAGAGCTTCATTGGATAGTTTCAGTCTACCGACCAAGCAGTTCTACTTGTCTTCCCAAAAGTGCACTTCAGTCACATTACACAAATGTCCGCTCTTTGTTATTCCTGCCCTGTTTATTTTGCATAAGGATAGCCCTGAGGAATAATAAAGAATGATTATTCCTTTTCTCTCTCTCTGGGTCCTGGTCCAGCTTTGGTTGTTTCTGAAGTTGTTTTCTAAAAATGCCTTCTGCATTTTTAGGGAAATCAATGCTTGCTTTTTGCTTTTTGTTTTTAAACCAATGCAGAGATCCTCTGGATGTTACATTCCAAACTTGATGCCAAGCTGCCTGCTTGAAGAAGAACACAATAAGCCCCTCTTACTACTGCTTGTTTTGCAAATTAGGGGTTGAATTGCAGGCCAGTGCCTGGTCCTGAGTGCCCTGTAGTTCTTTTTCAACTGCATCGACCTCATTCTCTTGCTGATTTATTCCTGAGCAACCTATTTGTGTGTTCAAAGTACAGTAATGCTCGCCCTCTCACATCTTCCATTCAGTTTGAAACTATTTATATTTCATTTTGACTGAAATTGCTTTCAAAGGCGCCTAATCACAGGCTCACCGTTTCAGTTGGCAAGGTGCAGTTTTTGGACACAAGGAGTGAAAGTGCATAGCTCTGTTTACACCTGTCCAGTCCTAGAAAGGCATATGCTTAAAAGGCCCATTTCAGCCCACCTGAATTTCAGTTCTCGTTTTCACTTCAAGCCCTGTCCTGTGGACACATGAGCCCTTTGAGCACAACAAGGAGACTCCTGAATTCTTCTCAAAGCCAAAACAGCTGCAACATCCAAAGAGTAGGAACTCCCAGGCTCTTTCAAAAGAGTTAACTTCTTGATCTCTTTGAGGCAGGGGGGGTGGGAGAAAGAAAGGAAGGAATAGGGCTGAATTTAGCTCTTTGCTCTCTCTTTTTTCCCCTCAAACAGCTGACCGGTAGATTTCTAACCCTCTTGAAAAAAGTTCCATGTCTATAACCTTGGCTGTTTGAAGGACCAGATTGCAGGTGACAGGTAGAGGGAGGGAAGAAAGTTAATATCATTTGGGGAGAATATATGCCCGTTTTGTGCCCTTGAAATGTGATGAGAAGAAAGTGTAGAATTAACCCTGAATATCATTTGGACAGATTTACCAGCTGGTGGTTTTAAGAACATAGTAAATAAGAACTAGTGTCCTGAGTTGGCTTTTTCATCCTCCCTTTTAATTCTTGAGGTCATTGTGGTTTGGAAACAATTTACGGCTTCACTTATGAGAATTAGCCAATTGTGGTAGTAAACATGGCATAGCAATATGGGCACATCAGAATTTAAACCAGAGTTTCTTCATCCTTAGATTAAAGCTTTAATAATCACTAAATCATATTCTCTGGTTTGTTTTTCAACTACCCACTCGAGATGGCTAAACTGGGTTAATAGTTGTTACCACACCTGAGTTAATTTTCATATTAATAGGGAGCCTTTAAAGGATAACAATGTGGCTGTCTCTAATACACTCCTGACTTCAGAAAATCATTAGAAAAAAAATGGTGAGTTATTCAAATGTTAATGACTTTGGGCTGTTGACATGAATGCCCTCAATTGGGTATTCTTCGGACATTGAATGATGTGGGTCTGAATTCTTAGTTCAAATGGCATTGATGCATTCCCTTTTTCAATATTTGCAGCCTTCATTAAAAGTGTGGGGTCCATGGTGCTCTCTGAGCTTGCTTGTTTTCTTACAGAAGTTTCATTACCAAACTATCCTGTAGTACTGGTGATATTACATAGTTTAGTAATGAAACATCTGCAAGAAAGCAACCAAGCTCACCTCACCTCAGTTCAATCTTGAGCTACAAAAAATGTCTAATGTTAAAAAGTAGATAAAAGTGTAATTAAGTACACTGAAGATGATGCAAGGGCCGGATTGCAACAACAGTAAACATTTTTGAAGGGTTAAAGTACAAAATTGTAAAGCAGAGTGGAAAAAAAGCAATAGTTTATTTTGGAACACTAATTATGACTGTACAGGATACAGTTTTTCCTTCAAATTTCAGAATTAAATCAGGCAAATGTCTATGGATGTGCTGAAACGCCCTCCAGGTGCTTCTGATATTATCAAAGCCTTTGTGAGTCACCTGATTCTCTGTGAATCTCGATGTAGTAAGGCTTAGGTTACCTGGTCGTTGAGAAATTAGGGACCTGGTTAGAGTGAAATAAGCAAAAAGTACTTCAGAAGTGAACCCAGGATAAAGTCCATACTGATAAAATAGTCTGTCTGATAGGACAAAGAACAAAGTAAACAGTAAAGACAACTTTCCATTTCAGTATCTTGCATGTTTCTGGGAAAAAAAATCCCTCTTCAGGCTAACAATGAGATACTGTATAAAATACCTGAAAGGAAAATGCTTTGGGTGATTGAGAGAAAAAAAATCTTACTATATAGAGACTCAGTTTTATTTTACCTAATTTTAATGAACATCTTAATTGGCAAAGGTCTACCTGTATTTCTATGGTTGTGCTTCCCTCCACCCCCCATTAAGAATATTGTTAGGTGAAAAATCAACTGATTGGATGGTCCAGTCCATAAATTCCAATTTTGATTTGCAAGTGTGTTTTCACAGTCTCTCCCCGGCTCCCTCAATTCAGGTGTGGCTTCTAAAATGAATCTGTGATTCTCCTTTTTATTATTCCCTATACTCTCCTTTTCTTGATCTATTTTACATAACTTCTTAAATCCACATCATATATATATATTTATATATATATAGTCTATCCTAGGTATATTTGAGAGTATATCCCCTGAATCACAGAATTACTTCCAAGTAAATCCAAATGGGATTGTACCAGTGGTGAAATCCCTCCCCACTCCTGGGGGAAGGATATTGCAAAATCTCCATTCCCACCCCACTCTGGGGCCAACCAGAGGTGGTATTTGCCGGTTCTCCAAACTACTCAAAATTTCCACTACCAGTTCTCCAGAACCTGTCAGAACCAAATGGATTTCACCCTTGGATTGTACTACTAGTTCATGTAAATGAAACACATGAGTCATGTTTATTCTTGCTATTACTGTCCTTTGCTTTTCCTTGTGTCTCCCTATGTTGAATGTTGTTTGATATATCAAGCATATAAATTTAATAAAGTAAAATTATTCTCACATTCTCTCTGCCCACACTTTGAAGAGTGCTGAGGTACTGATGCCACCCTGTATGTAACAATGTTCCTTCTAACAGGTGGCTTTTCATAACAGAACAGTTTTTGAATTCCAGAGTAACAATTTAACGTAATTTTCCCATCTTGAGTAACAGCATACAGTAATCAATTTGTGGAGCCTAACAAGCATTGAAGCCAAAGACATTTCATCCTGTATAGGCTTCCTTGGAAGTAAAGTCTCCTTATCCAATGAAACCAATCTCCCAAAAAGGCATGTGCAGAATTTAAGGTTTTATGGGTAAAATTGCAGGCTTACTTTTAATCAAACTTTTAAATTTAATTTTAAAGTTACAGAATGCCTGCTTCTGAAGTAAACTCACCAAATGGACACAAGGAAGCTTACAAAAAGGCCTAGAATTTTAAGGGGAAGGCTAGAAGATCAGCAAGGGATGTGATCTAATTGAGGCTCCTATCACAGCAGGTTTCCCTACAACTTGGTCATCTTGAAGCTGCCGGGATTATAAGTAGAAAATTGATTTCACAGTACAGGGTGCACTGTGAAAGTGACATGTAGCTTTCTGGACTTCACAACAAGCCCTTTTGTGGAATGACGGGTTCTCGAACTCTTGGCACACAGCCCAGAAGTTTCCTAATTTGGCTTTGATGAATTTGCTGAAAGGCTATTTTCAGTCCCCACAGGATCAGTCAGAAAACAGAAGCTGCCATTCATGTTCAGGTGGCAGGTTACGAATAACCATTTTGGCCTTCCCTTGTGTTTTTAAAGGGGCCTTAAGGTGATTAAAACGGAGAAGAGTCAAATACTTTATGCCTTATCTTTCTTATGCTCCCAGTTTGACCTTTCTAAAATAATTATTCACAGTGAAAACTTGTGTGCAGAGTTGTGATTGTTATCTCAAAACAAGGCTGCTGTGTTTGAGAATTCTGGATCTCCCATCATATGGATGTATTTTTGGAATTTAGCAGGGTAGTGTAGGAAGTTAGCACCCACCCCTCTCCTAGAAAAAATGAAATATCCTAGGACAGTGATGGCGAACCTATGGCACGCATGCCACAGGTGGCACGCGGAGCCATATCTGCTGGCACGCAAGCTGTTGCCCTAGCTCAGCTCCAGTGTGCATGTGCATGCCCGGCCAGCTGATTTTCGGGTCACACGGAGGCTCTGGGAGGGTGTTTTCGGCTTCTGGAGGGCCTCGGGGGGGGGGGGAGGCTGTTTTCACCCTCCCCAGGCTCCAGGAAAGCCTCTGGAGCCTGGGGAGGGCAAACAATGGGCCTACCAGGCCCACCAGCAGTTGGGAAATGGGCCATTTCCAGCCTCCAGAGGGCCTCCGGGGGGGGGCAGGGGAGCCCATTTTCGCCTTCCCCAGGGATTGAATTATGGGTGTGGGCACTCGCACATGCGCGATAGCGCGCGCAGACACGCTTTCGGCACCCGAGGGAAAAAAGGTTCGCCATCACTGTCCTAGGAAATATTTTAAAAGGCAGAATATTATATAGAATATCCCGGGAAACATGCTTTTAGACTCACTCTTAGTAGCCCCCACCTTTGTCAATGTGCCATCAAGAAATGGCCCAGCTCACTCATTGCCCCCCACCTTTGTTAAGACCAGTCTTCTACATAACAAACAAATAACAGACATATTAGGAATTGCCCAAAGTGTTTTCATTACACCATCACCCAACAAAGGGGCAGCCAAACTTGAACTCAAAACACAGCATACAGAGTTGCCCCTGCAGCACCATGGGAGTCTGACAGCCAATCCGTGCATTTCTTGCACAGGAGCAGGAGGGCCCCAGGGCAGGGCCCAAGAGAGGGCATAAAACAAGGAACTCTCAGCATCTCGGCCCTTCTCTCTTCACCCAACATCTGGAAGCATGTGATCCACCTTTTCTGTTCAGGAACTCATGCCATGTGCTCCTGTTCTCCATTAAACCTTCTTTCCAAGCAACTTCCATGAATCCAGTGTCTTTTTCCCCACTTGGAACTGAATCCAGAAGAATATTACTTCCAACAGTGGTTTGGAAGTTATATCCTAACATGCACACTTTTAACTGGTTTGGCTCTCCAGGAGATGCTAGCTAGTGACCATGAATTTATTTATTCATGGTGGAATTTGTGAAGGGCATTTTGTAGGATATCTTCTAAATTAGCGTTATCATCCGGCATCTGCAGCTGGCCACAAGGATGCCAAAATGATAAAAAGTGCATTGTGTCATGGCAAGTTCCATGGATTCGGATTTGTTTCATGACACCACAATGTTATGTTTCACATTTCAACGTATTTCACTTTTCTGGGGAACTTCTAGTTATCACATAGCCTCAAAATGGCTTTCAATGCTTTACCAGCAGCACAATAAGCAGAAATTCCACAAGAAATGTGTTGCTGATATTATTTCCCTTTCGGGGTTTTAAGGAGGACAATCTCTACAGTCCATGGTCTCAAATTTATCTGTAAAACTGCCACTGGCTTTCGATCAGGAACAGATGAAGCACAAGTTTTCAACTTTGTCAATCGATGTACTTGAAGCTGTTACAGCTTTGGTGGGTTTCTGATTTAGATCCAAGATTGCTCAAAATAACTGAAATGTTCTAAAATGCATTATTCATGGAAAAGTTGCATCGGTAACATAAGGCAGATGATGCATAAAAGAATTCTTGCTGCTGAGGTTTCCATCCCTATATATCATAGAGTTCAGGCATTTTCGATCTACTGCATAGCAAAGACAGGCAGAATTCAATCAGGTCAAGCTCTATTTGCATTTTTTTTCTGCATCACGCAGTCATATGTACATCCATCCCTCATGCATTCCCCCTTTGGCATAAGCAAGGATACACAAAGTACTAAAAAGAGCAAGTCAAGAAAGAAACACATGAGGTAGAAAGACGAAAACTAAATGCAGCTAACTCTACTTTGCAATGCTATTCACTTATTTATTTAGCTGCAGTTATATAGCCCACCTGAAGCAATGGGCTGCTGACAGCAAAGAGAAAAAAAGTGATATGTGCCCCCTTCCCCATCCGAAGGATGCTGCTAATGATTGTATTTTATTTATAACTTACTACTGAAGTTTGCAGATGATACAACAGTGATTGGCCTCATTCGAGACAACGATGAAACCGCATACAGACGGGAGGTTGAACAACTAGCCTCATGGTGCGACCGGAACAATCTGGAACTGAACACATTCAAAACCGTAGAAATGGTGGTAGACTTTAGGAGAAACCCTCCCATCCTACCACCTCTTACAATACTAGACAATACAGTATCAACAGTAGAGACCTTCAAATTTCTAGGTTCCATCATATCTCAAGACCTAAAATGGTCATCTAACATCAAAAACGTCATCAAAAAAGCACAACAAAGAATGTTCTTTCTGCGCCAACTCAGGAAGCTCAAACTTCCCAAGGAGCTACTGATACAGTTCTACAGAGGAATCATTGAGTCTGTCATCTGCACCTCTATAACTGTCTGGTTTGGTTCTGCAACCCAACAAGACAGACACAGACTTCAGAGGATAATCAGAACTGCAGAAAAAACAATTACTGCCAACCTGCCTTCCATTGAGGACCTGTATACTGCACGAGTCAAAAAGAGGGCCGTGAAAATATTTACTGACCCCTCACATCCTGGACATAAGCTGTTTCAACTCCTACCCTCAAAACGTCGCTATAGAGCACTGCACACCAAGACAACTAGACACAAGAACAGTTTTTTCCCGAACGCCATCACTCTGCTAAACAAATAATTCCCTCACCACTGTCAAACTATTCACTAGGCTGCATTACTATTACTATTAGTTTTTCTCATGGCTCCTATCTCTCATCTCCTCCCACTTATGACTGTATGACTGTAACTTGTTGCTTGTATCCTTACGATTTATTTTCATATTGATTGTTTCCTGATTACTTACTTGAACCCTATGACAACCATTCTTGACAAATGTATCTTTTCTTTTATGTACACTGAGAGCATATTCACCAAAGACAAATTCCTTGTGTGTCCAATCACACTTGGCCAATAAAGAATTCTATTCTATTCTATTCTATTAGGTTTTTTATCATGCCTTTATTATTTCATAAGTAACTCAAGGCAGAGAACATACATAATAATCCTTCCTCGTCCTCACAACATCAATGAGTGTTTTCAGTGGCCTTGTTAGAGTGGAAGCTTCTGAGGCAAATAGAGAGAGCTCCAACATGTGCAGTTCTCCACAGATCATCCCTATTGTCTTGTCCAAATCCCACTGATTCAAGATTTAGGTGAGACTCTTTACAGAACTTCTGAAGACGTTCTCATCAGATCCATAGATTCAATATAGGTAGTTCTGGACTTACAACAGTTCACTTAGTGACCGTTCAAAGTTACAATGGCACTGAATAAAGTGACTTATGACCATTATTCACACAACTATGGCAAGAAAAGTAAAAAAATGGGGCAAAACTAGAGATGTAAAATTTCCAGAAATTTTGAAGCTCAGAAAAAAACCCTTTTTTTTTTTCGTTTTTTTCGGGGGGAAACGGAAATTTTCGGAAAAATTGAAAAAAATGCTACATTAGCACTTTTTTGTCTTTTTAAGATTGAAAGTCATTCTGTTACTTTAGGAACATAAAATATGACTATGGACAATTTGACTTGGCATAAAATTATCACAACTAGCATATTAAAAATATAGTGTAGCCAAACAATTATCACAAACAGAATTTACTTTTTTATAATATTTATTTGTAATTGTAACAAAGGGAGCAACAATCTCCTAAACTGCTTACTAGTTTATGTGGAACTTCTCTCCTCTCTCTGTTTAAAAATCTTACTAACTCCATACACTTATGTCTTTCTCCATTTTTCCCTTCACCTTGAACCCCTTCACTCTGCTTTTATCATTTTATTTTGTGATCTGATTCTCAGCTCATTCTCTCTTTATGACAAAATCACCGCACTGTACTTCTTTCATAATGTTCACTACCTTTTGTATTCAGGCCTCATTAATTTATTACCTGCTCATTTTTAATCCTCTTCTTGTTTCACCATATCCACTTGCGGTCAAGCGATTTTTCAATGTTTCTGCCATTATAGCCAACTCTCACTTCTATATAACCACTTGGCAGACGCACATTCTTAAGCAGTCATTCTATTTTCTTTCAACAAACAGTAATCCCTGCAAAAGGCCACGCTATCTACCTTTCCACTAGCACGTATATATATTAAAATTCTTTAACTTTCTCCTTACTAGCAAACATGGAACCAAAGCATAGAAATCTACCATTTATGTGAGCTTTGCTCTGGTTTCCCTGTCATGTAAAAAATACCTTGATCTTTGATGCATTAATTTTCAGATCTATTTGTCTCACTGTATCATATAGTCTGCCTCATGTTCACAGCAAGTAATCAGGTTTCTCAGCCCACCACGCAACATTGTTTGCATACAAAAGTACTGAAATATTCACTTCGCCAACACACACATCTCTAATGTCACCACAAGCATTCCTTATATATTTATATGTTTGTACAGTAGATATAGGGGTACATCATATATCCAGGCCTTACTTCCTGCTTTAGCACTAAAAAGATGTAAATATTGCATTGCAACAGTTACATATTTTACTTTCATCATCTTATCACTTTTACTGCATTCAACAGTCAGCTTTCAATTTCATGTTTTTACAGAAGACAATACAATTCAAGCTTATTCACCACCTTACACTTTCTCTACATCAACAAATTTGATGTAGAGAATTTTTTCACATTATACGTTGAAGAGCTAAAATCTGTTCTGTACATTCATTGTCCAACAGCAATTCCCACCATATTTTCCATTTTTTTCACATTGTCACTTCTTGTACAGTTTTGATCAAAATACCCCAGTATCGTTACCAGTTAATATCTCTATAGGTTTTGCTTCTGCTACCTTTCTTTTTGGAAGAAAGTCATTATTATTCCCCATACATGTGGATTCAATCTGCATACATGTTAAATAAGTTTGTAGCCCCTCCATAAACAATCCACATACATATTTCAAGATTTCTTCAGTCCCACTAGTTAAATTTGCACCCTTATTTTTCAATATTATCACATTTATTGCTTTTTATATTTTCCCCCTCAGACTCTTAACATTGATTGTATTTGTTTCAGTTGCATTGATTTCTAATTCCATTCACTCTGTTAGAAATTATTTAGTTCTTTCTTCTCACCAAAATTCTTTGGTGTTGTTTCTGCTGCTTTTCAGCTGAACCATTCTTTACTCTTTAATTACATTCTTTGCAATTCTGTTTATTAGGATATTATACTATATTTTTCATTCTCATTTTTGCAGCAATCATCCCTTTGTATGCATTTTTTCTCATCCACAGTCTCTTTCACTTCATCATTATATATGATCTATCCCTTTTCATACTTTCCATTAGTATTACTACTCACACTTTGTGGCATTATGTAGCATAATTCTTTCCCTCTTCACATCCTTATTCCTTATATCCACTTTTCATTCATTCTCTTGGAAGACTAATATATATATTTAGTCATTCTGTGAATGGCATTCTACTTTCACTCATTTCCTTTATGACTTCCTTTATGCTTTAAAACTACCAAATAATGGTTACTCTCCCATCCAGACCCTCTCATCACTTCTGTATTTATCACTGTTTCTCTTAGTCTTATAAAGAAATCAATCGTGCTTTTCAGTTCTCTTTTTTCCATGCAAACCTATTTAAAAAAATCACAAATTTGAAACAAAAGATGCTGAACAATTGTTTATTAAGCAGTCTCCACTAAATGGTCCAATTAGTTTTTTGATATTCTCTCATCTCCAATCATTAATTCAAGCTGCCTAACAGAATAATTTCCCCACTTTTCTTGACCATCATAGAAAAATAATTGTTAGGATGTTAAATTTAGTAGTTGGAACAGTAAAGTGTACAATGGGCCAGAACACACAGTTGTAGTTGATTGGTTGGAGAGAGCTGGCTCCTGCATGAGGCAATCTACGTTATGATTGGTTGCTGTGGGTGGGTAGGGGGAGTTTCCCTTTTTTCTCACCTTTTTCTACTGTGTGCTTTGTATGCTGTCTGAATTTACCTTATGGTATTCCTGATTATCTTGGGTTGCATCTTTTGGATGATAATAAAATACTACAAGTTCGTGTCAGTGTTTCTGACTTGTGGACAGCTGTTACACAATTCCATGACAGTAATTTACCACTGCCTTCTTCCAGGATGTTTTGTGTACATACATACATACATACATACATACATACATACATACATACATACATATATATAGGTCTTTGGTTATTCGGGTTTTCTCCCGCGTGAAATTGGAAGTGTCTTGGCGACGTTTCGACGAAGTCTCATTCGTCATCATCAGGCTGGTGTCTTCGGCTTCCTGCTTCTAGGAGCAATGTGAGATTGCTAGAAGCATTCCTTCTAGAAGCAGGAAGCCGAAGACACCAGCCTGATAATGACGAATGAGACTTCGTTGAAATGTCGCCAAGACACTTCCAGTTTCATGCGGGAGAAAACCCGAATAACCAAAGACCTACATACAAACACCCACGAAAACCTCAGAAAAAATATATATATGTGTGTGTATGTGTATATGTCATTTATCAGCAAAAAATCCTACACACACACACACACACACACACACACACACACACATACACACACACACACACACACAGATAGATATAAAGATTCCAAAAAGTGCAGACCCTGTTGGATTCATCCTGTGTTTAGAGAAATTATATGCCAGCATAGAATGGCAGATGAGAAAGTCTATTGTGGAAAAATATAGGGCACAACACTTGGAGCTAGGTACATTGAGAAAGAAGCACTTGAAAGGAACACAGAGCAAACACATCACACATGATTCTTAATTAATATTCTGATGTGCAGCCAAAGAAACATGCAACTCACTCCTTCTCTACTTTGAAACTTTTTGAACTCGAAACAAACCTTCCTATGCCACAAGGCAAATATCTTTTGAAACTCTGAAGCAGCTTCAAATGTAGTCTGCTATAAACCTGAAGAATGGGGCAGTCAGCTATTTAAAGTGGGGAAAACTTAATTTCTCGTAGACTGTCCCAAATGTAGGAGGTTTTTTTGGAACTCGGCTTCTATTTAGTAGAGCTGTGACATAGAAGAAGCAAATAAAACAACCATACATACAACAACAATAACAAAAAAGGATATACAGGTAATCCTCAACTTACAACCATTTGAAGTTATAAAAAAACCTGACTTATAAAACTGGTCTTCGTACTTAAAACTGTCGCAGCATCCCTATGGTCAAGTGAACAAAATTCAGGCGCTTGGTAACCGTCGTGAATTTATAATTATTGCAGCGTCTCAGGTCCATGTGATCACCATTTGCAATCTTTCCAACTGGCTTGCGGCAAGCAAAGTCAACAGGAGAAGCTGGATTTGGTTAATCACAACATGATTCGCTTAACAACTGTAGTGATTCGCTTAACAAATGTGGCTAGAAAGGTCATGAAGTCAGGCATGACTCACTTTAAAACTGCCTTGCTCAGCAATGGAAATTCTATACTGATTGTGATCATAAGTGGAGGACTACTTCCATGGCTTCTCATGTCCTTGACCTAAATTAATTTATTTTAATTTCCAGGAAAACAATAATTGGCAAAAGATTGTCCATATAGCAAGATTATGGTATTTGACATTTATACGCACATGATATTGTAAAACTCAGGGCTCTCAAGTTACATGTTTTGAGACAGAGATTTTATTTTTAACTTTCCAAGAGCAACAGCTGTCCAAGTTCTACCTATAGCTATAGGAAACTCAGTCTTCACTATGTAACACATCTATTTGAAAGGCCGCATGGACAGAATTTTTGGTATCCCTAATCTAATATTTCTTAACACACCCTTTTGAGGCAGTAGCTGCAATCGAGCACTTTCTCTCACGTCGGTTTAATTTTTAAGAGTTATATTGTTAAAGAAACTGGATGGTCGCCTGCCTTAAAACACAACTCTTGGCAGCTCACTGCAACAGTAACAACAACAACAGCAGCAGCAACAACAACAACATAAAACTGTATAATAAAACCTAAAAACTGGTGCCTTAAGGATCCCCTTGGGATGCCCCAACAATCAACCACAGACCCATCACTGTTCCCCAGCCAAGTCTTGATGGCGTCCTGGAAACTTAAATGAGTGGGGGCTGCCAGATCACCCAAGGGACATTGTTTCTCAAGGTAGGGGCAGCCGCAGAAAAGGACTGCTAGATGGCAATATTTCAGGGACAGGACCCAAAGTGTGCCTTGCCTATCTAATCTGGTAGGACAGGCAGATATTCTCAGGGAGAAGTGGTCCAGTTGTATGTGTACTGAAATAACATCCAGACCAGGGGTGGGTTCCACTTACCTTCACCACTGGTTCGCATTGTGATGTTTCGCGCCTGCGCATGCCTCCTTGCGCGATTTGGCTTCCGCGCATGTTCAGAAGCAGGAATTAGCCCGAAACACAGCTGAGGAGCTCATCAGCTGTGCTTCGGGCGAATAAATAAAGGTCAGAATTCACCCGCGGGTGGGCGGGAGGGCCCTTTTTCAAGCCGCGGAAGAGGATTCATAAAAAATCCAAAAAATTTGCAAAAAATCCCCAAAAAAGATGGCGGTGCGCACGGAACGGCACTGACAGTGATGTCATGAGCGGGTTGCTACCGGTTCGGGTGATCCGGTCTGAACCGGGAGGAACTCACCCCTGATCCAGACTCTTTAAGCTATTTGTGGCAGGGACCTGAAAAGTACCATGCATAGAAATGATCCCATCTGTGGTGCAACTGATTTTTTTGCTTTTAGGGGAGGATTTCAGGGAGCCATAATAGTAAGATTGTTGTTGTTGCTTGAAACAAAAGACAAGATAGTGTCTGTCCCCATCTTGAACAGCTACCAAACAGTTTAGCAGCCAAGTCTTATTTCATGGCTGAAAATGGAAACAATAGTGCAACCAGAACATATTACTCACTTATAGTACTGTATTAATGTTTATCCAAAACTTTACATGCTTTCCCATCTTGAGACTCTAGCTGGTTTCCAGTAACACAATCAAATAAAATCAACCTCCGTACAAGTTGAAAAACAATGTATGTAATTGAGCATAGCAGAGGGCATGCTTTTCCTTCTGGTTTAGGAAGATCTGTTGCCTGCTTGACAATAGATCTTCTATTGGGTATAAGTACGGTAATGTTTTACTGTGGAAAGGAAAATGTATTGTTAATATAAAAATAATACCATGAGCATTGGTAAGTATACCTTCACTCTGCCATCTGCTCCATGATTATAAAATGCTGGGTGTGCACTTCTCCTATAAAGAAGAAGAGCTTTGAGTTAGAGTCTTGGTCCCAGTGCTCTTGTGTGCGCGCGCACATGTGTGCACATGTCTTCAAGTCAATTTTTGACCTCTGATGACTGACTGGACTAGCCCCTGCAGTCTGCTTGGCAAAATTTTTGAGAAGTGGTTTGTTTTCACCTTCTTCCCAGGGTTGAGAGTGACTGTCTCAAGGTTAACCAGCTGGCTTTGTCCATAAGGCAGAACTAGAACTCGCTATTTTCTAGCCCGGTGCCTTAACCACTACACCAGACTGGGCCTTGGGATACACTTATCAACTCAGGGATTGCCATCAAGCCTCTTTGGAGCTGCCCCCATCACCTGCTACTCTCTGGGTGAGACATTTGGGCCATCTTTGGCTGGACCCTAGCGAACACATGGCATGGTTGCATCCCTGACTGCATCTTATGAGCTCAAGTTGCTTCCTTCACAGGTTTTCTGGCATTTCCAATCTGTCATTCTTTGCTTCAATTTCTGGCCTCAAATCTAAGATGGCTGCTTGATGGTGGGGCTACCCTGTTAATCGTTAATAACAGTAACTGTATGTTTTGATAATGCTTCTGTCAGGTGCTCTAAGCATTCCTTCACAGCAACGGTATACCTGTAACTGGTTTTTTTTTTTCTGCTTTGTAAAGACAGGTGGGATGGGGTGGGGAACAGAAGCCGAGATGAAGAGGCCTACATTGTTACTGAGGAATTCTTGTTAGAGGAGTAATTTCTGTGGGGATTTCCGGGTTCTTGAGCCATTTTCTGTGTCTTAACCATTCTTCTACTTTCGTCATTAGAAGGCAGAGTTAGAAACAAAAACAGAATTGGGAAAACAAAGTAGAAGCAGTTGGAATGGAGAGGTATGCACGTAAAAGAATTACGGAGGTGTGTAAACATCAGGGTTGCGTTTCAGGTTGGTTGGGTCAAGGCTTCTCTGTTTGTGTTTTTAATCTGTAAAGGAGCATAGTGGGTGGATAATTATTTACACGGCCATGCCTGTATCCCAGAGCACCACAACATCCAAACACTTCATCGCCAAACTGAAATCATTTGACTGCCTTGGTAGAACCAAAATAAAAAGTCCTAAAGATGACCCCAGTATTTGGCCAGGAGGGAGGCTTAGAATTGTTCTTATAGTTAGAAATGGAAAAAAATGCAGGACAGTTTTTCAGAACATGCCCTGCTTTGAATTCAGTCCTCAGATCTTCCATCGGAAGCATAACTTGGAAAGAAAGAAAACTCAGCCAGAAATCTGCCTGAAATACCCAAGCCAGACTTTTTATACAAGGCTTAAATTTATTCTTAATATGTTGATTTCAGTAGCCCCATTTGGTTGGGTAGCCCTGTTGTTTTTTGATTGATGGGAACAGGGTTGAAATGACACAACTTTAATGCTTTTTGGGTAGCTGTGATCTCAGAGATCTCCTGGAATAAAGATGGGATACAGGTATAAATCACAGGGGGCTAGGAATCGGGTGTTTTCAGATGTAGAATGGAGAACCCAGAATCTCTGCTGTGTTTTGTACTGTGGCCACAAATGTCAAAGAGTGCAACCACATTTCTCCCACTTCTAGCTGAATTTTGTTTTAAAATATTGATTTTTCCAGTTCCTATTAATGAAGATTGCAACTGGTGCAAAATGCGGCTGCACGAGTTGTGGTGGGTGTCTCTAGATACACCCACGTAACACCTATACTCCGCCAGCTGCATTGGTTGCCCATTGGTCTCCGGGTGCAATTCAAGGTGTTGATCATCATCTTTAAAGCCCTACATGGCGTAGGATCAGGCTATCTCCGGGACCGCATTCTACCTCATACATCCCTACGACCAGTTAGGTCCCACAGAGTGGGCCTCCTCCAGGTCCCTTCAATCAAACAATGTCGGTTGGTGGGCCCTAGGGGGAGAGCCTTCTCTGTGGGGGCTCCGGCTCTCTGGAACCAACTACCCCCAGAGATCCCAACCATTCCCACCTTGCTGGTCTTACGGAAAGCCATTAAGACATGGCTCTTCCTGCAGGCGGGGTGAAAAACAGATCTTACTTCCACCATGGATGATTGGTTTTTTTTAAACTTTTGTACTTTTTAAATTGTTTTATTATACTCTGATAGTTCTTTTTTTCTTCTGTACGCCGCCCTGAGTCCTACGGGATTGGGCGGCTTATAAGAACAATAATATAAAATAAATAAATAAATAAATAAGATAATTCTTCATTCACTCCCGACAATTCACTTTGTATTTGTATTTGTCCCATGAACAGTGAACAGCTGAATACATAATGAAGTGTGTATTTGTAATATGCAACATCCAAAGTAAAGCACACGTCTTTCAGCAAATGAACATGCAAAGAGGAAGAGTTAATTGAAACAATAGAAGCTGAACAGGTGATACTTTTAGAATCTGCTAGAACGTCATTGGGGGAATCTACCTGTTTTATTGCTGGTTTGCAGAAGATGAAGGGATAAAAGAGTGTTGATTTAGTTGGGGAAAAAGTGAAATAGAGGAGTAGAAAGAATGATTGATCCCGCAGCGAGATGAAGTTACTAACTTCCTTTCAATGCAGGTAATGAGGAAATGTGTTGATTATTGGACCTGAACAATGTAGGTAGTCCTCCATCTTTGAGTCATCTACTGGGGAAACAGAGAGTGAACTGTTGGGTGAATTTGGGCTTGATGCTATAGCAATTTGTTGATTGAGATTTCTTGTCCAGATTTGCACTTCCTATACTTCAAGTTTCAACTCTTAGCCACATTCTGTGATTTCATCTGAAGTGATGAAGGTTGATTATTTTAAAATAATAGATGACTTCAATCTGAATAACCTTGCCTGAAATGTCAGTTCACTTCTCAAAGAATCACAGAGTTGGAAAAAAGTTATTGAGGCAAAATCTTTTGCCTTGTTCAAGCCTATGATTGAAGCTGTTAGGATAATGGGGAGTCTACCACTTCTCTGGATGAGTGCTCTTACTGCTAGGAATGAATGTAGTGTTGGAATCTATTTTTCTATCTAACGATTCAATATTTGGTGTCCTACACTCTGAACAAGACCAAATAAGCCTTGATCCTCTAGATCAGGGGCCTCCAACCTTGGCAACTTTAAGACTTGTGGACTTCAACTCCCAGAATTCCTCAGCCAGCTTTGCTGGCTGAGGAACTCTGGGAGTTGAAGTCCACAAGTCTTAAAGTTGCCAAGGTTGGAGGCCCCTGCAAATGACACCCTTTTAGCAATATAGACAGTGCCATCTCCTCTTCATAAGGATAAGCATTCCCAGTTCTATTCTCTCTTCTTAGTTTCTTGCCCTTTGATCACCCTTTTTGAACGCACTGTTTTAGTTCATTGGTCCCCCTTAAAATCTTCATAGCAATTTGTTAAAAATTATAATCACAATGGTTAAAAAAGTTAACACAAATAAAAAAAGAAAAGAAAAGAAAAGAAATTGAATGTGCAAAATACAATGGGGAAAAAATAAACCAGAAAGAAAAAAATAGAATATAATAAAAATATATAAAGAAATTACTTTCCCTTCATCACAAGTATATATTTTAGTAACTTATCATCTTCTCTTAAAATACAACAAATGATCTCTTCTTCCCCTATCTCATCTCTTATCTGTAAATAAACCCTTAAAACCTCACTGTCTTGTGGTTTCCTCACAAGGAGTAACTGCCTGGAACATTTGTGGCTGATCTCAAGTCCTCTCCTAGTTTGGAGAGGAATTACAAAGAGCTGGTCTACTTATCTCATTCCACTGTGCTTGTCAGTCTATCATTTCTTCTCTGAAAATCTGAGTCCTCTTTAAAATGTGATGTCCAGAGCTGGGGTTGATGGTGGTGAGGTCGACAGTAGACAGTCTAAGGTAAGACAGCTGGACATAGAAGTTGAGATGATGTCCAATCAATGCAAAATAATCTATACTTCTACTGATGTGATTGTATTTGTATGTAAAATTGTATCTAAAATTGTATTTCCCTTTCTTGTAACTGTATCACATTTTTGGCTGTTATAGGTAATTCTTGATTTATGATTGGTCACTTAGCAACCATACAAAGTTATGAAAGATCTCCGCAGGGGTACTTACAACTTGGTTCTCATGGCCACCCCCCCTTGAAGTCACATGACCGCTTTTCGGGTGCTCAGCAGCCAAACCGCATTTACAGCCAATATGCATCTCCTGTGGCACCTGAAAATGTGTTTTATAATATTTTGCCAAAAAGCAACATTTACTTCTGGTGAACCATAGCAAACAATTGGTTCACTTAATGACATGTCATTAACTTAACAAAAATGGATTCACTTAACAACCACAGTAAAAAAAAAGTCTCCATTATGCTCCTAAGTCGAGGACTATCTGTATTCAATTTATAATGAACCACTATCCCAAATTCCTGTAATCTCTTGTCCCATTTCTACATCTGTCATTTGGTTTCCATTTATAAGTTAATTTTGTCCCTGTTAATTTTTTGAAAAAGTCTATTTATCTTACCTATCCAGGTGGTTTTAAATTTTTTTAAGTATCCTATTCAGTTTTGTGTCATGTGCAAAGTTAATAAAGATTCTTTCCATGTCCTCATCCAAATCGTAAGGATAAATATTGAATAATTCAGAATCCAAGATTGGACCTTGTGATACCATCACTAATATCCTATTCTAGTTTGATTAAATGCCATTGACAAGAATTTTTGAAGGGTGATTTTTGAGCCAGCTGTGGATCCATCAACCAATCATTCCATCTAGCCCAGTGATGGCGAACCTATGGCACGGGTGCCACAGCTGGCACGCGGAGCCATATCTGCCGGCAAGCGAGCCGTTGCCCTAGCTCAGCTCCAGCGCGCATGTGCATGCACGCCAGCTGATTTTTGGCTCGTGCGGAGGCTCTGTGAGGACGATTTTGGCCTCCGGAGGGCCTCCGGGGTGGCAGGGGGAGCGTTTTCGCCCTCCCCAAGCTCTAAGAAAGCCTCTGGAGCCTGGGGAGCCAAAAAACGGGCCTACTGGGCCCACTGGAAGTTGGGAAATGGGAGAGTGGGGGGGTGTCACGCACGCATGCGCAGGGGGGTGAGGCAAGTGGGGGGCTTTTAATTATGGGTGTGGGCACGCACGTGTGTGCGATAGCGCGTGTACGCACTATTTCGGCACCCGAGGGAAAAAAGGTTCGCCATCACTGATCTAGCCCATACTTAATTAACTGTTAAAGAAAATGGTATGAAGTACGGTACTTCCTAAATGCTTTGCTGAAGCAAAAAATATTAATCCTAAGCATTTCGACCATGTAATACAGAAATTAAGACTGAACTCATGTCTTCATGGACGTGTTCATGTAGTTTTCAGGGCAACATTATAGAATTTACTTGCCACTGCTTTTTTTTTTCAGGCTAGCTTTATGGCCCAGTGACCCTTTGTGGCCTCTCATCCAAACAATAGTTTGATTCAGTGTTGCTCAGCTTTCTGAGATCAATCAATGTGATGGTGCTATCACCTTGATCAGAATATGAGGCAAGGTTAGTTTGGCAAATCCTGTCCTTGACATATCCTTACTGACCTGTGGTAATCAGTGTATGTACAGGCTGATATATTTACAGAATTATCTGCTCTGGAATCTTTCCAGTACTTACGTTATGTAGATCCCTGGATTATTCTTTTCTCCTGTTTGAAGGTAGGAATATTTGCCTTCCTCCATTTATTTGTCGCTTCACTCATTCTCCAGGATTTTTCTCCAGAAATGTTCAGCCAAACTACAAACAGCGAGCTTCTTCAGTACCCTAGACCAGGGGTCTCCAACCTTGGCAACTTTAAGACTTCTGGACTTCAACTCCCAGAGTTCCTCAGCCAGCAAAACTGGGAGTTGAAGTCCAGAAGTCTTAAAGTTGCCAAGGTTGGAGACCCCTGCCCTAGACTGCAATCCCTCTGGTCCTGGAGATTTAAGGTCATTCAAAGGAAATAGATGTTGCCTGATAATGCTTCTGTCAATCTCAGATTTCAGTACTTGTCCTTCTTTTCACAATTGTCTAGTAAAACATCCACCTTCTCCTTAAAGAAGATATGGACAAATACGGTAGAATACAGAATAATGGAGAGGACCTTGGAGGTCTTCTAGTCCAAGTGGTTGTCCAATCTCTTTTTAAAAACCTTCAGTGATGAAGCACCCACAACTTCTGAAGGCAACCCGTTCCATTGGTTAATTGTTCTCACTGACAGAAAATGTCTCCTTAATTCTAGGAGGAAATTAAATAGGATATTTTCTTTGTGATTTATTGGATTTTGCTATTTTATGCAGTAGCTGACGTACTTATTTTCTTTAAAGATCATTTTCACTAATTCAAGCTAAACTTTCCTCACACAGTTCTGAGCTACCCAGCTTTCATCTCCAATCCTAGACAGTGCACGTGAAAGCCTTTCTGATCAAGCAATTCATCCTTCAGCCAAACACTTTTCTACCACTTATTATGGAGGACAACCCATCCTGTACCAGCAGTCCACTATAACTCTCCTGTATAATCAATGGTTAGTTTGCAATGGATGACAACACCACCCAATTTCCCAGGTTCTTGAGCTTCCACCCTAGATCTTCAGAGAACATGGCAACATGTTTGCAGCTGTTTCTTGAAGTATCATTTGTCCTCACATGGATTAGTAGGAAGGGATAATTGGAGATTGTTCTGTCATTTTCCTGAGCTCTGCTCCAGGCAGACAGCACATTTCACTATCTGAAGGGTCCACTTGGAAAACATTTGTTTCAACTTACTATAGTAAAAAATTATCAACTGTTAGGACTGTTCGGTCTCTTATTGCAAGGAACAATAGCATCCCCTCTACTCTTGAAGAAGTCCTCAAACCTGTCTCCTGTTTCACAGTGTCCCTTTTTCCTCCTCTGAAAACTCAGAACCGTTTCCCCCCCCCCCCCCAGCAACTAAATGTCAGGGTTGATGGGAAATGTCACAAAGGATCTATGGAACTAGTGGGTTACAAATAATTTCTTCTCTCCTCCTTTTCTTGTTAAAGGTGTGTAGAGTTCATGTTCTTCTTTGTGATAGTTGAAGTAAACCCATTTTCCCTAGACCTGAAAAGTGGAACTGCAGCTGGAGCAATGAGAAAGTGTAGTTTAAACACCGGTGGTTAAACCATTTTGTTTTTACACAACTTCTGTCAATGTGCAGTACATGATTTGACACACCCACTCAAGCAGTCAGGGTTATAATTATATTGTCAAAATATAAGTTGATTGTGGCCTGCCAAATGAATCAAAGTTGATTTAGTTATGTAAAAGTGCTTTAGTTGGGTTCAGATGATTCTCCAATGTTCAGATAATACTGTAGATGAGGATGTGTGGATCTTAGTCAACTTCCCTCTTATGTGAAGGATCTTAGTACACATATTCAAGCATATATGGACGGAGCCTTTTTTTAAAAAATGCATGCAGAATACATGTGAGACTGGCCATGTTCTTTCAGAGCTCCCTATTGACTTTCCATATGCCAAAAAGAACATATCAGCCTTGCTTTTGTGTGTGTGATTCCTTTGTGGAGCCATGTAGCCATGTAGTGGTGACTCACAAGGTTTCAATAAACGGCTTTTCTGGCATTATTTTTTTTAAACATTGAAATGGTTGGGTCCTCTGACTTCTACAGGTGAATCTTGTAGAATTAGAATTAGAGTCAATTTGGTTTGGGGGCGCGTGCGCGTAGCGTGCGCGTGCGTGTACAGAATGTGGAGATACGCGCGCAGCGCACCGGTAGCAAGGTAAGAGAGCAACCCGCCCCTGCCAAGCACCATGTGATGGGGTGAGCTCCCACCCGTGCCCCAGCTCCTGCCCACCTAGCAGTTTGAAAGCATGCAAATGTGAGTAAATAAATAGGTACCACTTTGGTGGAAGGTAACAGAATTCCATTCTGTGTATAGTCATGCTGGCTACTTGACGATGGAAATATTTTCAGACAACACTGGCTCCCTTGATTAAGAAATGGAGATGAGCACTGTCCCCTGGAGTCGGACATGACTGGACAGGGGAAACCTTTACCTTTATAAATAAAATAAATACAAAATAAAATCCTGCATTTCCATGTAAACTTGGCAGTGGCTCTCTGGAGCTCAACCCTGGAACCCAGGGAAAATCAGAGCCTACAAAAGAAGCAAAGCATAGACCCATTTCACAGTGTGGATGACCTACCCAGTATTTCCAGTGCAGAATTGGAAAGAACACTTAATATATCTGATGACAGGCTCTGATAGGGCGTTTTTATTGAGAGCCTCTGATTTCTATGCCTTCGTTTAGAATAGAATAGAGTAGAATAGAATTCTTTATTGGCCAAGTGTGATTGGACACACAAGGAATTTGTCTTTGGTGCATATGCTCTCAGTGTACATAAAAGAAAAGATACATTTGTCAAGAATGGTTGTCATAGGGTTCAAGTAAGCAATCAGGAAACAATCAATATGAATATGAATCGTTTACAGGAAGTTATTGTTTCCAGCAATGGATTGTATACATATTAGGAGAGCAATAATTTCCACCTACCAGAGCCAACTCAGGTGTCCTTGCTTTGATAGGACAGAGACCCTGAAATTATGGTGAAGTCTTTGGTGGCTGGTGGGGGAAAAGTCAGTTCTTATCTCAGCCTGGGCAGAAACAAAACTGCTCTTTCCCCCACCCCCCACTCCACTGCTCAGCTCTGAGTCACGTCTGGGACTTGAATAGCGGCCCTGCAAAGGACTTGTCACTATGACAGGGGGACAAAACCCAGTAGGTCTGGCTCCTAGCCCTCGCCGGCTTCCAAACCACTACTTGTCACTTCCTCCCCGCCCCCTCCAACTCATGCTCAGGATAGAGTAAAAAACAAAAACAACAACAACAACAACAAAACCCTGGGCCATCCTTGATTCTTTCTTTGTAATCCGTGTCTGCACCATTGAGGCTTGCCACCCAGGGAAAAATATTAGGCGTTTTGGCCTTAAAACGCTTAGAGTTGTTCAGAATGGGGAGTCCGAACGGGGATCCCAGTCTCCAAGGCTGAAGAAGGAAATGTGGGGGGGGAGATGATTGAAAGGTAGTAAACATTTCTTCCCTCTTTTCCTTCCACCCCTCTTTTTTGTAGCCCCCCTCCTTTGTACTGTTATCTCTTCAGGAAGTGCCTCCATACGTCTGGCTGTGGCCTCCCTCCAAGGCTGGAGCCACTGTCTGGATTAGAGAGAAGGGGCTGTGTGTGCAAAGTTGCCAGCGCTCTGATTCTCTGCCTATTTTGCCCACAGAGAGAGGAGGCTGCCAGGAGAACGGACTAGCACGGATGTGTCACTTGTGTCTGGGAGTAAGAAATGGACTCTCAAAAGCGAGCTTCCCATATACAACACAGCATCTTCCTCCGCAGTGCCAAGAGCATTCAACCTCGACTTACAAAGGAAGCGTTTGTGTGTGGGTGTGTGTGTTAACAAAGCGCAGGCAATCATCGACTTACGACCACAGTTGAGCCCAAAATCTCTGTCGTGAAGCAAGACAGTTGTTAAGTGAGTTTTGCCCTGTTTTGCCACAGTTATTAAGTGAATCACTGCAATTGTTAAGTTAGCAATACGGTTTCTAAGTGAATCTGGCTTCCTCATTGACTTTGCTTGTCAGAAGGTCGCAAAAGGTGATCACATGACCAATGGTCCCTCTAACGTTAGAAAATGACACGCGGCAATTGGAAACTGCTGCGCGCCGTTCTCTAGTCATGTGCGTGGACGCGCAGTCGCGCAGCCTCTGATATTAGAAAACGGCGCGCGGCAGTTGGAAACTGCCGCGCGCCGTTCTCTGGTTACGTGCGCGGCCGTGCGGCCGCACAGCTTAGAGGGAACATTGCACATGACCCTGGGACACGGCAAACATCATAAATATGAGTCAGCTGCTAATTGCCAAATTGCCACATGACCATGGGGATGCTGCAACAATTGTAAGTGTGAAAAATGGTCATAAGTCACTTGTTTCAGTGCCATAACTTTGAAAAGTCACTTAAAAAGTCACTAAACAAAGTGGGGCATCACTTTGAGAAATTCAGTTGCATGCTCTTGAAAACTGTTTGGGTGTTTCAGCTACTCTTCTTGCTTGGCTTGACCAACTCCTGGCTGCTTTAACAAATCTACAGCAGGGGTCCCCAACCTATGGGCCGTGGCCCACTAGTGGGCCATGAGGGGTTTACAGTCGGGCCACAGAAACAGCCAATGAGCGCACGCCTATCTTCATTTGTGCAAGCAGCGGGCAAGCGCGTGCACACATGCTTCATTTAGGTGAGCGGCAGGTGTGTGTGCAAGCCGCTTGCACAAATGAAACTGCACGTGCACGCTTACTAGCCCCTCACCCAAAACCATCCCCTCTCCCCCCCTGCCAGTCTGCAAAGCCGGAAACATTGGGCAACTCTGGTCTACAGTATATGAGGGAGGAAAAGAACATGCCTGGCCAACTGCAAGAGCAAGGCATTAGTTACAATCTGGTGCACTTCACAGGATCCCTGTGAACATGCACCTACTTGATGCAGCTGTCTTGATAAAGCAAGCTCTAGTAGATCTGGCTGCTGCTTAGAGATGAGACTAACTGGAATACCTATGTGTGCTGCTTTCCATGGATTCTGTGAAAGAAAAAGGGGGGCTATGAATATGCAAAATAAACTCCAGGCTTTCCAAGGAGATGCTAGTTGCTATAGTGGCACCTCAGGGACTCTTACGTGAGAAAGGATAATAATAACTTTCATTTTCTAATAATCAAATCTATATATATAAAAGCCAAATACCACTCACCCATCATCACGAAATCTCCAGAACCGTAAAACCTACAACCTTGAAACTTGTCACATATGTTCCTCTTGGCTTCTAGGTGCTCGCTAAGAAAGGGTTCTTTGAAATGACCATCAGATCATTAGTATTTCTTATACAGTATTATATTAACACACACTGATGCTAAGTAGTTAGACGTTCTACTCCCCCTCCCCACCTGAAAAGAACTCTGTTCTAACTGCCAGTTGTCTTATATTAACACGCTCTGATGCTACCCCTTCGCTAAACTGGGCATGGGCGTGGCCAGTGCATGACTCATCCGGCCTGCGGGCTGGGAATTTAGACATTCTACTCCCCCTCCCCACCTGAAAAGAACTCTGTTTCAACTGCTAGTTGCCTTATATTAACACACTCTGATGCTAAGGAGTTACACATTCTACATAAATTTTCAAGCTTTAAGTGTCAATGTATCAAGACCGATCGTAACTACTCATTAATTTTCAAGCTTTAACTCTTAATTTATCAAGACCGATCACATAGTTTCATAGCGAAGTAAGGGTATCCAGCTACTAGTGCATTATATATTTCTGCTGCAGAATGCCTGGACACTGCCTTCCCTGACACTTTATGGTTGCCTTGGCCATAAGAATGCTAGTTAGGAACTGAAGTTAAATTCAGTTGGAGAGTACCACATTGTGGAAATTAGCAATGTAAAGCTAACCGAAGCAAAAGGATCTTTTAGCAGGTGCACTTTTTCTTCTCTTGTAGCATCCTTAGATGCATCTACCAGTCTTTCTTCTGCATAATGGACAGATGCCCGTTTTCATTTCTGAAATGCTAGGATGAGGATAAGGAACCTTTAGCCCATCAGACAATGACTCTCAGCATCCCTCACCCTTGGCCATGATGCAGAGGTGGGTTCCTACCGGTTCGGACTGGTTCTATAGAACCATTAGTAACTTGGCGGGCTGGGTTGCTGGAACCGGCAGCGACCCAGGCCTGCCACACCCCCAAGCCGGTTCTCTCGGCGGTGCCATCTTGTTTTTTGCTTCTGCGCATGCACAGAAGCTTTTCTTTAGTACTGCGCATATGCGCAAAGCGCGCCCGCCCGCAAGGCGCATCTCTGAGCGAACCGGCAGTAGCAGAATCCGGAACCCATCCCTGCCATAATGGTTGGAGCTTTGGGGGATGGGGGTTGTAGTTCAGGGACATCAGGTGGCTACCGTCCGCTACCCATTCCTGCCGTAGAGCAGAGGTGTCCATTCCTTGTTATCCCTTTAACTTAAATGGATTCCTTCATGAGATTATCAGCCATGTTAACCTTCTACAATGGAGAGACTCTTGAACCAATTGTATATGATTTCTTGGATTGGTCAGATGACATTAAAATCCAAGTAATGTTCGTGCGGGTCCTCAAAAAGTTACACACACACACACACACACACACACACACACACCACCAGGCTAATTGGGTGGCTGTTGTGCAGCTGCCTGATAGCCCTGTGGGTTCATTGCATTGCAGTGTGGAAAAACACACCCGACAAAACAGAAAGGAGGGATGGGAGCAAAACCCAAACCAGTTCCTCTGCAGGGGTGGGGAGGGAGGCGGGAGTAGAGGGTCCTTTCAGAGCAGATCCACTTCTATTTCTTCGTGTAGCCTTGGGGTAAGATCTTTTATGTCCTTGCTAGGGTGGAGTTCTTAGCCAGGCCTCCAGTTCCGTCCATCTTCCCATGGATAATCAACCCGTTGTTGTCCAGCCAGGACATTGCCTAAAGCAGCCTCTTCAGAACAGAGCAGCTCCGTCCAAGGACAATGCAACCCCTGTGATTGGACTTCCCGCCCTTTTCAGATCTGGCAGGGGTTTCTGTCTCCACACCCAAGAGGCCTAATTCTTCTGTGAATGCTTGGACCCTCTGGATGATTCATGGGGTGAAAAAGATTTGATTTACGAGAGTTGGACAGAACTGATTTTAAATGATTGAATGGACTTCTAATATGCCTCTCAAGTCAAATTCATCAAGCGGGATCAGTCCTCTAACTTGACTGGAGATGCATCAGAGAAGCAGCTAACCATTAAACAAGGAGTTGTGATCTTCTAGATCAGTGTTTCTCAACCTTGGCAACTTGAAGATATCTGGACTTCAACTCCCAGAATTCCCCAGCCAGCATTCGCTGGCTGGGGAATTCTGGGAGTTGAAGTCCAGATATCTTCAAGTTGCCAAGGTTGGGAAACACTGTTCTAGATGTTGCTGAACTACAAAGTCAGGGTAGTGCAAGGGTTAAAGTGTTAGGCTGGCACCAGGAACATCTGGCCATTCAAGCTCACCACTTTGGGTCAGTTATTCTCTCTTAGCCAAGTTGTTGCTGCAAAGAAAAATTGGAAATGGGTTGAGCTCCTTATCACAACAATAACAATAAGAGATGCCAGCATCCTTTCTGACTCTCCTGTCTGGGGCTGCCAAGAGTTGTGATGTAGCAACATCTGGAGGCCTATTGCTTCCCTCCTCCTTGCTCAAGAATTCTGTGTTGTCCTTTCTAGCCACAACTGTATCTCTTTGTCCTCATCCCCATGGTTGAGAAAGTTGTAATACGTGTTTGGAAAGCCAAATCCTGTTGTGTTCTGGGTACCTCTGAATGTCATGCACTCTAAATTCCTGATTGGCTGAGACTGTTGGTTGAGCCGGTTGGTTAGTGGGTTGTGCCACACTTGGCAAAAGAAGCTGCCCAGCCAGTTTGGCGGTGTGTCAGTTTGGAGGCGATAGGAGGAGAAAGCTTGTGGGCTTAGGAAGGTTTGCATTTAACTCCCGTAAATTTCATAGATATTAAACAACTGTACACACCCAAGCTAGGGCCTTCAATAGGGCAAAACATAGCCACAATTCATTCGTGTCAAGCCTAGCATCCCTCTCTCAAAACTTTATCAATTTCTAGAGATTCCTTTTTATGAATTGAATTGCTATCTTGATTATGTGGAAATAAACCCACTGAACTTAATAGGGCTTTCTTCTGAGCGTAAACAAAGTTCTCCATTTCTTAGTTGAAGAACAAGAAACAAGCAAGATAGGTATGTGTATACATTTATCTCCTAGAATTTATTTTCTAAGTGTTGAAGAATACAGCTTTTATTATTCAGTGACAAGGATAAAATATTTTTACTTGGTCTATCACTGAAATTGCTTCTTTATGCACCTACAAACTATTTATTTACTGTATTTGGGGTGGTTGGTTTTTTTTTGACCAGTAGCTTATTTATTAGTTACATTTATTTGCTGGCCATATTGCTCCCAGGACTAGGATCAGAGGTCAACCAGTGAAGCGACTGGAAGATTTAGACAAAACAAAATACACACACAGTGTATAATGAACATGTGAAGTTTGTTTCCATAAGAAATAAGAACTTGGATGGCTTTAAAAGGAGATTTTTTTAAATCCACAGAGGACAATAGTTTAAAGAGCCATGAGTTTTGAAATGTCAGTCTTCAAGAGAGCTCCCTGAGCATTTTAGGGCCTAGAGACATCAACAATATTCTGCAAAAGCTAATACAGCCATGCAAACATTCCATATAATGAAAAAAGTAACATGGGGGGAAAGGGAAGGTCATTTTTGATGGCTATCTCTAATTTTTAAGCAGAGTGAAAAATTTGGGGGGAAAAACATACAGTAGTTTCAGCCACATGTTCTAGTCATAATTCTTTGGGGGAAAGAATGCAGGGGCATAGTGTAGAATTCTTTGCTAGTTCTCTTTCCTGAGAGCGGAAACAAATAATTTTGGTGGAGTCTGTAGACATGAGAGGCTACAAATTGGATGTTTGTTTGGAAACGCTGGATGTTCAAGTTCTTCTTGTCTCTTCATATCCATCACATGCACTGACTATAGTTTCAATTATGTGATGACTGTTTTTCACTGATCTTAATGTCCCAACCCAATACTTAACCCTTCTGAAATTTTGCAAGGTCCCTCCCCTTAAATGCCTTTCTGATGTAACTATTTTTCAAATTGATTGCTAAGGTACAGGAGGTCTGTGGGTCCGTCTTGGGATGGGGCTGCCAGAAGTGCTTGTCAAAAGCTGGTAGGGAAAGTTGCAGATAAACCAGTTGCCAAGTGCCCTAATCATGATTACATGACTGGGAGATGTTGTGACAGTTGCAACTATAAGAACTGATCATACATCTGCTTGTTCAGCACCATCATGACTTCAAATGTTTGCTGAATGATGGTCACTAAACGAGGATGACCTGTATGCTTTATCACCATATGTTAACTGGACCAGTAGTTCTGTAACAGAGAAATTATGACAGCCTTAGCAGGACATAATTTTTTCTGGAAACATAGTTCTGGAGAAGATAGAAGTAGACCATTTTCTTTCTTCTTAACAGGAAATCCAACTGATTGATTATGTGCCATCACATAAATAGATTTTCTCCATGATGATCTGTCTCAGCTCTCCTAATGGTGTACTCATCGCCACTGTAACTGAGTCCATCCACTTTGTTGTTGGTTGTTCTCTTCCTCTTTTTCCTTCCACATTTCCCAGCATTAAAACTTTTTCCAGATCTGAGTCTTTGCATAATGTGTCTGAAATACGGTAGGATAATTTGAGCCTGGTGGTTTGTGCCTCAAAATGAGAACTCTGGATTGATTTGTTCAATGATCCATTGATTTGTTGTTTTGGCTGTCTAGGTTATTCTCAGGAGTTTTTTCTAATATCATAATTCAAAGGTGTCAATACTCTATCCTGCTTCTTTAAAGTTCATCTTTTGCTTTTATAAAGTGTCACATCACAACATTTGAATATCTTTTCCAAGGCCTTGATATCAAGTGCTGGTCTGCAGCATATTTCTTGACTAAGCTGTATTCATTGGAATCTTACTTCACATTATTTGTTTATTTATTTATTTGTTTGTTTCAGGGGCGGGTTCCTAATTTTTTTACTACCACTCTGTGGGTGTGGCTTGTTTTGTGGGTGTGGCTTGCCAGCCATGTGACCGGTTGGGCATGGCTTCTTGGACTGCTGAAGGGAGGGGAACTGAGATAGGTCCTGCCGCCCATTCCCCCTCCCCTCAGCAGCTCGAGAAGCCTCGAACGTGCAAAAATGCCGAGGATCATCACTGCGCGTTCGTGGCTTCTCAGACTGCTGAAGGGAGGGGAAAGGAAATAGGTCCTGCCGCCCGTTCTTTCAGCATCTCACACGCTCCCTCAGCCATCCTCCCCTGCTTGGACTCACTGTGGGGTAGGAAGCTCGGCTTCTGGGCATGCGCAGAAGAAATTTTTTTAAAAAATAATAATTTTTTTTTAAAAAAAATGGCAGTGCCCAGGCACCGGCAACCGACCGCACCGGTACTGTGACGTCACCAGCAGGCCACTACCGGTGCTATAGAGTGGACCGCACCTGTAGGAACCCACCACTGGTTTGTTTGTAAAATTTATTAGCCACCCATCTGAGATTTGGTCCCAAAAAGCAGTTATAGAACTAAGCAGGAAGCTTTTCAAATTTATTTGCCATTCTGTTTGTTTACTATGTATATCAGTTGATACTCTTGCCTTAATGGCTATGAAAAGTTTACAAAAATCGACATCCAGATAATGTAATGTATTACAGGTAATATATTACTACAGGTAATATATTACTGCAGAAATATATTACTACAGAAATGTATTAGGTAATGAATTACTACAGAAATGTTCAAAATGCACTATCTAGCTTGTTTGTCACTCAAATCACCCAATCTACAGATTAGAGACAAATGCAAAATAATGGACAGTAAAATGGGGCGTGTGCTCAGCCTGGGAATTTGTTTCAATCCAAGAACAATTCTGTTAACAGAGAAATCTACCCCCTTTACTTCTGCCAAGTTTTCTAGATGTTAATTTGGGTAAGAGAAAAGGCTTTTGTTTCTGCTGCTACTGTGAAATCTTTGCTGACCTGCCATGAAGTTGTATACAGCAGGCCAAATTCTGTTGCAATTCCCATCACTTGTGTAAGGATATATTAGAAATGACAGAGGGTTGATGCAAATTCCATAATTTGGGACAATTTGCATCGTGACATCATGATACAAATGGCACAAATACATACAAATGATGGAATTTGCATAGTTTATTTCATCATGTAGATATATTCTTCAACTCCCCCCAAATTGGGGGAAAATGTGTTCTCTCCCTCCCCACTAGTTCATTAAAGTGAGGTGTCACTACTGAGGATCTCTGAAGGCTTTACAATAAACGACTGTTGTGCTTTAATGCATTCTAGCCAATTAACAAAGATGGGCTCCCCACCCTCTAGTTATTCATCCTATAGTGTATTATTTTTCGGAGTATAAGACGCACCGGAGTATAAGACGCACCTAGATTTTAGAGGAGGAAAACAAGGAAAAAAGTATTCTGAACCAAATGGTGTAGTAATATATTATTTAATAAAATACCAGTATAGCAGAATACTTTTTACAACCATGTATACTTTTTACAACCATGTATACTTTTTACAACCATGTACACTTTTTACAAACTTCAAACTTGACAGCTTTAAGACTTGTGGACTTCAACTCCCAGAATTCCTCCTCCAGTCATGCTAGCTCAGGAATGGGAGTTGAAGTCCATAAGTCTTAAACTTGCCAAGTTTGAAGACTCTTGCCAACCCTAACCCCTAACCTAGAGGTCTTCAAACTTGACAGCTTTAAGACTAGTGGACTTCAACTCCCAGAATTCCTCCTCCAGTCATGCTGGATGGGGCAAAACACCCCCTTTTTTGCGAAAAACTGTCCATTTTTTGGCCATTTTTTTTTGCAAAAACGAGGCATGAAGAGGGTTTGGGAAGCCTGCAGAGCACTCCTAGGGGATGGGGGAAGGCAAAAATGTCCCCCTTTTTTCAAAAAATGGCCCATTTTTCGCAAAGATGGGATGCAGGGGCGGGGCTTCGGGAGGCCAAAAATGACTGTATTCGGTGTATAAGACGCACCGATATTTCCACCCTCTTTTGGGGGGCAAAAAGGTGCGTCTTATACTCCGAAAAATACGGGACCTAACTCAAGAATCTATAGTGCTTGTGCATAGAAATAGGAGGTGAGGTATGCATTTAAAAGCTGAACAGGACATTCTCCTTGGTTATTTATTAACACTGAATCATTGCACTCATGGAAAACAACCAGTGGGTCAAAGCTCCCTTAGCCTATGATCTGTAATCAGAGTGTGGACTTGCAAATACCAAAAACTCAAGGTTGTATCTCTGTTTTTAGAGCAAAATAATCCAGTCCAGAACCTTCTCTGCTTTCTTTTAATATACATGCATCCAAATTGGCCTCTCTTTCCCCTTTGCCGATAAACATGATTCAGCACAATAAAACTCCACCCATGTACAAATTAATCAATATTGAAACAGCTTTGTAAGTATTTAGTCATATTACTCCACCTGTCTTCATAGACTCTTTTAATTAAAAAGGCACATGAGTTTAAAGAATCAGGCTTTAAAAATTTCAATTACTGTACAAGGGTGTCTTTGGGCCTCGCAGACCTTCTGCCAGAAACATTTTGGGAGGGTTACCAATAAAAGGCAAGATGGCAGTTGCAGCAATGCAATTTAAGCCTGTTCCTTTATATCTGCATGCAACATCAAAACACGTACAACATGGGGAGGACTGTGTTAAGGAACTTTTTATTAAGGAATGTTTCTTTAAGGAGCAGCTCTCTGTAACCTCACCCCACCTGTCTTTACAAACGTGGAGGAGATTCTAACACAGGAGGAAGCTAATTCCCCAGAACTATGGATCACCAAAAGCAAATGCAGACGGTAGAGATGAAGAGGTAAAAAGGCGGGAATTTTAAATAGACTAAGGAATAAGGGAATTTAAAAAAACCCTTCAATCTTTCTTACCAATTTACGCTCACTTGCTAACAAGATGGATGAAATACTCCTTTTAAACAGATGCAATTCTGATTTTCACAACGCATCTGCCCTATGCTTTATTGAATCCTGGCTTAACAAGGAAATTGATGACAATAGCATGCATATACCAGGGTTTCAGATACTTAGAGCAGACAAGATTGTAGAATTATGGGGGGGGGGAAGGGAGGAGGCTTATGTATATATATATATCAACAACAGCTGGTCTCAAGACATAACTATAATACAAAAATTATGTGATGAAAACTTGGAGTCCTTACTTATCAGTTGCAAACCCTTTTATTCTCCTCGAGAGTTTACTTCATTTCTACTAATTGCTGTGTATATTCATCCACAAGCCTGTGTAAACAAGGCATTAAGAACTCTAGCTGATCATATTATGGAGGCTGAAGCCAAATACCCCGATTCACTGGCCATTATTTTTGGAGATTTAAACAAGGCAAACTTAAGGAAAGAGCTACCATAATACTTTCAGCATGTCAGCTGTCCCACTAGAGGCAAGAATACTTTAGACCAGGGGTGGCCAAACCGTGGCGCATGGGCAAATGTAGCGCATTGGATGATTATAAGTGGCACATTGCATCCTTGCGCCTACTTATTTTTTTTAAATAGGTGTTATAACTGAATCCATCTTAATATTTTCAACACCAAAGCAATGTTCCCTGTAAAATTAGAAAACAGCGCGCAATAGTTAAAAACTGCCGTGCGGCGTTTTCTTTTCATGTGCACAGCCGAGCAGGCGCACAGCCTCTGCAATTAGAAAATGCCGGGCGGAAGTTAGAAACTTCCACGCGGCGTTCTCTCATTATGTGTGCGGCTGCGCACCTTAGAGGGAACAGTGCACCAAAGTGATCTCAGTACAATTCATACAGCCTTCGGTAATGTTCAACTTCTCAGTGTCTGAAACTTAGAATGGAACTTGTGAGATGTTACTTTAGGCGGGTTTACAAACGTACAAATATTTTTATCAGTGTTGCCATTGCGCGTTCCTGCTCAAATGATCGCAAACACCGCACACTAGCAACACATCATGTGTTTGAAGTCACGTGCGAATGAGCGCCAAGCGTTCGATATGGTCAGTCAGTTCTGAGTGAGCCATCGTGGCGTGGAGTTTGGAGCAGTGTTTTATTGAGTGTACTAGTGTGATTTTTGTACGTTTGTCAAATTTTGAAATGGCGTAAATCAATTAATTGAATTGCGTGATTGAGTTATTCCTTTTCCTCCCTTAAGCAAAGCAGATCCTACCCCTATCCCTATTTTACAACCCCAAACGTGAAAGTAAGAAGGTAAAAAACGTGCTTGAGTTGTATGGCGCATCTGAACTCGTCTGTGAAAAAATTGGCGCATGGTATGCTTAAGGTTGGCCACCACTGCTTTAGACCATTGCTACACAACACTAAAAGAGGCTTAGCGGTCTTTACCACGAGCAGCTGTGGGACACTCTGATCATTGCCTGATTCACCTTGTACCTGCTTACAGGCAAAGACTTAAAACCACAAAACCAACAATTAAATCAGTGAAGACTTGGACTGAGGAGGCAAAGTTAAAGCTACAGGCTTGCTTTGACTGCACTGATTGGAATATTTTTGAAGATACCTCTGCAGACCTGGATGAACTCACAGATACTGTAACATCATATGTCAGCTTCTGTGAAGACCTATGTGTAGCGACCAGGAACTTGCGAACATACAGCAACAACAAATCTTGGTTCACAGCTAAACTTAAGCAGCTACATCATTCCAAAAAGGAAGCCTACAGAAAAGGTGATAAAATGCTGTACAATCAGGCCAGAAATGTACTAACAAGGGAGATCAGAGCAGCAAAAAGAAGCTACTCTGAAAAGCTAAAGAATCAGTTCTCAACAAATGAACCAGCAAACATGTGGAGAACTCTTAAAAATATCACTGGTTATGGCAAACCACCTTCCCAGGCTGAAGGAAATCAGCAACTGGCAGATGACCTGAATGTGTTTTACTGCAGGTTTGAAAGGAAACTACAGCCACCTATCTCCACAACCCCCATCTCAGACACATCAACAACAGCCAAGCCTTCTACAATTGACCACATACCATTGGGTTCATAACCCCTAGTGATAACAGAAAAGGAAGTGCAAGACCTATTTCACAGACAAAAGCCAGGAAAAGCTCTAGGCCCAGACAAGATAACTCCTTCTTGCTTAAAAGTCTGTGCTGACCAATTGGCCCCCATCTTCACCCGAATCTTCAATAAATCACTAGAGATGTGCTATGTTCCTTTTTGCTTCAAATGCTCTACTATCATCCCAGTGCGGAAGAAGCCCACCGTCAAGGAACTGAATGACTACAGACCAGTTGCTCTAACATCTGTAGTTATGAAAACCTTTGAAAGGCTAGTAATGTCCCATTTGAAAACCATCACAGATCCACTTAGATCCCCTGCAATTTGCATACCGAGCAAACAGATCAACAGATGATGCTGTTAATATGGCTCTGCACTACATCCTACAACGTCTTGAATCTCCAAAGACCTTCGCAAGGGTCCTCTTTGTAGACTTTAGTTCAGCATTCAATACCATCATTCCAGACACTCTTCTAACTAAGCTGAACCAGCTAGCAGTACCTGAACACACTTGTAAGTGGATCACAAGCTTCCTAACAGACAGGAAGCAGCAGGGGAAGCTAGGCAAAATCACATCAGATACCTGTACAATTAGCACAGGGCCCCCCCAAGGCTGTGTACTCTCTCCACTTCTCTTCTCTCTCTATACCAGTGATGGCGAACCTTTTTAGGTTTGTGTGCCAAAAAGGGGGGGGTGCGCGCGCTAGCGTGCGCTCGCATGCCCACACCCATTCCCTCCCCCCCACGCATGCGCACAACACCCCCCATGTTGCCCCCTGCACATGCGCACACACACACACACACCCGCGCAAAGGCCTTACCGGAGCCTGGGACAACGAAATAGGCAAACCGAAAGTTTGGAAAAATGCACTTCCGGTTTGTCAGTTTTGTCGTTTTTTGCATTCCGGGGCTTCAGGGAGCTTCCCTAAACCCTCTGGAGTGGAAAAAACAGCTCACCGGCAAACCGGAAGTGCGTTTTTCCGCACTTCCAGTTTGTCCGTTTTGTAGTTTTTTGCATTCCGGGGCTTCAGGGAGCTTCCCTGAACCCTCTGGAGTGCAAAAAACAGCTCACCGGCAAACCGGAAGTGCGTTTTTCTGCACTTCTGGTTTGCCGGTGGGCAACGCTCGCATGCCCTCCGCTATGGCTCCGCGTGCCACCTGTGGCACGCGTGCCATAGGTTCGCCACCACGGCTCTATACCAATGACTGCATCTCTAACGATCCATATGTTAAACTACTGAAGTTCGCAGATGACACAACTGTGATCGGACTAATTCGAGACAATGATGAATCCGCATACAGAAAGGAGGTTGAACAACCGGAACAATCTGGAACTGAATACACTCAAAACCATAGAAATGGGGGTAGACTTTAGGAGAAACCCGCCCATACTTCCACCTCTTACAATACTAGACAACATAGTATCAACAGTAGAGACCTTCAAATTTCTAGATTCGACCATATCGCATGATCTAAAATGGACACCTAACTTCAAAAACGTCATCAAAAAAGCACAACAAAGAATGTACTTTCTGCGCCAACTCAGAAAGCTCAAACTATCCAAGGAGCTGCTGATACAGTTCTACAGAGGAATCATTGAGTCTGTCATCTGCACCTCTATAACTGTCTGGTTCGGTTCTGCAACCCAACAAGACAGACACAGACTTCAGAGGATAATCAGAACTGCAGAAAAACAATTACTGCCAACCTGCCTTCCATTGAGGACCTGTATACTGCACGAGTCAAAAAGAGGGCTGTGAAAATATTTACTGACCCCTCGCATCCTGGACACAAACTGCTTCAACTCCTACCCTCAAAACGACACTATAGAGCACTGCACATCAGAACAACTAGACACAAGAACAGTTTTTTCCCAAATGCCATCACTCTGCTAAATAAATAATTCCCTCAACACTGTCCCAACTATTTACTAAGTCTGCACTACTATTAATCTTTTCATCGTTCCCATCACCCATGTCCTCCCACTAATGACTGTATGACTGTAACTTTGTTGCTTGTATCCTTACAATTTATATTGACTGGTTCCTAATATGATTTGATTGCTTACCTGTACCCGGACTATCATTAAGTGTTGTACCTTATGATTCTTGACGAACTTATCTTTTCTTTTAAGTACACTGAGAGCATATGCACCAAGACAAATTCCTTGTGTATCCAATCACACTTGGCCAATAAAATTCTATTCTATTCTATTCTATTCTATTCTGTTCTATTCTATTCTATTCTATTCTATTCTATTCTGTGATCATGCTGCTGGGTCTGCCATCTTGGTTTTTCTAACCTTCCCAGTAGATGCTGCTATTTTCTGAGAAAAGTAAGATGGCAGAAGGCTGCGGCCTACTGCTTTATTTGAAAGTGTACCTATCTGTTTGAAAATAAATAAAAACAAGTTGAAGGGTTGGGAACAGCTGGGCAGGAAGTGGCCAGGAGCAGTCTATTCTATTTGCCTTCTTGTGAATGGGCATTTTATGAGTGAATGATCCACAGCGACACCTATTTGGTGTGAGTGTTTCTAACAGTCTCTCGAAGTTTAAAATGTGCTCATTGACTCAAACAAACTGGAGAAATGGTGTGTGATTATTTGTGGTTTAATGTCCTGTGTGTAGCTCACCAAGTTTGGTTTATTCAACCAATTGTGGTTGTATCGTGTGTGGTAGTGTGTTCTTAATATTTAGGGCAGCAGAGTTAACCCTGTTACCCTTTGGAAACTTTTTCATCTGATAAGCTTATAGTCTTAGGTACTTGAGTGTTGGACCATTCACCCAGTGAGAAAGGAGCATCTTATCTGTGCTCTCAGGGTAAGTGGCTGAGTTCATACATCAAGTGCTTTGTTTTTTTTCGAGTTGCTGCAGTGCACAATTCTGGCCATTACAGTTTGAAAGAGCCATTTTGGTTCTAGTGGTTAAGGCATCAGGCTAGAGAGCGAGAAACCATGAGTTCAAATCCTGCCTTAGCCATGAAAGCCGGCTGGGTGACTTTGGGCCAGTCTCTCTCTCTCTCAACTTGTTTTGGGGAAAATAGGAGGAGTGTTTGCCATCTTGACATTTGTAGAAAAGAAAAAGTCAGGATATAAATAAATGAAACCCGTAGCATATTACTTAGTGATCCCAGCCAAATGTGGCTTCTTCAGGAATACTGTATAGCAGGGCTGTCAAACTCCCGGCCCACGGGCCGGATGCATCACATGCTGGCCACGCCCATGCCCGGTTTAGCGAAGGCAGAAAACGTCCTGATACTTCACGTGACGCCACCGTGATGACGTGAGTTTGACACCCCTGCTGTGTAGGATTAATAGAAACCCTGGGCGTATGGCCTATATCAATTCAGCAAGTGGTCATTTTTAATTTTTTGGAATCTTACTTTTCCAGTCTAGTGTTCTGATCTCTGTGGTACATAGAGGAAGAATAACCAATTAGGTTTTGCTTGCTTGTTTATTCAATTAATATTTATACACCACTTCCTGTTACTGTAAATCTCATAGTGGATTTTGTGCTTTCAAGTAACTAGAGCCAAAAAGGGGTTGACCGTGATCTCATCAAGCATCTTAATTCCTTATGGTTTCAACCTTATCACACCCTTCCTCTTGCAGTGTAGTGAATTTACTTAAGCTGTGGGGAGAATGTGACTGTTTTTATTTACCTTCAGGGAGAGGACACGGAATGTGCAAATGCTCACAATTTTCATTCATGCATGTCACTTAGGACTGGTTGACTTTGGTCAAAGCTAGGAAGTAGGACACCAGGTTGACATTTTCTAGCCCTTTCTACGCTTTTGGTAGGACCTGTTTGTCATCCAGTAGAGCAGCATTTTCCAACCTCACACCCTCTAAGTAGGTAGAGACTGCGCGTTTTAAACATTTCTAGTTAGCATTCATATCTTGAAACTAGGAGGCCTCATCGTAAAAGTAAATTATAGACCTATACTCCATATTCAGGGGATGACAATTCTTTCTTGATGTGATGGATCTTCACACATTGTGTGAAGCTAAAATGTTTTGGCTTTCCTAAGAAACATTGAGCTTTTTCTGATTGGCTGGGACTCCTACACCTCAGGGTAAATGTTTAGAAGTTAGGGAGAGAGAAGAGTTAATAATAGCTTGTAAGTGGGAAAAGGAGGAAGAGTAGGTGGAAGAGTAGGAAGAACAACAACAACAGGTACAGGAAAGGCAGTACCTGGCTGGATAGTAGTGCCTGTGAAGGGATCTAGGTGTGCTAGTAGACCACCACTTAAGTATGGGTCAGTAGGGTGGTACAGCCTGCACAGCCAGCCAAAAAAGCCAGCACAGTCTTAGGTTGCAACATTTGATAGTATCGCTCTGTACCGTACTATTTGGAATACTCTGTCCAGTTCTGTGTCCAGTTGCCACAATACAAAAAAGGACGCTGAGGCCCTGGAAAGAGTGCAGAGAAGAGCAACAAAGATGAGAAGGGGTCAGGGGGCTAAACTGTGTGATAAACGGCGAAGGGAACTAGTACCATAGGTATGTTTAGCCTATGAGAGGAAGGCTTAAGGGAGACATGATACTTGATGGGCTGTCATAGGGAAGAGGGGTCGATTTATTCTCCATAGCATCTAGAGTAGGACAAGAAGCAATGGGTGGAAGCTCATCAAAGGGAGATCCAACCTGGAAATAAGGAGGGATTTTCTGACAGTGGGAACAATTAATGAGTGGAACAGCTTGCCTCTTGGAGTTGTGGATGTTTCATCACTAGAGGTTTTCAAGAAACAACTGGACAACCATTTGTCCGAGATGGTATAAGAACTCCTGCCTTGGGTAGGGGGTTGGACTAGAAGACCTCCAAGGTCCCTTCCAGCCCTATAATTCTATGAACAATAGAGAATATAAAATGTTCTAGTTTGTATGTCACACACATGAAATTTCTCTTTGGATATTAGCCAGCATTACTATCCTTCTGTGGAATTCACAGGTAGATGCCTATCGCTAATGTTAATAGTTCTGAGAAGGAAGGGAAAAAAATTTTTTGGAAGAGGATGCCGTACAACATAGTTGCTTGGTGTTGCTCTTATTGGATTTTGTCATATCATCTGATCAGTTTAGATTAGCGGCAATTTGTTTTAGGAAAAGCACTTTATTAATTATGTTTCTGTTTCTTACATATTTTTGTTTGGTGTATCTTTGTTCCTCTGCCTTGGAAGCATTAGAGTCCTTGGGAAATATTTAAGGCCAATAGTTTCTCTGCTTCTCAGCTTTTCAGATGTATCTGAGATTGATCCAGGATATTTTGACAGTAGATTTATTCCCAGTCTTCCATTCCTTACAGCTCCTCCTACCAGTTAAAATAGCCCAAGCAAAGTGAACAGGGACAAAATTGACCAGAGTTTGAACTGTCAATTGCCTTGAAATGGAAGCTTCCCATCAATAGAAACTATAGAGACATAATGAGATTTTGCTCAATTGCAAGCCCTTGGTCATGATGCCATTGGATCACCTAAGAACCTATTCCATCTCAAAACAGGGACAGCACCTTTGTCTAATAACCCCCTTTTTAAGATTGACTGTAATGTCTAATCATCCTCCCTTGTCCCTGAAGAATTTTTCAAATAATAATGCAGGAAGAGATAACAATAATATCTTAGCACCTTCATAAAAATATAATTCATGTGTTTTTAGATGGAACCCATGACAGTGGAGCTAACCTCAGACTGATAACAGAGTAAATATATACCCATCAAGACTGATATTTTGATTAATTTGAAAGAATAGACCCCTGTAAGAACTTTGATTGGACTGGAGCACCTTATCTGCTCCATTCCTGATATTTACTAGTGCCATGCTCTGGTGGACATGGTTGATCAAAGCAAAAAAGTGATGATATATGGATGACTTTGCTTTTTACGGTGGAGACTATTCTAGAATAAGCACTGAACTATGTCTGGTGGGATTCATGAATAATTTATGCATTCCCTTTCTTTTCTTTCTTTCTTTTTCTTTTTGTGTTGCAGTTTGTGCAGGCACCCAAAACGAGCTCAGTGTGACAGGAGAGGCCCAGCAACGGTATCAGACACTATACAAAATATACAACAACTGTGAGATCGTCATGGGCAACCTTGAGATAGTGCTCATTGGACAAAACCAGGATCTTTCTTTCTTGCAGGTAACTAGATGTGGTGGAAAACTTAACACATTTTCCTTTTTTTCAGGTGTGAAAGTAGTGTAGAAAATTCTCTGTAGGAAATCTTGGCTTCCTCCATCTACATTCACCAGACTAAAGTTACGGTATCTACTCCAACTTTCTGTTTCCATTAATGATTGTACATAGACATGACAAACGATGGTCATGCTCTTACTTGCTCCTTTAAAAAAAATCAGTGATAGACTACATCTCACCGTTATACTTTCCAATAATCTTCTAATTAGTTGGATAGGTTGCAGGGAAAAACCAGAAAATGCTTACATGCCCATTCCATTGTGTCTCATCATTCTTTTCCCTTCCCTAATACCTGAATCACGAGAGACTAATGACTGTGAATAATTTAAATAATTTATCCAAGAGACATGCCAAATTTATTTACCGTAAAGAGCTTTACTGAAAAGTAAACACATTTAGGATTAATGCCTCATTATATAATGTTTTGAAGTCGGCGTCAACAATTTCAGTAGATCTTAGATTATGCCATGTTCAGCAAAGTATATTTTTGATAGGTAACCCCAGATATAGGAAAGGAAGCCTAGTTTGATTAAAAAGAAAAAAAAAAGAGGAATTTGTTTGGTTGAGAAACACATAGACTATGTGGGTAGTAGTTGGTTAAAAATGTCTCTGTTGGGGTAATTTGCTTTCATTTCGTGACTGAGGCAGTGGAGGCTTGGATTATGCTCAGAGAAGTGGCTACAAGGATGACATACCCATCTCTAAATGGCTATATGGTAACATTAATCTAGACCAGTGTTTCTCAACCTTGGCAGTTTGAAGATGTGTGGACTTCAACTCCCAGAATTCCACAGCCAGCGTTGCTGGCTGTGGAATTCTGGGAGTTGAAGTCCACACATCTTCAAACTGCCAAGGTTGAGAAACACTGATCTAGACCGAGCTTGCCTATGGAATGTGGGCTCCACGGCATCACAAGTAGAAAAAAACAATTGGAGCAAAGTGATCAAAGTTAACTCTCTGTCCTTTCAATGGCACAATAATCTGTCAATTATTAACCCAGTGGGTGTTTTTGAAATCTCAGAGGTCCTTTCCGTGCCCATTTGATCTCTTACAATAATCTGAGGTTTCTGAAAAACATTTTCTGAAGCTAGCCAACTTCTGACTCCAATACTGGCACATATTTAACTAAAGAGCTCATCATGTGGTGATGATCGCTACGCAAAATGGCAGCTGGCTGAAAGAGAATTGGTTATGTATATGGCTGATAGGCCTGTTATTGCATCAGTTATAACAACCAATGTCAAGCCCTGATTATGTATATCTTGGTATGGTCAGCATTTTCTGGATTTATTTATTTTACTTCAGATATTGTATTTTTCAGGAAGATAAAAGACTTGCAATAGCAATAGCAATAAGACTTATATACCGCTTCACAGTGCTTTACAGCCCTCTCTAAGCGGTTTAAAGAGTCAGCATATTGCCCCCAACAATCTGTGTCCTCATTTTACCCACCTCGGAAGAATGGAAGGCTGAGTCAACCTTGAGCCAGTGAGATTCGAACTGCCCAATTGCTGGCAGCCAACAGTCAGCAGAAGTAGCCTGCAGTACTGCACTCACTCAGAGAGCATACACACCAAGACAAATTCCTTGTGTGTCCAATCACACTTGGCCAATAAAGAATTATATTATATTCTATTCTATTCTATTCTAAACACTGCGCCACCACAGCTCATCACAACAGTGGCATATAAATCAAATCAAATCAAATCAAATAAATAAATAAATAAATAAATAAATAAATAAATAATAAATAAGTAAGTAAGTAAGTAAGTACCAGCCATGAAATGAACAAGCCGCCACTGAGTTTGTTTCACCTAGCCTCTTTCAGTTCAGGGGCCCTTTTAATTATACTTGTGTACATACAGTTAGCTTTTCCTTTTTCCCTTCCCTTCTTCCCTCATTTATGGTAATTTACAATTGGGGAGGAAGCGAGAACAAATTAAGACAAATTAAGCTTTTAAGTTTTACTTATTTCTTGGTGACTTCATGGACCCACCCATATATGCAAATATATATATATACAGGATATATAGATATATCAATAAATTAAGCTTTTAAGTTTTACTTATTTCTTGGTGACTTCATGGACCCACCCATATATGCAAATATATATATACAGGATATATATATATCAGTAAAATGCATCTCTTTACATCTACATTTCTGGATGAAGACTGAAATTTAATCATGTTTTCTCAATCCCAAACAAAAGCAAATATTAACTAATAAAAAGAGAGAGAGAATAATGGTGGAAGAGATGTGGCAGGATTGATATAAAAAGTCTGAAAATTATTTCCTTAAATAAAGAACTGGGAATATAAACGTAAGAAATTGTAGCAAGACTTAACTGGCAATGAGAAATACAATACTAATTTTTATCAAAATAGAATGTAGAATATAGAGTAGGATATTCTTTATTGGCCAAGTGTGGTTGGACACAGAAGGAATTTGTCTACAGTGCAGAAGCTCTCAGTGTACATACAAAGTACAACAAAATAATATCATAAGATACCAATAGGAGAAGGTAATAAGAAAAATGAGAGAATATTGCAAAGAACTGGGTGTGTGCGGCAAAGGAACTATGAAAGTATGAAATGTTTAGTATACGTTTACGTGTTATAGGGAATATTTAAGTTTTTAGATATGGATTACATCCAAATAACAGTGTAATATAAAGATATGGAGTCGATCCGAAAGCAGGGGGTGGGAATTTTTTTTGCCTACATCCCACATAATTTCTGCCAACTATACTGCTTCTCAGACACAGCTGGCTGGGTAAAATTTAAAAATGGATGGTGGTAGCTCTCCAAGATCTACCCCTTCTTCCTGTTTGGCACATTTCAATCAGAAATCACTCCCCTCCCTTCTGATTTATTGCTCCTTGGCAGTGACCTCTATTTGAAGATGTGAGTCTGTTTAGCTTCACTCTACTCATTGATTATTTCCACTAACTGTTCCTTGTAGTAGTTCATCAGAACTGCGTCCAAACTTTTGTGGAGCCCATGATGCCAATGGAACCACTATCATATCAAATCCAGCTTTTTTAGGCTGCCATCCGTTGAGGAAGAACAGGGGAAAGCCAATTACAATCACATGCATTTTTCTCTTCCATTAAGTCACAGCATCCTAAGATGGCGTCAATTTTACTTGGGAGCCTGATTGATTAACAAAATGACTAGCCACATATTTGATAGTGAATATATGCAATAAATGTTATGATAGTTTTCCCTGGCTTGTTTGCATTTCTGACAATTCCCTGCCAGTATGGCAAATACTCTCTGAAGGCAGAGGTGGGTTCCTCACGGTTCGGACTGGTTCTATGGAACCAGTAGTAACTTGGCGGCCTGGGTCACTGGACCCGGCAGCGACCCAGGCCTGCCACGCCCCCCCGAGCTGGTTCTCTCGGCGCTGCCATACGCGCTGCCATCTTGTTTTTTGCTTCTGCGCTTGCAGTACTTTTTTAAGTACTGCACATGCACACGCCCGCCCGCCCACACAGCACGCCCCTGAGCGAACCAGCAGCGGGAGAAACCAGAACCCACCCCTTTCTGAAGGGTATATTAAGTCTGGCTGAGTTATGGTAAGTTTTATGTTTTCATTTCATCCTGCCTAGACTATCCGAGAAGTGACCGGCTACGTTTTGATCGCCATGAACGTCTTCACTCACCTGCCACTGCAGAACCTCCGCATAATACGTGGGACTCAATACTACGAAGAAAAGTATGCCCTCTATGTGATCCTCAACTATGAAAAAAATGTTACACACGCTCTACACCAGATGGGCTTCAATCAGCTCACAGGTAAGATGATGGTGGAGTTTGAGCTCCAGGCAAACAACCTCCAGGTAGTTTGAACAGCTTATAGCAGGGGTGAAATTCAAAAATTTTCCCTACCGGTTCTGTGGGCATGGCAGGGGAAGGATACTGCAAAATCTCCATTCCCACCCCACTCCAGGGGGAAGGATATTGCAAAATCTCCAGTCCCACCCCACTCTGGGGCCAGCTAGTGGTGGTGTATGCCGGTTCTCCAAACTACTCAAAATTTCCGCTACCGGTTCTCCAGAACCTGTCAGAACCTGCTGAATTTCACCCCTGGCTTATAGCATTATGCAGGGTTGTTGAAAATCAGTGGTGTATATACATTCAACATAAGGGAGGTAGTTGCTTCGTGGTCCTCAAGCACACAAGGCCAAGCATTTGTCTACAGTAGAGTGGCACGATCAGTGAGAGCTAAGAGGCAGCAGGCAACAAGTAAGAGGGATGACCTCTAGATGGCAGCAAAGAGTTACAGAAAACTCTAGCTCTTTACTACTATCTAGTGGTCCTTTGGATTTTTGCAACCCTAATCAGGCAGTTCCTAGTACTGATGCAACTTGATGGCACTGCTCCACCCATAGAGTGTCCCGAAATAACACTGCTGATGTTTCTGCCTAAGGGCAGCTTCTGGGCAGAGGACCAGAGTCCTAAAACAAGTGTAGCCACCGGCTCATTTAAGTAATGACTGATGTTGGGATGACATCTGAGAGGCTTGTCTTGAGAGATGCTTGAGAAAGGAGCCCAGAATGAGCTACTTCCTTTCCTGATGAAAAGGATTCTCAACCCAGAAAGAAGGAACGTGCGAAGGGCACGGTGCTCTCCAATATTCTGAGCACATGATACATCTTTAAAAAGTCAGTGTTATGAGGAATACCTTTTACTCAGTAGCAGGGTTAGGAAGAAGTAAAAGACGAAGAAGAAAAGGGCTCACTGCATCGATCCGGCTTCCTACTTCCCATGATGGCAGCTGCCGTAAATAGCCTTCTAGAGTATTTGTTCATAGCAACTTAAATTCAGCAGCCCACTTCTGGACCTAGAGATCTAACCTAGCTGCTATCAATGAATTTGTTTGATTACCTTTTAAATAGAAAGCCGCCATATGCTCTGACAAATAGCATGTTCAGTCAATTAATTCTGGATTGTTTGAGGAGATTGGTCTAATTGTATAACTTTGAATGCTAATATTATGAGAGGAAGAGAAAAAGACAGTTTTCTCTACACCAGGGCTGTCAAACTTGCGGTCCGTGGGCCGGATGCGTCATGCGCTGGCCACACCCATGCCTGGTTTAGCAAAGGGGGGAAAAGTCCCGATACATCACGTGATGCCATATGGCTTTGACACCACTGCTCTACACCAGTGTTTCCCAACCTTGGCAACTTGAAGATATCTGGACTTCAACTCCCAGAATTCCCCAGCCAGCATTCGCTGGCTGGGGAATTCTGGGAGTTGAAGTCCAGACATCTTCAAGTTGCCAAGGTTGGGAAACACTGCTCTACACCATCATATTTTAGAATGAAAAGTATCATTTGGACAATATCCCTGGTCTTGCCAAAGGCATAGCCAGGAGCCATTTAGATAAAGGGAGTTGTTGGGTGCCAAAGAGAAGCTTACAATTTGTCAGGATTAAAATTCCTTTTCTCTCTGATACCTTGATGAAACCATCAACAGGTGAATAGTTGTTAGGCTTGTGACCATAAAAGATGTGTACAACGAGATACGTGCGAACATAAAAGTACATGGTGAGAAGATCTATAGGTTACATGTTATGAAGCAGATAACAGAAGCCTTGTATTGCAGTAACTAGACCTGTACTGAGAAAATGATAAAGCAGTCTAGTGGATAATGTCTATGGAGATTCTCAGTCATCCAGTTCATGGTTGTCCCAAAGGTGCTTTTTCAAAAGGCAACTGGACTTTGTTTTTCTTTGAAGATGTTTTGTTTTGTTCTGAACTGAAGAAGCTTTCTTGGATGAGAAGTGAAACATCTTCAAGGAGTCAAAGTCCAGTTGTCTTTTGAAAAAGCACCTTTGAGAATGTTAATCATGGAACAAGAGATACAATTTTAATTTTCTATTCAGTAATGAAGTTCAGTGATGGTTGGGAGTTTGTTTTATTTTGAACTGATTTATTACGAGGCTCACCTGAAATTATCCCATGGACTTCTTCAGGAGGGTTGAAACTTGGAAAAGAAAGCTAAAAACAAGAGCTTGAAGACCAGATTGTTACAGCAAATGCAAATTTAAGGAACCAACTTCAAAATGGCTTCCTCCTTATTGTAATTTGTGAAGTTTATTCCAAAAGAATTCAAAAGGCTCTTAAGGCAGAGCTAGGGAATAATATCTCCCTTCTCCTCACCTTCCACTAACTTGGGCTATTTCTCAGGAGGGGCATTATAAAAGCATTATATATTTATGCTGTGAAAATATATTGGGATTGTTCCCCTCCCCAGAGAACTCTAGTAGAAGTTCTACTTTTATAATGAAAGCTTAGATCTCAGAGCATCTCACTGGAGGTCATAGCAGTGGTGGGTTCCTACCAGTGCGGTCCACTCTATAGCACCGGTAGCGGCCCGCTGGTGATGTCACAGTACCGGTGCGGTTGGTTGCCGGTGCCTGGGCGCCGCCATTTTTTTTACAATTTTTTAAAACATTTTTTTTAAATTTTCTTCTGCGCATGCCCAGAAGCCGAGCTTCCGGCACTGTGCGTGCGCTGCCTTCCTACCCCACAGTGAGTCCAAGCAGGGAAGGATGGCTGAGGGAGCTCGTGAGACGCTGAAAGAACGGGCGGCAGGAGCTATCTCCATTCCCCTCCCTTCAGCAGTCCGAGAAGCCACGAACGTGCGGTGATGATCCGAGGCATTTTCACACGTTTGAGGCTTCTTGAGCTGCTGAGGGGAGAGGGAATGGGCGGCAGGACCTATCTCAGTTCCCCTCCCTTCAGCAGTCTGAGAAGCCACGCCCACCCGGTCACATGGCTGGCAAGCCACACCCACAAAATAAGCCACGCCCACAGAGTGGTAGTAAAAAAATTAGGAACCCGCCCCTGGGTCATAGGGATTGTTAACAGAAACTGAAACAATTACCCAATATGAATGTGTGTACAGGCAAGCTCTTACTTGTGATTTTTGGGTTGTCGCCTTAGCTTTTCTTGCTATCTTTGTTATATTGCACTTATCTGAAAATAAGAACTGAAGGCTGAAAGGAAGTGTAATTGGATCCAAATGTTGCATCAATGTGACAGACAACAGGGGAGGAGAGAGTTCAGATCTATGGGATCTGTTTGGCTTTCTTTTTAATTAAAATCCTTCAGCATAAAATCCTTCCTTCAGGAAAGGAGGCTACATTGACTTCTCCTACCATAGGAAAAAACCACTGTGGACTTACCTGTTCCCACTGCTGCAACTTTTGTAATTTCAGCAATATAGTTTTGGGATGGGCTCATTCTGCTGTTACTATGGTAAATAGTTGGGTGTCAGAAATTACTGACTTCTTTTAACTCAGCCAGTTATCTACCAGTAAATATCCCTTTGGCCTATTCCAGATATTCAGGAAGGATTTTGAACTGTGTGGGTTTAACAAAACAATAATAGTACATGCACTTGGACTTTAATGAAACTTGCTAAAGTAGAAATAGTGTACATAAACCAATTCTCAAACCAAAGCAGTGGGAATTAGTGGCATTCTTGATGGGTAGACAACCATCAAACCAGAGTAGATAATGGTCTCTGGAAGGACAGAATTGTCATTCAGCAACATCTGAAGGGCAACACATTCCGCACTGGGGTTTTTTTATGCTTAATATTTATTATTTGTTTTTTCAGTAGCAAATTTAAGTCACTGCTTAATTAACTACAGGTAGTCCTCACCTTACAACAGTTTATTTAAAGTTACAAAGGCACTGAAAAAAGTGACTTATGACTGTTTTTCACACTTACAACCGTTGCAGCATCCCAATGGTCACATGATCAAAATTCAGATGCTTGGCAACTGGTTCATATTTATGACGGTTGCAGTGTCTCGGGATTTTGTGATCAACTTTTTGCGACTTTCTGACAAGCAGTCTCAGTGGGAAAGCCAGATTCACTTAACAACCATGTTACTAACTTAGCAACTTTAAATTCATTTAAAAACTGTGTCAAGAAAGGTCATAAAATGGGACAAAATTCACTTAATCACTGTCTCACTTAGCAAGAGAAATTTGGGGCTCACTTGTGGTTGTAAGTCGAGGACTACCTATAAAGCAAAACTTCAAGTATCTAGATTGTACATTGAACAACAACTTGATCATCTTGACACTCTCGGACAGACGCCTTTGAGAGTCAACTTCACTAGTTAGTTTTTGAATACAGGTAGTCCTCAAGTTATGACCACAATTGAGCCCAAAATTTCTGTTATTAAGTGAGACATTTGTTAAGTGACTTTTGCCCCATTTTACGACCTTCCTTGCTACAGTTGTTAAATAAACCTCTGCAATTGTTAAGTTGGCAACATGATTGTTAAGTGAATCTGGCTTCCCCATTGACTTTGCTTGTCAGAAGGTCATAAAAGGGGATCACGTAACCTTTGGGACACAGCAAGTCATAAATAGGAACCAGTTGCCAAGCGTCTGAATTTTGATCACATGATCATGGGGATGCTTCAAAGGTCGTAACTGTGAAAAACGGTCATAAGTCACTTTTTTCAGTGCCCTTGTAACTTTGAACGGTCCCTAAATGAACTGTTGTAAGCCATTCTCCAAACCAATTTTTTAGCTCTCAGAAAAGTTGTGCATCTTTAAATGTATTTGATAAGTTTGTTGGTAACTGCTTCCATGTTAAAAACTAGATTAGGGCTCTGATCGGGAGTTCCTTAATTCAATCATAGTTCAAATTATTTTCCTGTGATCCACATATAAAAATTAAAAAAAAAAAACCACAATGACAAACAGATATTTAACTGCATAAGCAATGAGCATAATGTAGCCTCTTTTGGTGATAGAACTTAGGAAACCTATTTGTCACCCTGCCAATTCTAACAGCGTTTTCAGTCCCAACTCCAAGATTCAAAAATTTAAAATCAAACTGTAAGAGAAAAGTCAGGAGAATAGAAAGAGAAAGAGAAATTCTTCAGTCAGGTATATAAGATAAGGTGAAAGGGGTTTGTTCTGTTGTTGTTTTTCTGGGCCAGCTTCCATTGGTGTGGCTTTGTTGCAACACAGAGTAGTTTGTGACAGTGGTGGGAGTATTAAGCATGGCATGGAATGGATTCCTCTGTAATTAACTTGTGGGTTTTCTTTAAAGCATCCTCATTACTGTCAGAATTGGGAAATAAAGGTGAATGTTCTACCCACAGATCATAATTCTAAGATAGCTTTACGGATGTTTATTGGAATGTTTTCCCATGTTTAACTGGTAGCACCCTATCCTCTGGGCAGGATAAGTTACCTGCACCAAAGGAATTCAAACTTTGCATTCTGCAATCTATAAATATCACTGGGGGGAAAAAATACGCACAGGTACATATTTACACAATTCATTCTACTTCTGATATCCCTGGATTTTGACCTTTTCAAATTTAAGGATTCTATACAGGTAGTCCTCAACTTACAACCATTCATTTAGTGACCATTTGAAGTTACAACAATGCTGGAAAAAAAGTAACGTGACCGTTTTTCACACTGACTCATATTTATGATGGTTGCGGTGTCCTGGAGTCATGTGATCACCTTTTGTGACCTTCTGACAAGCAAAGTCAATGGGGAAGCCAGCTTCACTTAACAGCTGCCATACTAATTTAACAACCGCAGTGATTCACTTAACAACAGTGGCAAGAAAGCTCATAACATCAGGCAAAATTCACTTAAGACAGTGGTGAAATCTAAAAAATTTCCCTACCGATTTTGTGGGCATGGCTTGGTGGGCATGGCTTGGTGGGCATGTGATTGGGTGGGCATGGTCATGTGACCAGGTGAGCTCAAAAACCAACTTTCACACTTCACACACAAACAACACAAAAGCCCACAACTGACTCACACACAATGCAAAAGCAGCTGACTTCACACAAAATGGCCCCTGCAACAAGCAGGAAACTCACAGAGTCACAGAGAGCTCAAAAACAAACTATCACACTTTGCACAAAAATAACACAAAAGCTACACAACTGACTCACACACAACTGACTCACACACAATGCAAAAGCACACAAAATGGCCCCTGCAACAACAAGCAGAAGCCTCACAGAGCCACAAAGAGCTCAAAAACCAACTTTTACACTTTACACAAAAATAACGCAAAAGCTGCACAACTGACTCCTACACAACTGACTCACACACAATGCAGAAGCAGCTGGACTTCACACAAAATGGCCCCTGCAACAAAGCAGGAACCTCACAGAGTCACAATTCCAGTGAATAGTTTAAAAAAAATGCTTTAAAAAAGTAAAAAAAAAAAGGTTCCATGAGCCCCCTCTAAGGTGATTGGAAAAAAGCTGAGAGTCGGGACTTTTTTTTTTTACTTTTTAAAGCATTTTTTTACTACCAGCTCTGAGGAATAGATAGTAAAAATGCTTTTTAAAAAGTTTTTTTTAAAAAAAGATTCATCAGCTGTGCCGTGCGATTGTGGAAAACTTTTTTTTTAGAATAGAATAGAATAGAATTCTTTATTGGCCAAGTGTGATTGGACTCAAGGAATTTGTCTTTGGTGCATATGCTCTCAGTGTACATAAAAGAAAGGATACATTTGTCAAGAATGGTTGCCATAGGGTTCAAGTAAGCAATCAGGAAACAATCAATATTAATATAAATCATAAGTATACAAGCAACAAGTTACAGTCATACAGTCATAAGTGGGAGGAGATGGGTGATAGGAACGATGAGAAAAACTAATAGTAATAGTAATGCAGCCTAGTGAATAGTTTGACAGTGGTGAGGGAATTATTTGTTTAGTACAGTGATGGCGTCCGGGGAAAAACTGTTCTTGTGTCTAGTTGTCTTGGTGTGCAGTGCTCTATAGCGTCGTTTTGAGGGTAGGAGTTGAAGCAATTTATGTCCAGGATGCGAGGGGTCAGTAAATATTTTCACGGCCCTCTTTTTGACTCGTGCAGTATACACGTCCTCAATGGAAGGCAGGTTGGCTTTTACTTTTTAAAAGCATTTTTACTACCGGTTCAGAGAACTGGAAGTATTTGTTACTAATGGTTCGGGCGAACCGGCCCAAACCGGTAGCATTTCACCCCTGACTTAAGATCTGTCTCGCTTAGCAACAGAAATTTTGGGCTCAATCGTAGTTGTAAGTCGAGGACTACCTGTATTTGTTATATTTTTCACAGCTGCCCTAATGAAGATGGTTTCATACGCAAGAAAGAAAACAAGCCTGTGTATCTCTTATCAGCCAGCGAGTCGGGTATTTTAAGTGGTAGGCTACACCCCTGTTCCTCCTATGGCTATCTCTCTGAACTTCTGACTGTATCTGAAATCAGATCTTCCATTTGGAGATTTATGAGTGAAAGTCCAATCCACCAAAAGAATTTATGGATCTACTTAGACAATAAGCTTTCAGGGTTTAACTTAATTGCATTTTTATCAATTTCAAGAAACAGGTTTATCAGCTAGTCATATTATGCTGTCTTCTAGCTGGTCAAACCTGAAGTTGTACAACAGGTAAAGTCCAATAAACAACAAGCATACAAATGCCTGATTCAAGGTCAAATCATACACAACAGAGTACCTGGAATTCACCAATGAAATAGCTTGATTTGGCTCTATAATTTGTGGAGAAAACTGTTAGGAAGACATATACCAGCTAATTAGCTGAGAGATGCCCTGCCCCTGCTTGTCTTAACTATGACGAATTGGATATTGTGAAAGATCTTGGGATTAATTTGCAACATAAGAAATCATCAACTATTTTACACAATAAATGCATTAACGCCGTCTGATTAAGCAAGTTCTAGGATCCTAAAAGAAACTTTTTCTGATTCCTTCTCGGGAATATAGTATACAGGTAATCCTCGACTTATGACTTATGACAAAATTTCTGTTGTGAGACAGTTGTTAAGTGAGTTTTGCCCCATTTTACCACCTTTGTTGCCAGAAGTTGTTAAATGAATCCCTGCAGTTGTTAAGATAGTAACCTGGTCCTTAAGTGAATCCGGCTTCCCCGTTGGCTTTCTTGTCAGAAAGTCACAAAAGGTGATCACATGACCCCGGGACACTGCCACCGTCGTAAATATGAGTCAGTTGCCAAGTGTCTGAATTTTGATCACGTGATCATGAGGATGCGGCAACAGTCGTTAAGTATGAAAAACAGTCATTAATAAGTCACTTTTTTCAGTGCCCTTGTAACTTTGAACGGTCACTAAATGAATAGTTGTAAGTCAAGGACTACCTGAATAGCCACATTTGAAGAAGAACTGTTAGCAGTTGATAGGGTTTTTTTGTGGGAGGGGATTTTGCATTTCTCGGGATTTGGTAAACTCCTGAGTCTGCGGCAGTGCGGAGGTTAAATTTTAGAAAAGTAGAACATTATTTCAAGAAGGCAACACATAAGTTTGCAAATCAGTTCTCTTGCCTTTTGCGAGCTACGTTAGAAGAGTTGGTGAACTGAGTATTTTCAATGCCTGGAACCAAAGATGCCTGATAAAAGGAAGGTACTTTTGGTTTCCTTGTGGACAAATCAAATGGGAGAAGAACACTAAGTCCAATTTCATGGATTGCAAAGTATGTACAGGTAGTCCCTGTCAAAACTGGGACTGGAATTTCAGTCAGTAAACGATGCAGCCATTCACTGAGTCAATCAATCAATACATTTATTGAATAGCCTGAAGGCCTTTTCAAAAAAAAGAAGCAGAACAAACAGGTACAGAAACAACCGTACAAAAATACATATGGTACATAACATCAAAATTCAACGATATCAAAATTCAATAACTAAATTTCTAAAACTAGATAACCCAAATAAAATATCTCGTCTCTAACTCAGCTCATCTTTCTTACAATGTTGACTGAGTCATATATGACCAGACTCAATGTTGTGACTATTTTTACCACATCCATTAAGCGATCCGTGTGGTCTTTTAAGTGAAACACTTAAGCCGATCCTGCTTTCTCAATGACTTGGTTTGTCAGAGGCTGGCTGGGAAGTTTGCAGTTCGCAATCACGTGACCACATATGCCGCAACCCTCATAGGTGTGAGCCGATTACCAAACATCTGGATTGCGATCATGTGATTGCAGGAGTGGTATGACAGTCACAACTTTTGAAGACGGGTCGTAAATGGCTTTTTCAAAGGCTGTTGTAATTTCAAAATATTGTTAAACCAACAGTCGTAAATTGAGGATGAGGACTCCCTGTATTTGCAAAACATTTCAGGAGGATTCTTTCATTACAATTTTTCTCTCTCTAGAAATCATTGCTGTAATATGATATTTGTTCTATGATTCACTTTCTTAGTGACTAGACAGGATTACATTATCCAGTTTCTGGAACAAATGCTAAATAGTTTGGCTGGTTGAGGTCCCCAGATCAATCCTTATATTAAAAATGCTTTGTACACATAAAATCCCAAAGATTAATTTATATTTTGCACAACTGTTAAAGGTATAGCTTATCTTCTGAGAGTGTTCTGGTCAGTATTGTTCTTGATCCCCATGCTAGATTAAAACAAGCCACAGGGCTATCTCCATGTTGATCAACCTTCTACTTCAGGTGCCATCTTTATGTTTTAAGCCTGCATAGGCTTAAAACAGAAAACCATCCTGAGAGTAGGTTTAATTGCCCTAGCAGATACTCAGGTAGTAAATCCTGCTGCAGATAAACTCTTTCAGAAGTTAGGAAAATGAATCCAACTTCTCATCTTTTCCCCCAAACAGGCAATTACTAGAATCAAAGCAAATGTGGATCCGGTGCCTAAAAGTCCCACAAGGGTTCTCGTTGGGTGCTAATAAATTTGTCCCTGTAGCTGAGTTTTAATCTAATTCAATTTTTGCCTTCTGTGGATCACAGTAGTTGCTTCTCTGCTTGTGTGAAATGTCGGTTTTGTTCGGTTACCTACTGTATATGCATTAGCAAAGAGTTCTCCAAGTCTGGTTTAACATTTTTTAAAATTAAACTCAGATGACTAGAGACTGGCTGTCTGTGTTATTGATTAGCAAAGAGTTTTCCAAGTCTGATTTAATATCTCTATTAGTTAAACCCAGATGACTAGCTGCACGAGAGCTCTTGGGATAGTATCAGCAGAGTTAGAGTAAGGCAGAAAACCTGCAACAGGTCTGTGCATGTTGTAGATTCCTGCCCAACCAACCTGTTTGGTTGATATTGATGTTGTTATTGTTGAGCTACCATGGCACCAGGAGACAACACCTGTCTATCTGTATTCCCATCACTTGATCTTTCTCTTGGATGACAGAACAGCCTTAGCCGGAGAGATACTACATTATGTGTTTTTAAAATGTAACATTGCTTGTTACATGGAAATAACCTTTGAGGATTCACGTCGGTGGCTAGTACTTAGTTTGTATTTCATGTTACCAACAGTATGCTTGATAGAATAGTAGGAATGCAGAATGTACTGTATACTTTCTAATTAAAAATTACTGTAGTAATTGTAAGTCAAATTCTGGTTTACATGAATGAAAAATATGCTAACATCTTTGGATAAGGTGGCGCAGTGGTTAGAGTGCAGCACTGCAGGCTACTTCAGCTGACTGCTAGCTGCAGTTCGGCAGTTCAAATCTCACTGGCTCAAGGTTGACTCAGCCTTCCAGCCTTCCGAGGTCGGTTAAATGAGGACCCAGATTGTTGGGGGCAATATGCTGACTCTGCAAACTGCTTAGAGAGGGCTGTAAAAGCACTATGAAGCGATATATAAGTCTAAGCGCTATTGCTATCTGCTACCGATACTTAATCTTCCTGCCAGCAGGAGTATCTACATTAGCAGAGGGAATTTCATGACTCTCCCGCTGGGGCTAAACTACAACTCCCAGTAGCTCCAGCCAACATAGTCAAAGTGAGAGATGACGGGAATTCTCCATCCCCACCAAAGCACATTCCTGCCAGGATTTGTCTAGTGGATGTTTTTGCTGACATCTCTAGCTTCTCTCAAGCTGAGACCCAAAAGCTTGTTGAGAACAGGTAGAATTTTTAGTCTACAAATTTCAGTAAATAAGCAACTCATGGAAGTGGTCTATCTGTTTTACTTATGCCTCCCAGTAGGGGGTATGATTGAGTAGTATATAGAAAGTTGTTACTGCAAGTTACCGGTACCTTTTAGAAGAAAAACTCATATTGGTAGTGTCAATTAAGTGTAAACATTACTGGCCTTTGATGATATTTGCTTATCTTTCCCCATTGCATATGTATTTAAAACTTATTAAAATATAACCAACTTTAGCAAATAATTTGGGCAATTCGATAGCTATCTGTCTGAAAACTTAAAGCATTGAAAAGGATCCAGAATAGCTTCACACATCTTTACACAATAATGAAATTATTTCCTTGGTAATCCAAAGCAATCATTCAGGGAAGCAGTCCAAAGACAGGAAATGTAACTGTGGACCCCATTTGGTGTGATGTCTTGGCAATCTAGATTTTTATATTTTAATAGAGTAGTTAGTCAGAAGTGCCTGAGGGAATTCATGTGTCAGACAGGAACTAAAGTACATCAGTAAATATGAAATATTTATACTAGGCCTGCCTACTTCAGAAACTTCCTCCTGCAGCCATTTTTAGACAACAAATACCCATAATCCTTTCTCCACATGAAGAAATCCCTGGGGCTTCAAACATGTAGAGATAGTACCACGGGTGGGTTCTGCCTTACCTCGCTGCTGGTTCGCTTCCTCCCGTGCCGCGTGGGCGCGCGCATGCACAATGCTAAAAACCAAGCTTCTGCACATGTGCAGAAGCAAAAAACAGCTGCGCATGCGCAGAAGCGAAAAACAAGATGGCGCCGGACATCGCTGCCGGTTCGGCGAGCGGGGGGAAATTCCCGTTACCGGTTCCATAAAACCCGTCCGAACCGGCAGGAACCCACTGCTGGATAATACCCACTCCAAACTGCTGGTGAGGGCAGTGATATATTTGACCTGGATTTAGTTAATTAAACATCTGGCTCCAAGAACCAAAGATGCTAATTTAGTGTATATATACAGTAACTATATGTGTGTAAGTGTGTAGGCATTGATGTATTCAGTCAGCTTGAAAAAATACCAAAAGGGGAATGGGACATGAAGCCAAAGATCTGTAATAGCATTTTGGAGTGGAGATGGAACAAATAAGCATGTATGTTTGTAAGAAGAATTCACTGCCTCTTTGGGAGTTTTGATACTGTATTACTTCACATGGAGGAGATCTATGTGGTCACCAAGAGCTGACATCAATTTGATGGCATATAATAACTGAACAGAGAGGAAGATCTGCACACATTCATAATAATGTCTAAAAGGAGCCCTTGGATACAGATGTTAGATGCCCAGAGCTTCTGGGTGACCCAGAAAAAAAGCAGAATACCTTTTTGCTTACATAGAAGTTATTTTCCACTTATCAAATTATGGGAATTGGATGTTCCAAATCCCATTTCCCTTTTTTGTTCTGCCTTCTGAAACAGGCTTGACGGAGATATCCAACACAGTTTTTGCCTGTCAATAATTTTCAACAGAAAGCCAGGAGAATAGCAGATATGAAATGGTATCTTATACAAGCTTAGCCCAGCTCTAAATGTATGAGGAAATGATTACAATTTTTATTTTCAGAAATCCTCTCTGGGGGCGTCTATATTGGAAAGAACAAACATCTATGTCACATTAACACAATTGATTGGGAAGACATCATCCGGGATCCAAAATTCCACGCAGTGGTCCATGACAATGGGGAGAAATGTGAGTATTGGCCACCTGTTCACATCACCTCTGATTGGCCTTTCATTTACAGAGGAGACTTTAAAGATTGTGTGCTTCTTCCAGAGCAAAGGCTTAGTTTTACCCAACCTTGTGTTTTCCAGATACTTTAGAATGGCAACTCCTAAACTTAGATTAGTGGCCACATTGCTGGTTGGAAATTTTGAGAATTGCAGTACCAATATCGGTAAATCCTGAACTATGACCATTTGGTCAGCAAAGATGTTGGATAACCATTTGTCTGAAGTGGTGTAGGGTTTCCTACCTAAGCAGGGGGTTGGACTAGAGGACCTCCAAGGTCCCTTCCAACTCTGTTTTTCTATTCTATTCTATTCTATTCTATTCTATTCTATTCTATTCTATTCTATTCTATTCTATTCTATTCTATTCTACTCTACTCTACTCTACTCTACTCTACTCTACTCTATTCTATTCTATTCTATTCTATTCTATTCTATTCTATTCTATTCTATTCTATTCTGTCTGGTTCATTAGCTAAAAGAAAGCATAGAAGAAGAAGAAGAACAAAGGTTGGAGAATCAGAAATTAAACTAGAAAGAGTTGTTTTATCTAAGGATATAAGTTTTATTTAAGTGACTTTGGGCCAGTCACTTGCTCTCGGCCCAATCCACCTCAAAGGGTTGTTGTGAGGAAATTAAGACGAGAAAGGGGTATAAGATATGTTTGTCACCTTGAGTTGTTTAAAAAATAATAATAAAGACAGATATAAATTAAATAATAAGTAACTTAGGATGGCACTGAATGAAAGGTAATTATGACTGGTCCTCGGAGTTCCAACCATTCCAGCACCTGTGTAGTCACATGACCACAAGCTGGGTGTGTGGCAACCAATTTGCACTCACAACTGGTTGCATGGCCCCATGATCATGTTTTAAAATTTTTAAATGAACCTTTTGTAGATTTTAAAGGGTTCAGCCTAAAGTTCCAGAAGTGTAAGAACACCTTGTTGGTAGAAGGCTAGCATTCATCTTGCATGGTAACCCTGCTTTTAATCCATCAAGCTCATTATCTCTGTTGTGATGGTGTGTCTCTTTTCCTCCCCTCACTCTCATGCAGGTACTCCATGCCATGAAAACTGCAATGGCCACTGTTGGGGGCCTGGTCCTGAAGACTGTCAAAAGTGTAAGCATTACAAAATATCTGACATAATTCAGCTATTATGTTTAATTAAAAGTTGGGAGTCAGCATTTTTTTTTTAGTCTTTACAGGGCTTTTTCTAGCAGCAGTGTAGTTCTATCTTTTCAACAAGGTGAACTCTCCAATGAACAAATGGCGTTGAAGCCAGAAGTTTGAAATCAAGATACATTGAGGCCTAGCCCCATTGTTGTCATAAACAGGAAAATTTCCTTTCAAGGCAGTTGCTTATAGGCTATGCAAAGAATTTGAATGCTGTGTTTCATGAAGCGTCAGCATAAGTGTTGATCACTGCCCAGAGTCACTTTTTGTGAGATGGGTGGCTATACACATTTGATTAATAAATCTATATACAGTATATAAAAGTGAAAACCACTCACGCCATAATCACGAAATCTCCAAAACAGTAAAGCCTACAAACTTGAAATTTGCCACGTATGTTCCTCTTGGCTTCTAGGTGCTCACTAAGAAAGGATTTTTCGAAATGACCATCAGAGGGGGTCGTGTGCACATGTGCACAAGGTGGGGATGATTAGGATGAAAAAATACCCAGGCAGCGCAGGGTCATCAGCTAGTAAATAAATAAATGGCATGTCCCTTCTTGAGGCAAGTATCTTAAGGCATCTGGAGATGGCATTCAAAGCAGCCCTATCATCTTTGCAGAGGACGGGATTGCTTTAAAACTTCAGAAAGATGTTCCACTTCTGCTAAATCACTTTCAAATGCTTTGCTCAGCTCTGGTCCCTTGTGGGGGGAAAAATTATACAAGCTTTGCCTCACCTGAATCACATTTTTAAAAAAGGGGGACAAGACCAAACATCTGACAACTTCAATCCTCTTTTTATGGCTGAGCTACTGTGATGCAGAAAGGTTTCAAGAGTCTGCAAATAAAGTAGGCCAGATCAATTTAAAGTGGAATCACAATATTTGGGCAACAAAACAGATTATAGTCTGAACATGCTATTAAAAATAGTTCTTGTTAGGCATCATTGAACCAAGAGTTAACAAAGATATCCAATATATTACTATTCACATTCTAACGGCAGCTAGGATTGTATACGCGCAGTTCTGGAAAAACAGTGAAATGCCTACAGAGGAGGACATAATTAGAAAGATAATGGACTGCGCTGAGATGGACAAATTAACAAAGGAATTAAAGGATAAACAAGAATCAGACTTTTATATAATATGGAACAAATTTTATGATTGGTTAAGAAAAAGAAGGAATGTATAAAATGTATATCTGCCAACTCTGAATAATATAAGATATTTGTGTGTAAAAATTCATTAAATGTAACACGGTATATTTATATTAATATAAGTAAAAATTATAGATTTAAAAGGCTATATAGATAATACGGATATAGTTGTCTATTATGGTAAAAAAAATGTAACTTAAATTATGTAAAGTTCCGAGGATAACTTATTGGAATTAGGGGCTAAACAGAAAAGCCCAAAACGTTTATTTGTTGTTGTGTATGTCACTGTTGTATTGTTGTATAGTTTTGTGTATTTAATTAAAAAAATATTTTAAAAAAAATAGTTTTTAGGTCTGAGACTTCCCAACCAACATGAGCAGTTGTAATGCTACCTGGGGATTCTGGGAGTTGTAGTCAAATTGGTTTTTCATTGGCAAAATTGCCCATGTATAGATAGAAACAAAACCCATTTTGCTGTTTCAAGAATGGTTTACTGTGTAAAAAACGGTGTTATTTATTTCCTTTAAATTATGTATGTTTTTCACGTGTGGAAAACCAGTGCAAAATCATTCTTTAAAAAAACACAAGCTGCAAATACAGCAAAACTACTTTCTCATTCCCATTCCTGTCAGTTCGGTATCATTTAAACTCTGGGATTAGAGTTTGCTAAAGTTCACTTTAAACATCATATCAATGATAACTTCCCAAAGGCTTGCACTTAAAAAAAAAGGTTCTGTGTTAAAGGATCACTATTAAATGTGTTCATGTAGGTACCCAAAATCCTTAGATTGGAGAGAATGAGTGACCTTTAGAGGGCTACCAGGACACTGACCAGCATTTTCTCTCTCTCTCCCTACCTTAGTGACGAAGACCATCTGTGCTCCTCAGTGCAATGGACGCTGCTTTGGCCCCAACCCCAATGAATGCTGTCATGATGAGTGTGCAGGAGGTTGCACTGGGCCGCTCAAGACAAAGTGCTTTGTACGTAACCAGGTTTCTGGGCTGACCTTCACAACTGCCATTACCTCATCTAACAACTCTGCCTCTTTTTCTGTATTAGGCCTAGTTTCCTCATTTCTACCCTTTTGCTAATACTTCCAAAACATCATACCGTCTGAATCCTATCATTTTCTTTTGATTTCTAGAGCTTCATTGCCAGAGTCTGCCAGCCAACACCATCCTCCTCCTTGCTAAATCTTCACATTTGTATCTTTGTACAGTCTGGCCATCGCTAGTTCTTGAACTTTAAGGCCTTTTGTTTTCATCCCAGAACTAGTTTATCCTACCTTTCCTGCGTTCCTTCCCACATTTTCTGTCTCTGGTTTCCCTTGATCTGCAATCTTTTGTGAGGTGCCAGGGAGAATTTGAAGCCCTTGTTGTGCAATATCCACCCCAAATCTTGTCTCCTTTTAATTTGTTCAGGTTCTGTTGTGTGCTATCAGGAAGGGTGGGGGAGACTCTGTCTTTCATTAGGAGAAAAGTCTCTCAGCCTGGGATGATGGGGACAAAGTCTATTTCATCATCTGACGATTTTCTTTCCTCCACCCCAGGCCTGCCATCACTTCAATGACAGTGGAGCCTGTGAAACCCTCTGTCCTCGGCCAATGATCTACAACAGACTCACTTTTCAGCTGGAGCCCAATCCTGATGCTAAATACCAATATGGTGGTGTGTGTGTCAAAAATTGTCCACGTAAGTCCTAGGTCATGAACACAGTGATGTACTCAGGTGTAACAGAGATAGAGGAATTCCTGAGGGCTTTTCCTTCTGCTCCATGACTTTTTACGTTCCCTTCCCAGGGATGTTCTATCTCCCAGTCTTTCTTTGATTCGTAATATCTTACTCTCCAGCTACCAATTTCTTATAACTTTATTTTTCCCTCCCTTTGTTTTACCTCCTCACAGATAATTTTGTGGTGGACGGGACCTCCTGTGTCAGAACCTGTCCCAGTGACAAAATGGAAGTTGAAAAAAATGGTCAGAATATCTGTCAGCTTTGCGAGGGACTCTGCCCAAAAGGTATGAATGGGAACAAGCACCTCTGACTCACAGACTTTACATGGGATTAGTGGATGCAGACTTGAAAGTCTCATGCAAGTAGTTTGCTAATCTTAATGATGTTAGTGCACAAAATTCTTTTAATTTAACCATTAATAATTCAATTCCCTTTGAATCATCCAACCAAATCATCTGCAAAAGGTCTTAACTTTTAAGTCCTTTTAAAAATCTTTATGGCCACAATCCTCAAATGAAACTTAAATTTGTCAGTAACTAAAACATGATTTAAAAAAAAATCATCCCAGCATCTATTACTTTGGAAATTGAGCAGGCTTCATCCTGCTTCTTATTGGTCCAGGTGGAATCAGTTTCTTAAATTACTAATTGGCCTCAGATGTAATCTTCCAGTTGGTGTATCTTTAATTTTTGATTCTCCCAACTCAAATTATTTCCTGGGTGAAGAAATAAAAAGTAAAACCACAATCTCAATGAACCCCTGAGTAAAGTCTGAAAAAACTGAATATGTATATGTATGTTTTATAGATTTTGCATCATCTGTTCTGTATGGGGTGGAGGGGTGGAGCTGTTAAAATGATTTCAATGTATTTTCAGCTTTGAATGAATGAAACACTATTTATTCTTTATTCTCTTGTACTAAATTAAGGGAAAGACTGGGGGATGGGGGAATGAAAGCCATCCACAATGGCCACCCTAATGACTGATTTTAACAGGGTCATTGTCTATCATATATCAGCTATCCCATTCAATTGCTCCAGATACCCTTGGTTGGACATGGCTTGTGCATGACAAATTAGCTGTATATTATTTTTGAAAAACTTAAGTGGGAATGTATTAGACTGCTGATCTTTTTAAAGAAACCAGTGCAAAAACAGACACTCTTGGACTTTATACCTTTGTCCTTGGAAATATGCATGCTGATGATTACAAAGGGTAAAATCATATGACCCTAACTCAGAGCCATTCCAAAACCTGGGACAGAACCCAGTCCCCCTAAACCTTCTCTTGCCCATTAACTGCATGGGAATATATAAAGTGGGAGGCTAAATTGGAGTCATTAACCAATTGACTGTTGAGCTCATACTTTCTCTTCTCTACAGCTTGTGAAGGGACTGGTATTGGAAGCAAATATCAGACAGTGGATTCCAGCAACATTCACCGATTTATAAACTGCACCAAAATCTTGGGCAATTTGGATTTTCTTATCACTGGTCTAGAAGGGTAAGTACGTGTCTCTCTGTGTTCTTTCAAATTATATCCTGTCTTTCTGCCACTTAAATATGCAAAGATGGTGTCTCATTCTAAACATAGCTATATTTGTTGAATGGGTCAGTCTGAGCTTGGGTTGCATTCTCATATCTCTGGATCCCAGCAAATTGGAATGGGAATAGATATAGCACCTCTTCTATCCTTCCTTCTTTGCCCTCCAGTTGCTACCATTTTTGTTGGAATTTGGTAATTTCCTGGTAAAGCATGAGGCTATCCTTGAACTTACAGAATACGAAATAACAAAATTGGAAAGGACCTTGGAGGTCTTCTAGTCCAACCCCCTGCTCAAGCAGAAAGTCCTATACCATTTGAGACAAATGGCTGTCCAATCTCTTTTTAAAAAACCTCCAGTGATAGAGCACCCACAACTTCTGGAGGCAAACCGTTCCACTGGTTGATTGGTCTCACTGTCAGGAAATTTCTCCTCAGTTGTAAGTTGGATCTCTCCTTAGTTACTTTCCATCTAGTACTTGTCCTGCCCTCAAGTTGCTGCTGTGGCCTAGATTATCAGGAGGTTATGAGGTCAATCCTAGGTAAAGGCAGATGTAGGGTCTCCTCCTTGGGCAGGAGGTTGGACTAGATGACCTGCAAGGTTCCTTCCAACTCTGCTAATCTGTTAAAGTGCTTTGGAGAACAGGTTGTCCCCTTCTTCTCTGTGGCTGCCCCTCAAATTTTAGAAGACTGCTATCATGTCATCCCTAGTCCTTCTCTTCATTAGACTAAATATACAGTACCCAGTTCCTGCAACTGTTCATCATATGTTTTAGCTTCCAGCCCACTAATCCCCTTTGTTGCTTCTCCTTTCTTTCTACAGAGACCCTTGGCACAACATAAGTGCCCTGGATCCAGAAAAACTCAATGTCTTCAGGACAGTGCGAGAGATCACTGGTGAGTTGAGGTGCAAAAATCTTTAGAGAAATGTGGAATATCCACAGTAGCATGTTGTGTATAACGCAGGTGGTAAGGACAGTACTCTTTGATATTTTATCTGTTTTCTGGTGTCTTCTTCCTGGTGTGAAACAAGCTTGAAGAAAAGCTGGAAAGTTAGAGAAAGTTATTTGGAAAAGAGAGTTTGGAACTCTGAGGAAGATTATACTTTGGGGTTTGGAAGAAGAAAAGTCCAAATTCCTTAACTACTGAGTTCCACGTTTCTCTTGTGAGCTTTGAGCACTATGTTGGCAGAAAGATGGAATACAAATAAAGTGAAATTCAAATAAAATAAAATGAGATGTATGCATGATGTAATAAAACAGACTCAGACTATGCAGGTCACAATGTACCACATGAAAAGTACAGGTTGGCTATTTGAAAAGAAAACTTGCATAATAAAGACTATTCCGGGAGGTGGTGACCTATTAGTCATGCTGCCCAGACCTTATGGGAGCTTTCTGGAGAGTACCAGAAAGTCAAGCAAGGCCATTCTGGAAGTTAGAATAATAGTAAAATGTACATGCGGAGGTTTGAATTTTGGAGATGGCCTAATGGTAGCTCCCAAAGTTGGATTCTTTTTTTTTTTAATTCAAAAAGTTTTATTAGTACAAAGTACAAGCATTTTTCTCTTTTCTCCCCCCCCCCTTTCCCCCTAACCCCAACCCTCCCCCCTCCCCCTCCTCCCCATCCCTTCCCCTCCCTGGACTTCCCAGAACATACACAGGGTATAATATAGTTTACACAAATGCAAAACTAAAATATGCTAACAAATTATTAACTTCCAAATATCAAAAACTCTTAACTCCTTATACAGTAAATTAAACAAAAAATTAAGTTGAAATATGTCCTTCCTCATCTATTTTAGTCCATTCATCTTCTCCTTTATCAGGAATATCATTTAAATAATCTTTAACATGTTCTAAAATTTTTGCCCTTTACAATATTAATTTTAAATAAGTCTTCCTCTTACAGTTTTATGCCACCAACACCTGGCAGCAATTATTAAATTCCAAACCAACTTAACCAAATCTAAAAATATTTAACAACATCACATTCATTTGATCTCTATTACATTAGATTACAACCTATACTTATTTCCACCTCTAATATAATTTTAATCTTATTCTCTACCAATTTAATCTCTATTACATTAACTATCTTCTATTCTTATTCCCCAAACTGTAAAATTAATTTAATCTTATTATTTAAACCAATTTAATCTCTATTACATTACTTTACCTTCTATAATTATTCCCCATAAGTAATCTTGTAATCTAATTTCTGTAAATTTAAACAGCCTCATATATACATTTAAACTTTATTCTTATTTCTTTTACATTATCCTACTATTAGTAAAACGTCAATTCTCAATTCTTCTCCCCTTAAATATTTCTTTAAGTTGGCATCTGAAGATATGTTTATCCATTCTTGCTTCATTTGGAGAAGTTGAGGACTGAAATTGGTAATTTGAATCTTCTTCGCTTTCAACCTTTACTTCACTAATCTGTCTTAAATCCTTTGTATCTTCTTGACTTTTCAGAGTTCCTTTCTGTTGTGAAAACCACCAGTATTCCTCTCCCTCTTCTTTAATTTCCTCATATCTTTTGTCTTCTTCACTTTCAATCTTTACCTCTTTAACTTGTCTTGGGTCCTTTGGTTCTTCTTGACTTTTCAGGATTCCTTTCTGTTCCTCATTTCTTTTGTCTTCTGGTGACTTTGGTCTCTCAACCTTTAACACGTTGGCAAAAAAATCTTTTGCTTCACAGATCGTAATAAGTCTGTATCTTTTCCCCCTAAAGGTAACAGATAGTCCAGCCGGGATTTCCCATTTATATCGTATCTGTTGCTTTTTTAATTCTGCCACCAGAAAAGTATAACCTTTACGTGCTTTTAATATTTTTGGAGGAATTTCCTTAAACGTCAGAACCTCTTGTTCTTCGACCTTAAGATTGTTTTTATAAGTCGCCTGTAAGATTCGATTTCGCAGTGTCCTTGTGGTAAAATATACTACAATGTCTCTTGGTAAATGATTTTTTCTGGCAAACCAAGAATTAGCCCGGAATACTTTTTCAATCTGCCATTCCAATTCAACTTTTCTTTCCCCCAAGAGCTTCACCAATGCATCCAGGATCTTTTCCTTTAAATTTTCTTTATTATTTTCTTTTGCCCCCCGTAGCCGTAAGGCAAATTCCATGTCTTTATATTGAAACATCGTTAATTCTGCCTCAGTTCCATCAATTTTATTCTGGATCTCAGTTACTTTTTCAACCAAAGTCCCAGTAGACTGTTTAATTTGAGTCACGTCCTGTCCCAATAAGTCCATATTAACTGCCAAGGCTTTAAATACAGATTCCACATTGTCTCTGGTTTGTTGAGTCTGAGAAACAAACTCCTCTGAGACAGCTTGTATTTTTTCATTAATTTCAGTAATTTTTCCATTAATTTCAGTAATTTTTTTGTTAACTACTAAAACAATTTCTTTCTGCATATCTTTCATAATTTGCTGCCATTTTTCCAATGTAAGAGGCTGTGTTGGGGGGGCAAAGTCATGCAAATTAACAATATTTGTGGGAAGATTTTCAATTTTTCCTATTCCTTTAAAAGAAGCATTCTTTGCCAGTTTTAAAGACATCTTCAATTTGTATTAATTCTGTATAGCCAAAAAACAAAGTTCATCCAAGAAGAGAGCAAAAAACAAGAGGAGTTCTCACCAACATCTGTTAACAATCAGAACTCTCATTAGCTTCAGTAGCTTTCGCTTTCTCCACGCCTTTCAAATTCCAAGCGCCATCTTTAGCTACTTTGTTGCTTCCCAAATAATCCAAAAAGCAACACCGGAGTTAGGTAAAAATACTTGCTTTTAGATTCTCCTGGTATGTTCCGTCTGCTGCATTGTTTAGAGTAATAAAGTAATAAAACCATTTGCTACCAGCAGAGATGGTTGCGGCTTCTTGCTCCACTAAAAGTTAGCAGAGGCATTCCAGGTCCGGAGCTGTGACAGGCTTCAAGGGAGCCCTCGCCCTTCGCACCCCAGAGCTTCTTCTGGGGTGTTAGGGGGGGCTCTACCTCTGCCCATCTGCTCTTCTCCCCTCCCTTTGCCCGGGACAGGAGTTTCCAAGCCACCAGACAGCTGATGTGGCTTATCTGGCAGCTTTTACGGAGCCTGGAGTGGAGCGCCCATAAAGAGCGTCCAGCGAAGCTCGCGGTGCCACCGGAAGCCCAAAGTTGGATTCTTAATGTCACTAACAAACATATGAGATGTAACCATTTCATCTTACTTTTGGGGATTTTCTGAACTAAGAAGTGTTGAGAATGAGAATAAAATCTCATAGAGGCGATGTGGATCTTTACTTGGAATTCAGACAGTTAGAAATAAAGCCGAGATTAAAAGTCTAATAGAAAATATTTATTTCGGTACAAAAACAATAAATCCTGAATAATTACATCTTTGCTAAGAAACGCGACCGTTCAGGTCAAGAGCCAAGTCAAAAGTGATTAATGGTGGATCAGGGATGTGGACATGCGTACAAGATCATATCACGTGTTCTGCTTGTATTGGAATGTACCATAATATTAGATAGGGGTGCATCACCCTGCATAGACATACAACTGACAATATTCACACCATGACAAGAAGCAGGATGAAAGAAGCATTGATAGGTCTGTAAATAACAAAGGATAATCTTGCCCCCTTGAACATCTCTGTGAGTGAGGCAGGTCAGCTGCATAGTAAAAAGTCTTTATTTGGAGACACCTGGAAGGGGGGGGGGAATGTGTGACAATGATGGAACAAGGATTCAGAAATTACCAACTTGTTGTTGTAGGTTACTTGAACATCCAGTCATGGCCCAAGCACATGCAGAATTTCAGCATCTTCTCCAACCTGGTCACCATTGGTGGGCGCAGCCTATATAAGTAAGCATTTACACCCCCCCCCCCTTGATCTGCATGTTTTACCTTTGCATTTGAACTGTAGGAAACTTTAAGGATGGCGATTCCTCCAATTTGCCTCTTCTACTGAAGAGAAGTTGGCAAGTTTGAAAAGTCCCTACAGTAAAGGCTTTGCCATAGTAGTAAGTAGTAAGGATCCACTAAAGCAGGGGTGGGGGAACCATGGCCCTTTTATGACTTGTGGACTTCAACTCCCAGAATTGGAGAATTCCTGAGCATGGCTGGCTCAGGAATTCTGGGAGTTGAAGTCCACAAGTCATAAAAGGGCCATGGTTCAACCCTGCTGTAAAGGGTTTGCACCTTCATGCATATGGAGACTCCTTTGTAGGATGGGTTTGAAGACGTGTGTTTGGATTCTGCTCTGCCAGTTTCCCACACTCATTGGGTCCGGTACTTACGAGTTTGAATGAGTTGCTTCCAATTCCTCTTCTGAGACGGAGACTGCTCTCTGCTTTTTCTAGCCGTGGATTTTCTTTGCTGATCATGAAGAACATGAATATCACCTCCTTAGACTTCCGTTCCCTTCAGGAGATCAGTGCTGGCCAGGTCTACATCACTGAGAATCGACAACTTTGCTATTATCACACCATCAACTGGGCACGTCTCTCTCGCCGGCGTCCAGATCTTAACATCAGGAGTAACAAGTCTCCTAGGAAATGCAGTAAGTGAGGATAATAGAAAAGTGAGAGAGGGATGCCATGGAGGGATGCCGTGGAGGGATGCCATGAATGAACAGAATTAAACTGCAGAATTAAAATTGTTTCTGTAGCAGTCATACAGGATGTGGCTAACTGCTGGACTAGGAGTTATTTTTCAGATGTGAGCAAACCTACAGATGCGCATTATAGAAAGCTACTCACTCAGCCCAACATGCTGCCTTCCAGATACATTGGCTTAAGAATTCCCAGAATGTGGAGAAAGCATGAAACACATCTATCCCATAGGAATGAACCGGTCACTTTTCCTCTTGAGGACAAACCTTACAAGGACATCCCGGAGTGCTCTCCTCTTCAACTTCCTAGAAAGGGAGCACTCTCATTGGAAGGTGTTGAGCAAGGTGGATCTTGTTAAGCCCCCTTTGCTTCCTACCTGAGTTTTCCAGATGGGAATGGCTAGAGAGGACAAGACCCAGAACCCTTCTTCCTGGATTAAAGCCCTACATGGCTCAGGATCAGGTTACCTCCGAGACCGCCTCCTACCGCACAGCTCCCTTCGACCAGTGAGATCCCACAGAGTCGGTCTCCTCCGGGTCCCGTCAGCCAGAGAATGTTGGCTGGTGGGTCCATGGGGGAGAGCCTTCTCTGTGGCAGCTCTGGCCCTCTGGAACCAGCTACCCCCGGAGATCCGGACCGCTTCCACCCTACTGGTCTTCCGTAAGGCAGTTAAGACCTGGCTCTTCCATTAGGCATGGGACCGTTGAGCTTGGGAATATCGGGGATATGCTCCGGCCCATGAAAGTAGTATGCATGTGTTTTTTAATGGGTTTTTAAATTGTTTTTAACCATTTTTTTAGATTTTGCATTTCACATACTGTTAGCCGCCCAGAGTCCTTCGGGAGTTGGGCGGCATACAAATCTATTAAAATAAATAAATAAATAAACCCGTCAACAGGGATGAAATAATTATGGGTACACATACAAATCACTTTCAACCACTGAGGCATTCAGGTTCTTCCGAATAGACAGAGACCCAATGGATTTAAAATAGCAAATCTTTCCTGGTTACAATATAAATTCTCATTCTCTCTCTCTCTCTCTCTCTCTCTTTCTCTCTCTCTCTCTCTCTCTCTCTCTCTCTCTCTCTCTCTCTCTCTCTCTCTCTCTCTCTCTCTCTCTCTCTCTCTCTCTCTCCTCCCTCCCTCCCTCTTTTCTCCCTCCCTCTCCTCTCTCCTCTCTCTTCTCCTCCCCCCTCCCCCCCTCTCTCACACACACAGAGTCACTTACTCACCCACTCACTCACTCATCCACACTTACCCAGTCCTTAATTAGACTGCCAGTTACTAGCTAGAAGGATGGAAGCTGCTAAGTCTGGATGCAGAAATGACTCCAGGAGTGGGCAGCTTCAGAACCCCTTTTTATCTTGCTTTGTTGATTAGCTAGGATTGGGTTTTCCCCCACGTGCTCAGGCCCAGCTTCCTTATCTGCTTCAGGTAACATTTTTTTTCTTTGTTTCCTTAAATAAATTTGCTTCTTATCCACTCCCAAATGAATCTTTTAGTCAAGATTCTTAGCTTTTTGTCCTCTCCTGCTTACCTGCCTGATTCATCTTTAAATTATGGCAGCTTTATGCTTATGTGCCTGGTTCATTATGGCAACTTCAGCCTAAACTCATACGGGAAAGTGATTTGATCAGACCCACACAAGACAACATACATTTTCCACTTGCATTGTGCTTCTGCTTCTCAGTGTCCTTATAAAGTGAATAATGTGAGTCTGCTTTTGGCGTGCGATTGTTTGCTGGTGGAGAGACCAGTCACAGGTCTTCTGATAGACACCTTTCCCATCCAATTGCAGTGAACAAAACTGCAACCCCATAATATCCATATTCTAAAAATGCTCATTCACTTTTGCCCTCAGCTGTCTTGGCCAGTGCGACTCACAGATCTTCCACTAACCTCTCGATACTATGGCCAATGAGAGAATGCTGGTTGCTTGCAGTAATAGCGGTGTTGTCTGGGGACAGCAAGAGCTATTTATCAAATAGAGCCATCGGTGTTTTCAAAGGGTTCTGATTAAAACATATAATCTTAAGATGATTGGATTTGATCTGTTTTCCTTCAGACAGCTCAAAAACGAACAAAAGGGGCCTTGACAAGATGGCTCCCATTTGTGATCCATTCTTTTTTCCTATCAGTTCAAGAGGGAAAGGTCTGTGACCCTCTTTGCTCCAGTGATGGCTGTTGGGGGCCTGGCGGGGGCCTGGCCCAGACCAGTGTGTCACTTGCCGAAACTACAGCCGTGAAGGGGTCTGCACTGTCTCCTGCAACTTCTATGAGGGGTAAGAATAACAGCCAAGGGCGCTTGCTTCCTTCCTCCCTGGTTCCGTCTCAGACCCCTGTTTCTAACACTTCCTTTTTTCCCCTTGGCTACCTGAAGGGAGAGTCGAGAATTTGCTCAAGGGGACGTTTGCTTGCCATGCGATCCACAATGCCAGAAGATTGAGGGAGGCCTCACCTGTAATGGACAAGTATGATAGAACACATTTTTTAAGGAAGCAGTGGGGGGTGGGGGAGGGGAGGGATTAATTCTACATTACTTCTTCATTTAACCACACTGCATTTTCAGAGGTAAGAGGCAGTTTAAAAACATCTAAAATAATTTCCAGGAAATGTCCTGAGGCAAAACAGCTGCTCCTATTTCCTATCCTATAACTGCTTTTCCTAAACAAATGTAGCCTTTCCTGAAGGCTAGACAGGAAGAGCTGAGATGTTCCTCTCTTGGGAGGTAGCTTTTGGAGGGCAGTAAAGACCCTGTTCTTTGTAGGTGACAACATGGTGAACATGGGAAGACTGATAAACTTATCTTCTGAACTCTCTCTCTCTCTCTCTCTCTCTCTCTCTCTCTCTCTCTCTCTCTCTCTCTCTCTCTCTCTCTCTCTCTCTCTCTCTCTCTCTCTCTCTCCCCCCCCCCCCCCCTCTCTCTCTCTCTCTCTCTCTCTCTCTCTCTCTCTCTCTCTCTCTCTCTCTCTCTCTATATATATATATATATATATATATATATATATATATATATATATATATATTCCAGTTTAATATCTATCTATCCCCCCTCTCTCCTACCCACACACACCCCTACCCTATTAAAGTTTATTGCAAAATCAAAACCAGCAGCACACACAGATGACTGATTCAACTGGATTCAATAACTTCTTTATAAACATAATAATATATATATTTACAATACCATTAGCAGAGTTCTTCTTCAATGTAGCAACAGTTAAAAGTAAAACACAAGCAGCTTCTAGTTCAGAGTTCAGAGAGGACAGAGAGCACAGAGTGGAAGAGAGAGCAGAGTGGAGACTGGAGCCACATCCAGCCTTAAGCTTAAGTTCCAGTTTCGATTCTCTGCACAGACTCAGAAGTGGTTAGCTCCTATTGGCTGACTCAGTTGCTATGCCTATTCATTGGCTAACCTTGTTAACATGACTCTCCCAGTCATGAATATTCTAACATACCCTTCAAATAAAACTGCCATTCAATAGAAATTTGATTGATAACCTTAACGTCCGAACTGTCTCTATACTGGGTATTGCCTACCTGCTCTGACTCAAGGCTGTGGGTTCATCGTCCCCTTCCCATATACAAATGGTGTCCTGTTTCCCTCTTCAGGGTGCTGATGAGTGTGTGACCTGTGCAAACTATAAGGATGGGCCCCATTGTGTTGAAAGCTGCCCATCAGGAGTCCTTGGGGTGAAGGGACTAATCTTCAAGTATCCTGATGCCAACAAGGAGTGCTGGCCGTGCCATGAGAATTGCACAGATGGGTAAGGGCTAAAAACAGCATCCAGATTGTTGCAATCATGTCTTCTCCAGCAATATCCCTCATCGAATTCAGTCCCTCCTGCTGGTTGGGGAATTCTGGGAGTTGAAGTCCATACATCTTCAAGCTGCCGAGGTTGAGAAACACTATATTATATCACTCTTCTGGTTGGTAATCTTGGTTATAGCCTTTTACTGATTTTAATTGCTGGTACTGTAACCCATCAACCCTGAGAGGTGTACAAGTGTTGTCTGGGCAGGATATCATATTTGTACAAAGCATACAGGTGAAGCTACAGACATATCTATCAAAGTGCCTGGAAAAACCCAACTTTTTCAGGTGTCTTTCAGGAAGAGGGCACACTTCGAGATGCTACGTTTTCTGCTTCCCAGCTCTGAGCCCAGGGATTAGTGATTTCAGTCCCAAAGTGTGAAATTAAGATATTGTAAGTAGCACTAAGACCATGGTTTCAGATAGTTACTTGGCTAAGATTCCTGCTGGCACTGTTAGGACTGCAGCCACAAGTGTTGTTTTGTTCAAATGTCAGGAACACAGCCAGGTGAGGAAGGCAATGGAAAACTGCATTGGAGTTAATATAGGCAGTACAGTTTCTTCCTGGAGAAGCTTCATGTGCCGCACTGTATTTGTGGGGTCAAGGGACCACAGTCCTTATAATGAAAATAAGGCTGTCCAAATCATTTCACAAGGAACAAAACAAGCAATCATAGCTTTGCAGGCTTGCGAAGAAGGAGAAAAAAAGTCTCTAAATCATATTTGATTGATAAAAGGATACAAGGGTGCAAGAGTTTGAATTCTTCAGGCTTTTTCATTGGGCAAGGTGGTTCTGAAAGCAAGAAATGGGGAAAGTACAAAAATTATACCTGATGTTTACACCAAAATCTCTATCCGGATGGAGATTGTGGACGGAAGTATTTCTTAGTGCAAGGCATTATTAATATCAAATTACTCACGGGGTTCGGGGACCAAAAATTGGATGGCTTGCCCAGCTCTGAAAAAAAAATAAAGATCTATAGAGTCCCCTGAGGGCAAAATTAATAGGCTCCTGATGTTGGAAATCTACAGGAGAGTCATATTGGAAATACTCTGTGTTTGTCAAAAAAGGAGAGCATTCCCTTGACCTACCTAGTTCTTCTGTAAGAAAGGGGTGAAATCCAGCAGGTTCTGACAGGTTCTGGAGAACCGGTAGCGGAAATTTTGAGTAGTTCGGAGAACCGGCAAATACCACCTCTGGCTGGTTCCTACCAGAGTGGGGAGGGAATGTAGATTTTTCAGTATCCTTCCCCTGCCACGTCCACCAAGCCACGCCCACAGAATCGGTAGGGAAAAATTTTGAATTTCACCCCTGTAAGAAACCTATTTGGCTGGGTTCTCATCTTAGGCTGTTTTGTGGCTCAGGGCATTCTGCCATTCGCTGTGGTTAGTTTACGGTTTGGGATGTTGTGTGAATGCAGGCAGTTGGATTATTTGAATGAATCTGGGTTCAGGTAAGCAAGCTAACCCTGTGCTTCCATTTCTTACAGGTGTTTTGGTCCAAAGATTGCAAATTGCTTCATTCTGGAACTGCCTGGCCCCAGGTACCTGTCAGGAGCTGTTGGGGAGACTGGGGGAGACGGGGAGAGGATATAAAAAGAGTGGGTGGGTAGAACAGAGACTGTGTGAGTCTTCCTGTGCTCACAGATGACTACTAATATTTGAAAGAAATTTTACCCTTACAAAGCATTGCTGAGAGAACCTAGAACCACCCAGATGTTACATCACCATATTCTTGCACCCAGAAAGTCCTAAATTCCATCTCTAGCATCTCCAATCTTGCCATTTGATGGATGGACATCCAGCTACATAGGCTGTGATGATCCCTGATTTGAATAACTTCTTAAGTATAAAATCACACCTCGACTATAGACAAAACACTCTACTTTTCTCTCTGTCTTCCTTGAAGACAATAGCGGCTGTCGTTTAAAATGATTGTAAGGCTGAAAGAGATAATGAATTGGATTCCGATTTATTCAGATTAGAGCCATAGGATTGGAATTATCATAATCTAGATAAAGCCACTGAGTTCACTCAGTTTACCAGGAACACTGGAAATAGATAATTTATTTTGTATTGTGATTATTTCTTTGCTCCTCCCTTGCACAACATCTTCCTCCAACAGCTAGAAAATAACTTCAGCAGTTCCTGGTTATGGTATATAATACTTTATATTCTGCCCCAAAGCATACTGTATGAACAGCTGGTTGAAGATAACAGATTACAAGCATTTTTTAAGAGTTAAGCCTTCCTTCCGTTAAAACCTGGTTAAAAATAAATGCTTTTGCTTCCTTATTTTGACAAAAAAAAATTAGCCAAAGGGCTCCTCTTTCAAGTTTATTTTCCAAATTAAACTGTAATTGTGGCATGGATTCTCTCCAAGATTAACCCCTTTCCAAGATAGCGGGGCTTGAAGGAGCACTTTGGCACATCTGTGGAGGCTTCCACGGGCCAAGACAAGAAAACTGGCCAGGATCACAGCCTCTTCTCTCTGTTGGCTTCCCCCCCCCCCCAATGTTTTTGTTTTTATTGTCCTTCCATCTAAGGCAGGCACTCCTGTTAAAAAAAAATAGTTTCACAACCTGAGTTCTCAGCTCCCTCATACAGAAAGAATCTCAAGATTTCAAATAGATGGTGGGAGGGGAAGATTAAGAAGAAATTCAAATATATTGATTTGGGTATCACACATCCACCCTAGTGCAAAATTTCTACCTCTCCCAGCATTGGCTTAAAAGGGTCCTTCTTAAGAGCCACAGTGGCGCAGTGGTTAGAGTGCAGTACTGCAGGCTACTTCTGCATGCCTGCCGGCTGCCTACAGTTCGGCAGTTCAAATCTCACCAGGCTCAAGGTTGACTCAGCCTTCCATCCTTCCGAGGTGGGTAAAATGAGGACCCAGATTGGTGGGGGCCATATGCTGACTTTGTAAACTGTTTAGAGAGGGCTGTAAAGTCTAAGTGCTATTGTTATTTCTATTGCTATTGCTCTCATCCCATTCCCACTTTCTTCTGCTCCATTTTAAAACTTCTTTTTCCCACCAGTGCCCATGGTTTGCCTGGAGGCCTTCATGGGTGGCATGGGCCGGCTACTGCAGGTTCTGGCCTGTTGCTGGAGGGCGAGGAGCATCCCATTTTGATCTCCTTCCCACGCACCTGTTTTCTCCCGTAAGAAGGGAAAGGAAGTTCCCACCTTTTTTGTGTGGAAGCTCATCTCCCTTCCCTTTTTTTTCTCTCTCTCTCGTGCTCTTGAAACAGAGCCAAGAATGCAGGGGAGAAAGTCATTAGAGCAATTGTGAAGAGGATTGCTGGAATTTGGGCTCCGTGTTGGCTTGGAGCCCAGTTAGGTAGCAGTATTGTGGCTGGTTTTGAAAAGCTAAGTAGGGTCAAACCGGGTTAAATGCTTCGATGGAGGAACACCAGGAAATTAGGCTAGCCTGGGAAGTCAGAAGAGCCTTCCAGAAAAAGGGAATCCCATTATTTATTTATTAAATTTATATGCCACCCATCTCATCATCAAGCAAATATTATGTGCTTACACCCACAAACTCACCCTAAGAGTTCAGTTTCATTCAAAAAAGCTCTTGTCGTACTTGCTTGGAAAGTAAACGTCTAGAATTGGGCTCACTTGGCAAAACACAAAACAAGTAGCCAACAAACCCCACACACACACACACAAACCCCTTGTTATGGGTGAGATGCAGTTTCTATGATGAAAGGAAGAAGTTTGAAGAGATTATAAAACAAATTGGCTCAAAGCCTTGAGGAGCAACAGATAGTCAAAGGGGTGCGGGAGATGGAGGCATTTAGGAGGAATTGCTCGCAAACTTTTGCTATCCGGGCTGCCTTCCACCCTCAAATTTGGGACTCTCCTTGCTGCTCCATCTCTGTCTCTCAAAGGACTATAGAACTATGGCAAGCACTTTGATGCTGGGCAGCATGGGTGCCAGTCACCTTTCTTGATTGTCCATCTGCCAAATGCATTGCTCCTTGGCTGAAGCATCTTCCGCATCAGGCATTGGTGTACTTAACAGTGATTTATGAGCAACCTTCTCAAAGAACAGTGAACATGCTCACTGGGGGATTTATTTATATGAGCATTCTATTTCAGAACGTTCATCCTGTTCCACTTTCGTTTTCTGTGGTAATTCTTAAAAAAGGGTCTGAGAGGCTGAGTTTTTTCCCCCCTTAATCTGATTAAGCCCATTTGCTTATATTTGCCCATTTGCCATTTATTCTGCCTCTGACCCTCCCTCAAGAAACATCTTACATATCTGCAATCCCACTACTGAAGTTGAACTTGTAGGGCCTTCTCATTTCATCAGTTGCAGCTTGAGGGCCAGAAACTTGTTTCCAGATGAAGGCTAGGATGTTCAGGATGTTGCTGAAATGTTTCTCTCTCTCTCTCCACCCCACCCCCCCACTTTCTTCCTTACTGTTTTTTTTCCATGCCTGTATATAATTGTGATGCATGCACGGTCCTAACGTACAGTGCTTCTCTTAGGAAAGCTCCAACAATGATTGCTGTGATGGTTGTGGGTTGCCTCTTCGCCTCCTGTTCGTTTGTTTTGCTCACCTTCTTGTACTGCCGTGGCAAGAAGATTCGGAAGAAGAGAGCCATGCGCAGATACTTAGAGAGAGGGGAGGTAAGGTGATACAGCTGGGATATGTTGAGGATCACAAGTAACCAGTCTGATTTGATCATATGGAAGGAAGGGGGACATTTTCATTTATTATCCAAGACCCAATCCTGATCTCTTTATGTTGGGGTGTGTGTGTGGGGGGGGCAGTCTATTAAAGCTGCATTTTTGCCTGGGAGTAAATCCAAATTAAACCGAAACAGGTTGCCTTCAGAGTATAGAACTGAACTTTGCCTGAAGTACAGCCAACCACCTTGAAATGATAAATATCACACTAGAGAAAAATTAAGGAATTTCCCACTTAGGGCTGCCCTATCGTGCATTGATAATTGGAAAATATATATTTTAAAGGGCGGACTTCAGTTGCCCAGTTGGGCCCACCATTTGACACTGTTAATACCTCCCTCCTCCCCACCCTACAGACACCCCTGGGTCCATCAGTAGCTTTGATTCATGGAGGTGGTGGCGATGGGAGATATTGTGCCTGTCCTTGAGGACTATGAGAAATGTCTGTTCCTAAAAGAAATATCGGTACTAAAAATTCCACTGAAAAATGCTGGCATGATGGGGAAGAATTTCAGCTATTTGGTAGCATCTTGGTTTCTAGAAGCTGCGCTGGGTATAATAGCAGACGGATCCATAAAATGGATGCAATAACACAACAGCCATTTGTGAGAAGAGAAGGCTAGCCTTCTCAAGTTGCCTGCTGCCATCCTAGTGCTGCCATTTTTATAGATCGAAATGAAGCTTATTTTAAAAATCTTAAATGTTTTGGTATATTTGAGAATCATGATGCTACTATCACAGGAATAAGCAGCACTGTGCCCATAGGCACAAATGTGCCTTAGGTTCCTTGCTCTCCTGATTTTAAATATTTGTTTGAACAAAAATAAGTGATTAGAAAAGTTGCTGGTTGCAAAGCGAAGAATTGGCTCACTACATCATATTTATAACTCTGTCATATTTATACCCAGCAAAGCCTTTGAAAACCTACAAAAATCCCATTAGGATGGCAGCAGGCAACCTTGAGAAGGGTAGTCTTTTCTTGTCACAAATGGCTGTTTTGTTACTGCATCCATTTTATAATTAGGCAAGTTTCTTGTGCTCTTAGTGCCAAAAGTTGCCCATCCCTGCCTTTTCCAAGAAGAATACTGAGAAAACAAGGAGTCCCTGACCTGTTTTTGGTTTTGTTTTCTCTATAAGAGTTTGGAACCTCTGGATCCCAGCGAGAAAGCCAACAAGGTCCTGGCTCGAATCTTCAAGGAGACAGAATTAAAGAAACTGAAAGTTCTGGGATCAGGCGTGTTTGGAACGGTGCACAGAGTGAGTTGGAAACCTGGAAGGAAGAGCTTCTGTTTCTGTGGGGTTAAACATGCTCCAGGCTTCTTCAAGCTGCAATGTAGCAAGGGGCAGAGAATATTGTGAAGAATAATTTGCAGCTGGACAATTCTATCTAATACAACTGGGGAAGTTGGAGAATGAAATACCGTATTTTTCAGAGTATAAGATACATCGGAGTATAAGACGCACCTTAGTTTTGGGGGAGGAAAACAAGGGGGGAAAAATCTGCCTTTGCCTCACAGCAAACAGCAAACAACAAACAGTACAGATGATATGCTGTGTTTGCTGTGTATTTCTGTGCATGTGTGCCTGACCCATAGAAATAGCAAAGAATTGGAGAAATGTACATTATGGCAGTATATTAATGCAAGAAAGTTTTCTTAAATGTAGTCACACTAATTCCTCCCAATTATTTAAATAGATCTACTTGAAACATGACTAAGTCAAGGTTTAACTCAGCTGCCTTATCTTAATACTAAAAGAGGACATTGTTACATTTCAGATTATACTTGTACAGATGCTGTTAAAATTTATGTGGCTTTCTGGAAGTATACTGTACATTATTATCTGCTATTTAAAAGAAGATACAATAGCAGTGGGCCTCTTCAGATCAAGCATTTATTTTAAAAAGCTTCTTCATTTTGTTAAGTTGTCTAGAACAATAATAAAGCAGTCTTTAAAAAATAAGTCTAATAATTTGAATATTCTATAAACATTTATAGTTATTGACTTACCTCCTTGCATCCAGTTTCAGCAGTCTGATTAGTACAAGAAAATAAAATTCTGCCTCTGCCTCTACCTCCCAGCAATTTGCCTCCTTGCAGCTAGTTTCACTTTCAGTTTTAGCACGTGGCCAGCCTGCAGCCTGAATCAGCTGTGAGTCGGGAGGCTGATGATCAGTTGCTTGTGCTAATCAGGCTCTTCGCTGTTTGCTGCAAGGAGGTAAATTGCTGGGAGGCAGAGGCTAAAGGGTGGGGGTGGCTGGGTGGGGCTACATTCGGTGTATAAGACGCACCCAAGTTTTCACCCTCTTTTTTGGGGTAAAAAGGTGCGTCTTAAACTCTGAAAAATACGGTAAGTAAACCTGTTGACTGGGGTAAGATTGCACTGGATGGTGTTTGATTCTTTACAGCCATGCTGATTCTCTACAGCAGTGTTTCTCAACCTAGGTAATCTTTAAGACACGTGGACTTCAGCTCCCAGAATTCCCCAGCCAGCCATGCACTAGGAGTTGAAGTCCACACATCGTAAGGTTCCGAAAGGTTGAGAAACACTGCACTACAGCATTTTACTCATATCTGGCCCTCTCCAGGTATGGTGGACCTACAATTCCCAGAAGCTGACTAAGCATTCTGGAAATTGTTACTTACCGACACATGTAAATGTTAAGCGCTATTGAAAAAAAATGAACCGATTCCTTTCAGAGGAAGGGCCAGATCTTCCATGCTAAACTAGTTGCAGTAAATGAGCTTCTTCCTAATGTGTATTAAAGAGGAAGTCAGAAGTGATACCTCTTGCCTTGTTTATTGTCACTTTTCATTCAGCAGCTGCTCTAGATATCTGTGAAAACACGGTGGCCCCTGGAATATCCTCTACTCTATGGTGAGGGAAAGAGGGTAGTGTACCAACGATCATAGAGTTGCAAGGGGCCATTTAGGCCACCAAGACCAACCCCTGCTCTTTGCAGCATCCAAAACAGATGGCTGGCTATACTCCATTTTGAACACCCCCAGTGAATTAGAAGCTACCGCACCCTGCATAATTGGTTTAACTGTCAAACTGCTCTTATTATAGTGACTTTTTTCTAATATTTATATAACCTAAATTCTGTGTCCTGAACCCTGGGTCTAGAGTATAGATGCCAATGTTATTGTACATGACATCTTCTAGGTATTTGAAGGGGGAAATGATTAAGGGGACAACACTGTCATAGTTCTCCTCAACCATTTTTTTTAAGGCTAAGCATGCCAAACAACTGCCGTATCTCTTCATAGGACTTAGCCTGATCATCTCCACTGCTCCTCTATGAATCTCTTCCAATTTCTCTGCCATCTTCTTCAACCGCAGTGCCCAGTGCTAAACCTGTATTTGGGTTGTGGTCAGATCAAAGCAGAATAAAAAGGAATGATTGAGTTTCATGATTTAATTGACATGTTTTTGTCGCTGCAGCCTAAAACTGCAGTTGCCTTGCTTAGCAGCTAAATCTTACTACTGTCCTACATTCAGTTCAGGGTTGGGTTACTTACCTTGCTGCAGGTTCGCTTCCTCCCGTGCCGTGTAGCCACTCCTCATGAGTGTGCGCATGCGGAGTGCTGAAAAATCCGAAAAAATCCCCCCTATTTAAAAAAAAGATGGCTGCACCGACCGATCTGGTTCGGTGACGTCATTGTGACGTCACCAGTGGGTCGCTACCAGTCCAGGCGAACCGGTCCAAACCAGGAGGAACCCACCCCTGATTCAGTTTATGATCAGCTACAGTTCACGAGTACTTTATCAAGTCAAGCATCCTTCATTCTCTACATTTGCTTTCTGTTTCCTAAGTAACATTGCATTTGTCTCTCTTAAACAAAGAAGTGACTCCGCTCAATATACTGTGGGGTATTATATAAAGAGCACCCTGACTTTCTGCTTTGACTGAGATGGAGCTATTGAAAATTCTGACGATGGGCAAATATGACCTTCAATCAGAGCTACCACTGCTCCATGGTTAAAAGTTTAGACTAATGGGATCCTCTGTTTCTTCTTTTGTCTGAAAAGAGAAGCAGATAGGAAAAATTCCACCTAGAGTTTGCTGAATGACAGACTGGATAAGATAGATAAGAACTTTAGAAGATCATGATTCCCAGTGATTCAACATTTATTGTTTTATGCATGGTTCCTCATTTTAAACAATTGATCATTCCCAGTTTTCCTTCTTTCTAGGGGGTCTGGATTCCAGAAGGAGACTCTATTAAGATCCCTGTAAGCATCAAAGTTATCCAGGATCCGAGTGGTCGACAGTCCTTCCATGCTGTAACTGATGTAAGTGCCACATAGGTCACAGGCAGAGAAGGTGCGATTGGCCTCCACAAATTCCTTCTCGTGCACAGGCAGGCAGACAAGATCATAATAAGATCATTATCAACTGATAAATTTTTGGGTAAAGTGCAGTAAATGTCAAAAGGCATCGGATTTCCTGTTTTTCAACTGCAAAGAAATCATCTTCAGTGCAGTTGATCTGGATATGAATGGCTTGCTTTTGACTTAATATTTATTCAACTTTGCTGGTAACTTTTAATTGTGATGGAACTGCTAATAGCTGATAACTCAGAAGTATTTTTTTATTGGTACACCTCAGTGTTTCTGTAGGACTGAAGACTTTGCATCTGTGATTACTTATTATGGTCCTCATAATCATTCTCTTTGTAGTCCTAATCAGAAACATTTAACATGGAAGAGGGGGAGGGTTGTCAAACATAAATTGTTGTCATTTATCCCACCTTTTAAATATATAATTCAAAGTGGGTGAACTTATTTAATGTTTCCGCCTCTTATTTTCTCTACAACAACCGTATGAGATGGGTTGGGCTGAGAGAGAGCTGACTGGTCCAAATTCACCCAGCCAGCTTTCATGCCTAAAGTGCAACTAGAACTCCCAGTTTCCTGGTTTCTAGGTCACCACTTTGGCCACTCTACAAAACTGGCTCTCAATATCTCACCTTTGCATATCAGTCTTTTGGTAATAGGACCTTGATTGTCTGTCTATCTGTTTGTGTCTGTGTCTGTGTGTTTGTGTGTAAAAACAAGGAAGTTTAGGGCATTTCTATATAGCCATTGGTTTCACTCCCTCCCTCTCTCCCTCTAACTTTATTGTTACTTTTAGTTTATCTTGAGGATGTCTGTCCTCATTGATATTGTAAATGCAAATCTCCTCTTGTAAATTTCCACTTGTAATCCAGGGTTAAGTCTCCTTCCTCTTCCAGCTGCATCCAAATCAAGAGCCAGGAGAACTCTAATGACCTCTTGGAACTGAAAAGCAAGGGTGGGGGGAGAGGCCATTGCCCTCTTTCCCCTATAAGGCAGTGAAAGAAGTGTGTCTGACCACAGGCAGGGCACATTCTATAACAACCTGGATTTCTGTAACAGCGCCTTCCAGACATGTTGGTTCTATATATGCTGATTAGAAATTGGGAACTATAATCCTGACACATTTGTAGGAGGTCAGACTGAGGAAGGTTGTAGTAAATTAAGTCATCTGTATGAAAGTCAAAACACACAGGACCTTTATATCTCATTTTTTGGAAGAGAACTGCCATAGGGTTGTACAGAAGTCCATGGTATTGACAATAGATTGGGGCAGGATGGGCAGGACAGAACTTTGGCAAATTACACCCAAATTAACCTGTCCATGTGCATTAAAGTAACAAAACAAAACAAAAACCTTGTAGATAATGCCAAGCATTAGCATTGCAAGAAGGATCCTTATCTGACGCTCTTTCAATAACACCATCATTGCTGCTTCATCATCCCCACCTCCTGCCCCTGTGGAAACTAGTATTAAAAACACAGGCTGGCAGTCTGTTAGAAGCTTTGCTTGGCCACTGTTTGGAGGAGATGGCTAATCTCATATATATGGCAGACTAAGGATATGGGGTTAGGTGGACAGGTGGATAGTGAAAAAGTCTGGAGCAAGCTGTGGCTAAGGAGTACCAGTGTTGATTCTGTATTCAATCCACACTAGACTCTTTTTTCTTGGAACTTTCCCAGTTCCTGCCTTCACTTTCGGCTGCGATCAAAGCTTTACCCTGATGCTACCTTTATTTTTCTTTTGTGCAGCACATGCTAGCTATAGGTAGCCTGGATCACGCATACATTGTCCGTCTCTTGGGCATCTGCATTGGTCCCCAGCTGCAACTTGTCACCCAGCTTCTACCATTGGGCTCCCTGCTGGAGTACGTTCGCAAAAACAGGGACGCCATCGGCCCTCAGCTGATGCTCAACTGGTGTGTCCAGATTGCCAAGGTAGGTTTTGTACAAGAACAGCTGGAATCCTTTTCCGGATCAGTTAGGATCTCCCATTGTTTGAGGGAAAGAATTCCTTCCATTCTACTTCCGGCATATCCTAATTCAGGAACTGAGGAATCTTCTCTAGTGTAATATGAGATATACCAGGGCCACCTGCAGGATAGACGAACTGCAAAAAGGACACAGAATATTTTGTAGAAGCACAATTACATTTTCACGGTCATAAGCGGAGTTGGAGAAACGTCCCTGAAATATATATATATATATATTTTATGTTCTCTTTAACTTATCTTGCAATTATGCGCCTGTACAAGGGTGTTGTTCTTGGTTGCTCTTTTGACGCATACAGGGCAGCCGCATGCCTAAACAGATCTAATCTAACATGAACTAAGTGTACATCCTAAAACTTGTTTCAAAAATTTTGTATGATGTAATATATTTTCATAAGTTCCACAAATGTTCAACCTCCTTCAATTTTGCTCTTCCCCAACACGTTCTTGGATGGCCCTACGGATGGGAGTGCTTACCAATCCCAGGATCTGCAGTCCTTTCAAAACTCACAATCTCTTGAAGAGAGAGGGCATGAAATGAAATACTTGGTTTATATTAGGATGAGTTGAGCTAACATGTAAGGGCAGGGTTAGCATAGAATATTATGAATCAGATGCTCAAACCATAATGAATCCAACTGTCTTGAGCTTTGGAATATAGTCATTCATAAAAAGACTGATTTTAGCATGCATGGTGGAACTTGCCAAAAAACAAAAAACAAAAAATCAGATAGAAATGCATAGATGATACAAAGAATTCTAAAGTTTAATACTCCGCTGAAACCAGAACTGTTCTTACTGGGACTTATAGATAACCAATTAGAAAAGACTTACGGAAGTTTGATTTTGTATATGGTAACTGCTTCAAGACTACTATAGGCATGAAGATGGAAAAGTAGTGAAACACCTATAGTAGAGGAATGGGTTGTAAAGATGATGAAATTCATGGACCTGGCAAAATTGATATCTCCTCCTTAATATTCAGGGTATGTACTATCTGGAAGAACATCGCATGGTACATCGCAACCTGGCTGCCCGTAATGTTTTGGTTAAATCCCCTAGCCAAGTACAAGTGGCAGATTTTGGCATTGCTGATTTGCTCTACCCAGATGATAAGAAATACTTCTACAATGAAATTAAGGTTAGTACCTGTTTCAGGGAAAGAAAAAGAAAAGGAAGGAAGGAAAGGAAGGAAGGAGGGTGGATGGATGGATGGATGGATAGATGGATGATAGATAGATAGATAGATAGATAGATAGATAGATAGATAGATAGATAGATAGATAGATAGATAGATAGATGATAGAGTAGATGATGGATGGATGGATGGATGGATGGATGGATGGATGGATGGATGGATGGATAAGAGAGTGGATGGATGGATGAATGGATGGATGGATGGATGGATGGATGGATAGATGGATAGATGGATAGATAGGATGGGATGGATGGATAGGATGGATGGATGTGTATGTATGTAAGAGCACTTCTACATGAGTGTTTTGTACCAATTTAAATACAGCTGTAGATATGCCTGATTTCACAATCAGACATTGGAGAGAAAAGTTCATTATTTGTACTTCTGCACTTGGTCATTGAAACTGGAGCAAAGCTATCTTTATATTCCAAGTGGTGATTTTTGTTGCTCCACAAGCAGTCAGATGGGTCAGGACACCAATTGAATGGTGCTCTTCTCACACTCTTGGTTGGCTGGAAGAATCATGATTGAACACATGACATGTCAAGGTTTTATTACCAAGGAGTTGTGAGCTACAATTTGACAAAAATATATCCTTTAAGATTTAAAGTACCACTTTATTTCAAAAGTTCCAAGGGAAAGGGAATCACATTCAGAGTTGCTCAACCCACGAAGAAACTTCTATCAGTGTCTCCATCAGAGGTGGGTTCCTGCCGGAGCTGTCCAGTACGGAGCTGTCAGAGGCGATAATTAATTCACAAAGGAGAAATAGATCTTTTCCCGGACATCAGACATTAGAAAAGAAACCGCAGTTTAAAAGTCTAAGTAAAATGTTTATTTCGGTACAAAACTAATAAATCCTAATTATTCTACATCTCTGATATAAAAATAGGTCTTGCTTCAATGGAAGCCAGGAACAGAAGGAAAGAATGGAATGTACACATGCGTACTAGAACATATCAATCACGTGCTCAGGAATAAACCATTATATTAAATAGGGATGCTTCTCCCTGCATATACATATGACAGACAATATAAATCACTGCGTGACAGGAGCTCCGGTAGGGAGCGGCCGATTGCGCAATTTGCACGCGACCACTCCTGAGCCCTCTTCGCCGGTCCAGCACGCGCGTTGCCATCTTATCTGGTGAATTTTTGGCTGACTTTGCTTCTGCGCATGCGCGGAAGCAAAATCTCGCTGAAATTTTGCGAGGGGATGCGCGTGCGCATGAGATTTCAGCGAGATTTTGCTTCCGCACATGCACAGAAGCAAAATCTCACCGAAATCTCTCGCGCGCGTGCGTCCCCTCGCAAGATTTTGCTTCCGCGCATGCGCGGAAGCAAAATTGCGCGAGGGGGCACGCGCGTAGCGAGGGGGCGCGAGTGTAGTGAGCGCGCACGCACCCGAATTGTGAAGATGCGCGCGCAGCGCACCGGCAAGTAAGCAACCCGCCCCTGGTCTCCATGTATGCATATCTACAGGTAAATAAAATTCATTCTTAGAATTTTTCTTTCTTTATGTTTTTCAGACACCAATAAAGTGGATGGCATTGGAGAGTATACACTTTGGAAAATATACACACCAAAGTGATGTGTGGAGTTATGGTATGTGTCTGATTGTTCCATCTATTAAGAATTTGACTGTAGCTACTCAAACTTTGTTATTGTTATAAGTTTGTAGAAATCAAGACATTTTTAGGGATCCTTGGTGCTCTGATGATGTTACATAGTTTGGTAATGAAACATCTGCAAGGAAACAGTGAAGATCAGAAGGCACCAAGGACCTCTCATTTCATCCCTGAGCTACAAATATTCTACTCTTATCGGTACTTTTGTTTTACTTGATCCTGCTTAGTTCTAGCTTGGTTTGCTTTCTTGGACTTCATATTCATCTCTAATGACAAAACAAGCATTTCAAGACAGAGAGATAAATTCAGGCTTTGAAATATTACATTTAAAGATTGAATTTAAAGATTTCAGTTGAAGATCTTTTCAAACTGAATCTTAAAATAAATGTGTTGAACTGAATTGAAGTGAATGCTATTGAATTGACTAGTTTAATCAAATTAGCTCAATCTGATGATTGTATTTACTTATTTTTATTTATTTATTATGAAATTTATTTGCCGCCCATCTCATATCCAATGACTGGGCAGTTTACAACATAAAAATATTAGAAGACATTACAGGTAGTCCTCAACTTATAACAGTTTGTTTAGTGACCGTTCAAAGCTACAATGGCACTGAAAAAAGTGACTTATGACCATTTTTCACACTTACAACTGCTGCAGCGTCCCTGTGGTCATCTGATAAAAATTCTGACGCTTAGCAACTGACTCAAATTTATGACGATAGCCATATCCCAGGGTCATGTGACCTTCTGACAAGCAAAGTCAATGGGGAAACCAGATTCACTTTACAATCGTGTTACTAACTTAACAACTGCAGTGATTCACTTAACAATGGTGGCAAGACAGATTGTAAAATAGGGCAAAATTCACTTAACAAATGTTTCGTTTAGTAACAAAAGTTTTGAGCTCAATTACGGTCATAAGTCAAGAACTACCTGTACAATCATCAATTACAAAAATGACACAGCAGATAAAATCATTAACACAAGATGGAAAAGAGAGCGCCAGACACATGGGGGGTGGGAGGGGGGTTAAGTTTTTATTAGTCAACCATCTCCGGTATGAAGCTCCCCAATTGGGTCCCGAAGCCATCTGGCAGAGTCAGATCTTAAGGCTTTTACGAAAAGTCAGGAGGTTGGGAGTCAATTTCACCTCAGGGGATAGAATGTTCCAGAGAGCAGGAGCCATGACAGAGAAAGCTCTTCTCTTGGATCCCACTAGCCAAAATTATTTGGCTGACGGGATCTGCAGTGTGCCCCCTCTGCCAGCATGGGTGGGCCAGGCCAGGCCCATCGGGGTGAGACAGTTCTTCAAGTAGCCTGGACCAATGTTCCCTCTAATTTTTTTTCAGTGTGTGCCGGAAAAGGATAGTTTTTGAGCAGCACATTTTATTGCCTGAGCACCTCACCCATGCCCTCCCCCACGCATGCGCACAACCCCCCCCACGCTGCTCCCTGCGCATGTGCACAACCACCACCACCACCCCGTGCATGCGCAAAGGCCTCACTAAAGCCTGGGACGGTGAAAACCGGCAAACCAGGCAACCCATTGGGCTGTTTTTAACTGTTTAACTTTTTTTTTCTGGCACATTTTTCACCACTTGTATGCTGCTTAGAGTCATATGTTCTGAGTTAGGCAGGCATATAAATGAATAAATAAATAGTTAGGGTAAATAGATAAATATATAGGGGGGGAAAAGGAAGACAGAGAAGCAGGTCTGGGACTACTGAAAAGACCTGTGTGGAAATACTCACCTGCAAGTACCCCCCCAATATATGTATTCCAATCAATAGGTACATGATTTATTGCATGATTTATACCTTGTCCTGGCAATACTAAGGCAGCTAACACATTTAAAAAAAAACAAAGAAAAATAATTAAACCAATTATTGGAAATCAATGGTAAAATTAATATTAACACACTTAACTGTTAAGAATTTGGTAAAGGAAATGCATTTTAATGGATGTTCTATATGGCAATCTGCTCCTTCGGGAGGAATGTAGTGCTCTTCAAAAGGGGTTCAACCTCAGTTCCTGAATTCAGTTTGTCTTTTAGCAAAACTCTCCATTTTGAGTGGATTTAATTTATTATTCTTTATTTAGACCATTATAAAATATATAACGATAATATATAAAGTCGCCAACTACATCTTTGGAGTTGGATGGTAAGGCGTAATAGAGCTGGAGGCATGTTGAGGAATCTGGAAGATTTCCCTAAGCAATTTCAGATGGAGAGCAACCCAGGGAGAAAATGGAATACTGTAGGTGTCAAGGTTCCAAATAGCATCCAGAACTAAATTAGAGTCTGGATGCAAGCTGACAAGTAGGACCAGAACCCTTGTGAAATACAGCTGCGAAAGTCCAATCTCACTAAATAAGTCTATAAGGATACTAGATAGTATTGAAAATTTCCAAGATGACGAAGAAAAATAATAGGGCTTATTCACCCCATCAATTTCTGGTTTAAGTGATCCATGGAAGTATTCAAAGAAATCGCAGTATCATCCCCTGGCTGAATGCCTAATTGAAATGGGTCCAATATGAAGCTTGTTTGGTGCTTATTATGCAATCAACAGTACTCTTGTCAATGATGGCAAGTATGACTGAGCAGGGAGGAATTATGCCAAATATTTTATCCCACTTCCTCAAGCTGTCCACAAGTCCAGGCTGAATATTTTCAGATTCACCTAATAATCATTTTCGTTTGAATTGCAAGCTGCCCAGAGTCATTGACTGAGATGGGAGGGTATAGAAATTGAATAAATAAATAAATGTCACACAGCAAGTTCGGGCAGACATTGCCATATCAAACAGTAACCTAAATCCTTCCTAATCCTTAAATATCAATATTTCCAGATGAAGAAAGCTCCCAATCCTTTTGAAAAGGTTTAAGGTGACTAAATAAGAGCTTTCAGTAAGGATTTTGGTATTTTTTCCTCCTTTCATCCAAACCCATTTACCCTTTGAAATTCGGGTGCCACGAGATGGCAGTGACAATCCACCGTTCCCATCCTGGCACTCAGAACTGCAGCTGATCCAGTTGCTGTTTCTACCCAGACCTATTTCTGGATTCCACCGTCCGGGGTGGCAAAGCGTTAAATGATAATCGCTTACTTCTACTTCTACTGCCCTGTGCGCCTGAGCTGGCTCCCGGCGTTCCTCGTTCGCAGCCCCACCGCCCCAGAAAAGCAGCGACAGCTGCAGGGGGAAGGGCAAGAGCTCTCCTCCCGGGCTTCCCTCGCACACCCCATCTTCTTCTCCTCTGCTTTCGCCGCTGCTGCTGCTTCCACAAGTGCACGCACGCCAGGCCGCTGGCCAGCTCGCCTGCCTGCCTGCCTGCCTGCACCGTGATTGCCACAAGGAGAGCGAAATCCAAAAGGCAGGTGAGCACTTGGTGCAGATGGAGGAGGAAGAGAAGGCTACGGCCAGGTCCGCCTGCCTTTCGGATCTCGCTCTCCTTGCGGCAACCGTGGTTCAGGCAGGCAGGCGGGCGAGCGAGCTGGCCAGCGGCCTGGCGCATGTGCGCTTGTGGAAGCAGCAGCAGCAGCAAAAGCAGAGAAAAAAGAGATGGGGCGCACGATGGAAACCCGGGAGAGCTCTTGCCCTTCCCCCCTGCAGCTGCTTTTCTGGGGCGGCGATACTCTGCACAAGGAATGCTGGGAGCCGACTCAGGCACATGGGGCAGCATTTGCTGGCTGGGCGGCGACCTGCCCGCCCGCTGCTCCTTCCCCGGCTCGGCATGGCTGGCGGCAGGCATGGCAGGAGTCGGGCAGGGGTGCTGCGCCGCCTGTGGTTGACTCCACCATTTTTATCGAGCTCCCCCCCCCACAAAAAAACAGGACAAACTTCCTCAGCGCGTTTGAAAAACTGCCGGAATTACATTTGCATAGAGCTAGAGGGCGCTATTTCGGCTCAGGACGCGTTTTCTCGACCTGATCCTTTCCACATGTGTTAAGGCCAATGTCCCCTCTAAATCACTGCGCCGCTGTTGGAAACTGGTGCGCGGGGTTTTCTTTTCACGTGCGCAGCCGCACAGCCTAGAGGAAACATTGGCCTGGACCATGCCATGCAGGGCTTTATAAGTGATGAGTGACACCTTGAATTGCACCCGGAAGCAAACAGGCAAACCAGTAACACGGACCATTCTAGAGGCCCTAAGAACTGCCCATGCCACCACCGTAGTCTGTGCCAGCTATAACTTCTGAATGCTCTTCAGATTTTATGGTTTGAATTTTAAACCCAGCTGCTGTGGTCTAGAGGTAGAGCTCTTGCCTCACAATCAGGAGGTTATGAGTTTGATCCTAGGTAGAGGCAGATGTTAGGGTCTCCTGCTTGGGCAGGGGGTTGGATTAGATGACCTGCAAGGTCCCTTCCAACTCTGTTAATCTGTTAACTTTTTAGGATTCTTTGTGCTAGGTCAGGGGTAGGCAAAGTTGGCTCTTCTATGACTCGTGGACTTCAACTCCCAGAATTTCTGAGCCAATCATGCTAGCTTAGGAATTCTGGGAGTTGAAGTCCATGAGTCATAGAAGAGCCAACTTTGCCTACCCCTGTGCTAGGTTATTAAGAGCTGCTGCTTGCTGAATACTGGTTCTCCACTCATGGGCAATACAGGTAGTCTTGGACTTACAACCACAATTGAGCCCAAAATTTCTATTGCTAAAATTCCTTAAATGACCTTTGCCCCATTCTACGACCTTTTTTTGCCACAGTTGTAAGTGAATCATTGCAGTTGTTAAGTTAGTAACACGGTTGTTAAGGGAATCTGACTTTCCCATTGACTTTGCTTGTCAGAAGGTCGCAAAAGGGGATCACATGACTGCAAGCGTCATAAATATGAGTCAGATGCCAAGCGTCTGAATTTTGATCACATGGCCAAAGGAATGCTGCAATGGTTGTAAGTGTGAAAAACAGTCATAAGTCACTTTTTTCAGTGCCGTTGTAACTTTGAACGGTCACTAAATGAACTACTGTAAGTCGAGGACTACCTGTAATCATCTCTGCTCCTGAGGTTGTGGAAAGTTTAGACAGAAGAGACTGTCTACAATGTTGGATGCCAGGAGACTTTCCCCTTTAATGTACTAAAGCAGGGGTCTCCAACCTTGGCAACTTTAAGACTTGTGGACTTCAACTCCCAGAGTTCCTCAGCCAGCTCTGGGAGTTGAAGTCCACAAGTCTGAGAGTTGAAGTCCACAAGACTTCTGGGAGTTGAAGTCCACAAGACTTCTGGGAGTTGAAGTCCACAATTCTGGGAGTTGAAGTCCACAAGACTTAAAGTTGCCAAGGCTGGAGACCCCTGTTCTAAAGTTTAAAAAGGCTTTCTCACCTTGGGGTTCCATGGATAGATTTCAAGAGCGTTGTGAACTTGGATGGAAAAAATTAGAACTCTATTTATACATATATTACAGGTATTACAGTTCAGCTAACCATGCAACATCTAGTTTGACCTATTCACTCACATTTTTCATCCTAACAGGAGTGACATTGTGGGAGATGATGACTTTTGGAGGAGAACCTTATGCTGGAATCCGCCTTTCAGAAGTTCCTGACCTACTGGAAAAGGGAGAACGCCTCTCACAACCCCAGATCTGCACCATTGACGTCTATATGGTGATGGTAAAATGTATGTATATTTATTTTTATACTCCTGCTTCACTAACACCTTCTAAAATAATGTTTTTTCATAAACTAATCAAGACACCACAGGTTTTATGATGTTCCCCTAAACCCAGGTTGGAGAACTATCGCCCTTGTATCCAAAAGTGCTTTTATCCAAAAGTCCAGGCAACTGGACTTTCTGGTTTTTCTTTGAAGATGTTTCGCTTCTCATCCAAGAAGCTTCTTCAGTTCTGGGACAACCGTGACCTGGATGACTGAGAATCTCCATAGACATATGGCCCTTTTATGACCTGTGGACTTCAACTCCCAGAATTCTTGAGCCAGCATTAAAGTCCACAAGTCATAAAGAGGCCATAGTTCCCCCGCCTCTGTCCTAAACTATAGGTCAGTGATGGCGAACCTATGGCACGTGTGCCACAGGTGGCACGCGGAGCCATATCTGCCGGCACGCGAGCCGTTGCCCTAGCTCAGCTCCAGCACGCATGTGCACACCAGCCAGCTGATTTTCGGCTCGTGCGGAGGCTCTGGGAGGGCATTTTAGGTTTCCGGAGGGCCTCCAGGGAGGCGGGGGACGTTTTTGCCCTCCCCAGGCTCCAGGGAAGCCTCTGGAGCCTGGGGAGGGCGAAAAATGGGCCTACCAGGCCCACCAGAAGTCAGGAAATGGGCCGTTTTCAGCCTCCAGAGAGCCTCTGTGGGGGCAGGGGAGGCCGTTTTCATCCTCCCCAGGCATTGAATTATGGGTGTGGGCACTTGCAATTGCGTGATAGCGTGCGCGCATGCGCGCATGCGCTTTCGGAACCCGAGGGAAAAAAGGTTCGCCATCACTGCTATAGGTATTTGATGCTTATTTGAAAGATTTTTTTTTTACCTTTTCTAACCTTACAGGCTGGATGATTGATGAGAACATTCGTCCCACCTTCAAAGAGCTAGCCAATGAGTTCACACGAATGGCCCGTGACCCTCCTCGCTACCTGGTGATTAAGGTCAGTTGTTGTTGACTCCCTTTCCCAGCTGAAGTTACACATTAAACCAGTGGTTCCCAAACTTTTTCAGTCCACCGCCCCCTTGGTGCTACAAACTCATCCTCACCGCCCCCCACCTCCACCCCCTCAGGTGGGTGTGGCTTGGTGGTCAGGTGACCGGATGGGTGTGGCCAACTTGTAAAATGTGGTGAAACTCACTTAGCAACCAAAATGTTAGGCTCAATTGTCATAATTCTTTCTTTCTTTCTTTCTTTCTTTCTTTCTTTCTTTCTTTCTTTCTTTCTTTCTTTCTTTCTTTCTTTCTTTCTTTCTTTCTTTCTTCTCTTCCTTCCCCCTTCTTTCTTTTTCTTTCTTTCTGTCTTCCTTCCTTCTTACCATCTTTCTTCCTTCCTTCCTTCCTTCCTACCATCTTTTTCTTTCTTTATTTCTTTCTGTCTTCCTTCCTTCCTCCCTCTCTTTTTTTCTTTCCTTTTTCTTTCCTTCTTCCCTCCTTTCTTTTTCTGTCTGTCTTCCTTTCTTCTTAACGTCTTTTTCTTTCTTTCTTTCTGTCTTCCTTCCTTCCTACCATCTTTCTTTCTTTTTCTTTCTTTCTGTTGTGGCTTGCCCGCGTCCCGCGCAGCTGGTCATGGATCCAGAGGACCAAGAGCCGACTCTGGCGCGGCACTATCATCCTGTGCACCTGGCACCTGAGTCCGATAGCAAGGAGGACTCGGTGCCAGAAGAGGAAAGCCAACCAGGGCCTTCTGCACCTCCTCAGCTGGTGCTGAGGGATTCATCAGAAGAGGAGGAGCCTCTGCTTGATGCTAGGGCACGCAGGGCAGCTAGCAGGCAGGAATGGCTCTACAGACGGAGGTCTCCTCGCATGTAGAGCTGAGGGCTAATTGGCCACGCCTTCAGGCTATTTAAGTCTTCAGCACGCTGCAGTTGTTGCTGGAAGCAATGAACATGATTTCTCTGCACTCGTGATTTCTCTGCACTCGTGTTAGTGCTCTGAGACTTCATTGAGTAAGAGATAACAGAGGATTAATTGCCTGTTTAATTTAGAATTTGAATTCTGGCCAAAGCTCACGAAGAAACAGTTTCGGACTTTATGCACCAAGAACTCTCTTTGTTCCCCCTGGACTTTAAACCTGATTTTTACTAAGCACCTTTTTTAGTAAATACCTCTTATTATTTGGCAAACAGTTGTTTGTGATAAGATGAGAATAACTCTCACTAGAGGCGAAAATAGATCTTTGCCCGGAATTCTGACATTAGCAATGAAACCGCAGTTTAAAGTCTATGTGAAAATGTTTATTTGGTACAAAAACAAATAAATCCTCATTAATTAAATCTCTAATATAAAAAGGCACGTCTTGCTTCGACAGAAGCTAGGAACAGAAGGGCTAAATGGAATGCACACATGCGTACTAGAACATATCAATCACGTGCTCAGGAATAAACCATTATATTAGATAGGGATGCAGCTCCCTGCATATACATGTAACAGGCAATATAAAAATTACTGCGTGACAGTTTGTGCGTCCTTTCTGAGGGGTTTCCGTGCTGGGACACAACAGTTTGCTTCCAGCCCAAGACCACACACAACCCAGGACTTAGCATGGATCAGCTTCGGGACGAAAACGCCCAGCTCAGGCAGCAAATAGCAGTAATGGCTGCTCAAATGACTCAGCAGCAAAACCAGATTGCAGCAGCTGCTCCCGCTTTGGCTCCTGCCCCAAGGAGAAATTGCCTGATAGCTATGCCGGACAAATTTAATGGGGATGAGTCTATGTTCCCTGCTTTCCTGAGCCAATGCCAGTTGTTTATGTCCTTACAGCCGGACGATTTCCCCCACGACCGGGACAAAGTGGGGTTCGTTATCAGCCTGCTGTCTGGCACTGCAGCTCGTTGGGCCACACCTGTCAGGTTCCATGAGAGCAGTAGGAAAATGAAAAGCTTCGTACACTTTGTTCTGTACACAAAATCTTTATTCCAGCGTCTCCTGGCACGAACTAACAATCTTCAAAAGAAATGTTGTCTGCAGCATTTCCCCAGTGCTCCCGCCGTCCCTTTAAAGATTTGTCTTGCCCCACCCCGCACCTCCGGCTGCCTCTGACGTAATCCAGCCGAGATCATAGTAACATGATAGTTTGTCTGGCACGCCTGCGCTCTGAAACGCCTGCTGGTCGGCTGATTAATATCAGCAGCTAGAGCATTCTCCAACGGCGTCTTCCAGGCTGAGAGCGAGCCCACCCCTGCCTGAATGGCAGCCCGATCACTCAGAGCTGACATGCGGCCCCCTCCACCATGAGGCCGCCTAAGGAAGAAAGGGTAGATAGTAAGTCTGCCAGCTATGTGGGCGCTGCCGGTTTCCCGGGATGTTTTTTGTGGAACTGGGCGATTAGTTTCATGGCCCTAATGTCGTGATGGGGGACCCATGATGCATCCGATAAAGGGTAACCTCTCCACATAACCAGATATTGAAGATGGCCTCTATGCAACCGGGAATCTATAATGTCTTCAACCTCATAATGCAGCTCCCCCCTTATGTTTATAGGGGCCGGTGGTAGACGACCGGGGCCTCGCAAGGGGGATGTATGTACAGGACGCAGCAAACTCGTGTGAAACACTGGATGCGTCTTCCCCAATAACAGTGGGAGTTTTAGTCACACTGTGACAGGATTTACTATCTTAACGATAGTAAACGGCCCGATGAACTTTGGCGCCAGTTTCTTAGAGGGTACCTTCAAATTGAGGTATTTTGTAGATAGATAAACTTTTTGGTCCACATAGAATGGGGTTTGTGGTCTTCTCTTTTTGTCGGCTTGGGTTTTGTATTTATGTCTAGCAGTTGCCAGAGCGTCCCGTACATCAACCCATACTTTCTCTATACTGGACATCCATTCTTGTACCCCTACACTGTCTGGCTGTGTATGCGGGCACTCCGGGATTGGTACTAATTCCATCCCCGTAACAATGTGAAATGGGGTATATCCAGTGCTACTGTGAACTGCGTTGTTATAGGCAACTTCTGCGAACATGAGCAGATCAGCCCAGTTATCTTGTTGGTGAGTCACATAGCACCTGATATACTGCTCCACCATTGCATTAGCTCGTTCTGCAGCGCCGTTAGTGGAGGGGTGGAAAGCGGAGCTTAACCCTTGCGAGGATCCGATCCTGAGTAAGAATTGTCACCAGAACTTCGCGGTAAATTGGACACCTCAGTCCAAAATAATCCTCCTAGGGACCCCGTGCAGGTGGTATATGTGTTTTAGGAACAAGCCGGCCAACTTCCGGGCAGACTGCAACCCTGAACAAGCAATGAAATGAGCTTGTTTGGAAAACAGGTCAATCACAATCCATATCACTGTGTTACCATGGCTGTTAGGGAGGTCCACAATGAAATCCATAGCAATCTCCTGCCACGGTTTGCCTGGAGTTGTTACTGATTGCAGGAGACCTGGTGGCTTACCCGGTTTCTTCTTCATTGTAGTGCAAGTTATACAACTTTGCAGGTAGGACTCGATGTCCCTTTTTAACTGAGGCCATCAAAACTGACTGTTAACTAAATGGAAGGTTTTTGGGTACCCAAAGTGACCGGCTATCCGCACATCATGACACCTACGTAGTACCTCAAGCCAGAGAGCTCCAGGGACATATAATTTAGTCCCTTTCCAGGCCAACCCCTCTCTTGAACTGAGACTGGCTGAGTTGGTTTGGTACCAGGTATCGGTTACCAGGGCTTTCTTAATGTCCCCTGCTAAATTGGTTATCAATACCTTGCTAGCATCTCCAGTACCTGGAGCTTGTGTCACTTCGGTCACACAACTGTTGGAACTGGGAATGATGGCCTGGATGGTCTCATCACGTTTGCTGGCAAACTGAGGTTTCCTCGACAGTGCATCTGCCAAGAAGTTGCCAAAAGCCCCCAGTTCTCCCGCCATCCTTTTAAAGATTTGTCTTGCCCCACCCTGCATCTCCGGCCGCCTCTGACGTAATCCAGCCGAGATCATAGTGACATGATAGTTCGTTTGGCACGCCTGCACTCTGAAACGCCTGCCGGCCGGCTGATTAGTATCAGCAACTAGAGTGTTCTCCAACAGCTTTTTCCAGGCTGGGAGCGAGCCCACCCCTGCTTGAATGGCAGCCCGATCACTCGGAGCTGACAACACCTTTGCTTGTACAGAACAGTCCTCTCCTCCAAGACTGGGCGTTTTTGTGCTCATTTGGAGGAGATGTTTGCTGATCCCATCAAGGTCCAGACGGCAACGAGACAATTAAGGAATCTGAAGCAAGTCCGGAAACCACTCCGTGAATACATTAGTGAGTTCTGGTTGCTCAGCACTCAGACTCGGCCTGGAATGAGGCAGCTCTTTTGGATGCCTTCCAGGAGGGATTATCGGACAGTCTTTTGGATGAGCTGGCGAGAGTGGACATTCCTTCCACCATGAACGAACTGGTGCGGCTCTGTTTGAGGATTGATGCTAGGTTGCAGTGGAGGAACTCTCGTCGTGCTGCCCAGGCACCTCCTGTTCAACCTGACGTCTGGCCGGTCCCAGCTCCACGATGTGCTGCCCAGGCCCCTCCTGTTCCTCATGTCGTTTGATTGGCCCCAGCTCCACGAGACGAGCCCATGGACCTTGTTGCTGCTCGACCCCGCTTGTCTGGTGCAGAAAAGGACAGATGTCGGGCTGGGGGGTTGTGCTTGTACTGCGGGGAGCACAGACATTTCGCCCGCTCTTGCCCCAGAAAGGGTCGCGGGGCCTCTGTTTATGGTCCTGCTTTACAGTCCCCGCCGGGAAATGGGTAGAGCCCGGCCTAGGGGAAACACTGGGTCGGGCACACACACAGAAGGACTGCCGCCCGGCTGAGGTGGATCCTGGACCTCCGCGGCATTTGTTTCTGGAGTCCAAGTTCTTCGTCGACCACCAGGCCCGAGGGATCACCGTGCACACCCTAGTGGACTCTGGAGCGACCACGAATTTCATGGACGAGGCATTCGCTCTGCATATAGACGTCCCCTTGTGTCCCGTACATCCGCCGATGATGGTCGAGACGATCGATGGTCGGGTGTTGCTGTCTGGTCCAATCAAGGCCATCACGCAACCAGTGCGCTTGACCATCGGACGGCATGAGGAGGCCATCCAGTTTTACGTCACGTCGGGACTCCATTTTCCCCTTGTCCTAGAACTGGTGTGGCTGTGCATCCGTGACCCTCGGATTGTTTGGTCGCAGAACTTTATTTCATTCCCCAGTTTGCAGTGCGTGGACCATATCTGCCAAGTCTGCGTGTGCATGGTACCAGAGCCTCCCGCCGTCTCGCTGCCGGCCGACCTTTCAGACTTTGCCGATGTGTTCAGCGAGAAAGAGGCGGACCAATTGCCCCCGCACCGGCCATATGATTGTCCCATTGACCTGATCCCCAACGCTCTGCTTCCTGTCTGGCGCATTTATTCTATGTCGGAACCCGAATTGGCCGGGTTGCGGGACTTTGTTGACAAGAACCTGGCCAGGGGTTTTATCCGACCCTCCTTGTCGCCCTTGTCTGCCCCGTCCACTTTCTTTCCTTTTTCTTTCCTTCTTCCCTCCCTTCCCTTCCCTCCCTCCTTTCTTTTTCTGTCTGTCTTCCTTCCTTCCTACCATCTTTTTCTTTCTTTCTGTCTTCCTTCCTACCTACCATATTTCTTTCTTTTTCTTTCTTTTTCTTTCTTTCCTTTTTCTTTCCTTCTTCCCTCTCTTCCCTTCCCTTCCCTCCCTCCTTTCTTTTTCTGTCTCTTCCTTCCTTCCTACCATCTCTTTCTTTCTTTCTTTTTTCTTTCTTTCTGTCTTCCTTTCTTCCTTCTTCCCTTCCTTCCTACCATCTTTCTTTCTTTTTCTTTCTTTCCTTTTTCTTTCCTTCTTCCCTCCCTTCCCTTCCCTCCCTCCTTTCTTTTTATGTCTTCCTTCCTTCCTACCATCTTTTTTTCTTTCTTTCTGTCTTCCTCCCTCCCTCCCTCCCTCTCTCTCTCTCTCTCTCTCTCTTTCTTTCTTTCTTTCTTTCTTTCTTTCCTTTTTCTTTCCTTATCCCTTCCCTCCCTCCTCTCTCTCTCTCCCTCCTCTCTCTCTCTCTCTCTCTCCCTCTCTCCCTCCCTCCCCCCCCCTCTCTCTCTCCCCCCCGGCCAAAAGAGTACCCGCCGCAGAAAGAGTGGCTCCTGGCCGCGAGAGGTGGGTGCGCACACACCCCGTGGGACTACATCGGCTCCACTGGGCTCTGCCTACGGCAATTTAAAACGCACTTCTGTCTGCAAGGAAGAGGGGGGTGTTTGAAAAAAGGGGGTGGGTGGGAAATCTATCCCACATTGAGCCATTGTGTGTGTGTGTATGTGTGCGTGTGTGTGCGCGTGGCCATAAACTTCCAGGTTTGGAAAACTGGGAGGTTTGGAAAACGGTTCCCCCAAACCTGGTTGGTATTTGGTTGCAAAAAACCCCAAACAAACACACAAGCCATTTTGGTTCCTCGCCGAGGCCGGCTCAACTGGATGACCAAACAGAGCCTGGAAAGGAAAGAAAACTGCAGAAGTGGTCAATGGAGGGGTGGGTGGGACAGATGCACATGGGGGAGGGTCTTCTCCCTCTCCCCCCCACACTGGCACATTCAAGGGGCTTCCTGGAAACACCCCCTCCCCGTGGGAAGCGCTGGCACCCTCCGAATTGCCTTCCTTGGCACAGAGCAGTTTAGAGGACCGAGGCCGGGTGGAGGGGGGACTCCAGTACCCAGCAGGCACAGCTGGAAAGCCTCCTCCTCACCTGGTGGGACATCGTGAGACAGGCATGCGGAGAGGTTGCCGGGGAGGGGGGCGCAGGAGGCTGGGCACCTGGGATCTTCTGTGGGACGGGAAAGGGGGTGGTACTGGATGTTTGGGGTGGGGTGGGGTGGGGAGTTATGATTTTTAGAAGATGAGACACACGCACGCACAATGGCCAAGGGGAGGATTTAATTTGGGGTTGTTTGGGAGAGAAAAATAGAGGGAGGGAGGGAAGGAAGGAAGGAAGGAAGGAAAAGAAAGGAAAGGAAAGAGAAAGAAAAGGAAGGAAGGAGAGGGAAGGAATTGGAAGGAGGAAAGGAGGGAGGGAGGAAAGTAGGAAGGAAAAAGGGGGAAGGAAAGGGATGGAAGAAGGAGAGAGAAGGATAGTAGGAAGGAAAGAGAGGGAGGGAAATTAAAGGTGAGAAGGAGAGGGAGGAAGGAAAAGGAAGGGAAGGAGGAAGGAAGGGAAGGAGGAAGGAAAAAGGGGAAGGAAAGGGAGGGAGGGCGGGAGGAAGGAAGGGAAGGAAAGTAGGAAGGAAAAAGGGGGAAGGAAAGGGAAGGAAGGAAAGAGGGAAAGGGAAGGAAAGGAGGAAGGAAAGGGAAGGAAGGAAGGGAAGGAAGGCAGGCGAAGGCGGCAGAAACTCTGGCGGGCAACTCTTCCCGATCTCCTCCCCCATCGCTGCCCTCTTTCCGGACTGACTTTCCGGCCGCGGCGCCTCTTGGCTGAAGGAGCGGAAAAGAGGCAGCTTCGATTTCCACACAAGGTCTCCCTCTTCCTCCTCCTCCTCCCACCCCCTCCAAACTCAACCCCCCCAACTAAGCCCCCATAAAGCCCCCCCACCCAGCCCCTGCCCACCTCCCAATCCGATGCCCGTGGGCCGTGAGGCGGAGAAGCCCGACTGAACTTCGCAAAGCCTTCTGGCTGCCCAGCCCCTCCCCCACTGGCAACTACGCAGCTAGCCGGGTGGGTGAGGGAGGAGGCAGCAGCAGCAGGGCTGGCTGGCTGGCCTTCAGGGGTCTCTCCGGGGCAATGGGTGGGTGGGTGGTGGCTGGGGACCCCGGCCGGGCAAGGGCTCGGCTACCTGGTTGCCTTCGAGCCGTCCTTCCGGGGGCAGCGCAAGATGGAGGCCGCCCCCCAACACACACGCCCGCCCGCACACGCCTGCCATGCCAGGAATGAAACAACTTTGGTGCCCCTTGAATTGGGATCCCACTTCTCAGTCTCTCAAGGAGCCCCAGCGTGAGCCGCTCAAGCCATATGTGGCCCATCTCGTGCCCAGCCCCCGCCCAGCCCCACCCAACCTGTCACCCCCAAACTGCGTCCCACCGCGAGATGGGCGTCTTACTGGTTTAACAGCTCCCTGTGTCTATCGACTGGTCTCTAGGGAAAAAAGCTTGCAAAATACAGAAACTCTTCTCACTGCGAGAAGTTGTTAATTGCTCACCCTTGCGAGAAGAGTTTCTGTATTTTGCAAGCATTTTTTCCCTAAAGAGACCAGCCGACAGACACACGGAGCTGTTAAAGTCCAGTAAGACGCCTGTCTCGTGGCCCGCCCAGCCCCCGCCGGAAAAGAGTGGCAGGAAAAGCGGCGAGCGGGCGATTCGGTGGACATGGGCAGCGGCGCAGGGACAGGACTGGCGAACCACCTGCCACCCCCCTGGCCCCTCTTAGTGCCCCCCTGCCGCCCCCCTTGCCTCTTAGTGCCCCCCTAAGGCATCCCACCCACTTTGGGAACCACTGCATCAAACCAATGGGGACCTTAAAGGCATTAAATACTCAATGGTTTGGTTAAACATGCATTCGTTA